>CM060312.1:17513065-17528065 GCA_030674185.1 Monoplex corrugatus
CGCACCCTGTCCACCAGCATCCTGCATTGTTAACCATGCTAGCTAAACAAAAACTTAACCCTTTTGACGTCAAAGGGTTGTGCAGGAAGCTGGTAGACAGGGTGAGTGAGTTAGAAGGGTTGTTTTTTCAGTTGGTGGATAGGGTGAGGGAGTCAAAGAGTTAGACATTGGCGCGTTAGTCGCTGCACATCTTAATGCTTCCATTGTTCCGCTGGTGTCAGCTTTAGGGTTTCATACACCCCTCTTCGCCACCCCCACCCCCAATCTACCCCACCCCACCCCCCTCTTCCCGTTTCAAGAGCTTGCCAGTGCATAGGAGGGTTCAACGCAGGCTTAGTTATCTGGCACACCCCCCCCCCCCCCCAAAAAAAAAAAAAAAGCCTGAGCAAAACTTCATACGCCGACAAGATCACCCTTCGACTGCCGCACCCTAGCCCACCAAATTATGCAAAACCTTAACCCTTTGATTCCCTCGCCCTATCCACCAGCTTGCTGCAGGAAGGTTAAGTTTTTGCTTTGCTAGCATAGCTGATGATGCAAGATATTGGTGGACAAGATGCAGGAGTGAAAGGGTTAATGTTAGAGGGTGAAGGGCACGCTCAGAAAGGTAATGAACATTCCTCTTTTATCGCTTGAATGACGCACAGAAGGCACATGACGATGATTCCTGCCTTTGGTATTTTTTCATAGCTTTTGGGTGTGTGTTTTTTTTCCAACGCGGTCTCTGATTTGTTCTTTTGCTTGTGTGAGCTGTGGGCTCAATGTCTGATATCTCGAGTTCAAATCCAGCCCAGAACATTAACCCTTTGATTCCCGCACCCTGTCTACCAGCATCCTGCATTCTTAACTATGCTAGCAAAGCAAAAACTTAACCCTTTTGACTCCATCACCCTGTCCACCAGCTTCATGCAGGAAGCTAGTGGATAGGGTGAGGGAGTCAAAGGGTTGTGCAGGAAGCTGGTGAACAGGGTGAGGGAGTCAAAAGGGGTTTTTGTTGTTGGTGGGTTGTTTTTTTTTTGCAGTTAGTGGATAGGGTGCAGGAGTCTAAGGGTTGAATATTGGCACTTTAGTCGCTGCCCATCTTAATTCAAATGTTTCCATCATTTCGGTGGTGTCAGCTTTGGTGTTTCGTAGATCCCTCTTCGTTTTAGTAGTATGGTTGACAATGCAGGATGCTGGTGGACCAGGTGCCGGAATCAAAGGGTTAAAAATTGAGGAAGGGGAAGGGGCAGAGTGACCTTACCAATGAAACGCTAAAGCTGACATCACCATAATGACGGAAACATTAAGCTGGGCAGGGAGTGGACCAGGTTTTTGTTGTTGTTGTTGTTGTTTTGTTTTGTTGTTGTTTGTTTGTTTGTTTGTTTGTTTGTTTCTGTTTTGTTTGTTTTTAAATGTTGCTGGCTGGAATTGAACTCGATATATCAGATCTTGAGTCCACGGCTCTATCAAAAGAAAGAGAGAGGGATTGTCTCCCGTTACATTGGTAAAGCAAGGACGGACAAGCAGGGTGTGTGTGGGGTGTGTGTTGGAAAATAAAACAAAAAGAGACCTTTTTTCATTCTCGTTTTCAAAACTGTGTTTAGGTATTCTCGAATGTGACAGATTTTGATGGATTTGAGTATGGTTCTTTTTCTGCTTGTCACAGATACATCTCAGAGGGAAACGTCAGCAGCGCACTATCCAGCATCCTTATCAGACGACACAGCCACTGGCCTGAGGAATTCCAGAATCCTCCTGGATCCTGACGGCAAGTCGGTCAGCGCTGAGGGGTCTGTTTACCTGCGGGCTTGCAGGATCACCCCCACGTCACTATATATATATATATAAATATTGTAATATAGTATAATACATATCAACTTTTGTCTATTCACTTGAATCACCTTAGATTATAATACTCACTGGCCCATAAAGTTTATTTACGTGTTTCCACAGTCTTGACATCGTCTCCTGAACCTTTATAACTTGCTGTGGGTGTTACTGTGAGGCGTACATCAATAAACTGAGTACAAAGACAGTATCGCTGACATAGTTCTTTGTCTGAGCCTTACCATTCCCTTTCGTTTTATTTCCCCCTGCCTGTTAGTTTTTTTGTTTTCACAATGAATTCTGATAACAGTGGTTTAATAGACAATCCTTCATACGGCACAACCAGACCTGTTGACATTGCAAATTTTAAGTATGTTCGGAAACTGGGAGCGGGAGCGTATGGCGAAGTGTTTTTGGTGTATGATCCAAAAACGAAGGAGAACTTTGCTATAAAATCTGTACCGGCTACCAGAGGTACATATTATGCTGGCAAATACGTAGAAGCTCATATTGAAAAGGAAATAATGAAAAAAATGATTGGTAAGCCGTTTGCCGGCCAATTGTATTTTACCACCGTGACAGAGGATAACCTCCTCTATTGTATGAAATTTTATTCGGGTGGAAGTCTCCAAGACGTTATAAACATACTAGAAACTTCCGACCAAAAACTTAGCTATAGGGACGCGCAGCTATATGTCGCTGAAATCCTCGCCGCCGTAAAGATGCTTCACAAAAAATATATTCTCCATAGGGACCTCAGACCCGATAATATTCTCTTTGACGAAGACGGACACGTTGTGCTGACTGATTTCGGTCTGAGCATGTTTTTTAACAAAGACAAACCCGTAGAAGAACATGTCAGCCGGGACAGCTACGTGGACCAGGAGGGAAGCGAATTCTTAGCTCCTGAAATGATTTATTCGACAGGGCACAGCTACCCCGCTGACCTGTATTCAGTCGGGGTAACCATCCGCAAACTCTGTGCTGACCGCAACCTGGACAAAAGCTGGAGCCAGGAAGATAAACAGAAGTTTTCTAACCTGATCAGTCAGTTAACAGAAGCGGATGATAGAAAGCGACCTAGCATCAAAGAGGTGACTAAACACCCCGTCTTTAAAGACATCAGATGGAGTGAGGTCATGAAGCGAACTGTGGTTATGCCGAGATTCACAGCAAACGTAGGTCAGCAGCCTTGTAGTGACCAGGCCGTACAGCTGGAAGACGTGATAGGTAACGTTCACAAGCCCCGTAAAATCAACGGGTGTTTACGGCAATTCTCCACGTACAAGCTGTACGAGGAAACCGTAAGTCAGCAGTCAGGTGGTCATGAGTAAATATTTAAGGCACCAGACATACAAATTGTTTTGTTAAACAACTCCTGCACAGACATTGCCACTTTTTTTTCAGTCATAAGATTTACCAGTATTTGCACCAGCTTTCAGTCTTTAATGATATTTGCTTTGTTTTTTCAGTCTTGAATTAAAGGGGACACAGATAAAGAGTTACCTGGTGGCTCTGTTTCGAGGGAAAGAAAGTGTACTTGTGAAGATTTCCCCGATTGTAATGGACATGTCCCTACAAGACTTTTAAAGTAAATGATTTTGAAATCTGCAGTTACTGGTCACCTGTGGTAATATTAACATATCTGACCGAGTCACCCAGACGTAGTTTGGCTGAATTTGTATCTAGATGAGCCAGGATTTTGAGGGCTGTGTAGGAAGATTAGAACAAAATCCATACCGATAACATACAAGTCTCAGTTGCTGTATTTGTGGGAACAGTTTGGTTCCATGTAAATGATGAGAATAGTTGGTGTGCTGTAACCATGACCATGGTGAGTCACTCTTTCTTCCTGGGCTTCTCTTCCCAAGCGTGTCGACCTCTGTGACCCTACAGTCAGTAAGTCGACACCCATATCAGACGTAGTGTCTCTGATTATAAGTAGTGCCCCTGGCGTGGTCGTGAAGACCCGTAAGCACTACAGTATGTCTCGTACATAGATAGCCCTTTATGCTGTGTGAGACACCGTACATGACACAATAGCCTTTAAAGCTGTACGGGGAGGCAACTACATACCTTGACGATGTACTGAGACGGGAGAGTTGTCCTAGGAAAAGACAGTGTCCTACCATGAAAAAAGAAAAAAAAAAAGAAAAAGAAAAAAAAAAGAAAAAAAGAAAAAAAAAAGAAAAAAAGGAAAAAAAAGAAAAGAAAAAAAACACACACGTATACTATTCTCATCATCTTTTTAAAATAACAGTTAAAAAGAAGGGGAAAAAAAGAGAAAGCTTCTGTCAGAATCGACAGCTAGCTTTGTTGGATGAAAATTATGATCATCCATCCATCCATTCCCTCCCCCCCCCTCCACTCCCATGATATTTAGCGTTGCTCAATTGAGAGTTGTGAGCATCCACCCCCGCCCCCTCACTCCCCCCACAGCCCTCAAAACATCGACTGGATCTGGTCAACGGTACAATCAGGGTCAAGTCTTGGGTGACTCGTGTACAATCTGACAGCCACAGCCATGATTTCACTATATTGAAGTGTGTTCAACTGTCGATCATACGATCTGCTATGATTTCACTATAGTGAAGTGTGTTCAACTGTCGATCACACGATCTGCTATGATTTCACTATAGTGAAGTGTGTTCAACTGTTGATCACACAATCTGCTATAATTTCACTATATTGAAGTGTGTTCAACTGTTGATCACACAATATGCTATGATTTCACTATAGTAAAGTGTGTTCAACTGTCGATCACACAATCTCCTATGATTTCACTATAGTGAAGTGTGTTCAACTGTCGATCACACAATATGCTATGATTTCACTATAGTGAAGTGTGTTCAACTGTCGATCACACAATATGCTATGATTTCACTATAGTGAAGTGTGTTCAACTGTTGATCACACAATATGCTATGATTTCACTATAGTGAAGTGTGTTCAACTGTCGATCACACAATATGCTATGATTTCACTATAGTGAAGTGTGTTCAACTGTTGATCACACGATCTGCTATGATTTCACTATAGTGAAGTGTGTTCAACTGTTGATCACACAATATGCTATGATTTCACTATAGTGAAGTGTGTTCAACTGTCGATCACACGAACTGCTATGATTTCACTATATTGAAGTGTGTTCAACTGTTGATCACACAATATGCTATGATTTCACTATAGTGAAGTGTGTTCAACTGTCGATCACACAATATGCTATGATTTCACTATATTGAAGTGTGTTCAACTGTTGATCACACAATATGCTGGTGTCCCAAGGGAGCAGGAATAATATATTTCATTGACTCTGTGTGTCATTATTTGATCTCTATGACCACCACATACTGACACATGATTGCCTGTAATGTAACTCGTCTGGTCTGTACGGCTGGTCAAAAGGTATTAACCTTTTGCTGAGGGTGAAAAAAAGACAGTATGAAAACAAGATAACAAAAATTAATAAAGGGCCAGTGAGGTAGGGCAGGTGATTCACTATAAAATAAACGTTGTTGCTCTATGTACCTGTATGTAACTGTATTCTATAGGCCATCCTCTGTCATTTTTTTTTTTTTTTTTTTTGTATAAAGTTATTTCTGAATAAAGGGTTATAAGCTACAATCATGTGTTTGTGGGTAGTTTTTTTTTTCTGTTGCTGAAATATGTGAATTGTGTGTGGTGTGCGCGCGTGAGAGAGAGAGTGTGTGTGTGTGTGTGCGTGTACGTGCGTGTATGCGTGTGTGTGTGTGTGAGTGTGTATCTGTGTGAGCTTAAATACATATGTGTATTTAATAAACTCAACAGTCGTAACACAAACCCATTGTATGACCACAATTGTCATAAAAAGCAGGCACACACAAACACACACACACGCGCTCGCACGCGCGCGACGCACACACACACACACACACACCAACACACACACATACGCACAGACACAGTACATAATATATTTATGTATATATATGTTTATACACATATATATACATATATATAATGCATGGATACACACACATATCTATCTACATATATATATATATTATGTGTGTGTGTGCACCGATGAGCCTCCATTATTGGTGTGACCTATCAGGGAACCTATAATTCTCATCAACTCCCAAAGACTCGAACCTCAACTACCAGTGTTCCTACGGACAAACACCGCACAAACTACCGAGCAGAGACAGAAGCACTCATACAGACTACACATACTATCAAGTGGTCTTGCTCTCAGATGCCTCAGCTGTTCTCCAGGCCCTGGGGAATAACAAACTCCCCCACCTGATCAAGCAGGGCTTAAAACGTTCCGCGTCTGGGCGGAATTCCGCGATTTCGGTTTGTCAAAAAAAAAAAAAAAAAAAAAAAAACGAAAGGAGCAAAACATCCGTGATCGGCTTGCAAGCGTTCATAGCAACGGCGTGCAAGTTATGGCCCCTGATTTGCCCCCCGGACCCCCCCCCCCCCCCCTAGTTTCAGTGTTTTTTTCCTCCTTCTGTTTTAAGCCCTGTTTCAAGGCCTTTCAGCAAGTCAGAAGAACCAGAAGAGCAGTCTGACAGTGGTTCCACGGTCACTGTCGGATATCCAAAAGCGAAACAGTAAAAGAGCCAGCAGAAATGAGGAGCTCATGAACAGCAGCCAGACAACAGCGTCGACTACAGCAAAAACAGAAGCATCGTCAGATTCCAGATAAAAAAAAAGAAACACGAAAAAAGAATAAAAAGGCGTATTTAATACAACAAGACAAGACAGGCGAACATTTTCGGCCGACTGGCCTTTGTCAAGCGTAAGATCACAAACAAACAAACACCAGGTACAAAAATTAGGAGAAAAAAATTAAACTTCCCTGCTGCTCTGTCCAGTGTTTCTCCTAATTTCTGTATCTGGTGTTTGTTTGTTTGTTTGTTTGTTTGTTTGTGATCTTACGCTTGACAAAGGCCAAAATTTGCGCCTGTCTTGTCTTGTTGTATTAAATACGCGTTCTTATTCTTTTTTCGTGTTTTTTTTTTCCTGGTTGCTGTTTGCTTGAACGCGGGCAGTCACATTTGTTTGGATATCATGATTCATCCTTCAGCCATAGACACACAGAATGATTACCACTTGTCCAGACAGCAAGCATCAAGTGATTGGTCAAGCGATACGAGGATAACCTTAATGCTACCAATTTGAGAACAAGGTCTCCAACAGTGTAAATCGCTACTCACAGTCCGTAGCTTCGATGGCGTTCTCGCCATCTTCGTCGCGCTCTAATGCTGTCTGCGTGAATCTCTACTCAGATCTCGCGAACATGGGATGAACCCAGTTACGAGATCGAATCAGAGAATGGTACACCGGGGCAGGGTGTAACGGCCCGGTCCTGTTGGGTGCTGCGATGTAGATGGCCTCCTGACTCCTCGCTGGAACACTTATTTTCTCTGTCAGGATGTTGACATTGTCCGCACTGAATTGATGTTTTTCGGCGTGTAGGTGAGCTCCTACTGGAGAGAGTCCTCTTGTGTCTGTTAGTCTCTTCTGAAGGGGTGTTCAGTTTGTGTCATATATTAGATCATCTTGTTGATTTTACATGATTTTTTTTTTTTGGGGGGGGGGGGGTTGCTGAATCCAAATACATTGTAGGCTGATAAGACCACAACGATCACAAACACCTCAAGGCCAATATAAACTGCACGTTCAAACTCAATCAGCCGGCTCCTGCGATCAAGAGGATCAGAGAGCTCGCTAAACGTGTATGCCAGCACATAAATAAGGTTTTGAACAGGCTCAGGGAGTTTGTCAGATAAGTGCTGGCAGATACTGGTGGAGGCATATGGAATTTTGTCGGAGTGCGTTGAAACCCTCTTGAACACATTCCAAACTCCAAATTTCGGAAAACCTGGTCATTCCATCTCCCGTCTTTCTCTCAGTTTATTCCTTCCTCCATCTCTGTAGCTGTGTCTGAAGTCTGTCTCTTTGTTCTTTCTTCCATTTCTATAGATGTCTCTCCACTCTGTCTCTGTCTTTGAAATGACAAGACAATATCCTTGCTGTGTATGTGTGTGTGGTGAAGTGGCTAAGGCACAATCCCAGGCATCAGAAACCCGAGTTCGAATCGCTGATCGAACAGATATTTTTTTTGTTCGTTCGTTCTTTGATTTAACGTCTTTTCACTATAAGTGATATTAGACGGATATTTTTTTCGTCTCTCCATCAGATGTTTAACCTTTTAACTCCGGCACCCCTATCTACCAACTGCCAAAACTTAACCTTTTGACTCCCTCACCAGCTTCCTGAACGGGACTTATAAAACATTGAGATGACACAATCAGACATATCGGAAAAATCAAGATGAGCAGCCAACAGGCCATTTGTCTTTGAGGTTGCGGGCTGGGATTGCACTCAAGACATCAATTCTTGAGTCCACAGATCAATCCACAGACACAGAAGAAAAGAAGCTGTGGCCTGCCCGGGGGTCGAACCCACGACCCCTGGATTATCTGAACGACGTTCTAACCTACTGACTTAGCAGTTATTGTTGTTTAACCCTTTGACCCCTGCATGCTATCCACCAACAGCGAAAGCTTAACCCTATCCATGGATAGGGTGAGGGAGTCAAAAAGGTTAGTTAAGGTTTTGCTTTGCTAGCATGGTTGACAATGCAGGATGCTGGTGGTTAGGGTGCGGGAGTTAAAGGGTTAACCTGCTGACTCCTGCACCCTATCCATCAAGTGCTAAAACTTAACCCTTTGACTCCCTCACCCTAACCACCAACTTCCTGAAGCTGGTGGTTTGGGTGAGAGAGTCAAAGGGTTAAGTTGCAGGAAGCTGGTGGTTAGGGTGAGGGAGTCAAAAGGTTAAGTTGCAGGAAGCTGGTGATAAGGGTGAGGGAGTCAAAAGGTTAAGTTGCAGGAAGCTGGTGGTAAGGGTGAGAGAGTCAAAGGGTTAAGTTTTTGTGCTTTGCTAGCATGGTTGACAATGCAGGAAGCTGGTGGTAAGGGTGCGGGAGTTAAAGGGTTAAGTTTTTGTGCTTTGCTAGCATGGTGACAATGCAAAATGCTGGTGGATAGGGTGCGGGAGTCAAAGGGTTAAAGACCAGCTGACTGTACAGAGCCACATCATGGCTATAACCATCTCAAAACGTGTACAGTACCTCACTAGGGGTTAAAAAAAAAAAAAAAGAAAAAAGAGAATCTGGAAAAGAAAAGTTACATTCGCGCACATGATCTAAGGGTTATGGCCCTTGCGTTGACACTCCGTCAAATTTAACACCAGGGGATTTTAAAGAATCAAACCTGAATACAAATATAAACATAACTAAGGACACTAAGACGTATATAAAAACGGGCCTCAAATTCCTCAATTTGCTTCTGCACATTATATTTTCTTTAGAACCAGAAATGCACCTAGTTCTTGCTTCTGCGTATTACATTTCCTTAGAGCCAAAATTGCACTTGGTAATTGATTCTGCACATTATATTTCCTTAGAGCAAAAAATGCACTTATTAATTGCTTCTGCATATTACATTTCCTTAGAGCCAAAAATGCACTTAGTAATTGCTTCTGCATATTATTACATTTCCTTAGAGCCAAAAATGCACTTAGTAATTGCTTCTGCACATTATATTTCCTTAGAGCCAAAAATGCACTCAGTAATTGCTTCTGCATATTATATTTCCTTAGAGCCAAAAATGCACTTAGTAATTGCTTCTGCATATTATATTTCCTTAGAGCCAAAAATGCACTTAGTAATTACTTCTGCATATTATATTTCCTTAGAGCCAAAAATGCACTCAGTAATTGCTTCTGCATATTATATTTCCTTAGAGCCAAAAATGCACTCAGTAATTACTTCTGCATATTATATTTCCTTACAGCCAAAAATGCACTTAGTAATTGCTTCTGCACATTATATTTCCTTAGAGCCAAAAATGCACTTAGTAATTGCTTCTGCATATTATATTTCCTTAGAGCCAAAATTGCACTTAGTAATTGCTTCTGCATATTATTACATTTCCTTAGAGCCAAAAATGCACTTAGTAATTGCTTCTGCATATTATTACATTTCCTTAGAGCCAAAAATGCACTTAGTAATTGCTTCTGCATATTACATTTCCTTAGAGCCAAAAATGCACTTAGTAATTGCTTCTGCATATTATTACATTTCCTTAGAGCCAAAAGTGCACTTAGTAATTGCTTCTGCATATTACATTTCCTTAGAGCCAAAAATGCACTTAGTAATACATGTCAATCCGAAGAGAAGGTACGTAAGGCTTTATCGAACACATACAGGTGAATGGACCAGCAAAGCATAAAATGATAGGAAGAAATGACAGAAAGCAAAAGAACAAGGCAGAAACAAAGAAAGTGACAGGAAAGAGGACATTTCTAGCACAGAATTTCCAGAAGGTGGGAAATAGTGATTAAAAATACAAGTTACATGTAACGGGTCACTAAATATCAAAAGATTTAGACTTACGAGGGAAACAAAACTACGTGTTACATGTACAGGTTTGTGGTGGTGACCTGGGGTGTAGATATGCCTTGCTGTATCAAATGCCTATGATGAAACAATGTTTGTACAAGATCTTGGTCATTGTTTAGTAGAGCTGAAATAATCATACTCAAACAAGTGATAGGTTCCGTTTGTTCAGGATCTGTAGTCTGTTATACTTAAATAAATAAATATGTTTGAATGGAGGCCTTGTCCGCTCAGAGTAGAGCACTGGCCTTCCAATGTGCCTGTATGAGTTTGCAATGGTGCTAATCACACCTGTGGAACTATATGTGTGTATATATATGTTTTTTTGTTTTTTTTCGTTTTTCGTTCTTTGATTTAACGTCTGTTCACTATAAGTGATATTAGACGGATATTTTTTTCGTCTCTCCATCAGATGTTTAACCTTTTAACTCCGGCACCCCTATCTACCAACTGCCAAAACTTAACCTTTTGACTCCCTCACCAGCTTCCTGAACGGGACTTATAAAACATTGAGATGACACAATCAGACATATCGGAAAAATCAAGATGAGCAGCCAACAGGCCATTTGTCTTTGAGGTTGCGGGCTGGGATTGCACTCAAGACATCAATTCTTGAGTCCACAGATCAATCCACAGACACAGAAGAAAAGAAGCTGTGGCCTGCCCGGGGGTCGAACCCACGACCCCTGGATTATCTGAACGACGTTCTAACCTACTGACTTAGCAGTTATTGTTGTTTAACCCTTTGACCCCTGCATGCTATCCACCAACAGCGAAAGCTTAACCCTATCCATGGATAGGGTGAGGGAGTCAAAAAGGTTAGTTAAGGTTTTGCTTTGCTAGCATGGTTGACAATGCAGGATGCTGGTGGTTAGGGTGCGGGAGTTAAAGGGTTAACCTGCTGACTCCTGCACCCTATCCATCAAGTGCTAAAACTTAACCCTTTGACTCCCTCACCCTAACCACCAACTTCCTGAAGCTGGTGGTTTGGGTGAGAGAGTCAAAGGGTTAAGTTGCAGGAAGCTGGTGGTTAGGGTGAGGGAGTCAAAAGGTTAAGTTGCAGGAAGCTGGTGATAAGGGTGAGGGAGTCAAAAGGTTAAGTTGCAGGAAGCTGGTGGTAAGGGTGAGAGAGTCAAAGGGTTAAGTTTTTGTGCTTTGCTAGCATGGTTGACAATGCAGGAAGCTGGTGGTAAGGGTGCGGGAGTTAAAGGGTTAAGTTTTTGTGCTTTGCTAGCATGGTGACAATGCAAAATGCTGGTGGATAGGGTGCGGGAGTCAAAGGGTTAAAGACCAGCTGACTGTACAGAGCCACATCATGGCTATAACCATCTCAAAACGTGTACAGTACCTCACTAGGGGTTAAAAAAAAAAAAAAAGAAAAAAGAGAATCTGGAAAAGAAAAGTTACATTCGCGCACATGATCTAAGGGTTATGGCCCTTGCGTTGACACTCCGTCAAATTTAACACCAGGGGATTTTAAAGAATCAAACCTGAATACAAATATAAACATAACTAAGGACACTAAGACGTATATAAAAACGGGCCTCAAATTCCTCAATTTGCTTCTGCACATTATATTTTCTTTAGAACCAGAAATGCACCTAGTTCTTGCTTCTGCGTATTACATTTCCTTAGAGCCAAAATTGCACTTGGTAATTGATTCTGCACATTATATTTCCTTAGAGCAAAAAATGCACTTATTAATTGCTTCTGCATATTACATTTCCTTAGAGCCAAAAATGCACTTAGTAATTGCTTCTGCATATTATTACATTTCCTTAGAGCCAAAAATGCACTTAGTAATTGCTTCTGCACATTATATTTCCTTAGAGCCAAAAATGCACTCAGTAATTGCTTCTGCATATTATATTTCCTTAGAGCCAAAAATGCACTTAGTAATTGCTTCTGCATATTATATTTCCTTAGAGCCAAAAATGCACTTAGTAATTACTTCTGCATATTATATTTCCTTAGAGCCAAAAATGCACTCAGTAATTGCTTCTGCATATTATATTTCCTTAGAGCCAAAAATGCACTCAGTAATTACTTCTGCATATTATATTTCCTTACAGCCAAAAATGCACTTAGTAATTGCTTCTGCACATTATATTTCCTTAGAGCCAAAAATGCACTTAGTAATTGCTTCTGCATATTATATTTCCTTAGAGCCAAAATTGCACTTAGTAATTGCTTCTGCATATTATTACATTTCCTTAGAGCCAAAAATGCACTTAGTAATTGCTTCTGCATATTATTACATTTCCTTAGAGCCAAAAATGCACTTAGTAATTGCTTCTGCATATTACATTTCCTTAGAGCCAAAAATGCACTTAGTAATTGCTTCTGCATATTATTACATTTCCTTAGAGCCAAAAGTGCACTTAGTAATTGCTTCTGCATATTACATTTCCTTAGAGCCAAAAATGCACTTAGTAATACATGTCAATCCGAAGAGAAGGTACGTAAGGCTTTATCGAACACATACAGGTGAATGGACCAGCAAAGCATAAAATGATAGGAAGAAATGACAGAAAGCAAAAGAACAAGGCAGAAACAAAGAAAGTGACAGGAAAGAGGACATTTCTAGCACAGAATTTCCAGAAGGTGGGAAATAGTGATTAAAAATACAAGTTACATGTAACGGGTCACTAAATATCAAAAGATTTAGACTTACGAGGGAAACAAAACTACGTGTTACATGTACAGGTTTGTGGTGGTGACCTGGGGTGTAGATATGCCTTGCTGTATCAAATGCCTATGATGAAACAATGTTTGTACAAGATCTTGGTCATTGTTTAGTAGAGCTGAAATAATCATACTCAAACAAGTGATAGGTTCCGTTTGTTCAGGATCTGTAGTCTGTTATACTTAAATAAATAAATATGTTTGAATGGAGGCCTTGTCCGCTCAGAGTAGAGCACTGGCCTTCCAATGTGCCTGTATGAGTTTGCAATGGTGCTAATCACACCTGTGGAACTATATGTGTGTATATATATGTTTTTTTGTTTTTTTTCGTTTTTCGTTCTTTGATTTAACGTCTGTTCACTATAAGTGATATTAGACGGATATTTTTTTCGTCTCTCCATCAGATGTTTAACCTTTTAACTCCGGCACCCCTATCTACCAACTGCCAAAACTTAACCTTTTGACTCCCTCACCAGCTTCCTGAACGGGACTTATAAAACATTGAGATGACACAATCAGACATATCGGAAAAATCAAGATGAGCAGCCAACAGGCCATTTGTCTTTGAGGTTGCGGGCTGGGATTGCACTCAAGACATCAATTCTTGAGTCCACAGATCAATCCACAGACACAGAAGAAAAGAAGCTGTGGCCTGCCCGGGGTCGAACCCACGACCCCTGGATTATCTGAACGACGTTCTAACCTACTGACTTAGCAGTTATTGTTGTTTAACCCTTTGACCCCTGCATGCTATCCACCAACAGCGAAAGCTTAACCCTATCCATGGATAGGGTGAGGGAGTCAAAAAGGTTAGTTAAGGTTTTGCTTTGCTAGCATGGTTGACAATGCAGGATGCTGGTGGTTAGGGTGCGGGAGTTAAAGGGTTAACCTGCTGACTCCTGCACCCTATCCATCAAGTGCTAAAACTTAACCCTTTGACTCCCTCACCCTAACCACCAACTTCCTGAAGCTGGTGGTTTGGGTGAGAGAGTCAAAGGGTTAAGTTGCAGGAAGCTGGTGGTTAGGGTGAGGGAGTCAAAAGGTTAAGTTGCAGGAAGCTGGTGATAAGGGTGAGGGAGTCAAAAGGTTAAGTTGCAGGAAGCTGGTGGTAAGGGTGAGAGAGTCAAAGGGTTAAGTTTTTGTGCTTTGCTAGCATGGTTGACAATGCAGGAAGCTGGTGGTAAGGGTGCGGGAGTTAAAGGGTTAAGTTTTTGTGCTTTGCTAGCATGGTGACAATGCAAAATGCTGGTGGATAGGGTGCGGGAGTCAAAGGGTTAAAGACCAGCTGACTGTACAGAGCCACATCATGGCTATAACCATCTCAAAACGTGTACAGTACCTCACTAGGGGTTAAAAAAAAAAAAAAAGAAAAAAGAGAATCTGGAAAAGAAAAGTTACATTCGCGCACATGATCTAAGGGTTATGGCCCTTGCGTTGACACTCCGTCAAATTTAACACCAGGGGATTTTAAAGAATCAAACCTGAATACAAATATAAACATAACTAAGGACACTAAGACGTATATAAAAACGGGCCTCAAATTCCTCAATTTGCTTCTGCACATTATATTTTCTTTAGAACCAGAAATGCACCTAGTTCTTGCTTCTGCGTATTACATTTCCTTAGAGCCAAAATTGCACTTGGTAATTGATTCTGCACATTATATTTCCTTAGAGCAAAAAATGCACTTATTAATTGCTTCTGCATATTACATTTCCTTAGAGCCAAAAATGCACTTAGTAATTGCTTCTGCATATTATTACATTTCCTTAGAGCCAAAAATGCACTTAGTAATTGCTTCTGCACATTATATTTCCTTAGAGCCAAAAATGCACTCAGTAATTGCTTCTGCATATTATATTTCCTTAGAGCCAAAAATGCACTTAGTAATTGCTTCTGCATATTATATTTCCTTAGAGCCAAAAATGCACTTAGTAATTACTTCTGCATATTATATTTCCTTAGAGCCAAAAATGCACTCAGTAATTGCTTCTGCATATTATATTTCCTTAGAGCCAAAAATGCACTCAGTAATTACTTCTGCATATTATATT
>CM060312.1:17533065-17540565 GCA_030674185.1 Monoplex corrugatus
GCGTCCTTGACACTGCGCGTGCTTGACGAGAACGACAACTCTCCCAGCTTCCCTGTTGAAACGTTCAATATGGTCGTCAGCGAGGATATGCCCATAGACACGGATATTGGCGAGGTGGAAGCTGTAGATGTGGATATTGGTGACAACGGGGCCATCCGCTACTCTCTGTCTGCCGCCCAAAATGAAGATGAAGACTACTTGAACTCGGCTTTCTGGATAGACGCGAGCAGCGGACGTATTTACACGGCCAGAAGGTTAGCTTCGGCATGTCTTTTATTTTCGGTAAATCACCATCTCCCATAACTTGTGTTTTCCCGGAATCGTGTTTCTCATCATCATAATTCCTATGATCATAATTCTTATAATTATTATTATTATTATCATAGTACGTTTATTATAGTCATGGTTCCCATAACCACGAATCTTATTGTAGTTGCAGTTCTCATAATCACCATCATATTCATGAAGCTCATAATCCTGATTCTTATAATCAGAATGCCATGATCACGATTTCTACAATTATGATTATCATAATCACTGTTTCCATCATCATGGTTCTTGGAGAACAATAATATACAACAATGATTTAAGTGATTTATAACAGTAACAGTATTGTTGATACCATCGCTATTGTCTGCGTTCCTGATTATTCTTAATGCATAATGAGTACAAATGAGTTCAGAGAACAACAATAAACAGCAATGATTTATATTGATTTATTGTAACAGTAATGAGGAGAAATGATTTCGGACAACAACGATTTAGAGTGATTTATGATAATAACATTATTGTTAACAGGAACCAGAAAAAAACACGAAAGAAGAATAAGAACGCGTATTTAATACAACAAGACAAGACAGGCGCAAACCCTTTTCTCACACTGGACTGAGCAGCAGGGAAGTTTCAGTCTTTTTCTCCTGATTTTCGTATAGATCTGGTGTTTGTTTGTTTGTGATCTTACGCTTGACAAAGGCCAGTTGGCTGAAAATTTGCGCCTGTCTTGTCTGGTTGTCTTAAATACGCCTTTTTATTCTTCTTTCGTGTTTTTTGTTTTTTTTCTGTTTGCTTGAACGCGGGAAGTCACACTTGTTTTGGATTTAACAATATCGTTGATAATGTTGCTATTGTCATTCTTCCTGTCTATGTGTAATGCGTGATGAGCACAAGTGAATTCGGAGAACGATATACATCTATGATATAAGTGAATTCGGAGAACGATATACATCTATGATATAAGTGATTTATAATAATAACATTATTGTTCATACCATTGCTATTGTCATTCTTCCTGTCTATGTGTAATGCGTAATGAGCATAAGTGAATTCGGAGAACGCTATATAACAATGATATAAGTGAATTCGGAGAACGATATATAACAATGATATAAGTGAATTCGGAGAACGAGATATAACAATGATATAAGTGAATTCGGAGAATGATATATAACAATGATATAAGTGAATTCTGAGAACGATATATAGCAGTGATATAAGTGAATTCGGAGAACGATATATAACAATGAGTAAGTGAATTCGGAAACAATATATAACAATGATATAAGTGAATTCGAAGAACGATATATAACAATGATATAAGTGAATTCAGAAACGATATATAGCAATGATATAATGAATTCGGAGAACGATATATAACAATGATATAAGTGAATTCGGAGAACGATATATAACAATGATATAAGTGAATTCGGAGAACGATATATAGCAATGATGTAAGTGAATTCGGAGAAACGATATATAACAATGAATATAAAGTGAATTCGGAGAACGATATATAACAATGATATAAGTGAATTCGGAGAACGTTAAAATAACAATGATATAAGTGAATTCGGAGAACGATATATATAACAATGATGTAAGTGAATTCGGAGAACGATTTATTAACAATGATATAATGTGAATTCGGATATCGTTATATAACAATGATATAAGTGAATTCGGAGAACGTTATATAACAATGATATAAGTGAATTCGGAGAACGATATATAAGCAATGATATAAGTGAATTCGGAGAACGATATATAACAATGATATAAGTGAATTCGGAGAACGATATATAACAATGATATAAGTGAATTCGGAGAACGTTATATACAATGATATAAGTGAATTCGGAGAACGATATATAGCAATGATATAAGTGAATTCGGAGAACGATATATAACAATGATGTCAGTGAATTCGGAGAACGATATATAACAATGATATAAGTGAATTCGGAGAACGATATATAACAATGATATAAGTGATTTCGGAGAACGATATATAACAATGATATAAGTGAATTTAGAAACGATATATAACAATGATGTAAGTGATTTATAATAATAACAGTATTGTTGATACCATTGCTATTGTTAGTGTTCCTGGTTATGTGTAATGCGTAATAAATACACTAAGTTCGGAGAACAACGATATACAACAATGCTTTATATTGATTTATTATAATAGTAATGAGTAGAAATGATTTCGGACAAAAATGATTTGCTGTGATTTATAATAATATCATTATCATTCATAATTTTGTAGTGTTAGTGTTCCTGATTATGTGTAATGCGTAGCGAGTACAAATGATTTCGGAGAACAACTATATAGAATAATGATTTTTAACCCTTTGAATCCCGCACCCTGTCCACCAGCATCTGCATTGTCAACCGTGCTAGCGAAGCAAAATCTTAACTCTTTGATTCCCTTACCCTATCCACCACCTTCCTGCACGATGCTGGTGGATAGGGTGTGGGAGTCAAAGGGTTAAGTTTTTGCAGTAGGTGGATAGGGTGCAGGAGGGAGTCAAAGGGTTAAGTTGTTTTTTTTGCAGTTGGTGAATTAGGATGCGGGAGTCAAAGGGTTAAATGGTAAGAATATTATTGGATACTTTTGCATTTTGCTGTCGTTGTTGTTGTTCACTTTGCAGCTTGGACCGTGAGCTGGTCCCCCATGGGCAGTTTGTCGTCACTGCCACAGACAACGGTTCGCCTTCCCGTTCAGGCACGGCCACCGTCAGCATAACGGTTCTGGACGTCAACGACAACGCCCCGTACATCCTGCCCATCAGCGAGATCCGTATCTCCAGAGACACCCCCGCCGACACGCAACTGGCCACTCTCCAAGCGGTGGACAAGGACCAGGGTCAGAACGGACAGGTCACCTTCTCCTTGATGTACAAGGGTACCGAGAACCCGTTTTCTCTGTCTGCTGAGGGGGTGTTGAGTCTCGTAGAAGTCCCGGATGCTGGTTTGAGCGAGGGCGCGCGGTACCACTTGCAGGTTCTGGCCGTCGACGGGGAACACCTTCTCTGAACAGTTCTGCTGTTGTCACCATGGAGGTCGAGTAAGGTGAAGGACGCAACGTCAGTTTTTAGCACCGTCTCTTTGGGTTGCTGAAGGGAGGTTTCTCCAAGTTAACCCTATGACTCCCGCACTCTATCCACTCACTGCAAAAACTTCACCTTTTGACTCCCTCACTCTATCCACCAACTGCAAAAAAATTAACCCTTCGACTCCCTCATCCTATCAGGAAGCTGGTGGATAGGGCGAGGGAGTCAAAGGGTTAAGTTTTTTGCTTTGGATAGGGTGAGCGAGTGAAAGGGTTAACTTTTTGCTTTGCTAGCATGGTTGGCAATACAAGACGCTGGTGGACAGGGTGCGGGAGTCAAAGGGTTAAAAACAGTCATGCCGTTTTCTGGTGGTGGCCAGTTAAAATGTTACTTTTATTGGTGTACCGTGCTACGAACAGCTTTTTAAATCTCCTTTTTGTATATGTGTGTGTGTGTCGGGGGGGGGGGGGGGGAGTATATAATGTTACTTTCACAGGTGTAGCGTAATACAAACACCTTTTGAATCTTTTTTTTTGCGTGTGGGGAGAGGGAGGGAATTATTTAATGTGTTACTTTCACGGGTGTTGAGTATTATGAACATGAACACTTTTTTTTTTTTTTTTTTTTTTTTTTTTGAGAAAAGGGGAAAATATTTAACGTGTTACTTTCACAAGTATAGCGTATTACGAACGCAGTTTTTGAATCTCCATACTGTTTTAAAAAAAAGGGAAATATTTCATACCGACCTGAGAAGGAGGCGCTTCTTTGTGAGTATGTATATGTGTTTGTTTGTCTGTCTTGTGTGTCTGCGACCAAAATGTGTTAGCTAGATTTTTTTTTTCTCAGCTGTTTCTGGATGGATCTTTTACCAAATCAGGGTCAAAGGCGTCGACCATTCATGAGTCACGTACGCTTAAGTTTGTATAACTCATGGCGCCAAGGTCAAAGTCACACGTGCAAAAAAAAAAAAAAAAGTGCCTAAGAACAGCACTTTATGAGGAAGGTGTGTGAAGAGCACTCTCAATGGAACCTCTGACAATACATACAATCCTTTTTCACTTCTGTGGCCAGTAAGGTGGCGTAAAAAATGGCACGAAAAAAAAAAAAGGTTGAGCATAAAGGTAACCTCCTTAAGTGCAATGACCCCCCACCCCACCCCCATCCTCCCCCCAAAATTGTTGTCCAGTGCCATTTTTCACTATTGTAACAGTCTATCATTGCACTTGCTCCACGTCAAGTTTTATATCATCCGATGCTATTTCAAGATCACAGTGACTTTAAGAAGTCCAAAATCTTAATTGTCTGTAATAATCTGTGTATAAAAGTGAGGTGGTCGGAATGGCTTGACCATTTTTTTACATTTCTTCTTCTTCTTCTTCTTCTTCTTCTTCTTCTTCTTCTTCTTCTTCTTTCTTCTTCTTCTTCTTCTTCTTCTTCTTCTTCTTCTTCTTCTTCTTCTTCTTCTTCTTCTTCTTCTTCTTCTTCGCATTCTTCTTCTTCGCATTCTTCGCATTCTTCTTCTTCTTCTTCTTCGCATTCTTCTTCTTCGCATTCTTCGCATTCTTCTTCTTCTTCGCATTCTTCTTCTTCTTCGCATTCTTCTTCTTCTTCTTCTTCTTCTTTCTTCTTCTTCTTCTTCTTCGCATTCTTCTTCTTCGCATTCTTCGCATTCTTCGCATTCTTCTTCGCATTCTTCTTCTTCTTCTTCGCATTCTTCTTCGCATTCTTAGCATTCTTCTTCGCATTCTTCTTCTTCTTCGCATTCTTCTTCGCATTCTTCTTCTTCTTCTTAGCATTCTTCTTCTTCGCATTCTTCTTCTTCTTCTTCGCATTCTTCTTCTTCTTCTTCTTCTTCTTCTTCTTCTTCTTCTTCTTCTTCTTCTTCTTCTTCTTCTTCTTCTTCTTCTTCTTCTTCTTTCTTCTTCTTCTTCTTCTTCTTCTTCTTCTTCTTCTTCTTCTTCTTCTTCTTCGCATTCATCTTCGCATTCTTCTTCTTCTTCTTCTTCTTCTTCTTCGCATTCTTCTTCGCATTCTTCTTCTTCGCATTCTTCTTCGCATTCTTCTTCTTCTTCTTAGCATTCTTCTTCTTCTTCTTCGCATTCTTCTTCTTCGCATTCTTCTTCTTCTTCTTCTTCTTCTTCTTCTTCGCATTCTTCTTCTTCTTCTTCTTCTTCTTCGCATTCTTCTTCTTCTTCTTCTTCTTCTTCTTCTTCTTCTTCTTCTTCTTCTTCTTCTTCTTCTTCTTCTTCTTCTTCTTCGCATTCTTCTTCTTCGCATTCTTCGCATTCTTCTTCTTCTTCGCATTCTTCTCTTCTTCGCATTCTTCTTCTTCTTCTTCTTCTTTCTTCTTCTTTCTTCTTCTTCTTCTTCTTCGCATTCTTCTTCTTCGCATTCTTCGCATTCTTCGCATTCTTCTTCGCATTCTTCTTCTTCTTCTTCGCATTCTTCTTCGCATTCTTAGCATTCTTCTTCGCATTCTTCTTCTTCTTCGCATTCTTCTTCGCATTCTTCTTCTTCTTCTTAGCATTCTTCTTCTTCGCATTCTTCTTCTTCTTCTTCGCATTCTTCTTCTTCTTCTTCTTCTTCTTCTTCTTCTTCTTCTTCTTCTTCTTCTTCGCATTCTTCTTCTTCTTCTTCTTCGCTTTCTTCTTCTTCGCATTCTTCGCATTCTTCTTCTTCTTCGCATTCTTCTTCTTCTTCGCATTCTTCTTCTTCTTCTTCTTCTTCTTCTTCTTCTCTTCTTCTTCTTCTTCTTCTTCTTCTTCTTCTTCTCCATTCTTCGCATTCTTCGCATTCTTTCTTCGCATTCTTCTTCTTCTTCTTCGCATTCTTCTTCCATTCTTAGCATTCTTCTTCGCATTCTTCTTCTTCTTCGCATTCTTCTTCGCATTCTTCTTCTTCTTCTTAGCATTCTTCTTCTTCGCATTATTCTTCTTCTTCTTCGCATTCTTCTTCTTCTTCTTCTTTCTTCTTCTTCTTCTTCTTCTTCTTCTCTTCTTCTTCTTCTTCTTCTTCTTCTTCTTCTTCTTCTTCTTCTTCTTCTTCTTCTTCTTCTTCTTCTTCTTCTTCTCTTCTTCTTCTTCTTCTTCTTCTTCTTCTTCTTCTTCTTCCTTCTTCTTCTTCTTTCTTCTTCTTCCTTCTTCTTCTTCTTCTTCTTCCATTCTCTTCTTCTTCTTCTCTTCTTCTTCTTTCTTCTTCTTCTTCTTCGCTTCTTCTTCTTCTTCTCTTCTTCTTCTTCTTCTTCTTCTTCTCTTCTTCTTCTTCTCTTCTTCTTCTTCTTCTTCTTCTCTTCTTCTTCTTCTTCTTCGATTCTTTCTTCTTCGCATTCTCTTCTTCGCATTCTTCTCTTCTTCTCATTCTTCTTCGCATTCTTCTTCTTCTTCTTCTTCGCATTCTTCTTCGCATTCTTGCATTTCGCTTCTTCGCATTCTTCTCTTCTTCTTCGCATTCTTCTTCGCATTCTGCATTCTTCTTCGCATTCTTCTTCTTCTTCGATTCTTCTTCGCATTCTCTTCTTCTTCTTAGCATTCTTCTTCTTCGCATTCTTCTTCTTCTTCTTCGCATTCTTCTTCTTCTTCTTCGCATTCTTCTTCTTCTCTTCTTCTTCTTCTTCTTCTTAATCTGGAGCTGATGAATTCATTGAAAAGACTAGCGCCTCCCACTCAGTCCTACTGGTCTGTGAGGAGCATTCAGTGGTTTGGTTGTCAGTCTGTATCGTCTTTGTTCATACTATAATAAAGCGAATAGAATGTATAATGCGCTTTCATCTGTGAGACATTGGTATGCGTGTGCGTGTGCATGTATGTGTATGAGTGTGTGTGGTGTGGTATGTGGTGTGGTGTGGTGTGGTATGGTGTGGTTGGTGTGGTGTGGTTGGTGTGTGTTGTGTGTGTGTGGTGTGTGTGTGTGTGTGTTGTGTGTGTGTGGTGTGTTGTGTGTGTGTGTGTGTGTGTGAGTGTGTGTGTGTGTCTTGTGTCTATGTCTCTGTGTTCATATCTACACTCACGCTCGAGTAATAGATCTATACAAACTGATCAGTGTAAATGATCTTACCGCCCAACATTTCTCTGTCTTCTCTGTCTGTCTGTCTGTCTGTCTGTCTGTCTGTCTGTCTCTCTCTCACACACATCTGTCTTCCTCTCCCTGTTTCTGTCTGTCTCTG
>CM060312.1:17543065-17573065 GCA_030674185.1 Monoplex corrugatus
CAGTTGAAATCCCAGTATCAATAAGACCACAGGAAGCCAGAGATGTCAAGCCGCCATGAAACCACTCACCAGACCAGACCAGACCTGCACTGTTGCTGAGTCTCTTCAGCGGAGTTCAACAGTGCCTGTTCCGATCTAACTTATTAATTAAGGACACTGCGTTTTACTAGTAAGCCCCCTACTAACGATAACAATAGCTTACAAGCCGGATCAGACCCCGTAAAAGACACCCCACGACTCAAGATTATTATTATTTGTTTTCTCCAAAACAGGAAGGATATTTGGTCTTCTTGTATGTCAGTGGCATGTTGCACACACATACACACACGCACGCACGCACACACACACATACACACACACACATACACATACATACATACACACACACACACGCACGCTTACAACACACACACGCCCGCGCGCGCTCACACACACACACACAGTAAGATACATTAACGTCATACAAATTAACGCTTGAAGCCATCTCTTACCATACACACACAACACACACACACACACACACACACACACACACACACACACACATACACACACACACACACACACACACACACCACACTACACACAACATATGTACAGACAACACAAAACATTTCACAACAACGTTATAAAAACGCTTGAAGTCACACACCCTCCCCTCCCTCCCCCCCCCAACATGTATCACACACACACACACACACACCAACACACACCAGCGCGCGCACGCACACACACACACGCATATTCTCACACACCCAAAAGCACACAGGAAAGCACACATACACTCTCACACACGCGCGCGCGCGCGTGCACATACATCCACTCACACACTGGCTAACAGACATGTCGATCTATCGATTGACGTAATACTGATCGACTGAGTTAAGTCAAATCTCAACCCTTTGCCTCCCGCACCCTCTCCGCCAACTGCAAAAACTTAACCCTTTGACTCCCGCACCCTATCCGCCAATTACAAAAACTTAACCATTTGACTCCCGCACCCAATTTCGCTTTCGTAAAGAGGATGAGACTCAAATGCGTAGTCACAATCTTCCCATAAGGAAGATTAGGAAAAAGACAGGCAACATTTATAGGCCATTTTATGAGGAAGGGGGACTTGGAGCACCTGGTCACAACGGGAAAGCTGGAGGAAAGAGAGCACCAGGTAGACCCAGGGAGAGAATGCTGGACGGACTTGCAGAGTGGCTGGGGATGAGGAGGGTGGGGAAGATGCTAGGGGCAACGAGAGATAGAGATGGTTGGAAGTCCATGTTCGCCAACGCCATGCGGCAGGGCACCTGATGATGATGATGATGATGATGATGATGATGAATCTTCCCATAACACGTTCAACTCTGGTAGGACCAGGTCAAAAGCAGAAAAAATCCTTCGTTTGAGCCGATGTGGATTCGAACCTCTGATATCCCAGTCAGTACTCCGTTGCATAACCACTCGGCCACGGTGACTGACCTACTTTGGAAAGTGTTGACCCAGTCATGTATTGTATTGTGTGCCTGCATGGTAATAACAGGTTGTGTGTCTGAAGCCAGCTTTACAGTTCCAGGTATTACATATGTATGTGTGTCATCCGTCTTTCTGTTCGTCAGTGTTTAATGGCGTGTCTTTATGACAAACAGTTTCCTATTGTTTCGTTTGATGAACTAAATAATTGAATTGAAGTTAGTGATGATTTGTTCAGGAAATACGTTCAGAATCGAATCGATTTACAATTTTTTTTTCTAAGAAGGTCAACCAAAACTACCCCCTAGGACTGTTGTTGCTGCAGCTAGTTCTCCATGAAGAGAATAGAAGAAGAAAAAATTATAGTTGGATCTTTTTGGTCATGAAACAGTGAACGCTCGCGCGAGTGCGCGCGCGTGTGCATCACACACACACACACACACACACACACACACACACACAAATACACAACACATATATATATATATATATATACACAAACATACACATACACACACATACATCACATACACACACACACACACACATGCACATACACACACACACACACACACACACACACACGCACACACAGCACACACACATATACCACACACACAGCACACACACACATATACCCCACATACAGAAGCTATCCTCATTGGCACCCGTCAGAAACTTTCTCAGCTGCCTCCTCTTTCTCTCCCATTATGTAACACATCAGTCCCAATTTCTGATTCAGCTAAAAACCTTGGTGTCTGCATTGACTCTACCCTCTCCATGAACAACTTTGTTTCTCAAACTGCCAGATCTTGCTACTATCATCTCCATCGTATAAGGCTGATCAGGAAGTATCTCTCTGTCGAAACAACTGCAAAACTCGTTCTCTCCTTCATAATGTCTCGCATTGACTATTGCAATTCACTCCTGTCTGGTCTTCCTGCCTCCACCATTCACATCCTACAGCGCATTCAAAACAATGCTGTACGCCTTGTACTCAAAAGAAAAAAGCTGACCACATATCTCCTCTCCTGGCACAACTTCACTGGCTCCCTGTATCAAAGCGCATACAGTACAAACTAGACACCATGTGCTACAAAAGCCTCAATAACGCAGCCCCCGATTACCTGTCAAGCCTACTTGAGATCTATGTTCCCTCACGTACCCTCCGCTCTGCCTCCGATCCTCTGACTTTTCGCTTTCCACGCACTAAGCTCAATACCTATGGTCTCTCTGTTTCTGGTCCACTCTCCTGGAACAAACTTCCTCTCTCAGTCCGTCAGCAACCTACTTTTGTCTCCTTCAAGTCCGCTCTCAAAACTCACCTTTTCTCCTCCGCATAAAATCCTAACCTCACTCAACCCCCCCCCCCCCCCCCTCTGCAGCCTGTCTCCGCTCGGAGGGGAATCACATGGTTATAATATATAATTGTATATGCTATGCTCTCTATAATTTTCCATTGCTTTTATTCTTGCTTTTATTGCTTTTATTCTTTCTCCCCATTTGTAGCCATGCGTGTGTGTGTGAGTGTGTGTGTGTGTGTGTGTGTGTGTGTGTGTGTGTGTGTGTGTGTGTGTGTGTGGTGTGTGCGTGCGTGTGTGTGCGTGCGTGCGTGCTTGCGTGCGTGTCTGCTTCAGCGCTAAGATTTGATTTTATCAAGATTTTGCGCTATATAAATATTGTAATTATATTATTATTATTATACAGCACACACACGCACACACACACACACAACACACACACACACACATACACACACTCACACATACACATTCTCTCTCTCTGTGTCTCTCTCTCTGTCTCTCTCTCTCTTCCTCTCTCTCTCTCTCTCTCTTTCCTGCAGAAAGCTGGTGGAATGGGTGAGGGAGTCAAAGGGTTAATGTTTTGCTCTGCTAGCATGGTTAAAAACGCACGATGCTGGTGGACAGGGTGCGGGAGTCAAAGAGTTGAGGGAATAGGGAGCCAGGCAGCCAGCTCTATGACACGTTGTACTGTTATCAAAACTTTAAAAACTTCACAACACACTATTGCTCAAGGCTGGTGGTAGCTATTAGATCCCGTCAGACCTGTTTTACAATCATCGCTTACAACCGATTCAGACCACCGTGACAGACACACCAAGACCCCTGATCCATTTGTCACTCTCCAAAAGAGGAAGGACATTTTGGTCCGCCTGCATGCCAGTGTTACGTTGCACACACATGCACACGCACGAACAGACACACGCACACGCACGCGCACGCACGCACGCGCACCGCGCACGCACGCGCACACACACAACACGCACGCACACACACGCATACACACACACACACATGCACGCACACACGCACACTGATAATGCTATAGAATTACATGTTCATACTTCCGTAAAAGAAGCTTACAACTTGCTCGACACAGCCTCATGGACTCGATTTCATGAATATTCAAATGAACAGTTTGTGTCACAACAAATGACAAAACTTACCGTTCAAAATGTATGTAAAAAAATTGCAGTATTCTTCCATGTATCATTTGAGATCAATTGTTGCTCTTCGTTTTCGTATTCAGCTAAACGCATTGAAAATAAAATATTGTAAAAATGTCAAGTATATTTGCGGCGAACAGTTCACACTGTTTCACTGTTTATTCTACTGCAAAATGCTACGTTCTTTTTTACCGAAAATGTTTACTCAAGAAAAGTATTCTGAAAATCATTTTCAAAAAATTACGTCATGTCAATCTTTGTTAGTTAAAATTTCAGAATCATTAGTTCACAGTCCTGTTAATGCATTACTTTAACTTTATTCAGTTTGTGTTATTAGTGTTACGCTTTCCCTTCACATTGTTGAAGTTAATTGTTAGTGTTCAGTTCTCGTTCCATTTTTCTGTTCTCCCACCTACTAATGTCTTTTTCCTCTGTCTTCCCTCTGCCCCAACCAACCCGTCCAACTATCGTTCTACATTTCATTTTGTTCATTCATTTTTTTATTCCCTCCTCCCCCCCTCCCCGTCTAATATCACTTATAGTGAAAAGACGTTAAATTAAAGAAGAACGCACACATACACACACACATGCACACACACACACACACGCACACACACACACGCACGCACGCGCACGCACGCGCACACGCACACACACATATACACACACAAACACCACACAAACACAAACACACACACACACACAAACCACACACACACACAAACACACACCACAAAACACACACACACACACACACACACACACACACACAAACACACACACACACACAAACACACACACACACAAACACACACACACACACACACACACACACACACACACATGGAGTCAAAGAGTTAAGCTTTTGCTTTGCTAGCATGGTTGACAACGCGGGACGTAGGTGGCTAGGGTGCGGGCATCAAAGGGTTAAGGAGTTTGAGAAGTCTTGACAGAGAACCGCTGGCAGATTAAGGAGGAGCGAATATGGAATTGCCCGAATTCCATGAATCCGTCTTGAACAAATTCCAAACTCTAAGCTTGACATTCAAATACGAAAAACTCAACGTTTCGCTCCGTTCAACCTCACAACTACAAGCCCTTAGTCTGAAAGAATGATCTGTACAGTACTAACACTGTATTTAGTTAGTTAGTTTAATATAATGATCCTAGGAGATACCTTTGACGGTGCCTTTTTTTGCCGTGTAACTACAAACCCTTATCTGAAAGATGATCTGTACAGTACTAACGTTAGTTTGTATAGTATAATGATCCTAGGAGTTTACCCTTGCCGTATCATTTTACGACACGAAACAGCAAAGAGGGAAAACAACGACAATAACGACAACAACAACAGAAAAGCATCAAAAACAGGCACTGAAATATGAAGATACAGTCACAGATTACATCATAACAAACAAACAAAAACAATCCAAAACCACATGCATGACTGTATGATCAACGTAACAATTCTTCTTCTCCTTTTCCTAGTAAATAACGTCAACGGATACAAAAGAGTAATATCAACATCAACATCAACATCCGCATAGCCTGTACAATTTGAATAACAACAACAACGACAACAACGCACAACAACAACAACACACAACACACCGCACACCACCACAGCACACAAATCACACACAAACACACACACACACACACACATAAACATCACAAACACAAACACACACACATACACAAACACACACACACACAAACACACACACACACACACACACACACACACACACACACAAACACAACACCCACCCATTTTAGTCAACTCACTTTGGCGTCGTAAGTGAAAAAAATCAACTCTTTTGTGATCCTGTTGGCAAACGCGGAGCTACATTTACTCAGAATGGTCAAACCCAACATACGCACATGTATTATATATGTACGAACCTTCACATCCGAAGCGAAACAGAACCCGGACATACTACTGTCTGAATCATACCGTGGAACCAGAATCACTGAGCAATGAAGCGGTCGTTTGATTACAGCAACAACACAACAACACAACGACACACACCAGGACGGTAAACTGTGAATCATAACATCCATAAGATGTTTTATCCTGTGTTTGTTATAATCTACATTGTGACCTAACACTCGACTGACGTATGAAACTCACAGTACATTACTCATTGTTCTCATTTATGATTGCGTATGGGGGGGGGTTTTGTGTGTTTTTTTTTCAGAATATATTTGTTTCTCGAACAGACTGTTGTTGGAGTGGGTAATATGGCGTTTGCTTTTTGAATGTTAAACACAGGCAAAAAAAAAAAAAAAACAGAAGAAAACTTATATGTATAACTGTATAACACACACACACACACACACACACACACACACACACACACACACACAACACACACACACACACACACACACACAACACACAACACACACACACATAATACATATATATATATATATATTCATATATGTGTATGTATATGTGTATATATAAATATGTACATAAATTATTTGGTATATGTATATATCTATATATTATATGTATTATATATGTATATACATATATATGTGTGTGATATATACAAATACATACACATATATGTATATGTGTGTGTATGTTTGTGTGTATGTGTGTGTGTCTATGTGTGTGTGTGTGTATGTGTGCGTGTATGTGTGTGTATGTGTGTGTATGTGTGTGTATGTGTGTATGGTGTGTGTGTTATGTGTGTGTATGTGTGTGTATGTGTGTATGTGTGTATGTGTGTATGTGTGTGTATGTGTGTGTATGTGTGTGTTGTGTATGTGTGTGTGTATGTGTGTGTGTATGTGTGTGTGTGTTGCGCGCGCGGCGCGCGTGTGTGGTGTGTGTGTGTGTGTGTGTGTGTGTGTGTGTGTGTGTGTGTGTGTGTGTGTGTGTGTCGATTGTTACCTTCCGAAATAGGGTATCTGCCTTCTTCGGTCCCCTTTGTGATACTCCATTATGGTAGGTAACAATGGATTTGTGTGTGTTATGTGTGTATGTATGTATGTATGTATGTATGTATGTATGTATTATGTATGTATGCATGTATGTATGTATGTATGTATGTATGTATGTATGTATGTATGAATGTAAATTATGTGTATACGTATGTGTGTATGTGCGTTTGTATGTATGTATGTATGTATGTATGTACGTACGTATATGTACGCATGTATTATGTATGTATGTATGTATGTATGTATGTGTATATGTATGTATGTATGTACTATGTAACTATGTAAGTATGTATGTATGCATGCACGTATGTATGTATGTATGTATGCATGTAAGTATGTTGTATGTATGTATGTATGTACATGTATGTATGTATGTATGTATGTATGTATGTATGTATGTATAATGTATGTATGTATGTATGTAGTACATGTATAGTATGTATGTAGTATGTATGCATGTATGTACATGTATGTATGTATGTATGTATGTATGCCAGTATGTAGTATGTATATGTATGTGTATTTGTAGTTGTATGTATGTATGTACATTTTATTTTTCATTTCACTCAAACAGGAAGAAACTTTGGGCAGAGCTGGACAGCAGAACGTTCCCAGAGGAAACCCCTCCTCAAATTGATGTTCCGGTCCTCAAATAAGATTTAAAAGAACAGGGAAAAAAATAGTGGGAGAGGAGCGGGGGGGGGGGGGGAGGGGGGGGGAGAGGAAAATTATGTGTTTTCTTTATTCTTTCTGAAGATTAATTTAAGACACAACCTAAAGTTTGTTCAACCCGTCGATTGGACACGTCAGACGTTTATAAATATCCGAGAACACTTCGGCCCTCACGCTGTGTCATTGCGGCAAAGAACGGTAACTTGTCCAAACTGATAACGATAATCTTCTCTTCCTTTATTATTGTTTTGAGATCTTGGTTGACCGCAATAATTTTGAAGGGAGAATACTCCCCTTGGTATGTACGTTTCGTTGGAGATTACTTCCCTTGGCATATACGCTACTTTTCAATATATGTCTATGTATGCGTTGTATTGAAAAAAAATAATAATAATAAGACCAGTCGCCGTGGTGTAGTGGTTAGTGCAACGGACTACCGACTTGAGGGTTGTAGGTTCGATTCCCCATCAGTCCCTTCAAAAATAATAGTGGGACTTTTTTCCGACTTTAACCGGCTCCCTATCCAGAGTTGGGCTTGCTATGGGCTCATTGGAAAGACTTGGGACCACACGGTCGAGTCTCATCCACTTCACAGATGCGTCATTGAGGGTGTTGCTCAAATCTTCTGACCAGCACCGCAGGTGTCTGTATCTCTGGGGCCTGGTCGACACCAGGATATATATTATGATAGTAAGCTTTGAACAGAAATAGCAATAGCAATAAGGTTTCACGGGTCTGTTAGATAACTGCTGGCAGATTTCGGTTGAGTGCATATGGAACTGCCCGATTGCTACGAATCTCTCTAAAACAAACCTCAAAGTCTGCTACTGCAGTCGCTGTTATAACAATTTTTAAAACATATGTTGGACTTGCTGAAACACACACACACATAAACGCACACACTCACACATAAAAACACGCACACATAAACGCATACACACACATAAACATACACATAATACACATGCATGCACATACACAACAAACACACAGTACACACGCGTTCACGCATGCCTACACACACGCACAAACACAAACACACACACACACACATACACACATACTACTAGCACACACACTAACACACACATATACACACATACGCATTCAACACACACACATTTAACATACACACGCACTCACAGACCTACACAGAGAGAGAGATAGAGATAGAGAGAGAGAGAGAGAGAGAGAGAGAGAGAGAGAGAGAGAGAGAGAGAGAGAGAAGAGACCAATGCAGTCTCATAGACAACGCCTCCAACAGCCTTCAAAGAGTCATTCTAAAGGAATACCCAATCCAGGAAGCTTTGTTACCCAATTTAATTGTGTATCACAGTTACTTGAAATTTTTCCTTGTTCTCTGAGTGCATGTCCTACGTGTGCTCAAATATTGGATTGGCCTTTTACGTCTAAGGCCTTTTTTTTTTTTTTTTTTTTTTTTTGAATGTTTTTATGATCATCGCACTTTAGACAGTTTCTGTTGTGCTCATTTGGTTTTGTTCCATTTTTTTCTTCCTTCTTTCTTTTTTTTTTTTTCTTTTTTTTTTTTTTTTTTTTTTGTCATCTAAATGGCCACAGAAGCTGGCACAGTTTTTACAGTGCTATGATAACGATGACAATGACGATGGTAACCATGACGCTCTGGAATTTTACTTAGGATTGAGACAGCCTGTCAAGGCTGTACTATCATAATATATTCTGGCGTCAATCAAGCCCGAGAAATACAGGCATCTGAGGTGTTGGTCAGTGGGGGTCGAGCAACACCCTCAATGACGCATCCACGAAGCGGACGAAACTCAACTGTGTGGTCCCAGTCTTCCTTAAGAACCTATAGCACGCTTAAATCTGGGTATCAACCGCTTGAAGCCGGAAAAAAAATCCCACAATGACCTTGCGAGGACTGATCAGAGATTCGAAGCCATAATCTTCCAGTCGGTTGTCCGTTGTGCTAACCACTACATTAACGGCGACAGATTTTTTTTTTTTTTTTTTTTTTTTTTTTACTAACCCCGCCAATAAGGCAGTCCTAAGTTTTCGAAGGATGTGCATACTCAATGTTTTCATGTTTCACTACCCCTGTAGGGATGCCGGGGGCTCTTTCAGTATAAATAGTATCCCCACCTTCTGGATATTCTGTGCTAGAAATTTCTTCTTTTCTGTCACTCTCTTTGTTTTTAAATTAAATAGTATCCCCCCACCTTCTGGAAATCCTGTGCTAGAAATTTCCTCTTTTCTGTCACTCTTTTTTGTTTCTTTCTTCCTCTTTGGCTTTCTGTCATTTCTTCCCATCATATTGTGCCTTGCTGTTCCATTCACCTGCATGTTCTATAAAGCCTTTCCTACTTTCTGTTTGATAGATGACTGGGTACATGTATTGACTGCATATTTGGCTCTAAGGAATTTTGCAGCGCAGGAGTATCTTTTGTTAATTGAGGCCAATTTTTTATGTATGCTTTAATGTTTACGGTTAGCTCACATTTGTATTCAGGTTTGTTTTTGAAATCCTTTGGTGATAAATCAGACGGAATGGTCAAGACCAGATGCATATCCTTAGATTACGTGCGCATGCATTGATATGTGTACTTAATGTTTTTTTCCAGCTTTTTTTTTTTTTTTTTTTCAGTGTACGTTTTGACGTAGTTCACCTGTTCACATTCTTGATGGTAGCCGCTGATGCATGCCCCATCAGCTGTCTGCATCCTCTTTTGTCTATAGTCCTGTACATTTCGTCTTTCGGTAACTTCGTCCACTTGGCTATGTTCTCTACATAGGAAGTCGGCGGTCTTCCTGGTCGTTTCTTGCCCTCCATTCTGCCCTGGGCCACAGTTTTCATTACATGGCAGCTCTGATGTCTCATAGCATGTCCAAAGTATTTCATTGTCCTTTTTCCTAATCCAGCCTAAAAGTTCAGGTTGTTTGTTCAGTTTTTCCAGAATGCTTTGGTTTGTTCGTCTGTCAGTCTAGCTTATTCCTAGGAGTCTTCTGTAGAACCACATGTCTGCACTTTTGATTCTATTTTCATCTGCAGCTTTAAGGGTTCATCCTTCACTTCCATATAAAACAACGGGCCAAATTAGTAGTCAGAGGCCTAATATGGCTCTGTGCGGTCGGCTGGGATTTAAACAATAAGAATAAGAATGTTTCAACAAGCCACCGAACACCGACACGCCTTACAGGATCTTCACTGATATGCCTTACAGGATCTTCACTGATATGCCTTACAGGATCTTCACTAATATGCCTTACAGGATCTTCACTGATATGCCTTACAGGATCTTCACTGATATGCCTTACAGGATCTTCACTGGTATGCCTTACAGGATCTTCACTGGTATGCCTTACAGGATCTTCACTGGTATGCCTTACAGGATCTTCACTGATATGCCTTACAGGATCTTCACTAATATGCCTTACAGGATCTTCACTGATATGCCTTACAGCATCTTCACTGGTATGCCTTACAGGATCTTCACTGATATGCCTTACAGGATCTTCACTGATATGCCTTACAGGATCTTCACTGGTATGCCTTACAGGATCTTCACTGATATGCCTTACAGGATCTTCACTGATATGCCTTACAGGATCTTCACTGATATGCCTTACAGGATCTTCACTGATATGCCTTACAGGATCTTCACTGGTATGCCTTACAGGATCTTCACTGATATGCCTTACAGGATCTTCACTGATATGCCTTACAGGATCTTCACTGATATGCCTTACAGGATCTTCACTGATATGCCTTACAGGATCTTCACTGATATGCCTTACAGGATCTTCACTGATATGCCTTACAGGATCTTCACTGATATGCCTTACAGGATCTTCACTGATATGCCTTACAGGATCTTCACTGATATGCCTTACAGGATCTTCACTGATATGCCTTACAGCATCTTCACTGGTATGCCTTACAGGATCTTCACTGGTATGCCTTACAGGATCTTCACTGGTATGCCTTACAGGATCTTCACTGGTATGCCTTACAGGATCTTCACTGGTATGCCTTACAGGATCTTTAAAGTGCGTATTAAACGTTTTGCGTGCGTACTACTACTACTACATACGACCTGAATTCAAGCATTAGCAGGTCTGAACAGAATTTATGTCGACTTGGGAAATAGAAAAGAAAAAAAAATCTCCCATCTTTCACCCACCAGGCAGTACCCAGGTATGTTCGAACCCAAACCTTTCCGCTAGGACGACCAGTGTCCTAACCACTTGACTACCCTGCCCCAGTGGATCCCTTTAATCTTCTTTAATATTGTCATTATCAGACAAATCATAGTTTGGTGCTTTTGACAAGGAAAGATTGTACGAGACAATTTTGTTACTCACTTCAGAGAAATAAAAGACAAACAAACAGACAAACGGGGGTGGAAGGGAGAGAGAGATTGAGAGAGACAGACAGAGAAAGAGAGAGACAGAGAGAGACAGAGAGAGACAGACAAAGATATATAGAGAGAGAGATTGAGAGAGAGAGAGATAGAGAGAGATATATAGAGACAGAACAGAGATAGAGAGACAGAGAGAGACAGAGACAGACAGAGACAGAGAGAGACAGAGACAGAGAGAGACAGAGAGAGACAGAGAGAGACAGACAAAGATACAGAGAGAGAGAGAGAGATTGAGAGAGATAGGGAGAGAGCGATAGAGAGAGATATATAGAGACAGAACGGAGAGATAGAGAGACGGAGAGACAGAGACAGAGAGAGACACAGAGAGAGAGAGACAGAGACACAGAGAGAGACAGAGACACAGAGAGACAGATAGAGACAGACAGAGACAGACAAAGATATAGAGAGAGAGAGATTGAGAGAGAGAGAGAGATAGAGAGATATATATAGAGACAGAACAGAGATAGAGAGACAGAGACAGAGACAGACAGAGACAGAGACAGACGGAGACAGAGAGAGAGACAGAGAAAGAGAGAGAGACAGAGAGAGTCAGAGAGACAGAGAAAGAGAGAGAGACAAAGATATATATATAGAGAGAGAGATTGAGACAGACAGAGAGAGAGATAGAGAGATATATAGAGAGACAGAACAGAGAGACAGAGAGAGACAGAGACACAGAGAGAGACACAGAGAGAGAAGGCGGCAGGGGATGGTGGGGGGTGGGGGACACAGACAGAGGAGGGAGGGATAGAAATGTCTGAATGCTCTACGAGGAAGTGGATTAGCATAAGACCCCGTCATTATCGAAGGATAGTGGTATTAGGTCCCGTTTAGACTTGTTTTACAGCGAGTCATTGCTGTTAAGCATATTCATAAACACAAAGCAAATGCGTTAACTGAAACTGGAGAAATGGCGGAAAAAGTGCACGAAAGAGAATTACAAACATGTAACAAAGAGAGGGGAAAAAAAAAGAAAAAGAAAGACAACTCCTTTATCTCAAAGTGACCTCAATTTCAGTTTCCTCCACCACTCTAGCTTGAGGTGACTTCAGACTTCTTCTCTCGCATTCTTTCTTCTCTCTTCTTTTCGCATTCTCTTCTTCTTCTTCGCATTCTTCTTCTTCTTCTTCGCATTCTTCTTCTTCTTCGCATCTTCTTCCATTCTTCCTTCTTTTCGCATTCTCATTCTTTCCTTCTTCGCATTCTTTCTTCTTTCGCATTCTTCTCTTCTTCTTCTCTTCTTCATCTTCTTCGCATTCTTCGCATTCTTCGCTTCTTTCGCATTCTTCTTCTTCTTCTTCTTCGCATTCTTCTTCGCTCTCTTCATTCTTCGCTTCTTCTCCATTCTTCCTTCTTCTTCGCATTCTTCTTCTTCTTCTTCCATTCTTCTTCTTCTTCTTCGCATTCTTCTTCGCATTCTTCTTCTTCTTCTTCGCATTCTTCGCATTCTTCGCATTTCTTCTTCGCATTCTTCTTCTTCTTCTTCTTCTTCTTCTTCTTCTTCTTCTTCCGCATTTTCTTCTTCCATTCTTCTTCGCATTCTTCTTCTTCTTCTTCTTCCATTTCTTCTGCATTCTTCTTCGTCATTCTTCTTCTTCGCATTCTTCTTCTTCTTCTTCGCATTCTTCTTCTTCTTCTCTTCCTTCTTCTTCCTTCTTCTTCGCATTCTTCTTCTTCTTCGCATTCTTCTTTCTTCTTCTTCTATTTCTTCTTCTCTTCCGCATTCTTTCTTCTTCTTCTTCTCTTCTTCTTCTTTCTTCGCTTCTTCTTCTTCTTCTTCTTCTTCTTTCTTCTTCTTCTTCTTCTTTCTTCTTCTTCTTCCATTCTTCTTCTTGCTCTTCTTTTCTTCTTCTTCTTCTTCTTCTTTTCTTCTTTCTCTTCTTCTTCTTCTTCTTCTCTTCTTCTTTTTCTTCTTCTTCTTCTTCTTCTTCTCTTCTTTCATTCTTCTTCTTCTTGCTTTTCTTCTTTTCCTTCTTTCTTCTTCTTCTTCTCTATTCTTCTTCGCATTCTTCTTTTTCGCATTCTTCTTCGCATTCTTCTTCGCATTCTTCTTCGCATTCTTCTTCGCTTCTTTCGCATTCTTCTTCGCATTCTTCTTCTCTTCTTCTTCTTCTTCTTCGCATTCTTCTCGCATTCTTCGCATTCTTCTTCTTCGCATTCTTCTTCGCATTCTTCTTCTTTCTTCGCATTCTTCGCATTCTTCTTCGCATTCTCTTCTTCGCATTCTTCTTCGCTTTCTTCGCATTCTTCTTCTTCTTCTTCTTCTTCTTCCTTCTTCTTCCTTCTTCTTCTTCGCATTCTTCTTCTTCTTCTTCTTCTTCTTCTTCTTCTTCTTCTTCTTCTTCTTCTTCTCTTCTTCTTCTTCTTCTTTGCATTCTTCTTCTTCGCATTCTTCTTCTTCGCATTCTTCTTCGCATTCTTCGCATTCTTCTTCGCATTCTTCTTCGCATTCTTCTTCTTCTTCTTCTTCTTCGCATTCTTCTTCTTTCGCATTCTTCGCATTCTTCTTCTTCGCATTCTTCTTCTTCGCATTCTTCTTCTTCGCATTCTTCTTCTTCTTCGCATTCTTCGCATTCTTCGCATTCTTCTTCTTCTTCTTCGTTCTTCGCATTCTCTTCTTCTTCTTCTTCGCATTCTTCTTCTTCTTCAGTGGTATTAACGTCCCAGCGTGATAACGATTAGGGACTGTCGTAAGATGAGTCTTGTCATATAGTTAAAAGAAGATAAGCGTTGTCTTATACTTTTCCATGAGACTTCAGACTGGGGTATGCTTGCTCATATTCGTTCGTTCTTTGATTTAACGTCTTTTCACTATAAGTGATATTAGACAGGGGAGGGGGGAGGGGGGAGAGGGGAAGAAACAAAAATATATAAATAAAATAAAATGATAGTTGGACAGGTTGGATTTGGGGCATAAATAGGTGGTAGAATAGAAAAATGGAACAAAATCTTAACACTAACATTAGCTTGCTTATATATGTATTCAGGTGTTTTTCTAAACCCCCTGGGCGATAAACTGGACGGAGCTGTGAACTCCAGAGGCATGTCCTTAGATTATGTACGTGAATGCATTGATATGTATACTTAATTTTCTTTTCTGTTTTTTTTTTTTGTTTTTTTTTTCCTATTGAAGTTTTGTATGTTTTGAAGCGGTTATAGCCCTGATATGGCTCTACGCAGTCGGCTGGGCTTTAAACAACAATAACAATAACAAGGTTGGGGTTTTTGGAGTCAACGGTTCATGGGGGTTATCATAAGAGGGCCGTAGTGGTGGTCCCCTAAAAGGGCGGAGGGGGGGGGGGTTGAGGTGGAGTTTTTCTCTCGAAATAGCTCTGTCGTTAGCAGGAACCTTAGCAGACAGTGTTCCTGTAAGTTGGATCAGAATTAGCAGTTTTATAACCCTTTGACTCCCTCACCCTGTCCACCAGCATCCTGCATTGTCAACCATGCCAGCAAAGCAAAAACTTAACCCTTTGACTTCCTCGCCTTTCTACCAGCTTCCTGCAGGAAGCTGATGGAAAGGGTGAGGGAGTCAAAGGGGCAATTAGGATAGGCAATTTCCATTTGCGGCATGAAGTAGTGCAATTTCCATTTGCAGCATTAAGACGGGCAATTTCCATTTGCAGCATTAAGACGGGCAATTTCCATTTGCAGCATTAAGACGGGCAATTTCTATTTGCAGCATTAAGACGGGCAATTTCCATTTGCAGCATTAAGACGGGCAATTTCCATTGCAGCATTAAGACGGGCAGTTTCCATTTGCAGCATTAAGACGGGCAATTTCCATTTGCAGCATTAAGACGGGCAATTTCCATTTGCAGCATTAAGACAGGCAATTTCCATTTGCAGTATTAAGACGGGCAATTTCCATTTGCAGCATTAAGACGGGCAATTTCCATTTGCAGCATTAAGACGGGCAATTTCCATTTGCAGCATTAAGACGGGCAGTTTCCATTTGCAGCATTAAGACGGGCAATTTCCATTTGCAGCATTAAGACGGGCAATTTCCATTTGCAGCATTAAGACGGGCAATTTCCATTGCAGCATTAAGACGGGCAATTTCCATTTGCAGCATTAAGACGGGCAATTTCCGTTTGATTGGAGTTTTTTTTTTGTGTGTGTCAGCACCCACTCCAGGTGACATGGCCGACGGAGATAATGATGATAAATGATATTTATAAGGCCCCAGATCTTAATATACAAATCAATATCAAACCGTACAGTCTCCTCCTTCTCTAAAGCATTCACTCACAATGAGCAAAACTCAACGGAAGGAAGGAATCTTTGTATTTAATGTCTGTTCACAATAGTGATTTCACACATACACAGAGAGAGAGAGAGAGAGAGAAGAAGAAGAAGAAGAAGAAGAAGAAGAAGAAGAAGAAGAAAAAAAAGAAGGGGGATGGGGTGGGGAACGGGGATGGGGAGGGGTAGCGGAAGTTTGAATGTAAGAAGGGGAACAATGACAAGTAATAATTCAGAACAATCAATTAACAGTGTCAAATAATAACATTCAACAATTAATTAACTCTTCATAACAATCTGCCAACAGGGGATCTGAGAATCAGCTGGACTACCGAAATAATGTGATTATTTTTTTGTTGTAAAGAATATCTCTAGAGTCAGTACTCAAGGGGGAACATTTTCGCGACAAACTCGAGGGCAAAGCACTCGCATACCAGGAGGTGGAGGACAAAAAGCTAATTAGATAATCAGCCCAGGGACTTAGGGAGGAAGAGGACGATGGCTTGATGATGAACGATGACATGATCAACTGGTGATCTGAGCTGAAAAGTCCCAGAATGGTTCAGACGTTCGCCTGCCAATATCTAAACTCGAGATCTGAGTTCCTTTCCCGTTGAGGCGTCGACTGAAATTTTCCTCAGTTCGACCGGAAAATTGAACTGAACGTCGAGTCCTTCGGAAGGGGACGGACTAAACGAGTCGGACCCCCGTGTGCCTTTTTGGCCTGCACACACTAAAAGATCTCACGGCAGTTGAAAATCGTGAAGAGCAGGGTTTCTGCCATGCTGCCCAGGCATAAAAATAGAAATATCGGGAGATAATTCTCAAGAGTTATGTCCTTTGATTATCGGAGAGATAGGTTTATTTCCCTTGAAGCCCGATTAGCCTTCTCGCTAAACAAACAAACAAACAAAAAACAGAAACAAAAACCAAAAAAACTGAGGGAATGCAAGACAGAGTATGTGAAAGAGAAGGTGAATAAAAGAGGGAATGGGAAAAAGAAGAGGAAAAAAACAGATAATATGTTGAAACAGTGTATACCGTGTTGTTTGACAGAGATATGTTGAAACAGTATATACCGTGTTGTTTGACAGAGATATGTTGAAACAGTGTATACCGTGTTGTTTGACAGAGATATGTTGAAACAGTGTATACCGTGTTGTTTGACAGAGATATGTTGAAACAGTATATACCGTGTTGTTTGACAGAGATATGTTGAAACAGTGTATACCGTGTTGTTTGACAGAGATATGTTGAAACAGTATATACCGTGTTGTTTGACAGAGATATGTTGAAACAGTATATACCGTGTTGTTTGACAGAGATATGTTGAAACAGTATATACCGTGTTGTTTGACAGAGATATGTTGAAACAGTATATACCGTGTTGTTTGACAGAGATATGTTGAAACAGTATGTACCGTGTTGTTTGACAGAGATATGTTGAAACAGTGTATACCGTGTTGTTTGACAGAGATATGTTGAAACAGTATATACCGTGTTGTTTGACAGAGATATGTTGAAACAGTGTATACCGTGTTGTTTGACAGAGATATGTTGAAACAGTATATACCGTGTTGTTTGACAGAGATATGTTGAAACAGTGTATACCGTGTTGTTTGACAGAGAAAATGATAACTTGGGTCAAGGGTCACTCGCCTATCAGCAGCCTTGGGCGTACTCTAGCTCAGCATATTGTGTGTGTGTGTGTGTGTGTGTGTGTGTGTGTGTGTGTGTGTGTGTGTGTGTGTGGTGTGTGTGGGGTGTGTGTGTGTGTGTGTGTGTGCGTGAGACAGAGGTAAGAAGACGACTTGGGTCAAGGGTCACTCGCCTATCAGCAGCCTTGGGCGTACTCTAGCTCAGCATATTGTGTGTGTGTGTGTGTGTGTGTGTGTGTTTGTGTGTGTGTGTGTGTGTGTGTGTGTGTGTGTGTGTGTGTGTGTGTGTGTGTGTGTGTGTGTGTGTGTGCGTGAGACAGAGGTAAGAAGACGACTTGGGTCAAGGGTCACTCGCCTATCAGCAGCCTTGGGCGTACTCTAGCTCAGCATATTGTGTGTGGTGTGTGTGTGTGTGTGTGTGTGTGTGTGTGTGTGCGTGCGTGTGTGTGTGTGTGTGTGAGTTTTGTGTGTGTGTGTGTGTGTGTGTGAGAGAGAGAGAGAGAGAGAAAGAGAGAGAGAGAGAGAGACAGAGGTAGGAAGACGGCTTGTGTCAGGGGTCACACGCCCCCATTACCTCTTGCCTTCCCCCCTCCCAACTGGCGTGTGTCTTTGTGTCCTGGAGTTTTTGTCGTTGTTCGTAGTGATTGTTTTGGTGAATGGTAAGAGTGCGTGCCTTGGTTTTGGGGACTTCGATTAACCCTTTGACTCCCGCACCCTGTCCAACAGCATCCTTCATTGTCAACCATGCTGGCAAAGCAAAAACTTAACCCTTTGACTCCCTCATCCTGTCCACCAGCTTCCTACAGGAAGCTAGTGGATAGGATGAGGGAGTCAAAGGGTTAAGTTTTTGCAGTTGGTGGATGGGGCGCGGGAGTCAAAGGGTTAGGATTTGGCGTTTTCTAAATAAGGGTTTGTTGTGTCGCGTCGTCGTCGTCGTCGTCGTCATGTGAATGATGATGATGATGATGATGATCATCATCATCATCATCATCATCATCATCATTGTTCTTGTTGTTATTATTATTGTAATGATTATCATAGTAGTAGTAGCAGCGCAGTAGTAGTAGTAGTAGTAGCAGTAATAGTGGTAATAGTACATGTAGTAGTAGTAATAGTAGTACTAATAGTAGAGTTTGTTGTTGTTGTTGTTGTAGGAGCAGGAGGAGGAGGAGGAGTCTCATCATCATTATTATTATTACCATTTTATATTATCATTGTTATCATTATTATTATTATCATCATTATTGTTATTTTATCATCATCACCGTCATCATTACTGTTATTACTATATCATGATTATTATGATTATGATTATTTTTATTATCATTATCATTACTATTATCATTATCATATTATTATTATTATTATCATTATTGTTATTATCATTATTATCATTTGAAGACGGGCAGTGAACAAACCGTCTTTATGTTGCCATTGAACTCGAAACATGAGATTTTGACTCAACGTCTGTATCGAAAGGACCAGCAAGCTAGCCCACAGAACATCACAACACGATTGTGTCAGTCCTTGTTCGATTGAAAGAGCTATTTTACCTGACACATACCTGCTGGCCTCTAATGGATCCCTGATCAATGTGGAATAATAGGAAACAAAGCGGTAAATTAGGTACGGTAACAAAACGAGAAGCCCAGTAATACCAACTGAAAATAGCATGAGGTTCAACGAGAAGAGGAACATCATCAAATCACTTCTTAAGACATCGCCATGTCTCACCTGTCGGCATCACCGGGTTCGGTGTTGGCTGCTGCACACTTTAGACACCACCTTCTCCCTCCAGGCCGCTCTGTCTTGACTTTTGTGGACAATTTCTTGAATATTTAAGGCCACTAACGTTGGTTATGTTCTCGATGTATGAGATTGGAGGTCTGCCTTTCTTCCTTTTTGCCTCTTTTTTTTTTTTTTTTTTTTTTTTTTTTGAAAGATGGTTGCCACGAGTTCGCGTTCTTGCTGCGTGACACATGGCCAATGTATTTTAGTCTTCTCTTGTTGATGTCTGCTAGTAGTTTTCTGGTGGTATCAAGTTCTTCCAGGACACTTTCATTAGTTCTTCTGTCTGTCCATTTGACACACAGTGGTCTCCGATAAAACCACATCTCAATTCTTAACCCTTTGACTCCCACACTCTATCCGCCAACTGCAAAAACTTGACCTTTTGACTCTCTCACCTTATCCTCCAGCTTTCTGCAGGAAGCTGATGGGCAGGGTAAGGGAGTCAAAGGGTTAAATTTTTGCTTTGCTAGTATGGTTGACAATGCAAGATGCTGGTCGACAGGGTGTGGTGGTCAAAGGGTTAAGATACGGACGGAAAAGTACAACTGCCACCTTCTGGCCGGAGAGCAACAAGTCATCCTGATGGGGGGCTCTTCGCCACCCATAATCAGTTCAAAGTCCACATGAGACTCAGCTTCAAACCGACGCTCTATCACTAATCTGCCCGTGCGGGCCCAGAGGATCAGACATCTGAACACATTACAATTTTAGTCTTTTTCTCCTCATTTCTCTTAGGTGTTTGTTCGTTTGTTTGTGATCTTACATGTCATCATCATCGTCATCATCAGGTGCCCTGCCGCATGGTGTTGGCGATCATGGACCTCCAATCATCTCTATCTCTCGTTGCCCCTAGCATCTCCCCCACCCTCCTCATCCCCAGCTACTCTGCAAGTCCGTCCAGCATTCTCTCCCTGGGTCTACCTGGTGCTCTCTTTCCCTCCAGCTTTCCCGTTGTGACCAGGTGCTCCAATTCCCCCTTCCTCATAAAATGGCCTATAAATGTCGCTTGTCTTTTCCTAATCTTCCTTATGAGTGATCTACTTGTGTCTGCCTCCATCAAGACTGTCTCGTTTATTTTCTTTGCTGTCCATGGAACTCTCAACATTCTTCTGAGAAACCACATCTGGGCTGCCTCAATCTTGCTCTGGCTTTGCTTGCTGACTGTCCACGCCTCGCATCCGTACAACAATATTGGTTCTATATAACATTCAAGGACTCTCTTTCTGATGTTAATTGATAGGCATTTGTTGGTAAGAATGCTTGTCATCTTCTTGAATGGAACTTACATGTATGCCTGACAAAGGCCAGTTGGCCAAAAAACCTACGTCTGTCTTGTCTGGTTGTATTGTATACACTACGTCTGTCTTGTCTGGTTGTATTGTATACACTACGTCTGTCTTGTCTGGTTGTATTGTATACACTATGTCTGTCTTGTCTGGTTGTATTGTATACACTAGTCTGTCTTGTCTGGTTGTATTGTATACACTAGTCTGTCTTGTCTGGTTGTATTGTATACACTACGTCTGTCTTGTCTGGTTGTATTGTATACACTACGTCTGTCTTGTCTGGTTGTATTGTATACACTATGTCTGTCTTGTCTGGTTGTATTGTATACACTACGTCTGTCTTGTCTGGTTGTATTGTATACACTAGTCTGTCTTGTCTGGTTGTATTGTATACACTACGTCTGTCTTGTCTGGTTGTATTGTATACACTATGTCTGTCTTGTCTGTTGTATTGTGTACACTACGTCTGTCTTGTCTGGTTGTATTGTGTACACTACGTCTGTCTTGTCTGGTTGTATTGTATACACTACGTCTGTCTTGTCTGGTTGTATTGTGTACACTACGTCTGTCTTGTCTGGTTGTATTGTGTACACTACGTCTGTCTTGTCTGGTTGTATTGTATACACTACGTCTGTCTTATCTGTTTGTATTGTATACACTACGTCTGTCTTGTCTGGTTGTAGTATACACTACGTCTGTCTTGTCTGGTTGTATTGTATACACTACGTCTGTCTTGTCTGGTTGTATTGTATACACTACGTCTGTCTTGTCTGGTTGTATTGTATACACTACGTCTGTCTTGTCTGTTTGTATTGTATACATGTACACTACGTCTGTCTTGTCTGGTTGTATTGTATACACTACGTCTGTCTTGTCTGGTTGTATTGTATACACTACGTCTGTCTTGTCTGGTTGTATTGTGTACACTACGTCTGTCTTGTCTGGTTGTATTGTGTACACTACGTCTGTCTTGTCTGGTTGTATTGTGTACACTACGTCTGTCTTGTCTGGTTGTATTGTGTACACTACGTCTGTCTTGTCTGGTTGTATTGTGTACACTACGTCTGTCTTGTCTGGTTGTATTGTATACACTACGTCTGTCTTGTCTGGTTGTATTGTGTACACTACGTCTGTCTTGTCTGGTTGTATTGTGTACAATACGTCTGTCTTGTCTGGTTGTATTGTATACACTACGTCTGTCTTGTCTGGTTGTATTGTATACACTACGTCTGTCTTGTCTGGTTGTATTGTGTACACTACGTCTGTCTTCTGTGGTTGTATTGTGTACACTACGTCTGTCTTGTCTGGTTGTATTGTATACACTACGTCTGTCTTGTCTGGTTGTATTGTATACACTACGTCTGTCTTGTCTGGTTGTATTGTGTACACTACGTCTGTCTTGTCTGGTTGTATTGTGTACACTATGTCTGTCTTGTCTGGTTGTATTGTATACACTACGTCTGTCTTGTCTGGTTGTATTGTGTACACTACGTCTGTCTTGTCTGGTTGTATTGTATACACTACGTCTGTCTTGTCTGGTTGTATTGTGTACACTACGTCTGTCTTGTCTGGTTGTATTGTGTACACTACGTCTGTCTTGTCTGTTTGTATTGTATACACTACGTCTGTCTTGTCTGGTTGTATTGTGTACACTACGTCTGTCTTGTCTGGTTGTATTGTGTACACTACGTCTGTCTTGTCTGGTTGTATTGTATACACTACGTCTGTCTTGTCTGGTTGTATTGTATATGTTACGCCTAAATCGTGTAATTGCCGATTTCATGTAATAGGCAAAGTTTTGCCGATTTCATGAACTAGGCAAGCAAAATGCCTAGTTAATGAAATCGGCAAAACACCTGCCTATTTCATGAACTAGGCAAAATGCAAATTCTCAGTTAAACTCTCATGATGCATTTTGCCGATTTCATGAAATAGGCAAGGAAGACACCAAGGAAGTATAGAGTGTACAGACTAGTGGTTGTCCGCTGTGGTGACGCAAGCACACTAGTGGTTGTCCGCTGTGGTGACGCAAGCACACGCACACACACACACACACGCACGCGCGCGCGCGCACATACACACACACACACACACACACACACACACACACACACACACACACACACACACACACGGCATTGACTGCCTGATTACCGGTCAAAGTGTTTCCTGTACTGTAAGGGGTGAATTTGCTTCACTGTGTCACTGTGGCTGTGTGATCCGTTGCAAAGACAGAAATGGCTGCGTCTACGTTGTGGACGGAACAATATGAACGGAAAGTGATAGACATTTTGAAAAGTGACCACTCTAAAACACCAAAGACAAGAGAGGAATACCATGTTCTCTCCACGTTTCAAATAGCCACTCTGGCTGAGGTCGAGAAAGTTACCAGAAGAAAAAACGGAAAGTACATGGTGAGAGAGCAGAAAGCAAAAGAAATCATCGGCGCTGTCCACCTGTCGTTGGGTAAGTACAATCTTTCATTGCCACTATGTCAGACACCCCCCCTTCCACCCCCTACTCTACCCCCCCCTCTCTCTCTCTCTCTCTCTCTCTCTCTCTCTCTCTCTCTGTCTGTCTTTCTATCTGTCTGTCTGTCCGTGTTTTTCTGTTTTCTTTACACAGAGTTATCATCTTACCTGTCTTTGTATGTCAGAGTCTGTTGTCTGTCTGTCTGTCTGTCTGTCTGTCTGACTGTCTGTCTGTCAGTCTGTTCTCTCTCTCTCTCTCTCTCTCTCTCTCTCTCTCTCATTTCATTACTATGTCCTATGTGTTTTATTCACACGGAGTTATCTTCTTTTTCAGGGCACGCCGGTGAGAAGAAAACTCTCCAACGAATCAAGGACACTTATGATAACATTCCCATGGCGGCTGTAAAAAAGCACATCGAGAAATGCGAGAGATGCCTGGAAAAAAGGAAAAGAAGAGAGACTGCTAAGGGAACTGTGGTTCGTCCTGTGCTTGTGTCGAATTTGAATCAGCGAGGTCAGATAGACCTCGTTGACATGCAGAGCATGAAGGACGGTGCGTTTAAATGGATTCTTCATTACCAGGAACACCTATCCAAATTTCACATTCTCCGTCCTCTGACGTCGAAATGCGCTGTGGAAGTTGCTAGAGAACTGTTAATGATTTTCCTTGATTTCGGGGCACCAAAGATTCTGCAATCGGACAATGGCAGAGAATTTACGGGCGAAAATCATCACAGAACTGGCTTCTATGTTCCCCGAGCTTGTCCTCGTGAACGGAAGACCACGCCACCCTCAGTCACAGGGATCTGTGGAACGGGCAAATGGGGTGATGAAAGACAAACTCACTGCGTGGATGAGAGATAACAGTTGCCCAAACTGGACATTGGGAATCAGGTTCGTGCAATGGCAAATGAATGTCTGTGTGAGTGAAGCAACGAAGAAGGAGCCGTACACACTCATGTTTGGCAAAAAACCCTCCTTGGGGCTCTCAACAGAAATCCCCGTGGAGTTCCTGGAGAAAATTGGCAACGGAATTCTCGAAGAAGAGTTCTTAGAAATAGTTGGTCAGGGTGAAGAGGGTCAGGGCGGCACTGGTGAGGAGAGTCAGGGGGGCACTGGTGAAGAGGGTCAGGGTGAGGAGAGCATCATATGCATGAGTTTGAGTGAGGTGAGCCAGAGTGCTACTGAGATGAGCCAGAGTGTTAGTGAGGTAAATCAGTGTGTGAGTGAGATGAGTCAGTGTGTGAGTGAGGTGATTCAGTGTGACAGTGTCGAAGATGATGAGTTTGTGATTGAGCTGAGTCAGAGTGAGTTCGGAGAAGGTCAGAGTGAGGTGAGTCAATATGACAGTGTCGAGGAGGGGCAGAGTGTCGACGAAGAGAGCCAGGGTGCAGTCTCAGACGCCAGTGACATGGCTAGCTGTTTACGAGCTGAAGCAGCTAAAAACCTAAGAAAACAAGCCAAGCGCATGGTTAGTAGATCCAGTGGCAAAACTGAAGACAATAGAAGTTGGAGACAACGTACTTATACCTGTCTCTGAGTTCGACCGTGGGAGGGAGATCCTGCTAACTTGATCGGTCTTGTACTTGAAAAGGGGGACTCTGGCTTTCTGGTGGGTACAAAGGCGGGTATTCTAGCCGGCAGGTTTTCAAGGAATCAAATTGAACTGACCAAGTTCAAAGGAATTTCATCCGAAATGATCCCCGACAACGACATCACAGTCAGATCGGCTGTGAGGGCCCTGTCAGTTGGTCATGGACAGGGGTACAGGCGATGCAACTGCACTTCAAGTTGCCTCACAAAAAGGTGTTCCCGTCTAAAGAACGGATTCCTGTGCAATAGCGCATGCCACCCACGACGAGCATGCAAAAACTGTTAAGACGAAGAACGGTTTGAAAGTTTGAATTTTTGACAGTTTGATTTTTCCTTTGCAAATTCCTTCAAATTTAGAATTTTCTTCATCGTTGTTTTGGAAACTGTGTGTGCGTGGTTGCATGTGTGTACTATGATGTATGTGTGTAGTCTGTACACTCTATACTTCCTTGGTGTCTCTATAGGTTCCATGACATTTCAGCGCCATTTCAGCGCCAAATAAGATAGAGATCATTATGCGTCGTTTGGTGTCTCTCCATTGTAAAACATTGCCTAGTTGGCCTAAAACATGAACGCAAATGCAAGTCCCTCCATCGTGTCCATGAGAGAACGATTTCCTGTTTTCAGCGCCAGACATTTAAGCGCCGTATATTTGAAATGTTACGCGCTGAAGTGTTCCGCGCTGAAGTGTTCAGCGCTGAAATGTACGACGCTGATAAGACGCCGCGCTGAAATAGTGGCGCTAAATTGGTGGCACTGAAATGATGGCGGTAAAATGACGTGTCACCGTCTCTATACACTCTATACTTCCTTGCTTATATAGTGAGAGTGGAAAGTGTGTGTGTTTGAGAGAGAGAGAGAGAGAGAGAGAGTACACGCCGTAGCAGAATAACAACTGAGATTTTTCATATTTTTGCCCCTTGACGATGGGGAGAGCAAAAAAAAAAAAAAAAAAAAAAAGAAATAACTGCGTAATGACAGTTGAACTGGGAATTTGTACTTTGCCTATTACATGTAATGAGCAAAATCGTTTTGCCTATTTCATGAAATCGGCAAGTGATTTGCTGAGTTCATGAAATAAGCAATTTGGTTGCCTATTTCATGAAATCGGCAAAACTTTGCCGATTTCATGAAATAGGCACATACACGGACTACGTCTGTCTTGTCTGGTTGTATTGTGTACATGTACACTACGTCTGTCTTGTCTGGTTGTATTGTGTACACTACGTCTGTCTTGTCTGGTTGTATTGTGTACACTACGTCTGTCTTGTCTGGTTGTATTGTGTACACTACGTCTGTCTTGTCTGGTTGTATTGTATACACTACGTCTGTCTTGTCTGGTTGTATTGTGTACGCGTTCTGGTTCAATAATTTTTGTGTTTTTCGTGGTTCCTGGTTGCTTGAACGCGGGCAGTCACACTTGTTTTGGAATTCGCCTCTGTCAAGTGTTGGTAACAAAGTACATGGACGACGACTACTCTGAACACCAAGCTCCATGGCAGCCGTCAAGAGCTAAAAAAAATTTAAAAAAGAAAGAAAAAAAAAACCCAGTCACATTCATTGCCACATGTGGCCTGACCATGTAGGACAACGGACGGAAGAACTTTACTGATTTCGTCATTGTACGGTGACACGCTCATTTTTAAGCCTTAAATTCTCACATCCTATCCACCAGCATCCTGCATTGTCAACCATGTTAGCAAAGCAAAAACTGAACCCTTTGACACTCTCACCCTATCCACCAGCTTCCTCCTGTAGGAAGCTGGTGGATAAGATGAGAGAATCAAAGGGTTAAGGTTTTCTTTTTGTAGTTGATAGATAGGGTGAGGGAGTCAAAGGGTTAATTTTTTTGTTACAGTTGGTGGATAGGGTGCTGGAGTCAAAAGGGTAAAGTTTAACCCTTTGACTCCTGCACCCTGTCTACCAGCATCCTGTAATGTCAACCATGCTTATCAAAGCAAAAATTTCACCCGTTGACTCCCCAACCTAATCTAGCAGCTTCCTGAAGTGAGCTGGGTGCTAGGGTGAGAGAATCAAAGGGTTAAGTATTTTTGCAGTTGGTGGATAGGGTGCGGGAGTAAAAAAGGGTTAAGCTTAATCTATTTCAAGCACGGATTCCCACAGCCGCCTACTGTACGTCTGTCGGAGGTGTTCGTCTGTCTCTCGGGAGGTCTAACCTTCACCTACTTACCTCTACCACTATAAAGTTACCTGCCTGTACTTTAAACAGGCCGATCGCAAGAACTATCTTTATGAGTGTGAGATCCTGTGTTTCACGCTTCCCTGAGTGAGGGCAGACTGTACATGTAATCCAATAGCTGGATATCTTCTTTCTGAACGAGTGCGTGGAGAAACTTGTTGCGTGTGCCCCGTCTGCATGGTACAGTAATATAAGGGCCATCCATATCTGGCGATGAATTGGCCGGGTTTGGTTTGGGTGTTTTGCTTTTGTTTTGTTTGTTTTGTTTTGTTCCGTGTTTTGTTCCGTTCCGTTTTGTTCCGTTTTGTTCCGTTCCGTTTTGTTTTGTTTTGTTCTGTTTTGTTCTGTTTTGTTCTGTTTTGTTCTGTTCTGTTCTGTTCTGTTCTGTTCTGTTTTGTTTTGTTTGTTTTGTTCTGTTCTGTTCTGTTCTGTTTTGTTCCATTTGTTTTGTTCTGTTCTGTTCTGTTTTGTTGTTTTGTTTTGTTCTGTTCTGTTCTGTTCTGTTTTGTTTTGTTTTGTTTTGTTCTGTTCTGTTATGTTTTGTTCTGTTTTGTTCTGTCTTGTTCTGTCTTGTTCTGTTCTGTCTTGTCCTGTTCTGTCTTGTCCTGTTCTGTCTTGTCCTGTTCTCTCCTGTCTTGTCCTGTTCTGTTCTCTCCTGTCCTGTCCTCTCCTTTCTTGTCCTCTCTTGTCCTGTCCTGTCCTGTCCTCTCCTCTCATGTCCTGTCCTGTCCTGTCCTCTCCTGTCCTCTCATGTCCTGTCCTGTCCTCTCCTTTCTTGTCCTCTCTTGTCCTGTCCTGTCCTTCCTCTCCTGTCCTCTCATGTCCTGTCCTCTCCTTTCTTGTCCTCTCTTGTCCTGTCCTGTCCTCCTCCTTCCTCTCCTGTCCTGTCCTCTCCTTTCTTGTCCTCTCTTGTCCTGTCCTGTCCTGTCCTGTCCTCTCCTGTCCTCTCATGTCCTGTCTTGTCCTCTCCTGTCCTCGTCCTCTCCTCTTCCTGTCCTGTCCTGTCCTGTCTTGTCTTGCCTTGCCTTGCCTTGTCTTGTCTTGTCTTGTCTTGTCCTGTTCTGTTCTGTTCTGTTTTGTTCTGTTTTGTTTTGTTCTGTTCTGCTTTATTTTGTTTTGTTTTGTTTCAGTTCTGTTTTGTTCTGTTCTGTTTTGTTCTGTTCTGTTTTGTTCTGTTCTGTTCTGTTTTTGTGGCTTTGTTTTTGTTTTTCAGTTACTGCTGCTTACTCATGAGGCACAGTAGCCGTATTGCTCCACTTGAAGGGAGAGCCATGGACGAGCTTTACAATCGTCTGAAAGTACATGACCGTGTGGGCATTCCCTTTTCATTTTCAGTTTCAGTTTCTCTAGACGACGTCTCCGAGCTCGGAACGAATTCCATATGCACTATCGTCGCAGGTGCCATGTGTATGGTGATCATGGCACAAGCCTGCACATAAACCCATCAGCTGCCCAAGTCGTAAGGCCCTACCTAGCCAGTGTTTTTACCTAGTCTATAATTTATACTGGTATTGTATCAGCCTATCACTGGAATAATCTTGGTTACATGTAAATGACATGTGTATCTGTGTATCTTATCTTCAGAAAAAGGAACATAATTAGTATAAAGAAAATAAATAATTTAATAAAGGCCTGAATCACAACACAACTAGCTATTCTGTATAAACTCGTCTCACATGACAGAAGAAACCCTCCCTCCCCTCCCAGTCAATGCACAAAGCCTCAGCTGTCTATCAACAAGATGAAGACAAAATTCTTAATCAAAACCCCGCCAGTCTGTCATTCACTTCCGACGAAAGAAAAGAGGGAAAAAATAGGTATGTAAGTAAGTGAGTGAGTAAGTAAGCAGGTAAGTAAGGAAGGAAGGAAGGAAGTAAGGAAATAAGGAAGTTAGTAAGTAAGCAAGTAAGTTTGCCTTTTATTGCATGGTACCATGGTTTGCTAGAAAACGTCTTGTAGGCTTGGTACATCTGTCTTCAGCCTTCGTGTGGAGAAACCATTTCATGTTTGCTCACTCTATACGGCGTGACGTCTCCTACCTTCGTTATACTCATTTCCTTTTCTTCTCTAACTTCCCTGCACTCCCCCCCCTACACACACACACACACACACGCACACACACATACTCACATACACCCACCTCATTCCAATCCCTCCCCCCCCCCCCGCACCCCTACCAGTGCCCCAGCCGTATCAGACAAGTAGTGTCTCTAACCGTGGCCTTCGCGACATAAGTCGAGAAGGCCACGCTCTAACTTCCCTGCAAATCCCCCCCCCCCCTCCAATTCACCCTTCCCCCACCTCACCCCACCCCCACCACCCACCCCCCATCCCCCGCAGTGCCCCCCAGCCGTGCCGAACAAGAGTTCTTTGTGTTGTACAGTGATCTTTTACACCTTGACGTCCTCACCCTCTCCTCCCCCCCCCCCCCCCCCGAAGCTTCTTGCACAATCAGTCATGATAGCAGTGTTAAAAACTTGATACGTTGACTGCCTCACCGCGGGCCTCAGTAGCTCAGTTGGTTTGAGCGTCGGATTCACATGCTAATGGTTGTGGGTTCGAATCTCGGGAGGCGCTACATTAAAACTGGCCTTCTTACTGTCCCATCTTAACATCATTGTTGTTCTGGTGGTGTCAGTATAGGATTTAGATAGGTTTCCCCTTCCCCCACTTCCCTGGGATGGTTATCGGCTATATCACATGAGTTGGGTGTCGACGTAAAAACTCAACCAAATCAATCAATCAAAAAAATCCCTCACCTTGTCTACCAACTGTTTGTATTAACACCAGTCGCCGTG
>CM060312.1:17578065-17583065 GCA_030674185.1 Monoplex corrugatus
AGTAGTGTAGTGTAGTGTAGCTGTAGTAGTTGCGTAGTGTAGTATGTATGTAGTGTATCGTATCGTATCGTATCGTATCGTATAGTATGTAGTGTAGTGTTAGTGTATGTAGTGTATAGTGTTAGTGTACTGTAAGTGTATTGCTATGTAGTCGTACTGTTAATGCAGTATTGCATCGTATTGATCGTATGTTCGTATCGTTATCGTATTGTGTATGTTATTGTGTGTATCTATGATGTATTAGATTGTGTTGTGGTTGTGGTGTAGTTGTTGTGGTTGTTGTTGGTATAAGTTTATGGGTTGCCTGTTTTTTGGCGATATAGTGTTGATTGACTGATTGATATTATGACTTTGAATGTGGGATTGAGTTAGTGGTGATTTGCGTCGTTGTATCTTACTGAAGTGTTTGTTTTGTTTGTTTGGTTGGTTTGGTTTGTGGTGGTTGGTTGGTTGGTTGGTTGGTTGGTTGGTGTGGTGGTGGTTGGTTGGTTGGTTGGTTGGTTGGTTGGTTGGTTGATTGACTGATTGACTGACTTACTGACTGACTGATGAGTGATGAGTATGAGTGATGATGAGTGAGTGAGTGAGTGAGTGATAGTGAGTGATGATGTGTGAGTGATTTGTTGTTTGTTGTTTGTTTGTTAATTATTTATTTGATTGATTGAGTGAGTGAGCGAGTGAGTGAGTGAGTGAGTGAGTGTGAGTGAGTGAGTGAGTGAGTGATGAGTGAGTGAGTAAGTGAGTGAGTGAGTGAGGGAGGGATTTGTATGAGTGATTGATTTTGTTGATTTGATAGTTTGCTCGCTTGCTTCTTGAAAGCTTTTTTTTTTTTCAGGTAGCTGTTTTAAGCAGCATTGTCTGTCTATACCTGTAAACGTAGCCATGTCAAAAATTGTCCCATATTTTGTTGCCCTTCATGTTCTGTTCTCATGATGACCTCAGTTTCAGTGGGTTTATCAGTGTGTTGTACAACCGACATGAGCTGTCTGGGGGGTAGAGAGACAAGAGAAGTGCAGAAGGAAGATGGGTCAACAAGTAAAAATAGAAGAACCAACTAACTATTCACCAATAAACAAAGCAAAAAAAGCAAGCAACCAACCAACCAACAAGCAAACAAAAAATGACAACAACATCAACAAATAACACACACACACACACACACACACAACACACACACACATGATACAAAAATATGTATATATATTATATAACACACATACATACATACGCATACACACACACACACACGCACACACGCATACACGACACACACACACACTCATGCGCCGCGCACACACACACACACACAAACACACACACGCATACACACACACACGCATACACACACACGTACACACGGATACACACACACATACACACACACACACACACACACACACACACACACACACACACACACACACACAATACACTCAGTGACTTCTTCCATGACTTTAAGAAAATGTTCATTATAAAACTGCACAATCCAAGAACCGCTGAAGGTTGACTTCGGGACGATTCTTAAAACTGTCGCTTTCGTGTTAGCTTTAGTTGAAAGGAGAGGAGGCAGGGAGATGGAGAGAAAAGAAAGGTGAACTTGTGCGCGCGTTCACACACACACTCAGACGTACACACAGAGCTACACACACACGCACGTGCACGCACGCACGCACGCATTCACACACACTAAGAGGGGGAAATCACTGTTGGACTAAAGGTAAGCCTCTCAAGTTAGATTGAAGACAGTAGGGCCTACGTGACTCTCGGAAGTGAAGAGGAAGCTCGCCTCATTCCATCGATTCTTCTCACACATAATTATGTTAACGTTGCCACGAGTTATCCCACTATTTTGTGTGTATGGTTGGTGTGTGTAGGTTGTGTGTGTTGTGTGGTGGTTTGTGTATGTGTGGTGTGTGTGTGTGTGTGCAGTCTTCTACTTGTGTGTACTGCAATGTTTGGAGCAGGTGACTAAAAGGCAGGTTTTCACAGTCAAGTGCTCGAATTGTTCCACGTGTACCAATTAAACAGTTCACTTTGACTTTCACACACATACATCCTACATATACACACGCGCACGCACGTACAGACTCACACGCACGCATGCATGCATTCACACTGACATACATACAAGCACGCACACCCGACACACACACACACACACACACGCACACAACACATAACACACACACACACACTGAAGTAAGTGGAATAGAAACAATACCATAGAAAGACAGAGACAAACAAGCAGACTGAGTATAGAAATTAACAGAAAGTTTGCTACTCACCCCAAGCCACTTCATACTGTGTGTGTAGACAGACCAATGAACACCACGGGTTCAGTGCCGGTAGTACAAAGCTCTTGTCCCTCTCTGAGAACAAAATATTCTGGTCCTTCTTTCAGAATGAAAAGTGCTTTTCACGTATTTGTATGAAAAAAAAATCTCCTTTAGTCAAAGGATCTGTTTTCCTCGTCCACTAGAATGAAAACTTTGTTTTCACTGAAACGAAAAGTTCTCTTTCACTGAAACGAAAAGTTCCTTAAAGATTTGTCACTGGAATGAATGACTTCTTGTTTGTTGTTGTTGTTGTTATTGTTGTTGTTGTTGTTGTTTCTTTTGGGTTTTTGTTTTTTTTTTTTGGGGGGGGGGTTTACTTTTTTTGGATAAAGTTTTCCTCTTTTGCTGAAATGAACAATTAGTGTCCCTGTGGCTGAAATGAATTTTTTCTCATCCACTTGAGTGAAAACTTTATTTTCCACTGAGATGAAAAGTCCTCCATCACTAAAACGAAAAGTTCCTCTCCATTACTGAAATTAAAGAGTTGTCACTGAATGAATGATATTTTTGATAAACAGATTTTCTGTTTCGCTGAAATGAGCAGTTAGTGTACCTTATTGAAATGGGGGAGAGAAAAAAAAGATGTCTTCTCACCACCGAAATTATGAAGTTTTCCCTCGCTAAAATCAAAAGTTCTTCTTTCACCTTTTGAAGTGAGAAATGATGATGATGATGATGATGTTGTTGTTGTTGTTGTTGTTGTTGTTGTTGTTGTTGTTGTTGTGTGTTGTTGTTGTTGTTGCTGCTGCTGCTGCTGTTGCTGTTGTTGTTTGTTACTGTTTTTTTTTTTCTCCCTCAATGAAATCAAAAGTTCTTTTCAGCGTCAATAAAGTAAACTTTCCTCTCCTTCAAATAGAAAGAGAAGTTTTTCTCATACACTGAAATAAAATTCTTCTCACAGACTGTCATGAAAAGTTCATCTGTACTAAAAATGAAAAACTCTACTCATACACAAATAATAATAAAAATAAAAAAATAAATACCTTTCTCCCTCATTAAAATGAACAGTCGTTCTCACACACTAAAATGAAGTATCGTCACCCTCACTAAAAATGAGAAGTTTTCTTCTCGCACACCTAAACGAAAATCGTCGGTCAAACGAAATCTTCTTCTTCTTCTTCTTCAAAATTTTCCTTTGGTGAATTGAAGAAAAGTGTAGCCTACTCCCTCTCACCGAAATGAAATAGAATACTGTTTTTACTGACTAACGAAAAGGAAGAAAATATCTATCAGACTGACACGGAAAGTTCTTGTGCCTCAAAACAAAACGATTGTCCTGTTGGCGAGTGAATGTTCTCTCTCGTCCTGATTCGCACGTTTTTCTGTCACTTTGTGCTGATCGCCGCCACAAACCACCACTTAAATCCCACTGACAAGGAAGTAGGCTACTTTTTCTCTCTCCGTGTGGTTTGTCTGTGTGTGTGTGTGTGTGTGTGTGTGTGTGTGTGTGTGTGTGTGTGTGTGTGTGTGTGTGTGTGTGTGTGGTGTGTGTGTTGTGTGTGTGTTGAGTGTTGTGTGTGTGTGAGAGTGTGTGTGTGTGTGAGTGTGTGTGTGTGTGTGTGTGTGAGTGCGTGTCTGTGTTGTGTGTTGTGTGTGTGTGTCTGTGTTGTGTGTGTATGTGTGTGTGCGTGTGTATGTGTGTGTGTGTTCTGTGTCCGTGTTTGTGTGTCTGTGTTTGTGTGTGCGTGTGCCTGTGTGTCGAGTACTGTCCTGATGTGTTCCTCTCACTGCGGTGTGGATTTCATGGGGAAGTTTTGGTAATGCGGGGGGGGGGGGGGGGGGGGGTAATGGGCTGAAAAAAGAGGACGGTATTGGACCGGGAAGGAGGACGACGACGACCAAGAGAGGAGACGGAGGAGAAGGAGAAGAAGAAGGTGGATCGAAAAGGAGGAGAAGAGGAAGAGAAAGAAAGGGGGAAAAAAGGAAGAAAAAGCAAAGAAGAAGAAAAGAAAAAAAACAATAGAAAGAAAAGAAAAAGGAAAGAAGGGATAAAAGGAAGAAGAAAACAAAAATGAGAACAAGACCAAGAAAAGAAGAATGAATAGAACAGGAGAAGAAATACAGAAGAAGAAGAAAGAAAAGGAAAAAAAAAAGAAGAAAAGAAATAGAAGGAAAGGAGAACAAAAGAAGAAATCAGGAGGAAAGAAAAAAACAAAAAGAACAACAAAAGAGAAGAAAAGAATATGAAAGACAAAAAGAAGAAGAAAAATTTAAAAAACGGGAAGATGAAACAAGAACAACAACAACAAAAGAAGAACAAGAAAGAAGAGAAAAGAAAAAAGAAGAGAGAAAAAGAAGAAAATAAGACCCCAAAAGAAAAAAAAAACAGGATCAGAACAAAAATAAGAATCGGGAGACAAAAAACAGGAACCAGAAGAACAAGCAAACCAAAGCAAGCGCGTATTCAACACAACAAGACAAGACAAGCACAAATTTTCGGCCAACCGGCCTTTGTTTTGTCAGGCGCGAATGCACGGTCACAAACAGACCACAAACAACACCAAACGACGGATAATAAAAAGAGGACTAAAAACTTCCCTGCCGCCTCGTCCAGTGGATAAAAAGGGGACCAAAATGAAGAACAATAAGAAATAATGAAGAATAGGGAAAAGGAAAGCAACGAAGAACAAGAAAAGAAGAAGGTGGGGAACAGAGAGAAGAGTA
>CM060312.1:17588065-17590565 GCA_030674185.1 Monoplex corrugatus
ACACACACACACACACACACACACACACACACACACACACACTCGCCACACACACACACACAAGTTCCAAAGCCGGCTGGCTAAACAGGGGAGAATACTTCCAACACAGTTAACAAATACACGCAAAACAAGGGTAATTTCCCTTGTATCGATGTTTTTACCAGAAAAAGAGGAGTACACATTTTTCAATTTCCCTTCAAAAAAAATAAGATAAGATAAAAGAGGTAGATTGTTTGATACCGGCGTGGTTGGTTTCTTTTAAACATTATGTACATACATGCTTTCAGACTACCAAATGAAGGAGAGAGAAAGACGGAATGGGGGTGGATTATGTTTTGAAGTCAACATACTCAAGTAGTAGGCCTATTGAAAAATCAAACAAGCGATAATCAAGAGAAAAGTAATTAAAGTTTTAGAACAACCGGGCTTTCTCAGTGAGAGAAAGGGGGAGAGAGAGAGAGAGAGAGAGAGAGAGAGAGAGAGAGAGAGAGAGAGAGAGAGAGAGAGAGAGAGAGAAACAGACAGACAGACAGACAGACAGACAGAACAAAGAGACAGAGACAGTGTGTGTGTGTGTGTGTGTGTGTGTGTGTGTGTGTGTGTGTGTGTGGCGTGTGTCGTGGGCTGGGTGTGTGTGTGTGTGTGTGTGGGCGAGGGTGTGTTGCGTGTGTGTGTGTGTGTGTGTGTCTGTCTGTCTGTCTGTTCGTCTGTCTGTCTGTTTGTGCGTAGCGTGTATGCTCACGCACTTGTGTAGGCGTGCGAAATAGTCATCTGTTATTATCTGATTAAAATAAACAAACATATCATACACAATAAAACACGAGGGAGGCAGGGAGCAAAGGAATATGTTTATAAATAATTGACGTTGTAACATATTCTAGCAGCAATGACAAACCTAACAAGCGAACAAACAAGAGGTGAAAATACAGGTAGAGAACTATCAGGCTTAATCAAATACAAACAATTAAACAAACAATAAACAAATCAAAACAAAACAAAATCCCCAAAGGACTGTGCAATAAACTCCTAGCATTTTTGCAAATCTCATCATCATCATCATCATCATATCATCATCATCATCATCATCATCATCAGGTGCCTTGCGGCATGGCGTTGGCGATCATGGACTTCCATCTGTCTCTATCTCTCGTTGCCTCAAGCATCTCTTCCACCCTCTTTGTCTTCAGCCACTCTGCAAGTCCTGTCTTGTATCTTCTCCCTGGGTCTACCTGGTGCTCTCTTTCCCTCCAACTTTCCCGCCTGTGACCAGGTGCTCCAAATCCCCCTTCCTCATAAAATGGCCTATAAATGTTGCCTGCCTTTTCCTAATCTTCCTTATGAATGATCTAGTTGTGTCTGCCTCCATCAAGACTGTCTCGTTTGTTTTCTTTGCTGTCCATGGAACTCTCAACATTCTTCTCAGAAACCACATCTCGGCTGCCTCAATCTTGTTCTGGTTTTGCTTGTTACTGTCTACGCCTTCATCCGTACAACAGTATTGGTTCTATATAACATTCAAGAACTCTCTTCCTGATGTTAATGATAGGCATTTGTTGGTAAGAATGCTTTTCATTTTCTTGAATGCTGTTTTGGCTTGGCCTGATTCTGCTGGCTATTTCTGATGTGCATCTGCCCGTCTGGTGGAAAGTGATCGTTCCCAGGTATTTAAACTTATCAACCGTTTTGCAAATATGAGTAAAATCAGCATCTTTCTGGTTTGAGTTTATATATGATGCAGAAAAGTAACATCGCTCTTCCTGGCAATGAAAAGAGGTGATTAACATTTATATAATACGCCACGGATTCATTTCATTGTTTTCCTGAGTTTAATTCGAAGTGAATTAACAGGTAATCTGCCAGCTGAAACAGTTTCTTGTTTTGTAAAACCTTTGTAGTTTACGAATGGGAAGGTGTATACGTTGAGGTCTGCAATTGCACGCCCACTTTGTTACCTAAAATAGTGTTCGTTCCTCATTCACTAGAAAGGTGTACATTAACGTTTGTACTGCCTGCCCTGCTTATTGCTGCACATTTGACTGTTCTGTCAACCCAGTCGTTATAACCTACATGATGGCACAGAGATGTGATCCAACAGAACCAGCAGTATTTATACTATTCCCACTCAATGTCCGAGGGAGAGGGATGGGGAGACACTCTGGACGTGAAATTGATGCGGAGGGTGGGAGGGGGATGGGAGAGGGGGGACGGGATGGGGTAAGGGGAAGGAGAGGGTAGAGGGGACAGACTGACTACTTGTGTTTTGTTATTAAGCAATGATTTGAATGCTGTATCTGAAATCGTTTATTTGTTTGTTTGTTTGTTTGTTTGTTTGTTTGTTTGTTTGTTTGTTTGTTTGTTTTTTGTTTTGTGTTTGTTTTTGTTTGTTGGGTTTTTTGTTTGTTTGTTTGTTTGTTTGTTTTTGTTTTGTTTGTTTGTTTGTTTGTTGGGGGGTTGTTGTTGTTGTTTCTTTGGTTTTTGTTGTTTTGTTTGTTTGTTTGTT
>CM060312.1:17595565-17598065 GCA_030674185.1 Monoplex corrugatus
CTTGAGGTTGTGACCTTAACACCAAGGCAGGGTCATCTATAGTACACTATTTCAAACAATCTTGAGGTGTGACCTTAACATCAAGCAAGGTCATCTATAGTAACACTATTTCTACATCTTGAGTGTGACCTTAACACAAGGCAAGGGTCATCTAATGTACACATATTTCTACAATCTTGAGGTGTGACCTTAACATCAAGACAAGGTCATCTATAGTACACATATTTCACCATCTTGAGGTTGTGACCTTAACATCAAGGCAGGGTCACTATATGTACACATATTTCAACAATCTGAGGTTGTGACCTTAACATCAAGTAAGGTCATCTATTGACACATTTTCAACAATCTTGAGGTTGTGACCTTAACATCAAGGTCAAGGTCATCTATTGCTACACATATTTCAACAATCTTGAGGTTGTGACCTTAACACAAACCAGGTCATCTATAGTACACATATTTCAACAATCTTGAGGTTGTGACCTTAACATCAAGACAAGGTCATCTATAGTACATTTCTACAATCTTGAGGTTGTGACCTTAACATCAAGTCAAGGTCATCTATTGCACACATATTTCAACAATCTTGAGGTTGTGACCTTAACATCGAGTCAAGGTCATCTATAGTACACATATTTCTACCATCTTGAGGTTGTGACCTTAACACCAAACCAGGGTCATCTATTGTACACATATTTCTACATCTTGAGGTTGTGACCTTAACATCGAGAAGGTCATCTATAGTACACATATTTCTACAATCTTGAGGTTGTGACCTTATCACCAAACCAGGGTCATCTATAGTACACATATTTCTAACAATCTTGAGGTTGTGACCTTAACACCAAACCAGGGTCATCTATGTACACATATTTCAACAATCTTGAGGTTGTGACCTTAACATCAAGACAAGATCATCTATAGTACACATATTTCTACCATCTTGAGGTTGTGACCTTAACATCAAGGCAGGGTCATCTATTGTACACATTTTTCAACAATCTTGAGGTTGTGACCTTAACATCAAGTCAAGGTCATCTATTGCACACATATTTCAACAATCTTAAGGTTGTGACCTTAACACCAAGGCAGGTCATCTATTGTACACATATTTCAACAATCTTGAGGTTGTGACCTTAACATCAAGACAAGGTCATCTATAGTACACATATTTCAACAATCCTCAGGTTGTGACCTTAACATCAAGACAAGGTCATCTATAGTACACATTTCAACAATCTTGAGGTTGTGACCTTAACATCAAGCCAGGGTCATCTATAGTACACATATTTCAACAATCTTGAGGTTGTGACCTTAACATCAAGCCAGGGTCACCTATAGTACACATATTTCAACAATCCTGAGGTTGTGACCTTAACATCAAGACAAGGTCATCTATAGTACACATTTCTACAATCTTGAGGTTGTGACCTTAACATCAAGTCAAGGTCATCTATTGCACACATATTTCAACAATCTTAAGGTTGTGACCTTAACACCAAACCAGGGTCATCTATAGTACACATATTTCAACAATCTTGAGGTTGTGACCTTAACATCAAGACAAGGTCATCTATAGTACTTTTTCTTCAATCTTGAGGTTGTGACCTTAACATCAAGTCAAGGTCATCTATTGCACACATATTTCAACAATCTTGAGGTTGTGACCTTAACATCAAGACAAGGTCATCTATAGAACACATATTTCCGCAATCTTATGGTTGTGACCTTAACATCAAGCCAGGGTCATCTATTGTTTACATATTTCAACATTCTTAGGGTTGTGACCTTAACATCGAGTTAAGGTCATCTATAGTACACATATTTCAACAATCTTGAGGTTGTGACCTTATCGTCAAGAAAAGGTCATCTATAGTACACATTTTTCAACAATCTTGAGGTTGTGACCTTAACACCAAACCAGGGTCATCTATTGTACACATATTTCAACAATCTTAGGGTTGTGACCTTAACATCGAGTCAAGGTCATCTATAGTACACATATTTCAACAATCTTGAGGTTGTGACCTTAACATCAAGCCAGGGTCACCTATAGTACACATATTTCTACAACCTTGAGGTTGTGACCTTAACATCAGGACAAGGTCATCTATAGTACACATATTTCCATAATCTTAAGGTTGTGACCTTAACACCAAACCAGGGTCACCTATAGTACACATATTTCTACAACCTTGAGGTTGTGACCTTAACATCAAGACAAGGTCATCTATAGTACACCTATTTCTACAATCTTGAGGTTGTGACCTTAACACCAAACCAGGGTCATCTATTGTACACATATTTCTACAAATTTGAGGTAGTGACCTTAACATCAAGTCAAGGTCATCTACTGTACACGTATTTCTACAAATTTGAGGTTGTGTCCTTAACATCAAGCCAGAGTCATCTAAACTTCAGTTCTCGCCAGGGCGATTCAAAACGCTACTAAACAGGTAAAACCTACAATGTTCATTTTATTCTTTAATGGTGATGTTGC
>CM060312.1:17603065-17670565 GCA_030674185.1 Monoplex corrugatus
TGTTTCTGGTCACAGTCTGTTCTCTCCTCTGGGCTGTGATCATGGATCCTTTCTTCTGAGTGATTATCAGCGGTCGTGGTTCATAAGGCGGGTGAGCATGAGATGTTGAGGTGTCCTTGACAAGAACAGAATCACCAACTCGCAAATTACTGGGTTTGACGTAACGTTTGTTGTCAGCATACTTCTTCATCTTGTTCTTTTGCAGAGTGTCCCAACCATGATCCGAGCCAGTCCTCCCAAGACACTGATCATGCCTCCATGCGTTCTCCACGTCCCATTCCCAATGATGATGCTGATCCTATTGGATGTCCGCATTCCAATGTTTATCAACAGTCTGATGTCAGTGACAACCCACGACGCTCACAGCGTACACGCAGTTTGCCGAAGCGTTACAATGACTTTATACTTTATAAATAACTGTTATTATTTGTGTTAACTAAACTGCAGAACATTAACTGTTTCAATCACTTTAATTTCTCTTTAATTGGAAAAGAAGGGGAAGAAAGGTTACCTGAACTGTGTCACCAAATCATTTCCTGAAACAAGTGCTGAGCTATTCCTGATTGATGACTTACGATGTGAACAGATCTAGATTCCATGTTAATGGGAACTTGTGACAAGCGCGATGATATACATTAAATGTTTGCACTTAATCACCAGAATGTACAGTATGTAGATTATTGATCGTTAAAAGAAAAGTTCTAAACGTTTAAAGTTACCTTCGGTTTTACCAGTTAAGAAAACTTGTGTTTTGTTGATACTGTTATCAAAGTTGATGATCTTGAATTATAGGTGGTTGTTCATTCAAGGAAGGGAGGGATGTAATGTTCAAACTGATACTGATAGATCTAGTAGCAGACAACTCAAGGAACGTAACTCTTAAGTCATTAGGACCGGAAGATAGGGGGCGGTAAATAAGAGGTAGCAACGGAAAAAAACAAACAGCTGATGCTTCGCCACTAGATCTAATATATCAACATATTAATCTGAAGTAAATCCTAAAGTAAATATTACACCTAGCTATTATTGTAACAGACAAAATCTAACACGTTTTTGCCACACACACACACACATTTTCTCTCTCTCTCTCTCTCTCTCTCTCTCTCTCTCTCTCTCTCTCTCACACACACACACACACATACACACACACATGCCCCTCTCTGGTCCATACGAAACAATCTCCAATAAAAATGCTTAAAAGGATGGTGTGGGGAGGAGGATGAGAAGAGGGGGAAGATTGAACAAAACAACGTATGACTAGAGGAGCACAACTGTCTAGTACTTTGCTTGAGCAAGGACAAGATCGGAAGAGTCACATCGTATCTAAGTGACAAGGTCAGACTTGGAAGCTGCGAGCGGTGGTCCGTACAGATACAGCTGAGAAAGGCTTGCTGACACATTTTTGTCACCGGCCCACAGACACATAACACAAACCTCTCTTCGGTCCATTAAAACATTCTCCCTTTAAAAAAATGGGAGAGGAGAGGGGGATGGGGGTAGGGTAAGGTGAGGATGGAGGTGGGGTGGGGTGGGGAACAAAACAACAACGGCGCACGCTCGCAAAGGTTTTCTATAAATAGCTGCAGGCATCTATTCCTGGCAAACTCAAGTTCTTCTGCTACCATCCAAGTATCGCGAGACTTTGGGATAATTTAGGAGGTCACGTGACCACCCATCAAAGTAGGTAATATGGCGGTGGTTAGCAGTATGAACGGAGACATACCAAATTTTGCCATGGGCCCCAAAGACGAAGACAGTTTTGTTGGTGGCAATCTGCAAGAGGAGGTATTCATTGTTTCATCTCCTTTTTCGTTTGTTGGTCTGATGTGCGTGTGCAGCTTTGTTTTGGCGGAGACATAGGGCAACAAACAGAACTGCGATTGGGTTGTCGCTCAATTGACAATTGTGTCTGCTGCAAGAAGCCAAAATAATGTCAGAATTTCATTAATCTTCTTTTGTAGTGCTCGTCGATCGTTGTGCATTTTGAATATGTTGAGAAGTTAAGACGGATTTGTTTGTTGTGTTTGCTAAAGATAGACGGTGGTTGTCAAATTAGGATCAGGATGTCTATTTTTAAAGTCTTCATTATCTATTCTGTGACGAGAGGGTTCAACCCAGGCCAATATTTTTGTCATAAACTGTTCTTCACTGTTTCGTATGAAGAAAGTATTCGGTCGCGGGATTGGTTTCCTTAACTAATTTCTGTAGATCATTAACATTAGTCTGCAGGCGTTTGTTTCATCTGTGTGCAGGCGTCATGCAACTTGAAATTTGCTACTTCAAACTATAGGCCTTGGCCGATCTACCAAAATGTTTCCACAGCTTAGTAACATACATAAACAAATGACAGCGAGTAAATAGGTCATAATTGCAGAGGAATTGAAAACGACACAACTTCTGATTATTGATTTTATATCGGAATGCAATGAAATGTGAAAATAAAATAAAAGATGGCAGTGGTTAAAATTGTATTACTATTAATAGATTGATAGGCCAATTATATTTATTTTATTTAGCCTATAAACCTTTCAGCAAAAAAAAAAAAAAACCATACTGAAACAGATCGTATGCTTGATGAAACATTTGAACATGAGATCATTTCTCTCATCCATTAATTAGACTATGTATTGTATGCTGATGTGAAGTAAGTTTGAGGTTGGTTGAAAAAAAAAAAAAGGGGGGGGGGGTAAATTTCAAGTTCGGTGTTAGTGCAGACCTTTATAGCCTGTAGCCTTATTATTTTTTTTCAACAGAATAGTTTTGTTTATTTTTGTACATAGTTTATACAGATTTTTGCACATACGCACGTGCACGCGCGCACACACATACACACACACACACACACTCACACTCACACATACACATGTACACGCATTTAAATGCAAATGATATATGTAGTAGAGCTCTGCACACACATGCACATGCAAACACAAACAGTAGTAGTACACAACCATAAGCAGTTTTGCAGATACAAGGACTGATCCACAAAAAGTTTGTCACATACTTAACAAAAAAAAAAAAGCAAGTCCAAGTAACATGAAATTTGCTGTCCTTTTCAGTATGCAAATCTCTCCTCTTTTCTTCACACAGAATTCGTCTGCCTCAGCCAAGAGTTCAATACTTACTGATACTCTGACTCTGACTCTGAGGTATGGTAGCAAGCTGTGATTTCACTGCTTTTCCAAGATTCTTGAATGCTTATTACCAGCCAGGTTTTGTTTCAGAAAGAAAAACCTGAAGTCGCTTAGGGCCAGGTCAGAATTGTAGGGTGGGTGAGGAAGAACTTACTGGATTGTCTTGTAGATAGGTCACAGTGACCTTGGCTTTATGGATACATGTATTGTCTTACAAGGTGGAGCATTTTGCTGATCAATACATTTGGATGCTGCTCAAGGATGGACTGCACAACTTGGACATGGGCAAAACACCTTTTACATAATATTTAACACTAAGACGGGACTTGTCTGGCAAATTATCGACAGCTACAGGGCCTTGTGATTTAAAGAAAATTGAGAAAAATCTCTTCCAACTTTGAAAACCAGGTGTCAATACAACTGATCTTGAATTAGTGCACACCAAAGTTTTCATTTTCTTCCCCTTCTAAATTTTAATTTAAGAAGCGGATTCTCTAAAAGTCTTCAAATGCATCAGTCTTTACTTAGAAACTGTTAGTGCTGAAAAAAGGCCTCACATCATCACTATATTACGAAAGTGGGCTTTTGATTGGTCAGATCTACTACCCTTTGTCTGCCATTCAGTAGCACTGAAAACTTTGGTTCAAAGTAGCACTAAAATTAACAAGCTTGGCAAATGGTTCAATCATAAAAAGAAGTTCTGATAGCACTGGTGAATGTAGTGTGTGTGTGTGTGTGTCACTGTGTGTGTGTGTGTGTGACTGATGCTTATTGTATTTATTCTTTAACCCTTTCACTCCCGCACCCTATCCACGAACTGCAAAAACTTAACCCTTTGAATGATTCTCTCGCTCTATCCACCAGCTTCCTGAGAGAATCGAAAGGGTTCAGTTTTGCTTTGCTAGTATGGCAGACAATGCAGGATGCTGGTGGACAGAGTGAGGGAGTCAAAGGGTTAATGCTTTGTTTAAAGTGATAGAAATTCTGTAGACTGCACTGGCCTGGCGAAATTTGACCAAGAGACCAGTCAGTAAAATTGTTTTAAAAGTATTACATTGTTATTCTGACTTCCGTAAAAGTTAAAAGTGAGGCTGAAAATACGCGCTTAAATTTCAGATGGAAGGATGAAGCCACCCTTTTCATCAGCAAGCAAGAGAGAAGGGGCCATGCCATTCATTGCCCATTTTGATGCATCAGTCATTCTGGTGGTGTCAGTGTTTCAGAAGTCCTGCAGAATGAAGCTTGTTGAGATGAATTTCGTGATTTGAACTTGAAAAATTAAAGGATAGGCAGTAGCAGCATTTGTTGGTTTTGCCAGTTGAAAACACCCCCTCTCCCCTCTCTTTTACAACCTGGACTATTTAAATATCCTATTTTTTAATGAAATACTATTGCTGTGATAGTCACTAGTTTCATACTGCATTTATAAAAGTAAAACCAAGCCAAAACAAAACCGATCAGAACAACAAAAAGAAACAAAACCAACCAACCAAAGCAACATGAAAACAAATAAACAAAACAAAACAAAAAAGAGAACACACCATAACATAACTTTACTAGATGCAGAGCCTGCCTGTTTAGATGTTGCGTTTTGTTTTAAATCTGTGCTTATGCTGATAAATCTTAATTTTTTTCCATCTCCTTTTCACTAATTTTAAGGTCTTCACCATGACATTGAATAATTGATTCATCTTCACAAAGAGATTGTTCATTGTAATTTGTGACAAAGCTGAGATTGGTTTTGTTAGCTGTTTCAACCTGTGGTCACAAGGTCAAGGTGTGAAATCCTGTGTACATATTATTATGTAGATTACCACAGGCCATATAGGATTTAAGCCAGGTCACACTAAAACTTGGGTAAGCTGGCTAGCCATCTTTCACATTTGAATTATGACTGCATTTTTGCTGACTCATGAATGGCTTAGAAATGATTGCCCCCAAGCATTCTGTATTATTTTTGTAACTTGTTTTGTCTTTTTTCTGTTTACTGTTCTTTTTAATGATATGTTCTACAGATTTTAATAGTTTAATGCTCTAATGTAGAACATATTATTATTCATATTCATATTCACATATCAATTTCTTATGTTCTACAGAGTTTAACAGTTGTATCCTCTAATGTCTATATTAGTATATGTAGGTAAATAGGATGAGCACTGATGGAAAGACCTACATCGGTACATAATCATGGTATTATGATTTAATCTGCCATGTGTTGCTGATGTATGCAGGTTGTACCCACCAGCCACCTCAGAAAAACTGCATTCTTTAGGATCTAAAAGTCAAAGCTGTGCATTTGTAGGTTCTGGAACTGTTGTAGATTTGAATATGTTTAGGATAAATTTAGTTTATAAATATGAATACAGCAGTGGTCGTTTCATTTATGAAACTTTAACCTACAAGACATAGTAATGAAAAGTTTGTTTTTTAACAGAATTCTCTCTGCTCCAGATTAAAAAAAAAAACACTGTACTGTCACTGTTTACTCGGGTGTTTGATTTGAATCATTCCAACTCAAGATATTGTGCTATCAAATGCTTAGATTTTGTTTTGCTGTGCATGAGTATTTCGAGATCTGAATACAGTGTTTTGTTTGTTAGAAGTTATACTCGGAAATGTTTGTAAGATGATAAAATCAAAAAATGTTTTGGACTTGTTACGGAAAATAAGAAAAATGTGCATTTAGCGCTTGATTCTTCCATCAGTCACAAATCAGGGAAAATGTCACAGTGAAGGTAGCCAGTAAACCCAGAAAACCATAATCAACATAAATACAACAATGGGTATGAATTTTTGTCAGATCTTAGGATTTCCGTGGCAGAAAGAATCAATTTCCTCAGATCACATCGGCCTTTTCCTTGGAAAATATATGTCCAACTGTTTTGTTTTGTTTTTTTCAAAGTAGAGTAATAATATTCGTAAGAGCTGATGTAAAACAGAAAAACTATCATTTTAGAGTTATGTGAGACCATATTTGCAAATGTTCTCATGCAGTTTTACAGTCAATGTATAAGTATGATCCGTATCAATGTATTGAGATGAAAGAAAGGAATATGGGTCATTCTCCAGAAGGCTGGTCAGTATTATGACATGACAAGTAAAAAATCAAAATTTTAAATTCTTTTAAAATTTTGACTGAAAATGAAAGCTTGATATCTGTAGTATATAGAATCGTAATGCATAAATTGATAATATTTGGAATGTGGTGAAATATAAAATGTTGCATATCCTGCAGTGTCTCATATGTTACATGAGACACAGAAAAGGCATCTATGTGCTTGTTAAAATGGTCAATGAAGTGACATTTTTCAAAATATACTGAATAATGACATATCCTTTGTGAAGTAGTGCAAAATCCCGCCACGAGGGAAGGAAAGTAAGATTCATACGCCAAGGTCGGTCAAAGTTCAGGGAAATTTACGAAATAGATCCTCTGTTTGTCTTGAGTGTTTCATGGTTTTGAAGATACCATGCCCACAATTCATAATCAAGTGATTATTTCTCAGTCTCCTCTTCTCTCTCAGTCTAATATCAGGTAGGTAGGCCTCCTTCGGTCATGACTGACCATGGACAAAGTACATCCGTTCTAATGTCTAGATGGGCTGTCTGCTTGGTCCAAGCAGCGTCGCCTGTGACTGTACAGACCAATGCGAGAGAGGCAGTCTCTGTCACAGCGGTCGCATGTATATGCTGATGCTGGTCTGTTGGCTGTCATCCCTTTTCTGCGAACTCGCTTTTCTGCTGCAGCAGCTGACAGTTTGTCCTCACCAATCCGCAGCTGTTTCTTGAGAGTAGTTCTCCAGCTGTTGCGGTCGTCTGCGAGGTCCTCCCAGGACTCAGTGTTGATCTCAAGCGCCTTCATGTCACGCTTGCAAACGTCTTTGTATCTCAGCTGTGGGCGGCCAATGTTTCTCTGCCCTGTGGCAAGCTCACCATAAAGGATGTCTTTTGGGATGCGACCATCTTCCATGCGGCGAACATGGCCCAACCAGCGCAGCCGACGCTGTCTCAGCATGGTATGCATGGTTGGGAGGCCAGCGCAGATTAGGACTTCGGTGTTGGTCACCTTGTCTTGCCAGGAAATGCCAAGTATGTGCCGTAGGCTTCTCAGGTGGAAGGTATTGAGCCTTTTCTCCTGATGAGCATGCGTGGTCCACGCCTCGCTGCCATACAGCAAGGTGCTGAGGACACAGGCGTTGTATACACTATACAGCCATCTTTGTCTTTGTGGTCAGCTTGGGATTTGTCCACACCCTTTGTGTGAGGCGGGCTAGTGTTGTGGCTGCCTTCCCGATCCTCTTGTCGACCTCTGTGTCAAGGGAGAGGTTATCGGTGATGGTGGGCCAAGATATGTGAATTGATGGATGGCTTCAAGCTCATAGTCATCAATGGTGATGGCTGGTGGAGATGGCGTGTCTTGGCCCAGGACGTTTGTCTTCTTAAGACTGATGGTCAGAGACCAAAATCTTTGCAGGCCTGGGAGAAGCGGTCCATTAGTGACTGCAAGTCCCGCTGAGTATGGGTCACAACTGCGGCATCGTCGGCAAATAGCATGTCTCTGATGAGGGCTTCACGGACCTTTGTCCTTGCTCTGAGGCGGGCGAGGTTGAAGAGCCTGCCATCTGATCTGGTCCGCAGGTGGATCCCTTCTTGCGCTGTGCTGAACGCATGCCTCAGGAGGAGAGCGAAGAAGATTCCAAAGAGGGTTGGGGCCAGGACGCAGCCTTGTTTCACACCGCTGCGTACGTCGAAGGGCTTGGAGAGGTTTCCGTTGAACTGCACCATCCCTTTCATGTTTGAGTGGAAGGACTCAATTAAGCTGTGCAGCTTGGGGGGGCAGCCGATTTTTCAGAGAGCCCTGAAAAGGCCATCTCTGCTGACTAGGTCAAAGGCCTTGGTGAGGTCAATGAATGCCACATACAGGGGCATCCGCTGCTCTCTGCACTTCTCCTGGATTTGGCGAAGGGAGAAGACCATGTCTACCATGGATCTCTCTGCTCAAAAACCACACTGTGATTCCGGGTAGACGCGTTCAGCCAGTTTCTGCAGGCGGATTAGGAGGACCCGAGCATAGACTTTGCCAACAATGCTGAGGAGCGAGATACCTCTGTAGTTGTTGCAGTCGCTCCTTTCGCCCTTGTTTTTGTACAGGGTGACGATCTTGACGTCCCTCATGTCCTGTGGTACAGCTCCCTCATTCCAACACTGACAGAGAACTGCGTGCAAAGGGTGCAGAAGAGAAGTCTTGCAGTGCTTGATGAGGTCTGGGGGAATTCCGTCATTGCCAGGTGCCTCCCCTGATGCCAGGCTATCAATGGCCTTGCTGAGTTCGTCCGCAGTTGGCTCTGCGTCAAGTTCTTCCATTACCGGCATGCACTTGATGGCATCGAGGGCTAAGGGGGACACCATGTTCTGTGTGGAGTAGAGGTCGGAGTAATGTTCCGCCCATCTTTCCATCTGTTGGCTAGGATTGCTGATTACTTCCCCAGTGAAGGATTTGAGGGGGACGATCTTGCTCTGTTGGTCCCAGTGCCTTCTTGATGCCATCATACATTCCTCGGATGTTGCCTCTTTCAGCAGCACTCTGTATCTCTTCGCTGAGCTCTGTCTAGACTCTAGTACTTGTTTGCGCAGTGCCTGGCGTTAAGCTGAACCTTACTTCTGGCAGCCCTGAGGATTTGCAGGTTCTTCTCACTGGGTGACCGCTTATACTTGGTGAGTGCGGCACGCTTGGCCTCAACAGTGGGAGTCATCTCTGATGATTTGGCCTCAAACCAGTCGTGGGACTTCACAGTTTTCTTCCCAAAGGTGGCCATAGCAATGCGGTGCATGGTGTCTCGTAGCGTTTCCCATCTCTCAGTGGCAGAGTCTCTGGGCTGCAATGCATCGTATTCTCTCTGAAAGGCCTCTGCGAACTGTTCTACAAGATCTGGCTGAGACATCTTGCTGACGTCAATGCGAGGGTTCCCTTGTTTCTTTGAGCAGTGGAACTTCTTTGGTTGTAGCCTGATCTTGCAACATACCAGAGAGTGGTCTGTGTCGCAGTCTGCGCTGTGATAAGAGCGAGTGTGGAGAACGTTTTTGATAGCGGCACGTCTTACTAGGATCAAATCCAGTTGGTGCCAATGTTTTGAGCGGGGATGTCTCCAGGAGACTTTGTGCTGAGGCTTCGTCTTGAAGAAGGAGTTGGCGATGCACAGTTCATGGCAGGCGCAAAACTCAAGCAGTCGCTGTCCATTCTCATTCATTTTCCCCACTCCAAAGGAACTGAGGCAGAAGGGCCATGAGTCATTGTCTGCACCCACTCTGGCGTTGAAGTCGCCCAGGAGAACAAGTTGTTCTGTCCTGGGGATGTTCCTTATGGTTGATGCAAGATTTTCGTAGAACTCATCCTTGGTGTCTGGAGAGGCGGACAGAGTTGGGGCATAAACGCTGATGAGAGTGACATAGCCTTCGGTGGTGTTGAGGCGGAGAGTCAAGAGTCGTTCTGAACCGCCGCTGCCTGGTTCAATCATGTTCAGCAGGCTGTTCCTTACTGCAAGGCCTACTCTGTGCTCTCTTGGGGCATCAGAACTCTTTCCTTGCCAGAAGAAGGTGTAGTCCCTTTCCTTTAGTGTTCCTGAGTCAGCCAGCCGTGTTTCCTGCAGAGTGGCAATGTCCACATTGAGCCTCTTTAGTTCGCTGTTTATGACGGCGGTTTTTCTGGCGTCGCTGATGTCTTGCAGATCTTGGGAGAGCCCAGGCATCATTGTTCGGACATTCCAACAGCCCAGTTTCACTGCTGATCCTTTTCCTGATCCGTTTCTTGAATTTGAATTTTTCTTTTTGTTTGGTGCGGTAATTAACGACCTGCTTGTCAGATTTTCTCCTAATCTTCATGCACCCAATGAAGAAGGCAGGTCATGGCGGGACAGCACCTAACTGGCTGGGGGCTGCCCAGCTTAGGCGGGTGGTAGCTGTCCAGTAAGACACAAAGGTCTCTCCCACCATCAAAAGCAACCCCTGGCGTCAGCTCTACGCCAGTTGAGCAATGACTTATCACCGGTATCTGTTGCTTCCCGTGTTGTGCCGACACTAGTGTTAGTAGCGAGGCTGGAGTGTCCTCTCCAGGTCGTAGGTGCAGAGTGATTGTGGATGAATGGACGGATGTAGGCCTGGGCAGTGTAATATGGAAGACAGGCTGTTGCCCATGCAACTTGTCCCCCCTCTCCACCTCGCTGACAGATCCAAAGGAACAGCAGGGCTGTTACGTTTTGGTGTCAACGCGGCCGCAGGAGCCGCCGGAAAGTGACAAAGTTTGCCATCCAACCGCCTTAGGGGCCCCACACCGGATTTACTGTCAGGGTTTACTCCCTTAGCTAGATGGCCGCGGGTAGCTCTCCAGAGCTGGCGCCCTTTGATGGATCTAATTTATTTCCACCAGGGTTTCTAGCCACCCTCCTCACCATCCTCCTGAGAGGACTGGTGGGGTTGCTGGTTTAGTCGCCAGCAATTCGACCCTGTGACAGGTAGTACTGGGTTCCAGGTTACCAGTAGTGGATACATCTATCCGACCTGACTAAAAGTCTCATATCACTTATTGACATAAATCATTATGAAAAATGATTGTGTTTTTAATGAATCACATCGGAAGTTCCCAATGCCTACATTTGTTGAGATTGACTCATTGAGACTTGGCGAAGATATCAAGACAACTTCAAAGAGAAGTTAAACAATGTCACTTGGGAAATAATGCTACACTTACCATGACTTAAGTGGCAATTGTTTGCTCTTACTTTTTAGTTTGTATGATTGACCAGAAATGGAGCTTTTCCCTGTGTCTTTGGTTTTGATTTCCTTCACGCTTTAGCAAGTTGCAATATTGGGTACTTTTATTCATGTACTACTACTACTCTGTTCAAAACAATTTTCAAATGGATTGTTATCATTTATTTATTTTATGAACAGGATTTGTCCTAAAACCAAATCGAAGCTTGCTGAATGATTCAGTAACATTGTTTGTTTACTGAAATGTAAGAAAACTTAATGTGCTTTAAACCAGTCGTGCAAATTGCAATATTGTGCATTTCTTTTGAATTGTAAACTTTTCTATTCAGAATGATTTGTTTGTAATTGATATTCCTTTTCTGTATCCTACTAATTTTTTTGGATTAAATTAAAGCAAGGTAAGTGCTTTTGGTAACATTTCTGAGTGTAATAATAAATTTAGGAAGTGTATTTGTATGGCCTAGATTCAGTAGATGCCCACACTTTCACCAGCTTTTGACACTAATTTTTTCAATGATTCAGTATCTTCAATCAGACTTACATTTAGTCACTGGTATTATCCACAGTTTGTTTTCAATTCAGAATGTTTTATCAGTTACATTCTCTGGTTTTATAAGGAATTATTCCCTTTTGCATTCTCCATTGCTGTGCCAACTTCTTGCCAGTATTGGAATTTTGTAAGACATGTGATTGGTGAATCAAAGTGGGAAAATTATGATCATAATAACCTTCTCCTGTAATTGCTTTATTTGACTCTCATAACTTTCATATATGTAAAACTTTCTAAACAGAATGTGTTACTTTTAGCAAAAATATGAAACGGTGTAGCCTGCACAGTATGTGTTTATCTAATACTGATACTGGGCAGACTTTAACATAAGTGACTTTTTTGCATGGAGGTGGCATTGGCAGATTTGCTTACCTGATCTAAGGTTTTGACCAGGTAAGACACGAAGAATTGATCAGCCAACTAGAAAAACTCAGTGTTGATTGAAAAGATCTGAAATAGTGAAAATAATTAGAAATTTGTATTGAGAAGAAACAGTGGCAATGAGAACAGAAAACCATATATAATATAAGCTCTTCGCAAAAAATTAAAAGAGGGGTTAGGCAGGGATGTGTTCTATCACCAGATTTGTTTTCATTTAACAATGAAACTGTCATAAGGAACCTAGAAGAATGCCCTGGGATAAAGGTTGCATGAAAAATGATAAGCAGTTTTCGTTACGCAGATGACACCATTTTAATTGCAGAAAATGAATGAGACCTACAAAATCTTGTGAATGTAATAGAAATAAAAAGCAGGAAAAAAAAGGACTGGAGCTCAATAGCAAGAAGACTGCAGTCATGGTAATCAGTAAAAAAAAAAACGAAATCCCCTCATGCAAAATAACAGCAAATGGCATGACATTGTTACAGGTAGATTTTTTTTTTTTTTTTAAAGTATCTGGGAACGGTCATCTCACCAGATGGCGGCAGATGCACATCAGAAATAGCCAGCGGAATTGGCTAAGCCAAAAAAGCATTCTTACGAACAAATACCTGTCAGATAACATCAAGAAGAGAGTTCTTGATGTTTTATAGAACCAATACTGGTGTACGGTTGTGAGGCATGGATAGTCAACAAGCAAAGTCAGAAAAAAATTGAGGCAACTGAAATGTGGTTTCCAGAAGAATGTTAGAGTTCCATGGACAGCAAAGAAAACAAACGAAACAGTCTTGAAGGAGGCAGACGCAAGAACAACATTAATTAAAAGAAGATTAGAAAAAGAGAAGCAACATTTCTAAGACATGTTATGAGGCAAGAGAAATTAGAGCACCTAGTCTCAACAAGAAAGCTTGAGGGAAAGAGAACACCAGGTAGAACCAGGGAGAAAATATTGGACAGACTTGCAGAGTGGCTGAGGACAGAGAGGGTGGGAGATGTACTTGAAACGACTGCAACAACAAGGGATAGATTTGTATGGAGGGCCATGATTGCCAACGCCATGCGGCAGTGCATATGATGATGATGATAATCTAAACCAGTGAAATATGTGTTAACAAAGCTTTTTCAAGTTGACATCTTTGTAATGGTATACTTTTTAACATCATTGCTGTAAGTCAAAAATCAGATCAAGAAAAGCAGATTACCCAACACCAGCAACAGTAGCAGTAACAATAACAGCAACAACTACAAATACACATAGAGCAAAATCTTATCCCCCAAAAGAACTTTATATTAACCCTTTCAGTGCCAGGGAAAAATGTAAACATGTGCTTCCCCGTTGCCAGGGAATTTTGAGGAATCGAGGGTAATAACAAAAAATGTTAGTGCAAAAACTATAAGTATAAAGAGATACAACAAAGAAAATATATATATGTGTTTTTTGAAGGCAAATGAACGAGGATTCTGAATCTGGGCTTATTTTTCTCTTATTTTGATTGCAAAGACCTGCCCTGGCAATGCATTCCAAAGTGGAAATAATTATTTTGTGTTGTCTAAAAAGTAAGTTTCCATCTCTACAAATTGATACCCAACATAAAAACAAACAAACAAAAACAAAAAACAGCTGAAAATGACTTGTTTGTTGTCAGTCAGATTCCTGATATCACATTTCCTTTCAACGAGGTATGGATGACCATTCTTTAACTACTAAGTTAGATCCTGGAGAAAATAGATTCTGTAAATGTGTAATATACATAAATAAAAATAAAACATATGACATCATAAAATGTTCATGAAATGATTCTAAGCTCATGCAGACACATAAGTAACTGTCCCAACAATGGCAGACCTGTTTTAGTAAATTTATATAAAAGTGATTGTACTCAGACACTGAACAGTCAAACTGCATGATGGTCATTGTACTCAGACACTGAACACTCAAATTATATGACACTCATGAATTGATTCTGTCTATTCTTCAAGTTCTGCAATCAAAACAAGAGAAAAATAAGCCCAGAATCAGAATCCTCATTCAAATAAGTCAATCAGCTCATCAGTGAGAAACAGCTTGAAAAATGCATAGCAAGTGTCCCCAGTTCCCATTTGCAATCCTGGATTTCCTGAAAATTGAGGAATGTCTGACTGTTGCCTATTTGGAGGCAAAAGATTTCCAGTGAATGCAACACTTTGCTGATTGCCACGCCCCCTGCCATGCCTTCTAACTCCTCTGCACCTCTCCTCTCCCTCTCCCCTTTCTCATCTTCCCCCTTCCCACACCAACATGCTAGACCCCTCTCACCATCACTTTCACTGCTGTTGGGCCCAGAGTCCGAAGTGTCACAGCCTGCGCGCTCAGCACTCGCACTGATCACGAGGGTCATGGTGTGACTCCGACTTTGTTATCGTCTGCTTGCGTGGGTTCAGCCAGCTTGCGTTGAATCTTGGTGTCAGGGTCATCATTGTTATTTTCTTCACCCTCATATTGAATCGAATCATCAGATAACAAATCTTCTCCATCTTCATTATTCTCTGGAATCATTTGAACGGCCTCTACAGTCGTGAAAGTCCGCTGACATGAGCCACCGTTCCCTCTTGTCGAAGGTTAGTCGCCATTTTGCTCCACTTCATGTGGTCCAGTTACCAAATCATTAGCGACAGTAAAGGTGTCTCCCCTATGACGTATCCTAATTTACATCCTATTTTTTATACTGTAAACACTTATAGCTCACTATACAGCGTTCCTTTGTGCTCATTGGCTCACACTGTAGTGAACGAAAAATCAGAATACCCCTAAGACGTCATGGACGGCCTATAAGGCAAATATGGCAGCACTTTTTGTAGGACGTCAGCTGACAGCCTATAGGCATTGAGCGGATCAATTATAGATTGTTTTATGAACATGTTATATGTGAATTTTTATCTTACTGTATGTCCTTGTCCTGTTTGCAGATTGAAAACATTCAACGGGTGATTAAAGTGACCAGGAAAAAGTTGGAAGAAATGAATGAAGTATTTGGGAAGCATCAGCACCCACCTTCCATTTATGTACAGGTATGTGTGGTTGCTTGTCATTTCTTTCTTTTTTTTTTTTTAACTTTCTGTAGTAATTTTAGTGGAGTCCACCTGACAAAGACCTGCCTACAATGAATTTCGACAATAAAGTGTTCACTTATTTTCCCTGTCCACTTTCCCTCTTGTAAAATACTGTCCCTAAGGAATAAAATCTTCTATTGTACAAAACGAACTCATCTATGTCTGAACAAGGTGTTGTTTCCTGAAGGTCAAACTTGCAAATAGTCTTGTTCTACAACAATGAAGACAACAGTGTTCACTACATGTATAGTCATCAATCAGCGCACTGTACTAAATTTCTTCAAGCATTGGTGAGATTTAACTGCTTCAGCCACTTTGCCATGCTGGCCTCATATGCCAGCAGTGTTGTGTGTATGTGTGTGTGTATGCCATGTGTGTATGTGTGTGCGCGCACGTATGCACACTCACTTTTGTTTCATTTTGTATACTTCACTGGTATACGTCATAATGATAACGAATGATATGTGTAACATCGGAACTCCACCAGCAAGGCAACAGTCAGCGCTGTGTAAGGTCACTGATTTTCCTTACTTGTAGCTGCTATGAACTACTGCAATAATCAGATATTTGTCTCCCTTGAATTTTGTTGTAGGCGGACTCCATGGTAGATTTAAAGAAATTGTGCTTATATCTCCCTGCTTTTCGTTCGAAGCATTGTTTTGTCAGATGCCTGGTTATGTACGGACATGTATTGATTGTTGTCCTGGATGAACAGTAATAAACTAAACTTGAACATAGACAAAACAGGCCGACAAAACAGAAATGATGCCTGTAGGTACTACTTCTCAACTGGGATTGATTGGCAGTGAATATGCAAACATTGGTGGTACTGATATTTGATTCCAAACCTCTGTGAAATACATTAGATTACAATAGATTAACTGAAATATGTCTGGATGCAAGAATACATTAGCAATATCCCTTATAGTTCTTACCCAGAGCTTAGTAGGGCTGCTTCCATCAAATCATATCAATCCAAAACAGCATGTGAAAGGCTTGTCTTCATACAAAACTTCCTGGTGAAACTATTGTAATTATTCTTTGCTAGCTGGCTGGCCAGGGGAACAAATTTCTTGACTTAAAAGGGTTCAGAACAAAGTAACATTTAAACATGAAGAAATGAGGGTATGATCTCAACACTATTACTCGGAGAATACCACTGCACTGGTTACCAGGCAAATTTGCAGCCAGACTAGAGTTTCAATTCTTGCATATTGCCATGTGGATGGATATTTATCACCATACCTTTCAGATTGCCTCTGCACATATAGAAGAACGTCATGCATCCTGCGATCCTCAAAATGAAAACTTTGATGGTGTCTAAATACAATCGTATGTGAGCTGGTGAGCATGATTTTATGCCATCTGTGTGAAACTCACTGCCAGATGATCTCAGGGATCTGCCCACCCATTCACGCATTGAATCACAGTTAAAAAGACCTAATCCTGTTTACCAAGGCTTTGCATTGCTTATCCACCAATCGATCATCTAGCTTAGTGCATAATATACTGTGTTTGTGACCATATAGTTATGTGTATACTATATGTAAGGTTAGACATTGTTAGTATACATTCATATGTGCATGTATATTAATCAGTGTATGTATTCTGATGTGTGTGTGTCTGTGGGATATTCATGTCAATGTTTCTGCATACTGTACTACACTCTGTGACTTGTAAATGTGTGATGCTTAGCAAGTCCAAATGAATCATCAGTATCTTTGCTGAGTTACCAGTGTTCCTTGTGGATTCAAAATCAAGGGTCCTGTAGACTTGCTTCAGATTTTCCTTTCATTTTTTTTCAAGATTGTGGGTATTGAAAGAAAGTAGGCAAATAAAATAAGTAAATGAATAAATTAAACAAATAAAATCGATATAATATTATATATATATATATCATTATATATGTATGTATGTATGTATCAATTGTATGTATGTATGTATGTATGTATTATTTTTTACCACATTGTATTTTGGTGTCTGTTTAGTGTAAAACAAAACACACACACAAAAAAACAGAATTAAAAAGTTTGTAAAAAATTAGGCAAATAAAGTGAATAAATGAATAAAACAGGAACCAGAAATATGTACAAAACAAGACATGCAAATGTTCTTTTGTCGAGTTTATACAAAAGAAACAAAGAATAACCTTGTGGACAACTTCCCTGAAGTGGCAGTGAGCAGGTGAAAATGGCAGAGATAAATAAATAAACAAATGGTTAAGTGAAATATGAAAATTTATAAATCAAAAACTGAAAATAATAGTAATTTGGTAAATCCCGGTTTCATCACAGATAAAAATCTTAATATTTTAACAGCAAAACTTGGAAACATTATGTTTGACTTTTAGCAAGAGTAAAATAAATTTGTATGTAAATAATCCTGTTACTTGATTAAAAATTACTAAACTTCTTTTATTAAATTCTTATGCTGACACATGTGTTTCATGATCAATTGTTCCCCGAAGTAGTCACAATTTCAGAATTATTTCCCACAAGATTAATTAAAATGATTATGAGAGAAAAATACTTGAATTATTTCACTTTACAGAAAAACTGTAAGGCTGTTGGAGTATTAGTTCGCCAGAAATAAGCGTTCGAAAATAGTAGGTGTAAAATTTAACGCTTGCATAAGTTGCAATGATACGTGTGAGATCAGTGACACAAAATTAAAATTATCATGTATGGAATAGCATGTCCATATACAGCAAAACAGAAAACTAGCTCGATGTTGTGCAATGGAAAAAGGTTTTGCATACATTTTTTATGTATATCTACTACTGACAAAAAAAAAAATTCCTGCAGTCAGTCTGTATTATTCGGCAGTGCTGATAGCAAAACCCAGCACAATCACTGAAGCAGGAACTCTGCAGTCTGTCAGATTTGGAGGCTGAAGTGCATTGTGCAGATCTACAGTACTGCTGCTGTTTTCAAAAAATTGTGCCATTCCTTTAAAAAAGTCAAACGGAAAAGAAGTTTAAAATCATCAGCAACAAGTGATAAGAAAACCTGTCAGGATGCTGTTGCAGGTGGATGAGGAGTTGTGGGGAGGGGGGTGGGTGTCATTACTCCTGTTCATTGGGATGGTTGTTTGGGGAGAGGGGTCACAAGTCCCAAGGGAAGTAATTATGAAATTTTAATTTTCATTTCCACACAGCTATCATCTGCCTGCATGCATTGACAGTACAAACATGTTTAAAAAAAAACAAAAAAACGCATGTCGTTGTTGGGAGAGAAAAAATGTGTACCACCAATATGCATAGTTTGGGAAGATGCACGTCATTTTTGTCTGTGTATTGAAAAAACAACAACAAATTATTACAAGTGTAATGTAGTTCATTATCAAGAACACTGGATTACTCCTACATCTGGCAGTCATATGACTTTTTCAGGGTTGTGTATTTTGTTGTTTTCTAAAGCTGAGCCACCAATCACAGATACTGATTTATAGAATCTTAAAGCTGTGTATCATATGATGTTCTGCATGAGTATCATGTATGAAAGGGTTTCAGACACAAGCAAATCTACACAAATGTTGACCTGGGACTGGGAGATCAAAAGAATCTACTCATTTACTATTTTACCCATCAGGTACCTAGGCAGATTCAGTCTCAAATTTTTTTAATTGGAAGCCCAGTGTGTGATCAACTTGGATGTTGTGCCCTGGTTGATCTGTATGATGTTGGCAGTGAGGATGGCTGTAAATCCTAATTTATCATTGTAATTTCAGATTATTTGTAAAAATATATTAGATTGAAATCTTGATTTCTTTAATGAATTGATTTGTTGATTAAATGAACAAAAAGGAGTATAAATAAAACTTTAAAAGCATTTGAAAATACCAGTCTTGAAGAGAAAGTTTGTTTTATACAGTTGTCGCAGACTTGCTAGGTCTGCAGTCTAGGATAGCTGGTTGTAATATAGTTCTGTTCTCTTGGTTTTCAAATGTTACTGTCACATTTCTGTGTGTATTAAAAGTGAAAGAATGTGAGACAAGGTGCTAAGGATGTTAATGATAAAAATGAGTACATAAGTGATTGGTAACTGAATTGGTAAATTTTGTGGTTTTCTGCTCGTGTTCCAGGAATACGAAGAACTTGCTAACAAGATTCATGAATACCAGCTACGTGAGCAGCGCCTCCAAGAACAGATGTCGATGAGGGGCTCCCCACCTCCATCACCACCCGCAAGGCAAGAAGTGTCAGAAGAGCCACCCATGTTATCCCCTGGCCCGCCCCTAACTCCCTCCAATAATGCATCCACCTTGAGGAATCCGCAGTATGGACAACGGTCGCCACAGACAGGCCGTGCCACCAATGCTCATGTCAAAGCTTACTTGCCCAACAGTCAAGTCACTTCTGTAAGTACATGACATAATGATATGATATAGTCTGTGTATGTATGCATGTTTGTGCTCTTGTGTGCAAGCATGTGCTAGGGTTAGCTAGCGTAGTGTGTCAGCTTGTGATGTTACCTGTGGGTGTGTATTGCACAAGAGAAAGTGAGAAGGATTCTCAGTTTTAAGTGCTCTGTTTGAAATACTTTGTCCCTATGATCTTGAGCTTCTACAGTAGATTGGATTGATATATGGAGTGATGCATTTTTCTGTGAGGAGAATAATCTCTGTGTTTGTGCATACTTTCTGTGCTTGTGTTAGATTATTTGCAGTCATCTGTGAATCATAAATAAGTACATGTATTCCAAACCTTTGCAAGACCATTGCTTGACTCAAGTGGGATCTTTGTCTTGTTTTATGATGAAATTAATAAATTATGATGAAATTAATAAAAGAAACATTGCTGATAGAGTCTGCTGTTTATACTTTGCATCTGTTATCGGAATATTCTTGGTTGTTCAGATATTGATGAAAAAAATTTTGAAAGTGACTTAACCGTTTGCTGTTGATGTCATCTGCTATTTGCCATTTTCATGTTTTGTTTTTATGTTTTTTTATTTTTTGGTTTGTTTGTTTACTTTGAAAAAATACTTTTTAAACAGCTGTCGGGTAAATCGATACTCTAGCATTGTGTGACAGCATGATGCCAGGTTGCAAACATGGATGTTTCTTTTGGGTTTTGTATGAGAAATTTGTATATTCTGTCTGATTCACTTACAAAGTGTTTAGTTCATTTTGTCTGATAGCTATGGGCCCTCAAAGTTGGTTAATTGAAAAAACTGAAAGAGTTGCAAAGTGAATGAAAAATGTAGTCTAAAATGGTACATAACTTTGCTTCTCATCAGCTGATTTGAATAAATATGGTAGCATGTGATCGATAAAGTTGCGTTTTTCTTAATATGAAAAAGATTAACATCCAATTTTTATACTGCAAATGTCAGTTAGGAGTACCTGCATAAACTGTTTGACTGTTCATAGTTCTTTAGCAAAGCTACTTGTGGTACATGACTGTGAATGTCATTTTACAGGTGAAAGCCACCCCTGGTGTAACTCTACGGGAGGGATTGGCTAAATCCATGCAGAGACGCCAGTTAGATCCTGATAAATGCCATGTCTTTCGCCACAACACCAGGTCTGGTTTCATTAACCTTGATACGTAGTGGTATATTCTTTTGTTCGTTTTACTGAATGAAAAAAGTATTAAACCCAAAGAATTTTCTGTGCAAAACAGTGGGAAGTTAGAGGTTTCAGTCTTTTTCTCTCTACTTCTGTTTAACAATAACGGCGTTGCTTGTCATTTCATCAGTTGCATGCTGTCTGAGAGTCATTTGCTGTAGAGGTTACCACCACCTCACATCAAACAACTAACTTACAGTTATAGGACTGTCTTTACTTCCCCCCTTTCCCCCTGTGCCATATTAATGTTCTGGTAAGATCTGTGCAGAAAGTATAAATGTCATGATAAATATTCTTAATTACATTTTTGTTGTCTACAGTTGGATTGAAGAGTTAAAGATAGGTGTGAACATTACCGAAAAAGTGTAGACAGTTTAACAGTACTTTGTGATTTAATCATGTGAGAGCCAGAGAGAGTGGGTCATGTTGGAGAGTGGGCCAGCCTGATATTCCTTTGGTACTTGCCACTCCTTTGAAAAATCAGACCGATGCAACTTTACATCCCTCTATTGATGGACATGGTAGTCGGATGGGTAAACATTTCTGACTTCCAGTCAGATGCTCCTGGGTTTGATCCACCTTGACATCCCCACCTGGTGGGTAAAAGATGGTGATTTTTCTGATTTTCTGGGTCAACATTGTGCCATCGGCGTGTGTATACATATGCATGAAGAATATCATAAGTTTATGTAAAAAATGTCGTGTAAGTCTTATCATTGGTTCACTTTTGGAAAGATGAAATAAGCAGCATATAGCCGTCCGAAGACAAAGTGTGCAGACTGTTCGCTGTAGACTACAGGATATGCATCACTATCCAGTAACAACATCCAATACGTGTGTGTGCACTAAATCACACATATATTCAATTGCAGGGGAAACTGCTCAAGAAAAAAGTGTATGAAAGTTTTATGTCCCGACATATTTGACAGGGCAGCACATTGGGATTGAAGTTAGATAGTGTTTGAGAGTGCCAACTGTTTGCTATTCATAGCCCATTTTGCTAAGATACTGAACTAGAAATTTGTGCAATGTCAAAAGAATGTGCAGTGTTAACACAGTAATAAATAACATTAACTCATTCGCTACGCACGATTATGCCCCTTGCCGTTCCCCTGATACGCACCATTTGTATAGGTTATGAAAAAAATTGTCATACAAACAAATGAAAACAGAGAGTTTTGAAATTTGGCAGGTCATATTTTGAAAGACTGGTGTAGAAAATGCTAAAATTTCAACTGTCTAACCCTCATGGTCGCTGAGTGATGGTACAAGTAAAATCAGAGAAATTTTCAGGTGAAAAATGTCTTACAAAATACACAGTCAGGTCAATACATTAGTTCCTACAATCACATTTTGAATATAATTTCATAAAATCCAACATGCACACACTCCATGTGCACTGAAGGGAGAAATCGTGTTGAAGAGCGCTGCGAATGTGAGTATTGTTCAGCCATTTGCTTTTCCGTTGTCTGCTTCGCTGCAGAGATAGTGGGTCGTGAATTTTGCACTGTCTACACACCAGCTGCGTAGTACAGTGACCTCATGGCCTGAAACGAGGCTAAGAATGACCAAAGAATGTATTTCTGGCTATTAGTTTCGGTAAATGGAAATACTGACAGCCCTGCAAATTTTCAAAACTCAAGTCGGATTACTCCGACACTCGTAGACAAGCATTGTTGAGACATCATCTGGAAATCCTGACGCTCGTAGTGAGAGAGTTAAATTTAGGGAGGACTGGCTGATAGTGACACCTGATGTTCCATACATTGTGAAAAGATTAAAATTTTAAGATATCAATCTGTCAACCACTCAGTCTGTCCGTGTTATGACTGCTAAGTTTTTGCCATATTGCTTTTGTTAGGATACCCCTAACATGGAACACAGACATGCAGGAGTTGTCAGGACAAGAAGTGTCTGTGGAACTCTTGGAGGGAGAGGACGACAACAGTATGCACCCCAGCAGGGCACCTAGAGCTGTTGTACTCTCCCATAATTTTGTAAGTATAGAGTTTAGTAATTATTCTGTAAGTAAGGTGAATGGTTTTATGTTTGTGTCTGAAGATAGTTCTGTTTTAAGAAGATTCCCATATTGGATTTTATGACTAGTTTCCATCGTTTTCTGTGAGAATTATGGTTCCGTTATTAATGTTAACAATGACCACGCTGATCATAACTGCCAAGATTGTCTTCTTTGGCAGATAACTGCCAAGACTGTCTTCATTGGCGATTTTTTCTTCTGTTTTCTTCAAGAGTATAATATACACAGTCTTTGTGTTGGAATTAAAAAAGAATTATAAATGTATGATACGTTCTCATACTGGGAAACCATCTGTTTTAACATTGAATTATTGCCCTCTGTTCTAACATTGAATGATTGCCCTTCAGTTTGTTCATAGAAGCATCTGGAAGGTAATACGTCAGTCAGACCTGCCAATTTATATATGTGACCTCCCAGCACAAAATCAGTCTTAGCTAGCATTTTTGGTATTTTGAGATATACATATCACTGGAAAATGCACATTATGCTGATTATTTTGGTACCTGAATAAAGCTTGTACTCAAAAAAATGTAGAAGTTTATGTATGTTTAAAGTCATTAAGTTGTATGATGGCCATTTTGAGAAAACAGCCTCTAAAGATTTTGTGTACTCTCTTACACATTTTCCTTAATTTTTTTTTATGTGGTGGCTTTGACCCGGTTTGTTTCTAATTTAACTCTTTTCCTACCAAGTAATTTTACAGTACTTAATCCCCACAGACCAAGTAAATTTCAGGTTTTTGAGAAAAAACCGGGTTACTGTTTTCAAAAAATTGCCAAAATAAAACCATAGCTTTAATGTCTGTAAAATTTTACAGGAATGGAGTAGTGTAACTAATGTTATGTTTAAACATAAAATTAAGTGAAAATCATCATTTCTTGTTCAAGACTGATTTTTTATTTATTTTACATTTTTTTTTACAAACGGACGACACAGCATGCAACTACATTACTGACCTTTACATGGTGACATCCTGGGAGGCAGCTAATCCAATGAGTGCAAATGACATGAGTGCAAATCCATAAACACTGGAGTTCAAGGAAATCCAAAATTCTATGTTATCAGTCAGTCACAAAACTTATTACACATGTAGTCATTGTGGCAAACGTTATGATCTGTTCACTATAGTATTTTATATAATCACTGATGAAGAATACACTCTATATATACACAAAAAAAATTTGTTTCTAGTGTTAATTTGTTTATGCATTGTCTCCACCATCTCCTGCATCAGTTCTTGGTTTCTTGTATGCTACTTTGGTGTGGTATGTTTCAAAGCACTCGCCAACATGGAGACCCTTATCACATTCACGACACTCAAATCGTGACTCCCGCCGCACCTTGTAACCCTTGCCATTCTCATTTCTCACAGAGCATACAACACACACTCTTTGAGGACGTTGTTTCTTCTCTGTAGCTGGTATTTTGCTGGGAAAATGCTTCTCTGTGAGACGAGCTGAAGGACTGGCCACAGGTCGCTTGAATGCTTTTGCAGATGGAGCCCCAGTGAGCATCAACTCGATTAGCTTGAGGGTGAAGTCAAGTTGTGACATTTTGTTGTTGGGGTTGTTGAGGTTGAACACTATGCAGGCTTGCACTTTAGCCATATGCAGCAGGTGGAAGCAAGCTCGTTTCCACCATTTCCACGTCTTCCTGTTGAAGGAATAGTACTGCAGAAGCTGGTCAAACTTATCCACACCGTTCATGCGGTTGTTGTAGGTGTGCACCATATCTGGCAGCATGACAGCAGCTCCATTTTTGTCCTTCTTTCCAGTGTTCACAGGTGTGCCAGTTGAGCAAGTACTCAGCAATGTCACGATCTTTTTGTCATGGAACTTTAGTGCGTGGAGAGACGCACTTGTGTCATTGGCATCTTGTGGATTTGGCTCAATGTCTTTCTTGTACTCCACTGTATCCCCTTTCTTGATGTTTCTCTCATTCATCTGAGTAGGTAAGCCTATTCTGTCCTTACGAATGGTGCCTGTTGCAGTTATTCCATCTTTTCGCAGTTCTTCAAACAGTTGCACAGAAGAAAAGAAGCTATCAATGTATATGGTATAACCTTGTTGCTTGAAATCCTCTGCAAGACGTTTGACAACGTTAGGACCATGGTCTTTTTCCCTCTTTTGCCCCTTTCTGCCTGAGTACACTTCCATTTTACAAATGTAAGATGACTGGCTTTCACAACACAGGTAAAGTTTTATTCCATAACGGATCGGTTTGCTTGGAATAAATTGACGGAATGAAACGCGGCCCCGCCATGGCAGCATGGACTCATCAATCGACAAGTTTTGGTCAGGTTTATACACAGCTTGAAACTGGTTCTGGAGGTGCTCCAGTATGGGTCTAATTTTGAAAAGTTTGTCATAATCAGGATGGTCACGAGGCAGGCTTTTAGAGTTGTCAGCCAAATGGAAAGCCATCAATATCGTTTCAAATCTGTGTCTGCTCATCGTTTTACCATAAATAGGTGTTTCAAGCAGAGGGTTGGTGGACCAGTAAGATTTGATGTCCGGTTTGTCAATAATTCCCATGAGGAACAACAGTCCCAAAAATGCAGTGAGTTCATCCAAGGTAACTGGAGTCCAGTTAGCTAGCAAACTGTGGGGTTTCATGCTGTCACCATGAGAAGCCTTATACTGCTCCACGTAGAGGTTTGTTTGCTGCACCATCTCAGTAAGCAGATCCTGGTTGACAAACTGCTGGAAGTAATCCAAAGGAGATGCATCAGGCTGCAGGTCCACTTTGATGCCAGGTGTGCCTGCAGTTGCAAAACAAAACAAAAAAAATGACTAAACAACAGATAAATAAAATTCATAGTATATTATTGTTGGACACTGGTACTCTCCACCTGTAATAAAACTGATAAAGACAGACACAAACAGAAAACATTTATTACACATAGCCTATATAACAAATTTTATATTATTTTGATTCATTTATCTATAAGCTAAAACAATTTTGCTATTTTTTTTACATAGTAATAGAGCAAACAGTAACTGCATGAAACTGGAAAAATATGGGCGTTGACAGTCAGCAGTCAATGGTGGTAAAAAAAAAAAAAAAAAAAAAAAATCACACACACACACACACACACACTCAATCATAGTCCTACCTTTGAAAGCAGGTGTGTCAGGCACTGTATCATCATCTTCAGTCCATAGAATATCAGTCTGGGCACGTCTCTCTGCTCGAATTCGACCAGCAGTAATCCTCCCTCTGTTTCTGGCACCACGCCCCCTCCTCGAAGACCCACGGGTATTCACACCAACCCGAGTCGAAGTCGACGGTTGATCGAGAACGAACAATCCAGCACCACTTTCACTGCCTTCTTCGTCACTTTCACTCGCCCCACTCGGTTGATATTCGTCACCATCACTCTCTACTTCCTCCTCTGATGCGCTGTCTTCGTCCATGAAAATTTCACTGCGCTGAAAATTCGGAGACAACATTCGCTGTGCCATTTTCGCGATTTCGTCTGCAAAAATCGGTTTGTCAGAAACGCAGTTTACACGCAGTTGAAGAAGGGTGACTTCCCTTTACCCGGAAACGCAAAAGAGTGGTCTTAAAGGTAGTGTACTCTTGCACGAGCTCGAAACCGAAAGTAACTGTCGGGAACGTACGGCGTACGTTTGTGGTCTCTGGTGGCAATGTACCACGAACGTACGGCGTACGTTCGCGGTACGAAATGAGTTAAGCTGTCATTATCTGAAAGGTGCACCAAAGAGCTTTCTGTCAGTATATTACATGTGGGGGGTTCTGTACAGGTTACGGTTCACAATAAGAGACAAAAATAGGCACTTTTATTAAGAAATTGTGTTCTTTTTGCTGCAATCAGTGCATCAAAATACCATTTTAAATTGATTAATGATATTTTTTCAAGAAAAAAGAATTCTGTGGGGGATAGATTATATCCACAGAAATCAATTTTGAGAAAAAGAACATCCCAGATAGACCCTCAGTCACCTTTTCAGCTTCTAGTGCTGTTCAGCTGACTGTGAGTTAAGACTGAATTGGTGGTGGGAGGTCACATGTCTTCTAAAAACATTTGAAATGTCAAACAAATGGGTCCATTGGGAAGCATGGGATATGATTGTACTTTTATGAATGCATCGCTTAAGTAGAGATATCTTTTATGTGGAAACATAGATATTTGTATCTGACATGTCTGTACTGTGTTTTGGGCAGGGTCGGAAGACGTACTTCTCACTGACTTTCTGTGATATGTGTCGCAACCTGTTGTTCCAAGGCATCCGTTGTCAGACTTGCGGCCTCAAGTTTCATCAGCGATGTGAAGACAAAGTGCCAAGGACATGTCAAGGTGACCTTGAGGTCTACTTCAGAACGCATCGAGACAACTCTAGAGAACATATCAGACAGTACGTTTGTGTTTCTTTCCCATCATCTTGAGTGACGTGATCCCCCCGTGGGGATGCTGGGGGCTCTTTCAGTATAAATAGTATCCCCACCTTCTGGAAATTCTGTGCTAGAAATTTCCTCTTTTCTGTCACTCTCTTTGTTTCTTTCTTCCTCCTTTGCTTTCTGTCATTTCTTCATATCTTTTTCTGCCTTGCTGGTCCATACCCCTGTGGTTAAAGTCTTACATACTTTTTCTTAGGATTGATAATTGGGTACATGTATTAAGTGCATTTTTGGCTCGAGGGAAGTGAGATATACGGTAGCAATTTTAGGTAATGTATGCCTTGTTTTATATGTTTTGGTGTCCTTAGGTATACTTAAATTTGTATTCAGGTGTGTTTTTTAAATCCCCTGTGCGATAAATAAGATGGAATGGTCAGTGCGAGGGGCATGTCCTAAGATTATGTGTGTGAATGCATTGATATGTGTACTTAATTTTCTTGTCCTGTTTAAGTGTTGTGTATGTTTTGAAGTGGTTATAGCCCACTGGGCTTTGAACAACAATAACAATGACAATGACAATGATGCTTTATTTTTCAACGGTAAAAGCTATTGGCTAGAAGCCATTTTTCAAACTTGCCGTTGCTATTCTATACACATGACATTTGTTTACAGTAACAAGTACAGCTTAAGGAAAATACATGTTGAATACTAAAATTAAGATACAATGAAATCAAGAAACGTACACAGTCACCACTTAGAGATAGGTAGATAGATAGATAGATAGATAGATAGTATAGATAGATAGATAGATAGATAGATAGATGAAGATAGATAGATAGATAGATAGATAGATAGATAGATAGATAGATAGATAGAGAGAGAGATAGAGAGAGATAGATAGAGAGATAGAGAGAGAGAGAGAGAGAGAGAGAGAGAGGTAGATAGTATAGATAGATAGATAGACAGATGAGCAGGTAGATAATGATAAGTAAATAAAGAAAGAAAGATAATGTTGATAGTGATAATAATAAAAATAAGACGAAGAAGAGGAAGAAGAAGAAGGAAGAGGAGGAGGAGGAGAGGAAAACACAGTAAACAAAATAGTAATAAGATAAAACAAAATAAAATGAAATAGAGGGAGAAGAAACATTACATGTGACAAATTTATAGAAGATAAATCAAGCGTCAAATAGACTAATGCTCTTACAATTAAATCAAAGAAGATGAAATCAATTTTCTGATTACACACAAAAAATATTAACACTGCTACAAACAACAATTACCACTACTACCACTACTACTACTACTACTACTACTACTAAACCCAAAGATAATAAATGGAGGTAGAAAAAAGAGCAGTTCAGAAGGATGATTAGAGGGGGGGGGGGGGGGGGGAAAGGGGGGGGGGGGTTAGCAAACATTGGGTCGATTGAAGGCATAAACACATAAAATTCTACAGGAGACAGAAAATCAACAGATGATATGAAGTCAAATAGACAAATGTATAGATAGATAAATAAAGTAAATGTTACTTTCGACAATAGGAAATTACAGTAATGATAAACGCATATGTAGGCTATAATAGAAATATCATACATGTGTAAACAAATCAATAATTCATGTAATAAGACATAAATAAATCAAGAATAGTAACCATAATCAGTAACAACCAGTGAGATCGCTTCAGTGTTATATTGTTATAGACTGATACATTAACATCATTGGTGCTTTCAGTTATTGATGCATTAATATCTTTGGTGCTTTCAGATACTTGGCAGATAATAGTTCAGGATCTCGATCCCCAGGCCTTCAGTCCCCCCGTTCCACTCATCATTCGCGACCCCCAGCTCCACAGCTGGGTCATCGTGAACGATCGACTTCTGCACCCAATGTGTGTGTCAACTTGGTGGATAATACAGACTACACACATCAGGTAAGAAACGCTACTGCAACTGTTGGTGATAGTAGTTGTTTTTGTTCGTTTGTTTACTCAGTTTTTGTTGTTGTTTTTTAATTTTCCTCTTATGTATAAACGCTATTGTATTAAAAAGTTGGCATGAGTATAACATTGTTACTGCTCAAAATTGCATATATTGCTAGAAAATGTAAAGGGTGCATTAGATTTTCTGCCCGCTTCCTTTTCTTCCTCACCCCCTCACCCATCCTCATTGCCAACTTATTGCTCTGTACAAAACTTTCATGTCATTGAATGAAAATTGTCACTTGTCGAAATTGATATCTTGATAGAAAATGTAAAGAGGCAGCATCAGACCTACATAAACTGCATAGCTAAAATGATAGACAAGGCCTTTCGATACATTGCTATATTTGTAAACTGCACAGTTTCGATTCATTGGTGAATTGGTGGAAGGTGAAATCAAAGATAATCATACCTGGACTTAGGTACTAATAATATACCTGGACTTAGGTACTAATAAATCAGAATGGATAAGTAATGCATTACAGTGAAACCGTGAGATTGAGATAAACTTGTCAAGTGGTCACAACTCTGTTAGAGACTTAAGCCTGGTGTGTGTGTGTGTGTGTGTGTGTGTGTGTGTGTGTGTGTGTGTGTGTGTGTGTGTGTGTGTGTGTGTGTGTGTGTGCATGCCCGCTTGTGTATGAATGTGTGATAATGTGTGATGCATGTGTTGGAGATCCAGTGTAATTTCATTTTCTTTTTCATGTTATAAGGGCATTTTCCAGTTTGTATACCCGTTATCTAAATATTTTTATGCATTCTGACACTGGTGAAAAACTGAAAAGGTTTATGTGTGATACTGTGCTGAGGAACACGCAGAAAACTAATTCATAACCTTGTTTGTTAACAGGAGGGCAGACGTTACCGAGACCCCCATCACACCAGGACGCATGCAAGTAAGAAAAAAAACATAGTACTGAACATATGCTGTACTAAGAAAAATGTTGTATTTTAAGGTATGGTTTTTAATGGGATTAATTGGTAACTAGTAGTTATTTAGGTTTCTGTATTTTGAAAGTGAAGAGAAATAGGTGTTTGTAACCCAGGAAATATTGCTGTTTTAACTCCTTGACTCCTCTGCTTATACATCAGCGTATATACATACTTGGTTCTAATTCTTAAGAAGGTGGTGGAAGGGCAGAGGGAGGCAAGGGGTTAAGCTCTGAGAAGCCTCTACACAGGATGAGTGATCTGACTTACATGTTTTGAATTCGTACGAGTGTGTATGAACATGCACTATCATATACACATGTGCATGCTTACATGCACACACTTGTATACATATCTCAGTCATCCTTGGATAGATGCTGTTGTGCATTTGAAAACAATAGTTCCTGTCATATTTTGCTGTGCAAAGCAAATAGCAGTTTTGTATGGCCTTTCTAAATGTTCTTTATAAACTGACATTTGGGTATTGCACGACGTTTTTTTTCTTATTCTTCACTTGTGCTGAACTGCTGTTGTTAGTTCTTGCTGTTGAACTGCTGTTGTTAGTTCTGCAGTAAAAAATTTTTTGTTTCAGAACATTGTGTGTGTGTGTGTGGCTGTTTTGCCAGTCATTCATAAGGTAGTCCCTTTGCCATTTCAGATCCTCTGAGCTACCGCTATAGTTTTTACAAAGATAAGCGTCATGCCAGTGATAGTCACGCCACATTGTCCAAAGGTCTGCTGGGACAGAAAGGTATCACGGGCATGGTGTGCTGGCATGTTTCCCCCCAAAGCTGGTCTTTGGACTGGTTTGGTCCATGGACGAAGATCTGCAATGTCGATAGGATTTAATCTTCATACCAGGTTCATGACTAACCAGCTACAAGCTTCATCCCTGGAATGGTCCAGTTCATTCGTATCTCTAGACTTGGGCAGTATGTGACAAGTCACATATATGGCTTCTTGAGATATGATTATATAGCAATTCTCAGACATTTTGCTCTTGGTTGAGAATGTGCCTGCTGTGTGATCTGAAGTTTGGTGCTACCTTTATATACGAGTGACTAACTACTTTTGGCATGTGACGGTAGTTATTCACAGTCCTGTTGTGTATCTCATCTGAAGAATGCTGATAAAAACCCACTGCTGGGATGAAAACCACTGTCAGAGAATTATTTCGAATCTAATTTTTGCTTTAAGGGCATGTTTCTGTTGTTGTTTCTTCTGTTTCGTTGTACTGACAGTAGTTATTTGCTGTGCTAATTGATATATTAAGCATGTAATCATATATAGAGCTAAAATTGTCCCATGTACTGACTGTAGAATCTACGATTGTAATTGTACCTCTGTCAGTATAGTTTTATAGATAGCATTGGACTTGTGAGTCTTGTTAAGATTTTATCTAAAACAAGCAACAAAGTTGTCATAGTGTTTAATGACATAATTGCATCTGACAGGACAGCTTTGTCTTTTTGTCATTTGTTTTTCTGGCTACAGATTATCATGATGGAATTGACTGTAATAATACTTCAGAATATCCTGTAAAATGATCTCGTTATCACTCTCATGAATCATTTTGTCTTCTGAAAATATATAATTTTGTTGTTACCTCCGTTCATAAACTTTTTTCAGTTAATCTTCCTTATTACTGTGCTACTAGCTTATAACTGTAGTCATCAAACAAGCACAGTTATTTTTATCTCTAAGGCTTAGGAAAAAAAAGAAGTAAGATTATGAAATGAGAAAACAAAACAACAGCAACAAAAAGAGAGGCTGACAGTAGGTATTCCAAAGTGATTTTCAAATTTGAACTTATCTGTATAAAAATCAGCTGGGAAAATAGAGATTTTCATTCTGAACACATACATACTTTATTTTTTAATGTGGGATAGAAAATAAAAAATTTTATGATTTTTTCCTTTCTTTTTGGACTTAGAAAAATTTGGCACGTTTTTTTTTAGGCCACATTCAGACATGCCTTGAACACACATATAAAATCACACAAGCCCAGAAAATCATTTCTGAGGAGGTTTTTACTTGTTAAGTTGATGTGCAAAAAACATATGGACAGAAATGCATATCAATAAAAATACAGACCTATGAAAATGACAAAAAATAGCAAAATTGGACACCGCCGTTCCAAACAACTGGGCAAGGGACCCATTTTCATTAATTTCAAACTCCATTATCTTTAAGAAATACAATACAGTGACACTGAAATGAATCATATATGATAAACATATTAAGGAATTTAACCCTAATTTTTTCCAGTTTCATCTGAAAGCTGGTTGAAAAGATATCAGATGTCAAAAATGCGAAATATGCCGATTTGTCACAGTGAAAAAAATAGCGAATTTTACACATATTTGGTGTACCATAACTTTTTTCACTTTAAAGTTACAAAAATGGTTTTGATATCAAATTGCTCAGCATGACAAACTCTTTCAATGTAAAACAACCCCAGACATCTGTATGTTTAATCAAACCATATTTGGGTAAGGATAAAATACCTATTTTGAAAAAAATGTGTATTTTAGCTTTTTGCAAGACTCCGTAACTTCTGTCACATTCACCCTACTGCAAAGTACCATATACCAAAATGATCAGTTTTTTATGATCTGTCAGTATAACAAACAAGACATTAGGTTTCAATCTTTCTGTAAACAAAAATCAGATGACAAAATTATGACAAATGTCAGCTGATAATAGTAACAAATAATGCGTTTTGTTTACATATCGAATCAAACAAGACATGTACATCAACAACATTCATTCAAAGAAGTCATCTTCATAGTTTTTACATGCCAATTTGTTGGTTTTTTTATCATTAAACAACGATTAAAACATGTCTTGACCTTTAACTGTTCCTTAACTGTGTGTAGAACATTATCAAAAGCTTCCACATCATTGTCTTGACCTTTCACTGTTGCTTAATCTCAGTAGATAACTGTCCTGGCCTTCAACTTAAACTGGAAGCACAAAAGATAGAAATCATCTCTTTTTACAAAAAACATGTTGTAATGAAATGTAAAAAAATACTTGTCAGTGTCAATGATCAGTGATTCCCCTTCACAAGTGACAGGAAATTAAAACATGTTAAGATGCAGTTCATCATCATTGCTGTCAAAGTTGTCCAAAAGACTAGGTCTCCGCCCTCTGCCAGTCTTAAGAAATCGATCCTTCATCCTCATGAAGAGATCATCTGTGAGAAAAATAGTGTAGAGGGAAAGTATTAGTACATCTATCTGTTCTATCCTGTAGCGTAATGTGAAAATCCCATTTGTAGGGACAAACAGGCCTATACATACAGAGCAAGAGGCAAATACTGACCAAAACAAAAACAAATCCAAAAAACAAGAACATAAAACATGCAGGAACACAAGGACTTTTGTACCACCTGCTCAATTAACTTCCCTGCCTGTCAAAGAGAGAAAGGATCAACTGAGAGAGAGATTGGTGTGGAGCTGTAAGAAGCCTACCAGTATTATTGTCAGCTTTGAAAATAAAATTATAATACCTTACCCTAACTCACAAAGCAGTGGGCAAAGTAAAATGTCCCATACATTTAGGCCTACTCAAATCAGCACAACAAAATTTATCTCATAAACACTATAGGCCTAGTTAGGAAGGTTCATAATGTCCAACCCATTAACCTGGTAGGCCTACTTTATTTTGTTTAAATATTATTTTTGATGACAATAATAGTAATGATAATAAATAGTAATGAATGATAGTAAACTAATAATGAAATAATGATAATAATGATAAATAATAATGAATAATGATAGTAAAATAATAACAATAACAAAAATATGATAACAATATTAATAATAATAATAAACTTTTAAAGCTGTTGAACTAGGTGATAATAATATTGGGCCTAAAAATAATAGGATTGATAAACATGCAAATTTGTTTCAATGGTACCATTCAGGAAGTTTACACAAAGGCAGAAAAGAAAAAGGTGTAACATTGTGAAATTATTGAACGACACTGAACCAGATCGAGTGAAGTCAAGGGAGGGCACTCGGCCGATTCGACTATCGATCGAGCAAAGCGTTGGTCACGTGACCACAATAAATCGCTAATCTCTCATTAACATCATTATAAATAAATATAATAAAGGCATGGATTATTAAAAAAATCTTTTGTAAACATTTTCCTTTAATCATATGCCTGATCTCACTCTCTGTAAAATTACCGCACCCCAAACCGTCACCTACCCCTACCTTCTAACATATTCATGATACTGTGGGTGCTACAGCTGTGCGCTTTCCAAACAATTATATTCTAAAATCAGGAAACAAAATGTCGAAAAGTAATAGCAAACAAACTGCAAGATATTTCACTTACCCTCTAGATAAGTTGGATCGCTTGATTCGTCGTGGTTGGAGCGGTCGACGTAAACTTCGACGTCCATGTGCTCGCCCGAACGATCTTCGCGCGTGTCCGCCATTGCGCGTCAGACGCTAGGAGAAAGCGAAAATAGGTTGCGTTGTTCTCAGTCCTCGAGGAAAACAGCCAGTGGTTGAATCCGTATGCAAATAGCAGAAGTTGAAAGTTGAAACCTTGACCTTTTGCACAGTGGAAAATATGGAGAGATTGGTTTTGAGTAAGGATGCGAAATCATCGACGGAAGTTTTTAACGCAAGAAACGACCGACTAAATGGAAGCCTATCAGTTCACTTTTTACATCAGATGAAAGCAAATTTAGTCGTCTTTTTGACTGTGTAAATGGTTTGTTGATATCTGACCCAGCTTATCTCCGCGAGGCGAGTTTTCAAGGTAGGTGTCAAAACCGCGTTCCGATTTCGTCGTTCCAGTAGCAGCAAAATCGCAATTTAGTACCCATCATCAAAAGCATATTACACTTATTGATTTATTTTGACTTTAAACAAAGCTTAAAGGATCACAGACCAACATGATCTATGTTTTTTATTTCTGACACTGCATTTTGTTGAGAAGAGCAAGTTGAAAACCAGTGAAAAATCACACTTTGCCGTACTTTTCGCCGCCCGCGAAGAGCACTTTGGAATACCTACTGACAGACAAGTTGAAATCCCTTTTCTCTACATTCAGTCAGATAAAGTTTGACGATACTGAGTGACTCGCTATTCTTTGGCTCGTGCTCATCAAGCATTACGCATGCAACGATTCCTTTTATCTCACATGCAAAAGTACCTTAGATCTCAGTGTTGGGAAGAAAAGCTGTTGGGTTAGTTAATGTTTTCTTTTTTATTATTGGTGATCTTTTGTTGTTGGTGGTGGTGGTTTTATGTGGTTGTTTGAATGGGTTTTGTTTTTGTTTTTCAATGTTGGTTGAGTGGGTTTTTTGTTTTGTTTCGATGTTTTTGTAATAATGCACAACATAAGAATTTAGATGCTGCCTTTTAGGTTGATATCAGGATTAGTGATTGGAAAAATACAATGGGAAAACTTGGTATCTGCAAAGAATAAGAATTCATTGAACCTTGCTATTAAATGGTGTTCCCATGCATAAGCTTTGCCGTCAAAATGGTTGACTTCCTTTGAGCTTCGTATAAATCTGATAATCAATCTGACTTTTTTGTGTCATGCTTTTTTTTTACTGGCTGGAACTTGTGGATGATATGTTTAAGTACACATACTGTACTGTGTCTCACTGATGCAACTGCTGGCAGTGCTTTGCTTTCCTGCCCTGTACCAGTACTCGCCCACCTAATGCATAAATCGCAAATCCGTAGGCGTATTGTGCATGTCCTTCATTTCCTGTTTTCTGGCAGCTATTTGTCTGTTTCAGTTTAGTGATCTTCTTCAGTTTTGTTTGCTTTATCCAGTCAGTTGGCTGACGTATTAACTGTACAATTTAAATGTACAAAAGTGTGGTATTTGGGGTCATTGAAGTTCTGACAAGAAACACCCGAGGGTGCTGGATGGGTCCCAGAGCACCAATGCCTCGCCACTCTCCGGACAATTACCTGCCAGTGTCCCGACGCCACACAATATCCATTTCGTCAAGCAAAGGGAAGCTGCCCATGTGCTGCATGACCCATTCGGACTCAGTCATCAGTAACGTTGATTACAAAGCAAATTGCAAGGTGGGGACAGATGACAAACCCTGGGACATAGCCATGCAATGGTGCACCATCCAGGTCCGGCCCAGCTACCAGACCAAGGGCCTTAATGTCTCTGTTGGGCAGCCCGCCCAGCCACTAGCTCGCATAGCTCTTTTCTGTAGTCTCTTACCATAGTCTCGACAGTTAACAGTCAGAAGCTCCCAGCGTTGCTTTGCTACAACCACAGGGGGTGGTCGAAGGGCTGCGAAAGCAACCAAGCATGATGCTCTAGATACAGCCCATTTTGCTGTTCAGTTAGGTCTAACATGCCCTCAGATGCTTCCAAGTCTGTCGTCTTTTTTGAGATGCCAGCAGGTTTTTCCTTGTGGTACAATTGTAAGCATTAAGTGTATATTTTTTTAAATTCAGCACATTTTCTGTTTGATTTTTATCTCCATGTCGATTATGTTTTGATCACTTTTATTTTTAGTGGGGTGCCAAGCAAACCTTGATTGGATCATTCAGATGGTAGGTCGTTTGCTGACTTCACGCATGCACAAAAGTGTTTTATTTCTGCATCGATCTTTGTAGGCGACACTTTCTTTGTTCATTTTACAACTTCAAGATGATGACCAAAGGAAAGTGTGCACATGAAAGTGATTCTGAAGAATATTCTATGAGAGGAAAAATGTGTAACAAAAGCTTAAGCCAAAGTTTCAAACCTGTTTCTCAAATACTCCCCTCATCCTTCCTTGCTCCATCCATGGCTCTGCAACTTGTGCCAGAGGGGCGACATGCCCTTCCTCGATTGTGCAAATTTGCTGTGATTTTGTATCCAGTGCATGCGACGTTAAAAAAGAATATTTTAAAAAATCTATACTTTCTTTTCTTTTTGGAAAGTCAGTTCTGCAAATATATTGCTGAGAACACAGACATTTGGATATATTACAGTTCTACTGCAGGGTTACATGCCCACTGCTTTAAAAATCTCACCAAAAGGCATAAAACATAATGGCTTTGAAAATCTCACAGATGACGACATTATCATTGAAATGAAATCTTTTGAATATAAGTCGGTTTTTTTCATATGTTGATATGCTGGATGGCTTCATGTGCTACACCCAATTAAGCAAAATGTATGATTAAAAAATTGAAAACAGTTGTCAGAGTTAGGAATTCCCACCCAAGCATGAAGCCATTCATTGGTCAGTTAATGGCCATTTGACGTGCTAAGAATGTAAAATCTGGACCTACTCTCACATGAATCCATGCAACATATCACCATGTGAAAGAATAAATTTGACTTCGAAAGGTTCATTTATTTTGTTGATTAAATGTATTTCGTGTGTGGCATTAAAGAATAGCATTAAGAACTGTAAAGGGTAGAGATTTTTCTAGTGATTGACATGTCTTGTCCGGAAAGTGTTAATAACATGAAACCGTGACAAACAAGTCAGTCAGAGTAAAACCTGCTAGTGAAGACTGTTTGTAAATGGACTGTATTCTTCAGGTCAAACAAGTCACATGCTCACGCCACCAGCTCCCAGTCCCAGTGGATCTCCCACGAAGAGTGCTCACTCCTCCCCAACTTCAGGCTCAAAGCCTGTGCGGCCACGTGCCAAGTCAGTTGAGACTGACCCTGGCAAACGAGTTAGTACCTGATTTTGAATCATTTTGTTGATATTGGTTTTGTTTGTGTGCATGTGCTTTTTGTCTGTCCAGAGAAGGATGGATTGCTTTCTGCTTGTGTGGATTTGCCTTTCCTGTATTTTTCATATAAAATGATGAAGGAAAAAAAACGGGGGGGGGGGGGCTGGGCACAGTGGATCAAATTGATCTGTGATACCTTTTGTCATACTAGGCTGTGTATGTACTTATATATCTATATCAAGAAATGTGATTGAAAAGTGAAAATTGAGGTGGAATTTGCCCTCTTGTAAATAATATAAAGTGCTGCCATGTATATCATTAATTACAACAGAAAATTGACTTGGTTCTTTCATGTAAAGCATAAAATGTCATTGTAGGTTTACAAGTCTAATTTTTCATGACCTTCCTTTTAAATGTTACCTTTTTTTCATGTTACTGATTTATCAGTCTGCTTCATGCAATCTGTTGTTAACTAAATGACTTGCTTGTTCATGAAATTCCATATCTTTCACTTGATTGCATTTGTGCTGTACATTAGTTTCTGTATTTTTCTTTGTACCTTGTGAAAAAGAATTACAAATAAGTTTGAAAGAAAAAACTGTCTCATCAAGCACACTTCGACTGTGTGTAAATGAGTCTTGATCTGGCACAGATGAAGAGATGTACACTAGTGAAGTCTGAGATGTGTGACTGAAATGATTACTTTCAAAATAAAAGTAACTTTAACGTTTTTGAGCAAATGATGTTTTGCTCCTTATTGAAGGCTGTTAATGTTTATATCATACAGTTTTTGGAAATTTGATGCCAGTGAACCTTTTCCACAAAGGTGGCCAGGATAAATATAGATGAAAAAAAGTTATATATGTAAAACGTTATTTTGATTTACTGATGATCTCTAATGAACCTGATTTTGTTTCATCTACAGCGAGCCAGAAGAGACTCAAATGAAGACTGGGAAATCCCTAACGAGGAGATAGTGTATGACCAGCGAATTGGATCTGGCTCATTTGGAACAGTGTTCAAAGCGCACTGGCATGGACCAGTGGCCGTGAAAAAACTCAACGTCTCGGATCCGAACCCAGCCCAGATGCAGGCCTTCAAGAATGAGGTTGGGGTGTTACGTAAGACCCGGCACTACAACATCCTGTTGTTTATGGGTCTGGTGTCAAAGCCACATCTGGCCATTGTGACGCAGTGGTGCGATGGTCACTCCCTGTACCAGCATCTGCATGTCAAGGAGACCAAGTTCCGTATGGACCAGCTCATCATGATCGCCAAGCAGACTGCGCAGGGCATGGAGTGAGTGTCTTGATCTTTTTCTTTTGTAGGAGTTTGTGTGTGCATGCATGTGTGTATATATGTGTGTATGCCCTTGTATTCTTGTATTTTTGTACATACATGCAGTTTGTGTGTGTGGTTTTGAAAAATTAGACACAAGCGAAGTATTCTTATATTTTTGTACATGGGGATTGTGTATGTTTCTGAAAGAATTACAAGTGAAATATTGTAAGCAGCATTAATCTCTGCTTAACAGAAATTTAGGGGGTCAGTTTAATGTGTGGAGATGTTTAACAAAGCTGAGTGCATTTTTATGATTTTGAAATACTGCATATTGTACTTGCATATTGATTGGTTAAATCTGAACATATTTCCTATTGTTTTTAAAAAGCAGACTTTTTGTACACTGTTTTTAATGTGTGTTCTGTTTTGTTTTTCAGTTACCTTCATGCTAAATCCATCATCCACAGGGATTTGAAATCAAACAGTATCCTTGCTTGATCACAGCATATCAGCAGTGATGTACTTGTTTCTTGGTTGTTGTTTATAAACGTCATGATTTCATTTCCCCATAAATGGGTATTTAAGACCAAATTTGGATCCTGGGTGTAGCATTAATGTAAGCTGAAGGGGTCTGGATTTTAGTGGGCTTCAACTCTTAGGCTGTAAGTGGCTATCTCAGTGTTTCATAAGTTAATTTTTGATTGCCAGTCTACCTCATGGCCGGCCATTTATAAAGTTTTTTTTAAAAAGTGTACACAGCAAATGGCAGATGCCATCAGTGGCAAATGACTCACATTAACAGTTTTTTCCCATAAATAAAAAAACAATAACAGTTGATTTTAATTGATGACAGGTGCAAAGAATAAAAGAACAGACTTTGTCTGCAGTATTTTTATTCATTTTATGATAAATCCTAGATTAAAAGTGGACAAAATTATGTCATGCAGTGGTCAGAGAGAGGTTGGAGTACCTACTCACATTAACTTCGAAGTTAGATTTGGAAGAAGATCACCTGAAGGCGCCTGGTATTTTATCGGTATTAGTGTGTGTGTGTGTACAGGTCTGCATTTTTCATGTGATATATTTTGTCTTCATTTCTACTCTTGTTTTAATTGATTGCTTGTGGAAGAGGCAGTCGACCTTAACCTGCTTCAGATATTTTCTTGACGGAAGTCATGACGGAAAACATGACCGTCAAAATAGGTGACTTCGGTCTGGCTACAGTGAAAACTCGATGGAGTGGCTCACACCAGTTTCAGCAACCATCAGGATCTATTCTATGGATGGTGAGTGTGATCCAAGTTCTTAGTATGCTGGCTTTTTTTGTTTTCTGATTTTGTTTGAGATTTAAGATCAAACTGCTTGAATTTTAGCATGAATTAGTTTTCAAGAGCATATGAAAAGGAAGTATCTTTCATGCTATCTGTATGTCACAGTCTGATATGACACAGCTTATAATCAAACATGTATTTAATTACAAATACCGTACCAGTCTGACTGATGCAAAAGCCAGCAGTGCCTGGCTTTCCTGCCCTGTACCAATACTTGTCCACCTAATGTGGAAATTACAAATCTGTAGGTGCACAGTGCATGTCCTGTAACTGGCTCTTTTCTGGGAGCCTTTTTTGTTTTGTTTTTTGTTTTTCTGCCCTCATGCCTATTTCAACTGAGGGGTCTTTTTCACCTTTGTTCATTGTATCCGAATTGATTGTTCGTCTGCTTCATATTTCTTCATGTCTTACCTTGCTAAGTTGGGCAAGGTTTCGGCTGGTGCTGCACCTAACCAATCTCAACTAGTTGTTCCCAGTACTTCTACCAGCTCATCTGGGCATGGGGTTTTGCTTCTTCCTTTTTCTTCCTCTGCTGTCAGTTCTCTTCTCTGCTCCTGTTCTGTTTCTGTTTTCCCTCCCTTCCTCTACCCCCCTGCACTAGTGACTTGGTGTGGGCCAGCATTCTGCCTACCATCTGCCAGTCTAAGTGGGGTTCGACTACGATTAGAGGAGTCAATTAAGGTTCGCCATTATTGTTGACCTTGTTGACCGCTGATAAGAGGTGGACTGCTTTTTTGATTCCCTCCTTTGAGGTTTCACAATCATATTCACACCCACCCTCCTCTTTGGGTGAGGGTGCGATTACACACAGTGGGGGAATGTTGACTGCTTCCTCATTTCAGGATGTGCAGTTGTTCTCAAACTAGACTGGTGCCACTGTTGCCTCAGGGGCAGTAACCCTGTCTAGGCTCACCAGTTGCAGCAGGGGTGCTTCCCTTGTCCTTTTGAGTCCTTTCTCTATGCCTTTAGATAGGGCACCCATTCCGGCGTCGGTTTTCATGGCTCTTAGTCGGTCAAGGTCACTGAAATGGTGTAGATCACTCCGTTGACTCTGTCAAACTTCCTGCATTTAATAAGCCAGTTTTCTTGGTCATCTTTTTATAGACCTTAGCTTAGTGACCAACCTCATCTGTGTGGATACATAGAAAGGCAATTTGTACCATGGTCCGTCGGTTAGGGGGTCCTTCATTTCCAAATGAAACACCCTTATGAGACCTTGCGCAGGATGCAAGCTTAAAAGAGGCCTTGGACATGCCCGGGTCCTAGTTTTGGATCTTTTTGTTGTCCTGTCATCCTCTTCTCTGGAACGCTTGACCCTGAAAACAGCTGCCGTAATTTCCCTGGCCTCTGGCCAGTGGTTGCTAAGTGCATGCCCTAAGCAGCCTTCCCCAAAATGTTGGCTCCAGGCTGGGCAGACCTGTTTCCCTCTGCTTCTTACCAGTTTCTAGCCAAGAATCAGATTTACAGGGATCCTTCCTGGCTAATTTTTATTTGACCCCTTTCCTCTATCCTGGCCCCAGATGATGAGGATAGTCTCCTTTGCCCAGTCAAGACTCTTCGTTTGAATTGGGACCGGGCAAGGTGTTTTGTTGCCTATTCATTTCTTGGAACGAGGGCTGTTAAAAAAGTCTAGCAATCTGCTGTCTCTTGGAGGCTAATGGAAGTCATGAAGGTGGTTTACTCGAGGAAGGGATTGGAATTGGATGTTTTTTTCTCCAAGGCCCCACAATGTCAGCATGCATAGTCTTGGGGGAAGTCCTTTATGTTGCTTACTGGTGCTTCCTGGGACTTTTATCGTATCCAGTTTTACCTGCGAAATGTCTCCAGACTTAGGGAAGATGGTTTTGGAGGTATTGCCTCATTTATAATGGTTCAACATTCTGTTCCTGCCAGATCAGTTTCTTTGTCTCAGCCATGCTGTCACTAAGATTAGCCTGTCCTCCCTGCCTCAATTTAGGATGAGTGTCTGTTATGGGCTGCCTTCATGGAGGAAACTGTTGGACATGCATTGTGTGCCTACAGATTTGTGATTTCCACTTTAGACAGACAAGTTTTGATACAGGGCAGGAAAGTCGAGTGCTGTTAGTTATTGCATTAGCGAGACTGGATAGATGCACTGTTGTATGTGATACAACCACATTTTGAAAGTATTTTTGTTATTCATGCTTTAAGTCAGCAAGCTTGGAGAAATGGCATGCCCTTTAAGGTGAAAATGATTTAAGGAGTTTATTGAAAACACAATTTTTTTTTTTGGGGGGGGGGGGGGGGGATAAATCATTTCATTATGGTACTTATTAGTTAGGAGTTGTATTATTTTAGACTTAATTGAGTGTACACTTGCCTTTAAATGTAATGGTGAAAAACAAAGCTTCACATGAATGAATGAATGACATTATATATAAATATTTGCTTTGTCTTTGTAGGCTCCTGAAGTGATCAGAATGAAGGAACAGAACCCGTACACTTTCCAGTCAGATGTCTACGCCTTTGGCATCGTATTGTATGAGTTAGGATCAGCTGAACTGCCCTACACAAACATCAACAATAAAGACCAGGTAGGCCACATTTGTTTTTTGGTCGTCTTCCAAGGGCTGGCTACCGAATAAAGATCTGTGTAACAGATGTAAATTCTTTTTTCCTTATAGTGGGCATCTGGTGGGTGTGTAAGCAGATCAGGTGTTTGGACTATATGGTTCCAAACTTTGTTCAGTGTGTGTGTACTCATGCGTATGTGTACAGTTCATGGATGAGTAGTTTGTCTTCTCAGTTTTTTTCAGTGTGAGCACATTGCTTTGGATTTTGTTCCTGGTGAAAATGCACAGTTGTATCAAATTTTTATGGTTACAGTGCTGGTTGTTTCAGGTTTATTTATTGGTAAGAATGTGGTGGTTTTAGATTTTTTTGCTGTAAAACTGCTGGTGGTTATTAGTTTTTCTGGTGAAAAAAAAAGAAAAAAGTATTGTTGGTTTTGTATATTGATCATGGTCAGCAACAACAAAATCAGATTTTTAAAGATTTTGTTCATTTGAGAACACTGGTGTTTTCAGATTTTGTTCATGGTTGGGAAGGGCTACCTGAGACCTGACATCACCAGATGTCGCTCTGACACACCCAAACAGTTCAAACGGATCCTGCAAGACTGTGTTCATTTTGTACGTGAAGACAGGCCGCTGTTCCCACAGGTAAATTTTACAGAATAGTGTTGTGTTCCATGTCATTTAGTGTAAAATGGCTTTTGCTTTGGTCCGGTTTCAAAACTGGCAGAACCTCAGTTCAACTTGTGAAGGAAGCTGTAATATCCATTGACTACAAAGACAGGATTTTTAATCTCCCTCTCAAAAGTATGCAGAGCTCAGTGAAGAAAGAAAGAAAAATTGCCCCTTTTTTGTTTGTATATTAATGGCATATCAGAAAAACTGGAAATTTTTTCTACTCAGTGAGCATGAGAATCTGCTGTGAGTTCATCAACATTTTTCGTATCACAACTGTTTCATACCAAAGACAATATAGAAATTGGCCAAGTATGTGCTGTAGTTTACCACATTGTCATGTGGTAAACCTTTCCCCATTCTTAGTCAATTTTTGTTAGCAGCAGTGAATATATCAAAGAGATTGCCAGAGTGCTGAGCAACTGTGAGTCAGAGAACACGAGAATGTCACAAGGGCTTTGCTTGCAGCAATGAGAGAACATTGTGGAGAATTGTGGCCACTGAAAATCATTTTTCTTTTTTTAAATAGTACTGGAAGTTATGGAGAGCCAAACAACATGTAACAGACATCAGATTCAAATTTTGTACAGTCTACAAACAAGTTCTTATATATTTTTACATGGGTTGGCTGGCTGGTTTGATGGAGATGTTGACTTGAGATTTCCTCAACTTCAGTTCCTCTTCACAACATAAAAATTGACTTTGGTTACTTCCAGTCCTAATGTTCCGGTCAGTATGGTGACGAAAGTGTGTCATGTGTTCTGTTTTCCCCCCATTTCAAGATTTTGCCAGCTTGTAGGGTTTTGTGCAGATTCAAAGAGTTAGCAGATAGGTGCTGGCAGGTTTGGGTGGAATCATATTTGGTAGTCTGGAGTACTATGAATCACTCTTGAACAAACTGCCACTCTCCACTGGGTTATGGATGTATGACCCTGCTTCGCATTTTTTTGTTTGTTACTGATCACATTTTGATTCAGTAGATTTGGCAAAATTGGTTATCTATCCACATTCTCCAACATTGATACATGTTGATTTCAGTTGCTGTATTTCATAAGCAGTAGCATGTTGTAAAAGCAAGAAATTACTTATCTGTTGACTTTATGATGATTTGCCTGTCTTGTTTGTGTTTACGTCTGCTTTTACAAGTTTAGTAATATGTTTGTTTTGTATTGTTTAATGGATTGTGCATTGTGTTAAGATTTCAAAATATTCACTTCAATTTTCCACAATATTGAAAGTATTGACATATAACCAGCAACTGTGAATGGAAAAAAAAATTGATAGAAGACAGAATTTCAATTAAAAAATAGCAGAAAGGTGACTTAAACTGTTTTAAAAAAATTGAAAAAATGTGTGCTGCAACTCCCATGCGTGCTGAACATATATACATTTACATGTTTTGCCTTTGTTTTTTTATCCTGATATTAAGGCAGTCATATTCCGTTTTCAAGAGCATGCATGCTTGGTGTGTTTATATTTCCATAGCCACCAAATACTGACATGGCTCACAGAATCTTTAGGATACATGTTTGATGTTAATGCATGCATATAATGTGAAGGAGGTTCAGGCACTAGCAGGTCTGTACGTATGTTGACCTTGGAAATCGGGAGAGATTGGAAGAATCGTCATCCTTACCCGCTTAATGGTGCCCAAGCGGTCTAAAACCCACATCTTCCAACAGCACCGTGCATGAAGGTAGACAGTACCACACAACACATCACATACAAAGCAGAGCAAGAAGTTGAGGCTAAAGATAAGAAAAGAGGGAGAGAAGTTTCTGTCACTTCTTGCTTTTATGCTTGGTCTGTATTGTATTGATGAGTGCCAGGTTGTGTAGGAAAAGTCTGTGACCAGGGCAGAAAACCATGCTCACTGTCCATTTACTTCCAGTCCTTTTTTGACCATTATGAGGTTTATCAGTTTTAGTTATGTTTCATTGGCAAGTTTTTGTTGATACTGTGTTTCATAACCTGCGGTGTGTTGGTTTCAGTTGCTGGCCTCTTTGGAATCCTTGTACATGTCCATCCCCAAGATCAAACGGAGCAAGTCAGAACCAGCCATTCATCGCACAGATTCCTTTGACTTTGACTTTAAATACATGTGCGCGTCTCCCAAGACCCCCATCAATAGTCAGTTCACCAACTTTTTCTTCACTAGCGGCATGTACTGATCCAGCCAGCCCATGACACGAGACCGTCTTCACCTGTGAGAGTACCAAGCTCACTAGCCAACAGCATGACTCCTGTTCCTCTTGATGGGGTGCCAATCATGCTTGCAAACTGACACCTTGTCCTTCACTTGTGACATATGGGCCTGCCTACCAGCAACACCACTCATCTTCATCTGGCGGGACTCCCATTCCGCTTTACTAATCTCACCATCATGTTCTTGGTTGGGGGTTGGTGGGGACCCTGTTCCCCAGTATCACCAGTCTGTCCTCTAACTGGATTCACTGAGCCTTTGCACTATTAACGAGCACTTGAAAGTTTCTGTGGAGCCATATGTCCTGCATCCTACATGTTTTCACCAGAAGGGTCCATGGTCTTTCAGCTATCAGTTCACCATTGGGGGACACATGGATCCCGTCGTCTTACAACTTGCAAGGCAAATCGTCGCCAGAAGATCCACTGAGCCTTTTGAGCTGTCCGTACAAAGTTATGGCTTGCATTGCAAGTCTGTCTGGTGTGCAGGTTCCACCAAGTTCACACTATCATGAATATGTGTATGGGATGCTTTGATCACACTCTAGCAACACAAGAGAATCTACACGCCTTTGAGCAATCATTTAAATTCATGCTAGTGATGACACATACCCTGCCCTTCCGCATTATCACTTTGGCGGCATAAGAAATTACCCTGTTTTATTAATTTTCAAATGTGTATGCAGCTGGTCAATTCATTTCCCTATACCATTCTGTCTTCATCAGAAAAATACGCTGACCTTTGAAGTATCAGCACACTTGTGTGGAATGTATGGATCTCACCCCTTTGCAATTGGGTCATGACGGGAAGGTCTACAGTATCTGTATGGTGAGCTGTCATGAGTGGTTAATGGAGTAGGCTGTCCCTCACCCTATTCTATCCATCACCAGGATTGACCAAGTCTTTCAGTGTCTCTTGTTCACATGTGTTGGCTGCGTGGATCTTTTTCATCAACAACATTAATCTGTCATCACTGGACACTTCCACACAGCCTTGACTGCTCTCTCACGTCTTGTCTGACATGCCAGAGCCTATGTATGTGTGTGTGTAATACAACCAGCCTGTCTTCGTTTGCCTCAAGTGTCCTGTGTCCATGTGTCTGTGTCTTGGTGTCACTGGGAGGAGGAAAGGAGAGGATTGGGCAAGCCATCTAACACAGATCTGTCCGTACTTGGGATGTACTGAGTCCACCGATAGTACAAGTTGTATTCACCACTGGGACATTGACTTCTGTTTCTCACTTGCCACATCATAACATGAATCTATAAGTTGTTAGGATGTTAACTAACTGTACTGGATGGATGGTGTAGTGTGTATGTTGTACTAATCTGCATTAAAGGAACATTCAAGCCTTTCTTCATTGCCTGTTTGCAAACATTACGTCAAGTACCCAAATTGGGAAAACCTCGTGTGCAAATACTAGCCATTCTTTGCGGAATTCAACAACTTTCTTTGACAGCACTCACAGCGCTTGGATCTGCGTGCAGGGCTTGCGCTTTGTTGCACATTTGTATTGTCATGACCATCATTGTGAAGGGTGGTTAAGCTGTTCAGGTTTATTACTCTAAAATATACTAGCTTTGAGGAGATCTATTAAAGTGTTGTAGGTGGGTGCAGGGAAGGGGAGGCATGTGTCGACAAAACAGCAGTGATGTTTACTGCACCACATGTAAAGAATGTCATTCATAGGACGCACCTGCTGTGGAGCCTTGTCACTTGAGGCTATCGTATGGATCATACTTGCGTGAAAAAGGTTGGGATGTTTATCAGGTTTTGGTATAAAGAACTGAACTGTTTTCAAAGCTAAAGCAAACATTATGTCCAAACTCAGCTTACCAAGCGGTGGTATTGTCTGTATGGCAAGAAGTACAGTTCTGATACTTGTAAACAAAGTTGATACTGAAGGTCCTGAAAAACAGCACAGGAGATGGATGTTACCATTTAAATTCAGGGGCACATATACTTTGCCTTGGTGGCATACTGTTGTTAGAAATCATTGGATGAAAATGGTTATTGCAGACTGTTTCCCCATCCACCCACCCCCCTTTTAAGTAGAAATTCTCAGCAACTAATGTAGTTAGTTGGTAATTCCTGTCGTATGGATACAGAGGGGGTGGATGCCTTTAATTTAACACAGGTAGTTTGGTCATGAGGATCACAGAGCGTGGTCTGTTTGTGATTTGGTAATGTATTAAACAAACAAAAAATGAGGAGGAAAGGTTGTGCATGAGAGGGGTTTAGGAGATTGGTAAGCATTGATAATTATGCTTAAAGCATTGGCAGTTTATTAGGTTAGATCTGATATCCATCTGACAGTGGTAAAAAGAGAAAATCATTCGGGGACATTCCAGAGATCCCGTGGGATGAGGGAATGTTCATCAAGTTCTAGATCTTCTTGTACAGTGACAGACTTGGGTAGTTGAGATATATTTTTACCTTGATTTGTCTGTCTTGTTTTGTGTGTGTGTGTCTGTGTGTGTGTGGAACTAAAGCCTGTCTGAGGACTCCACACTCTGAAGAGTAGACACAAACGTAAATAAAGTGTAAACTGTGGAAGGGGAAGTGAAGGGTTAATGTTTCAGTTGATGTTTTCTTTTCTTATTTGTTTGCTTGTCTGTTTGTTTTCCTTGTCAGTATGAGCCTTTTGGGGGAGGGTGATGTGCAAACATGAGCATTATATGCACAGCTCCATCACATGTTCAAGTGCCGGTGATGCCACACATAACGGGTACATGTATGTATCATGTGTGTATTGTGTATATATATATAATATATATAAATATATGTGTGGTACTGGAGAGTGGTGCTTATGTGGCTGCCTATTATATGCAGGTAAGTGACCCAACAGTCCAACAAGATATTGTGTCTGTGTATGGAAGGCATACATTTGGTAAACTGTTCTTGTCATCTGTGAATAAGGCGGTGAAGCAGACTTGTCAAGCTCTGTTAGACATTGTGGTTGCTGTGTGTACTGGTCAGACTTGGTCTTTTTAGAATGTGTGCAAACACGGGAGTGAGCTGTCATGCTCTTACCGTACTGGTAACCAGTGTAGCTTGAAAAAAAAAAATTTGCACTCCCTGTTCAGCCAAGGGTTGACTGGAAGATGATAAAGCAAGCCTCTATTTTATGCTTAAAACACTCTGCGTTAGTTGGGCAAAATGTGCTGCCTCCCGAGTAAGTCTGTGAATCACTTGAGTGTAGTGTACTGTTATTTTTCTCTGTAAATGGTTCTCATACCTGGCACTTAATCTGAACAGTGCGACAGTTTTAAAAACACTGATTATGGCTCTGCATTTTTATGCCAACATGACAGTATAATTGTGATCATGTGATATATTCATACAACCATTGGAATTTGTACATTGATTGTTGGTGTGCGTGTGTGGTGTCTACTTGTGTTCTCTAGTACAGTTGAAATATGTGTATACATTTGACCAGGTGCACTGGTACAGTGAGTTGTATGGATGTCCACTGGCTCTCCTGATCAGGTGTACATTGGGCAGAGGGTGGCCCTGACTCATGTGTGAGAGCCAACTCAAAGAAAACTTGTAACCTTGGGCCTGCTTCCAGTGCTCCGAATCTGAAAGCTTGATTTAAGCAAATTTATGGATAAATATATACAGATATATATTGTTCTTTTGTTTCCCTACTTTCTCTTAATAAATCACAAGGTTTCATATTGATGTGCAATATATAGAACACTTTTATGTACATACTTTTTGTATGATTTAAATTTTTATGCATCATGTTCTGAAAGTGTGTATGGTGTGTCTGTGTACATGTGAGTGTCCAACACAAATTGTACAGATGCAAGCGTAAAGCCCTGGAGTAATCACCCCTCTCCCTCCACTCCTTCCCCCTCCCTCTCTTTTGCAGCAAGCCTACCTGCCAACTCTAGTGGAGGGGAGAGAGAGAGTTGGTGGGAGCGAGGGCGAGTCTCCTGGGCTAGCAAGTGTAAATAGCTTGTACATAAATCTCCTTGGTTTTACCGTGTGTAATTAACTCTACATGATTGTGTAATTTATTCACTACATGATTGTGTAATTTATTGACTTTGTGTACTGATGATGATGATGATGATGATGGACGATGATGATATGGGCGGGTGCAGGTTGTATTGTGCGTTCTCATTATGTTTGTGTCTCTCCCCCGCCCTTCCTCTTGCACTTGATCTCTTCGCTGTGTCTGATGCCAACCAACCACAGCATTGACGCTGGGTCTCTGGCTGCGTGTCAGTGCGCGTGTGTGGATATGTGTGTGTATGCACTCTTGTATGTGTGTAACTCTTTAAGTGTGTGTATACACTACATGTATGTGTGAGTGAGTGTGTGTGTGTGTTTGCGTGAGTGTGTGTGTGTTTGCGTGAGTGTGTGTACATGTGTGTGTGTGTAAAGAGAGAGAAACGAGAGTATATTGTGGGAGCATTTTGAGAGAGAGAGAGAACTTGGTGTGTGTGCATGTCACTGCATTGGTGTTTGCGTAAGTTTTGCAACTCTTGCTCAGTTGCTGTAAAACTTTTCACATGGAATTGGAAGCAAGAGTGATTAGTTTGAATGTGAGGGAATTCTTTCCATCCCAGTACCCTCTCCCATCCACATCCCCTAAGGAATGCTGAACAGATTTTTTAAAGTGAATGTGTGTGTGTATGAATCAGCGTGTGTTATGTGTGCGCGCGCACGTGTGTGTGTGTGTGTGTGTGTGTGTGTATAAAGGTTATCTGTACTGTGACTTTTTTCTTTTATTGGTCAGTAAACTGTATGTTTTACAAAGTGTACATTTATATTATCATCTGTATTTGTGCAAAGTTTGCATTTTGGATGAATGTTCTTGTTTGTGTGTATGTTTGAACTTACAAGATTAGCAAATTTGATTTTAAAATATTGTGTGTTCCACTTTTTGCAAGAGAGCATGTTAGCCTTTGTATCAAGCATTTAGTCTTTTGTTTCTGTGGTTGATTTAATAAAGTATTTAGTAAGAATGAGATGTTTATTTGGACTTGCATCTAGAACTGCCTGTTTGATTTGGTTTTCAAGTCTGACGTTAATTTTAAAAGATCATGAGAAAATACACAGAAAGAGGTGTAGCTTAGGTCTTGTTTGAAAATGTCTGTGTTTTTGGTGACTTAACTAAGTTTGTGTTTTACCACCAACCCAGTATCTTTTGATTTTAACTCACAGCCTCTCCCCACCATCACCCCCCACACACTTAAAACACATGTTTACACATAGGACGTAAATATGAATTCTCATTCCAAATGCTATATGTATGATTCCTTCTGTAAAGGCAATGAGGCACAAGCAAGAGCACTGTTCTGTGTTCATTTGTAAACAAAGATAATTTTTTCATTACCTAAGCATTCTTAATTTTTGTCATTATAATTTGCCAATGCTATTTGAAACTATAACATTATTAGCCAGACAAGCACTTCTGATTTATGAGTGGTCACACCAAAAACCAAGATGCAGCCTTATTAGTGGTTTTCCTGACATGCACCATGTTGAGAAGTGGGGGGGGGGGGGGGGAGCTGTTTGAAATTGTGGTACTGGTAAACATAAAGTTGCTGTCTAAGCAGGCCTTTGATTTTGATAAAATCGCTCCATGCTGTGAGATTTGTTTTTGCCTGCCAGTCCAACAGAAACTGTGGTTTGCTTGGACAAAAACGCGCACACACACACACACACACACACACACACAACACACACACACACAACACACATACCACACCACACACACACACACACACACACACACTACACACACACACTCACACACACATACACAACACACACACACACACACACACACACACATACACTCACACACACACACACACACCACACTACACAAAACACACACACACAACACACACACACACACACACACACACACACACACACACACACACCACACACACACACACACACACCACACACACACACACACACACACACACATACACACAACACACACACACACACACACACACACACACCACACACACACAACACACACACACACACTTACACCACACACAGCACACACAACAACACACTTAAAAGAGGTAGCTCATAATTTTTGCATATTTTTATAGTTTGTTTTTTTATGAAAGTGTTTTACTCCCACAGTGTGTGGTGCAGTAGGTGATTTTTTTTTTACATTTCTGAAGAACATATCCCATTAAACCACATTGAGTATACCCAGAGTGCTCTTCAGTGCTTTGAGTTTAAATTTTAAGTGTTCCATATCTTTATCACAAATCAAAACCAGCAATCGATGCTTCATGTTCAGATCACCTTTGGAAGTGGGCTTGATGTTTGGTTTGTCACAAAACAAGATGAGACTGTGGAAAAAAAACAATCTGTCCACTATTGACAAAGTACAGAAAATTATATACGCGCTTTGATATTGCCTTCAGTCTTGCCAAGTCAGATTCTGCCTGAGCGTCATCATAGGCTAAAGTCAAGGTTGTTTTTATTAACGGAGGCACGCTTACCTTTTGAGTGACTGGTTCATTAAGAGTGACAGTTTCAGTGCTCAGAATTCTTCTTTTGAATCATTGGAACCGGTTCAAGACATCAAAATCAAGGTTACTTGATTTACTGTCAACTTTAAATGTGTGATTGTGTTTTTAGCATTTCAGTCACGCCAGCAACATCAAGCAGTAGTTCACCGTACCTACCATGTCGAGCAAAGCATTGTGTTGCCAACATGACGTTATGATATAAAGCTGGATTTCTGAACTTGTATCACAATTACTGAGCATGAGAAACTAGTAGTCAGTACATGGAACACAGAACAAAGCAACTAGCATACATGAAGTAAATATATGACCCTATGTTACGACCTTAGGATCCTGCTTTACATATTACTAATTTTTTGTTGAAAAAATACGAAAGGTCACTGAAGTAGAGTTGAAACAATACGATCTGTGATTGGGGATGATCATCTTCTTACGTAGGCTAGAGCTCCTTCAAGCATTCCCTATCTAAACATATAAATTCATATTCATACAACTCTACCTATCAGGCAGGCTGAGGGGATGGATTTTGTGTGTTTGACTGTTCTTTGTCCTGCCTTAAAGACAGTCACACTGCATCTTTGGGGAGCTAAGGAGAGACGTTGGAAGAAACACCAGTGATCAATCTTGAAGGCAGAAATAAGAAAGTCTTGTGAGGAAAAGGGAGTATGGCAGGGATGAGGAATCCCTAACTGAGGAAAAACAGATAATTCCTATGATTCTAAAACCGGAGGGGAGTTAAATTTCTGCATCTGCAGTACCCCACTCACCCAACACTTGCCATGCAATTGGGAACGGCAGAATGAAGTGAGTTAAAGAAAAGAATTAATCACCATTGATACTTACAGAAACAACTTTTAGAATCATTTTCAGTCATCCAGAGTATGCGAAACACAATACATAGATCTGATCCACACAGTGTTTGTGCTTACTGCAAAAGTGACTACTTTTTTCTCTTTCTTTTTCATCCAGATGTTGAATTTTAATGTTTTGGTCTCTTGACAGATGTGAATCCTTTCTGTGATTTTGTTTTTCTGCTTGTGTATGCACGTTTGTTTTGCATGTTTTGTTTTGTGTGTTTGCTAAGTTTGTTGTAACCAGAGACAAACTGAAGCCATGAATGGCTTTTGATGAGTTGCACTGTCTCCATACTGTTTCATCTCTTTCGAGAGAAAATGGGATGGGGTGAGGCTGGGTAGTTCTGGGGCAGAACTGTTTGTGTTTGCCTTGGAATAGAACTTGGGCTCGGTTTTGCCGACAGAATGAAGTATTCTTTTTATGAACAGTAAATTGGCAAAATTCTGTCACTATTGTTGTAATATTTAATGACAAGGGGAGCCTTATGGCCTTTTTCATACTAAAGCAAGGATCTTCAGAGTTCCACATCAGACACAGAATCAAGTATAAGGGTGACAGGAATCATTCAGAATTCTAGGTAAAAGGTTGTGGACAGTGACACCTTCAGAAAGAGAATTTGAAATATGATAGATATAAATAGTAATAGTATTACAGTAATGAAAGTTTTCCATTTTGTCCATGAAAAATTCACTCAATATATTTGTGACACTGTAACAGAATGTCAGTCCCCATGGTGGACAATTTTTGATAGGGAACAGCTCAGAGATTTGTAGTGTGTATGTGGGTCATTCTCCTGAAGACTGGTCAGTTGGTACCACTGCTTTTAAGAAGCCAATATAAAGTTTTTGGAAAAAAAAATCCTATGATGTTATATTTCATTTGTAAAATTTTCCAATAATTGAAGAAAATGGAAAAAAAAAAAGTGTGTGTTTCGTTTTTTTGTACTCTACAGCACTTTTTCTTGAAAAATGAGCGATTTTTGTTGCTCTAGATTTGTGACATGAGTTCAGACTGGTAGATTGATCACAGTTATTTCCTACATACATGACTGAAATCAATAAAACCTGTTTCGACAATGAAGAAAGAATGTAAATTTATGTGTCTCTGACATCAATTTCTACTCGCATTGTAAATTTGTATCCATGGATGATCGATATATGCTCAGAGATCGATCAGTGTCCCGAACGTTTCATAGTGTCTTCACTGTAGCGATAACTTAAATAAGTCGTGCCTTTGAAATAGAAGGCATTGGAATTTCCGATGTGATTCATTAAAACACATTTTTCATAATGATTCACATCAGTAACTGAGTAAGTGATATGAGAGAGAAGAGGAGACTGAGAAATAATCACTTGATTACGTAATCGTGGGCATGGTGTCTTCAAAACCATGAAACGTTCAAGACAAAAAGAGGATGTATTTCATCAGCTTCCCTGAACTTTGACCGACCTTGGCGTATGAATCTCACTTTCCCTCCATCGCGGCAGGATTTTGCACTACTTCACAAAGGATAATGTCATTCAGTATATTTTGAAAAATGTCACTTCATTGACCATTTTAACAAGCACATAGATACCTTTTCGGTGTCTCATGTTTTACAAAGTTCCAAATATTGTGTCAATTTATGCATTACAGTTCTGTATACTACAGATATCAAGCTTTCATTTTCATTTAACATTTAAAAAAAATAAAATTTTGATTTTTTACTTGTCATGTCACAATATTGACCAGTCTTCAGGAGAATAACCCATGTATGCTTGCAGAGCTCTGTGCTACTGTTTTACATGCACAGTGCCGACACTGGGGAAAAGATGTGAACTAGGTTCAGCTTTCGAGGCAAGTTGTCATAACACTAGGCAAGTTGAGCGAGTTGATCTACTGTCTTGTTTGTGAGCAAGCTATCTGAAGCTTCACTGTTTTGCTGTTTTGGATGTAACATTTCCAACACAGTCATGAGTCAAGAGAAAACTGCCCTTGGCAGTGTAGGGAAGTGTGAACGACAGGGGATGTGGGGCTATTCAGGAAGATCATTGAAATATAGAGAATGAGGAACCCAGTAGTCTCTGATAAGCAGTGCATGAAAGTTCAGCCAGGGGGTCAAGATTTGAATAAACTGCAGCAATTGAAGAAACAGGAGGCAACCTTGGTGCAAGATCAAGTCATTGTTCACATAAAAATATTTTCATCAATATTGTATATTTGTGAGAAAAACAGACTGTAATTGTCGTGAACAGGGAGGGGATGGTTTTGACTTTTTTGAATTAGGTTGTACCTGGGGCAAATATGAAGTTGTGTGTAAATGTTTTTGAGTGAATTTACTTCGCAGATCTACAGATCTGGAAAAAAAAATAGAGCATGTTACCCTTACTGTCTGTGCATCATTGTGTTTCCTTTACAAAGATGCGCGTTTTTCCCTTTCATGCATTTTGGCCATATGAGTGAGGTATATTACATCAAGATCATGAAAAAATTCAGAAAGGTGCAAAATTTCCTTTCATTCTTTGGACCATTTGAGATAAATACGATGAGATGTATACTATATCATATGCTGCCTCATGATCTTTTCTCTGAAAAAAGTGCAGTTGTGTTGTCATGGAAAGCACTGTCTTTAGGCTGTGTCTTCTTTTGTAACCTTAACTAGTTACAGACTTGACATGTACATAACTTTTTTATGCCCTCTGGCTGACGTTTTGTACACTGATTTATGTTGACTTGTGGGTGGGGGTGGGAGCATGATGAGAGGAGGGAAGTACACCTGTCTGTGGAACACTTGATCATATTAATTGTCTTGGCCAGGCAGTATGATCAATAGGTTGTTAGAATTCTGAACACTTGTCCACAGCTTCTTTGTGTTAAAATGGCATTTCATGCTGAAATTAAGCAGTACTTACTGTGTGCCTGTGGAACATGATAACACATTGCTTGACGGATATGACATTAAATAGTGGTATATGTGTACATCAGTGTCCTGCATAAACTTGGTGTGGAATGTATGCACTTGTAAGAGATCTTTGTTTGATCTTTTTATTTTGTATTGATTTTTCTTTTGTTTAGCTTTGCTGTTCTTTTCTTTGCTTTACTTTTTGTTTTGCTTTGTTTGTTTTGTTTTGTTTTGCAGAAAAATACAGAGAGAAAGGTGTTGAAATAAGTGGTAGTGAAACTGAATGATATTTTTTATAAACATGATGTCAAGAGTTATGTTTGTAAGTTGTGAAGAGTGCTTGAGATCAACAGCTTTGTGTTTGAGTATTTTGAAAATAAGGGAGTGGACTGTTAGAATGATGGATAGTTTTAAACTACCTGCCCGACAGTATTTTGGTTATGCTTGATAAGGGGTACAACCGTCTGTTTGGTTCAACAGTTAACACAAACCTACTAACGGTACTCTGTTCTTTTTTTTTTTTTTTAATACAGTGTTTGATGAGTGAGCAAACTAATCATGAGTCATGAGTGGATAATTGACCAGCAAATGTAAGTTCAGCAACTTGCAAGTTGTCCCAAGAGATATATGACAGTCCAGAACTGACTGCACATGAGATGCTGTCAGGTGAGATAGCGACATAATCATAATGATTAATGTGTATAATGTACACTCACTTTTTGTCACATATGGTCAGTCAGATCACATGACTTTCACATAGTGCACTTTTTGTTATGAACTCTCAAGTTGATCATCGGTTCTGTAATTATTTGTGAAGCATCCCAGGTCCTCTTTCGTTCTGTTTCTTTTTTTGCTTGGGCTGTCTGACGGCAGTCCATGGCATGGCACAGTCATTGACAGTACTTGTGTTATCTGTCCCAGTGGGAAAGGCTAATGCAATACTGTATGGTAAGACTTCATTGAGTGACTGTAGTGTATGTTAGAATAACTCTGAAAGGGGGACAGTAAGCATTAAGTGCGTGGGAGTATTGTGCTTACCAGTTGAAAGATGCACTATATGTTTCATGTGGTCACTGGATTTAACATTTATTAAAAAAAAAAAATTTGCACTTCATTTGATTTTCATTGTTGTTGTTGTTTCTGGGTCTTTTGTTTGTTTGATAAGTTGTTAGTGCGTTTTTACTTTGAAAAGTCGAGAGAGATTTTATTCAATATTAAACAAGGAATAATCAGATTAATCCCACTGGTTGTTGTAGGTAATGGTTTATCTGGACTGATTTAAAAATAAGGGAATAGACCACTTTTATCAGGGGGAAAATAAAGTGTCTGAAAATTGTTGGTTGCTAGAGTATATTGATTGAGCTTCTTTGTGAAATTTTTCATTTTCATGCACTTTCAGACTGAATTTGTGTTTTTGTGTCCTTGATTCTTGACTAAATCCATCAAGGTTTATTTGGCTACTCTTGGATGTAGGACAGTTTGATTCTTTTAACATGTGGTTGTTTGATTTAATTGATTTGTAAAGCGAAAGACCTAGTGAACAATTCATGAATTCGTATTTCTAGCATTGACGCAGAAACATAATATTAATAGGTTATGTCTTTTAAGATGAATCATTTTCAACTTCCCTGTTGTGAACTCGTAACTTATTTTAGATAAAGTTCTATCCATAAATAATGGTGCAGTTCTTGCTGACAGATTTTCAAGTTAATAAAGGAAAAGGAAAATATTCTCCACTTTTAATGAATTCATCAAGTATTGAATTACAGAAGCAAGATTTTAGGATATTCCCAAAACATTTATATGTGTGTGAAGGAAAAAATAATTATATTTGTTAACTTTTTCATTCATTTAACTGTGATTGATAATTTAACTTTTAAGAGATGAAAATAGCATGATTTTTTTAATTACCCATCTTTAGGAACAAGAAAAATAAAAGAAAAAAAAATCACCAGCATTGATTTTAAACCAGAGCCACCTAAAACATTGGTATGTTGTTGAGGGAGGTGTTTATTTTTATGTTTTGACAAATTGGAAAGTGTAATTTTCTTGCAAACTTTAGTATAACACACCAGAATTTGGCATGTTTAGAAGTTAGGTTTTTCAAAACAGAAAAATTGCTGTATAGAATTATTGTTCTTTGCGGGTAAAACAGTGCTGTAGTTTGTTTCCCTCTTTTTTTTTTAAAGAATGGCAAAAGCAACAGTTAGGTCAAATTTTATAAATGTTCTATTGACAGCACTTTGATTTGACAAATATAACTTGAGCTTAAAAACAAATTTAGATTGAAGAGATATGTTCAGATGATGCGTTATGGAGTTTCATCTTGTGTAGGTGTGAAACTTCTTTGAGAGGCGGCATTTAGATTATGTGATAAATTATCACTGAATCATTCACATTGTGGTACACGATGGAAGTGATTTGATTTTATTTCAAAGACCCATTCCATCTCTTGCTGCTATTGCTATCCATTTTCCAGTTTCTTTTTTTTTTTCCCCCTTCTGTTCTTTCAGCAAGCTCTTTAAGTTTTCTAGTCCACTTATCTGCCTGATTTTTGGACTGATTAGATCCTCACTAGAGTGAGAAACACCTACACAGTAGGACATGAGACTTCAAACTATCATCTGATCAAACTAGAGCTTGTTATCATACTTGCATATAAAATTAAAAAAATTGGTGAGACCCTCTTTTTTAAATGGAGAATTGCATACACGTAAAATTCCTGCAGCAGAAGAGGAGAGTAAACCAATATTTCAAGTGTTTGACATTTCTCTCCACTTCTCACCTGTTCTCTTACCCTGTTTTCCTCCCATTTTCTTTCCTTCTCTTCTGTCTGTTCTCCTATTCTGTCTCCCCCCAGCAGCTTTCCTGCTGTCCATCTTTTTTGTAAAAGAGTACTGTTAAGAGCTTTTACATACTTCCTTACGTTGTGTCCCCTCTTACAAATTAAAACTGTGGTCATCATCTGGTTATGAAACATTACAGCCCTGTCTACTCTTTGGTTTGATTTTAAACCTAGTTAAGATAATGAATGTGATAGGTCTTGTAAAGTTTTTAAATGAAATTTTTAACAATGTCTAGTGTGTTTCTGTTTATGCTTGTGAGAAAATGCTATACATCAACAAGACAGCTGTATACATCCTATTGCCATTGGGAAACCTTTTATAGGTGAGAAGTGGGGTCCAGGTCATCGTTTCTACTTGACACGATAGTAGGGAGCGATTGTGATGGTAATGATGATGATGATGTGAGAAGAGTAAATTTCTATATATACAATGACAGCCATGAAGCATGCGATGTTGATGAAATGGGAACAGTATGTGGTGTGTGTAAAGGATTGAGTGGCCTCCATTATGAGCTAAACATGAGATGTGATTTTGGTTTGTGTATGTTTTGATAGGTCGTTGTTGAGTGTGTTTGTTTACGTGTGTGTGTGTATGTATGTATGTATGTGTGTGTGTACCGTCGCTCTTTGTCAACAGCCATTGGATTATTTATGAAGTCAAGTTTGGTTGTCATTCTTTCCCATCACATGCCATCAATAAAAATGAAAAAAACACCACCCATTGTACGTGTTTGACTGTTTATTTTGCACAAATTGTTATCTGTGTTTATGGATGGGTATAAAGACCCCCCCCCTCCCTCTCTCTCTCTCTCTCTCTTCTCTCTCTCTCTCTCTCTCTCTCTCTCTCTCTCTCTCTTCTCTCTCTCTCAGTCTTTCTCCTGTCTTTGTCTGTGTCTGTCTGTCTCTGTCAGATTATATGACAAGAGCTGTACCTCTGACCTTACCCAGGCCTGTTGTATGCCTATACATAATTAATACTTGCATTCTTTAATCAAGCTCTCTGTCTTCTCTCTCTCTCTCTCTCTCTTCTCTCTCTCTCTCTCTCTCTCTCTCTCTCTCTCTCTCTCTCTCTCTCTCTCTCTCTTTCTCTTTTCATATGTTTTTGCGCATTTTGCCAAGAGTATTGGCCAGTTGTTCCTGATTTTTTGCACACAAATGCATGGCAACACAGATTGTAAAGAACTGCTCAAATGTAAAAATATGCCATGACTGCACATTGTTTTACTATCTGGCATTTTCAAAGAGGATAAGCATACTTGTTTTTGTTTGTTCGAGTGATTGTCTTTAATCTCACAAGTAGGAAGGTAGTGGGCAAGTTCCGTCTGTCACGATCTAAATTTAAAAAAAAAAAAAAACACACGTCACCGCAAGGCAGTAACGAATCATTGCAAAACAGTTATCCACTCACTGCAGACAGTCACCCAATCTTTTATCCACACATTACAAGACAATTATCCACTATGCAAGACAGTTATCCACTCATTGCAAGACAAGTTATCCACTTATTGCAAGGACACAGGTTATCCACTCATTGCAAGACAGTTATCCACTCATTACAAGACAATTATCCACTCTGCAAGACAGTTATCCACTCTGCAAGACAGTTATCCACTCGTTACAAGACAATTATCCACTCATTACAAGACAAGTTATCCACTCATTACAAGACAAGTTATCCACTCATTACAAGACAGTTATCCACTCATTACAAGACAGTTATCCACTCATTACAAGACATCCACTCATTGCAAGACAAGTTATCCACTCATTGCAAGACAGTTATCCACTCATTGCAAGACAGCTATCCACTCATTGCAAGACAATTATCCACTCATATTGCAAGACAAGTTATTTACTCATTGCAAGACAATTATCCACTCATTTACAAGACAGTTGTTCCACTCATTCAAGACAGTTGTTCCACTCATTACAAGACAGTTATCCACTCATTGCAAGACAAGTTATCCACTCATTGCAAAATAAGTTATCCACTCATTGCAAGACAATTATCCACTCACTGCAAGACAGTTATCCACTCATTGCAAGACAATTATCCACTCATTGCAAGACAGCTTATCCACTCATTACAAGACACTTATCCACTCATTACAAGACAGTTATCCATCATTACAAGACACTTATCCACTCATTACAAGACAGTTATCCACTCATTACAAGACATTATCCACTCATTACAAGACAGTTATCCACTCATTACAAGACAGTTATCCACTCATTACAAGACACTTATCCACTCATTACAAGACAGGTTATCCACTCATTACAAGACACTTATCCACTCATTACAAGACAGCTATCCACTCATTACAAAGACAGTTATACTATCATTAACAAACACTTATCACTCATTACAAGACAGCTATCCACTCATTACAAGACAGCTATCCACTCATTACAAGACACTTATCCACTCATTACAAGACACTTATCCACTCATTACAAGACACTTATCCACTCATTACAAGACACTTATCCACTCACTACAAGACAGCTATCCACTCATTAAAAGACAATTATCCACTCTGCAAGACAGTTATCCACTCTGCAAGACAGTTATCCACTCATTACAAGACACGTACCCACTCTGCAAGACAGTTATCCACTCATTACAAGATGGTTGTCCACTCATTACATGACAATTATCTACTCATTACAAGATGGTTGTCCACTCATTACATGACAGTTATCCACTCTGCGAGACAGTTATCCACTCATTACAAGACAGCTATCCACTCATTACATGACAGTTATCTACTCATTACAATATGGTTGTCCACTCATTACATGACAGTTATCCACTCTGCGAGACAGTTATCCACTCATTACAAGACAGCTATCCACTCATTACATGACAGTTATCCACTCATTACAAGACAGCTATCCACTCATTACAAGATGGTTGTCCACTCATTACATGACAGTTATCTACTCATTACAAGATGGTTGTCCACTCATTACATGACAGTTATCCACTCTGCGAGACAGTTATCCACCCATTACAAGACAGCTATCCACTCATTACAAGATGGTTGTCCACTCATTACATGACAGTTATCTACTCATTACAAGATGGTTGTCCACTCATTACATGACAGTTATCCACTCTGCGAGACAGCTATCCACTCATTACAAGACAGCTATCCACTCATTACAAGACAGCTATCCACTCATTACAAGACAGTTATTTACTCATTACAAGACAGCTATCCACTCATTACAAGACAGTTATCTACTCATTACAAGACAGTTATCTACTCATTACAAGACAGCTATCCACTCATTACAAGACAGTTGTCTACTCATTACAAGACAGCTATCTACTCATTACAAGACAGCTATCTACTCATTACAAGACAGCTATCCACTCATTACAAGACAGTTATCTACTCATTACAAGACAGCTATCCACTCATTACATGACAGTTATCTACTCATTACAAGACGGTTGTCCACTCATTACAAGACAGTTATCTACTCATTACAAGACGGTTGTCCACTCATTACATGACAGTTATCCACTCAGCGAGACAGTTATCCACTTACTACAAGACAGTCATCCACTCAAACTAGACAGCTATCCACTCATTGCAAGACTTATCCACTCATTGCAAGACAGTTATCCACTCATTGCAAGACAGCTATCCACTCATTGCAAGACAGCTATCCACTCATTGCAAGACAGTTATCCACTCATTGCAAGACAGCTATCCACTCATTGCAAGACAGTTTTCCACGAGCCTTCTCTGTTTCTGGTCCACTCTCCTGGAACAAACTTCCTCTCTCAGTCCGTCAGCAACCTACTTTTGTCTCCTTCAAGTCCGCTCTCAAAACTCATCTTTTCTCCTCTGCATGAAATCCTGACCTCACTCATCCCCCTCTGTAGCCTGTCTCCACTCGGAGTGGAATCACATTGTAATGTATATTTGTATATAATATGCTCTCTATAATTTTCCATTGCTTTTATTCTTTTTCCCCATTTATAGCCATGTGTGAGTGTGTGTGTGCGTGTGTGTGCGCGCGTGCGTATGTGTATGTTCAGCGCTTAGATTTGATTTCTATCAAGATTTTGCGCTATATAAATATTGTTATTATTATTATTATTATTATCATTATTATTATTATTATTATTATTATTATTATTATTATTATTATTATTATTATTATTATTATTATTATTATTACAAGAGAGTTACCCAGACACTCATTGCAAGAAGTTATTCAGACACTCATCACAAGACAGTTACCCGGACACCCATTGCAAGGGAGTTATCCAGACACTGATTACAAAGTAGTTACCTATACATTATATACAAGACAGTTACCCATACACTGATGACAAGACAGTTATCCACGCACCACAAGAGAGTTATCCAGACATTCATTGCAAGACATTTGTCCACACACTTTATCACAGGACAGTTAATCCACACATTGCAAAACTTCTGTTCATTCATTACAAGACAGTAACCCAGACACCAATTACAAGATTACAAGACATTTATCCAGACATTCATTTTACAAGACAGTTAATCAGACACTAATTGTAAGACAGCTACCCACTCATTGCAAGATAGCCACTCATCCGTGGGGATGCCGGGGTCTCTTTCAGTACAGTGTCCCCACCTTCAGAAGCCTTTGAATGAAAAACGATTTGACTTTGACCATCTCCTCCCCCCCCCCCTTCCCCCTTGGCAGGTCATGGTGTCAAGGGCAGTAGATCAAGTGCCAACATATAGTCTAGCTCACATGTTTGGTAACTGAGACCTCCATTTTACGCATCGATGATTACCCACTCACTAGAAAGAATCGAAGAAACCGAAGTGGTCCATATTCATTCATACGTATGCCTTGGTGACAACATTGTATGCATATATAAAGGTACATATATCAAGTGCGTTTTTGGCTCTGGGGAAATGAGACATGCCGAAATAATTTAAGGTAATTTAGGCCCGTTTTATGTATGTTTTAGTGTCCTTAGTTATGTTTAAATTTGTATTCAGGAATGCTTTTTTTTTTTAATTCCCGGAATTGTAAATTGGACGGAATGGTCAACGCCAGGGGCATCTCCTTAAATTATGTGTAGCGAATGCACTGATATGTGTGCTTAATTTTTTTTCCTTTACTGTGGTGTATTGAAACGGTTATAGCCTTGATATGGCTCTAGGCAACAGAAAGCTGGAGGGAAAGAGAACACCAGGTAGACTCAGGGAGAAAATATTGGACGGACTTGCAGGGTGGCTGAGGACAGCGAGGGTGGAAGATGTGCTTGTGCGGCAACAAGGGATAGATACATATGAAGGGCCATGATCGCCAACGCCATGCAGCAGGGCACTTGATGATGATGACGGCTCCACACAGTGCGTGCGTGTGTTTGTGTGTGCTTTGTGTGTGTGTGTTTTATGTGTGCTTGTGTGTGTGTGTGTGTTGTGTGTGTGTGTGTGTGTTACTTCTTGTTATTATCACCATGGTCATTGTTTAATGAAATTTACATTGTATCACTATCGTCTGCAAGCACCGATGATGTTGTTGTTACATGTATTGTTATCGATGTTGTTGGTGCTCAGTCAAATAAAGACTCCTGTTAATGCTTACAGTCATAACATCATAATTGTTTTCTTTTTAAGCTCCTTTTCACTGTTGTCATTGCGCCACAAAGAATACATACAACTCGGCTGCCAGGACCAGTTCTGGTGACAGCCCAAAACATGGGCGCTCAACATGCTGCATAGGATTTTACATCTGATCGCTTTCACTGGCTAGCATTAAACTATCGTCTGCCCATTCCGTTACTGGACATTGTCCAACGATCATAGTTTGGTGTAGGACATAAACCTGCAGGAAAGGGACTGACCGCTGATTTTTTTTTAAAAAGTTGATTTAATCTAATTCAGTTTCATCTTATTTCCGGTGCTGGTAATATTCTTTCTGGGATGCATGCACGCATGCATGTTGTTTTGGTCCACACTATGCAGTCTTTATGTTCCTGCATAGTCTGCACACTCTGTCTCCGGTGGCTGTGCATACCTGGTATTTTCGTGTTCCATAAGCCACGAATATACTGACATGACTTACACGATCTTGAATGTGCATATTTGATATCCCGCGTGCGTATAAACAATGGACAATGTGTAAGATACAATGAACAATGTGTAAGATACAGTGGACAATGTGTAAGATACAGTGGACAATGTGTAAAATACAGAGGACAAAAGTGTAAGATACAGTGGACAATGTGTAAGATACAGTGGACAATGTGTAAGATACAGTGAACAATGTGTAAGATACAGTGAACAATGTGTAAGATACAGTGGACAAAGTGTAAGATACAGAGGACAATGTGTAAGATACAGTGGACAATGTGTAAGATACAGAGGACAAAAGTGTAAGATACAGTGGACAATGTGTAAGATACAGTGGACAATGTGTAAGATACAGTGAACAATGTGTAAGATACAGTGAACAATGTGTAAGATACAGTGAACAATGTGTAAGATACAGTGAACAATGTGTAAGATACAGTGAACAATGTGTAAGATGCAGTGAACAATGTGTAAGATACAGTGAACAATGCGTAAGATACAGTGAACAATGTGTAAGATACAGTGGACAATGCGTAAGATACAGTGGACAATGCGTAAGATACAGTGAACAATGTGTAAGATACAATGGACAATGTGTAAGATACAGTGAACAATGTGTAAGATACAGTGAACAATATGTAAGATACAGTGAACAAAGTGTAAGATACAGTGAACAAAGCGTAAGATACAATGGACAATACGTAACATACAGTGGACAATGCGTAAGATACAGTGGACACAGCGTAAAATACAATGGACAATGCGTAAGATACAGTGGACACAGCGTAAGATACAATGGACAATACGTAACATACAGTGGACAAAGATACAGTGGACACAGCGTAAGATACAATGGACAATACGTAACATACAGTGGACAATGCGTAAGATACAATGGACACAGCGTAAGACACAATGGACAATGCGTAAGATACAGTGGACAATGCGTAAGACACAATGGACAATGCGTAAGATACAATGGACAATGCGTAAGACACAATGGACAATGCTTAAGATACAATGGACAATGCGTAAGATACAATGGACACAGCGTAAGACACAATGGACAATACGTAACATACAGTGGACAATGCGTAAAATACAATGGACACAGCGTAAGATACAATGGACAATGCTTAAGATACAATGGACAATGCGTAAGATACAATGGACACAGCGTAAGACACAATGGACACAGCGTAAGATACAATGGACAATGCTTAAGATACAATGGACAATGCGTAAGATACAATGGACACAGCGTAAGACACAATGGACAGTACGTAACATACAGTGGACAATGCGTAAGATACAATGGCCACAGCGTAAGATACAATGGACAATGCTTAAGATACAATGGACACAGCGTAAGATACAATGGACAATGCTTAAGATACAATGGACACAGCGTAAGACACAATGGACAATGCTTAAGATACAATGGACACAGCGTAAGATACAATGGACACAGCGTAAAATACAATGGACACAGCGTAAGATACAATGGACAATACGTAACATACAGTGGACGATGCGTAAGATACAGTGGACAATGCGTAAGATACAGTGGACAATGCGTAAAATACAGTGGACAATGCGTAAGATATAATGGACAATGCGTAAAATAGAATAGACGTTGCGTAAGATACAGTAGACAAGACAAAAGCAGTTTGGAGTTTGTTCAAGACGGACTCATCACACTCGAGCAATTCCATATGCGCTGCACCCAAATCTGCCAGCGATTATCTGCCAGACTCCCCGAGCCTGCTCAAAACCCCTATGCGCTGACAAAGTCTTGAAATGGGGAGGTGGGGATAGGGACCTATGAATAAACGAAAAGCTGATATCACTGAAATGATGGAAACATTCAGATGGTCAGCGAACAGGGCAGTTTTTCATATTGCGCTCTGAGACTGAACTCAATATTTCAGATCTCGACTCCACGGCTCTTATTAAAAACAAAAAGAAACAAACAAAAAACAAAAACAAAACAAAAACACAAAAAACAAACAACTAGATAAAAGAAAAGCTGGGAGATGTATCTGCGTGTCATTAGGCTTAACACAAGATAAAACTCCGTCTTCTTTCACGACTGCCAAAGACTCTGAAGATGTCATGGTACAGTGTTTAGAGCAATGGACTACCGATTGGAAGGTTGTGGGTTCGAGTACTTCCCGTCCTGTCAAAATTACTGTGGGGATTTTTTTCGTCCCCGAACCGGCTTCTACTGTCCAGTGCTGAAGTCGTTACGGGCTCGTTGGGAAGATCGGGACCACGCGATCGAGTCTCATCCAGCCACCTCACAGATGCGTCATTGAGGATGTTACTCAAATGTTCTGACCAACACGCAGATGCCTGTAGCTCTCGGGCCTGGTGACGCCAGGATATAGTATGATGAAAGTAAGCCTGTCATGTGGTCTCAGTCCAGAATGAAACAACATAGCGTCATGGTTATTGTTCCCAGACATTCATCATCACCATAGTATCGAGAAAACGCGGCCAAAATTCTGCGGCTATTATGTTGGCATACAAATTGGGACCGAGAGAAAAGGGGGCTTTCGAGATGGCAATATACCCACAAAACAGTATGAGTGCTGTTACATTCACAAGCCCTATACTACTCATATATTACATGTACGTGCAGTTCAGCGGGTCTTCTTCTCTTTACACGGACAAGAGCTTCTGTGAACACTCCCTATCTATGCATACAACTTCAAACAAACTTACCTACCTGGAAGAGAGAGTGAGCGGATTTTTGCGCTTATGGCTGTTCTCTCCTCCGCCATA
>CM060312.1:17675565-17708065 GCA_030674185.1 Monoplex corrugatus
CAAAGAGTTAAGTTTTTTGTTTCGCTAGCATGGTTGACATCGCAGGATGGGTGCAGGAGTCAAAGGGTTAAAATCCTGGGAGCTGCAAAACAAAAGTAACGTTCTATTCTAGTTCTGGTCTAGACATGAGGAACATGCAGTAGTTTTCAGTCAGAAGAGGAACGAACCTGCCTTGGTGGTGTGTACATAGAGAGAAGATTTGAGAAGTAAAGAGAGAGAGAGAGAGAGAAACTGAAACTGAAACTGAAAATGGTTTATTGCCATTGACATTTTTGTCCTTGTGGAAGGAGCATAAAACAAAGTCATTAAATTTTTCGGCGACGTTTTCTCGAAACAAAGATTTATAAATATAGTCATGGCTGACATTACATCTATTTGAATTTTTTTCCTAAAGATGAAGAAAAAATTGAACGGAAAAAGTTGAACAAAATGTTGAACAAAAAGTTGAAGAAACAGTTAACCACCCGACGTAATTAGTCAAATAAGTAAGAGGAAGACCCAAATCCGGCAAATAAACATAAGAACAGTATAAAGTGATATCTTCACTAGAGATAAACTTACATTATTTAAAAAGTTGAACAAAAAGTTGAAAAAACAGTTAGCCACCCGACATAATAGTCATATAAGTAAGAGGAAGACCCAAATCTGACAAACAAACATAAAAACAATATAAATAATATCTTCACTGGAGATAAACTTACATTAACTTAAAAAGTTGAACAAAAAGTTGAAGAAACAGTTGACCACCTGACGTAATTAGTCATATAAATAAGAGGAAGACCCAAATCCGGCAAATAAACATAAGAACAGTATAAAGTGATATCTTCACTGGAGATAAACTTACATTAATTTATTGCTGTGTTGTTTTTTTCTCCGACTTTCCCAAGCAAGGGCGATAAATTTCGCGAGGGATTTTTGATATTTTTCATCTTCAGTCATGAGTATTCTGGTAATGACCCTTTGACTCGAAATGTCCCCATCAAAGATTATGCATTTTTGTCGTATACTTTCATACGACTTGCAAACAAACAAAAAATGCATTTCATCTTCTGCCTCTGCATTACACATGGACAAATGAGTGTGCCGATGAATTTGAGTAAAACTATCTTGTTGTTGCGTTTAGCCCTAGGGCTCTTAGTCTAAGATTGCTTCTGTGCCATTTATTTGTTACGGTCTTTATATATTTTTCTGTTTGAAATATACTTTTAAAGGAAAGGAACCAATCATATTTCTCAGATTCTTCCATTTGAGCGTGCCAGTTTTGTTTGTACGAATCAACTAGTCTATCCCTAAATTCTGTAATAAATCCTTGTTCATAACCAACTCCCTGGCACATCCACACAATACCAAATCCATGTGTGGTTAACATTTTCTGAACGAAATATGCCCAGTTTTGTTTACCCGAATCTAATTGATTCAGTAACATCTCATATGCCTGCTTGCACAATCTTGACATTGGGAGCTAGATTAATTTCAGCCAGTATTTAATACACTTCATTTGAGTTTTCAAAAACAAAGGATAACGGCCAGTTTCTCCATATAACATTTTATTAGATGAATGCAATGGTACCGAAAGGAAGCGTTTGATGGCAAATGTATGTACCTTTTCCATTTTATGATTGCTCGAAAAAACCCATATTTCTGAGCCATACGTTAAGATTGGTTCAATTTGTGAGTCGAAAGGTTTCCAAAAAATCGAGAAGTCAGTGCAGTTCAATTTTCTTAAAGATCTTAAAATTTCCATCGTTCCTCTTTTCCATTTTTTGCTGCTTTCCACCCATGCTCTTTGGAGACTCAGTTTTGTTGTAAAAATAATACCTAGATATTTATATGAGTTTGTTACTTTAACTTCAGACTCACCATAAAACCATTTTTCTCGAGCCGAAAGATGTCCTCCCTTACGGAAAATCATCACATTCGTCTTTTCTAGGTTCACAGACAGTAACAACCTATCAGATTCATGTTTTAAAGCATTTAGTTGATTTTGTAACCCTATGACAGTGTCTGACAAAAGCACAATATCATCAGCAAATAGCAGTAAAAATAACTTCAACAGCACCAGGCAATAACTGAACATCATGTCTCCCTTTTTTTGCTATTTCTAACGTTAACTCATTAATGAAAAATGAAAATAGTAAGGGGCTGAGGAGACATCCTTGTTTCACTCCTCGTGGACATTGGAAAAAATTGGAGTACATATCTTTGTCATGAACACATGCTAACACAGAATTATACATACTTTTAAGAGACGTATACTTTACCATTTACTCCATTCTTGCCCAGAATACCCCCAAAGTAGATTTCTAATAACTGAGTCAAACGCTTTGCGAAAATCTACAAATGTTACGTATATTTTAGTGAGAGAGAGAGAGATTTCGTAATACGTCCGCACGTAAACAGGAAGTCAGTGCAAGGCCTTTGAAGAGAGGCAGTGCATGATTGTACTTAGACATCTTGAGTACCGTCAGTTTTGCAGCGGAGTTTTGAACTTTCTGCAAGAGCATGTTTGGAACACCCTGATAGAAATGAGTTACAATGGTCTAATTCTGACAGAACCAGTCTCCATGGTGTAGTGGTTAACGCAACGGACTACGGACTGGGAGATTGTGGGTTCGAATCCCCATCAGTACCTTCAAAAATTATAGTGGGATTTTTCGGCTCTAACCGGCTCCTACCCAGAGTTGGGCGTGCTATGGGCTCATTGGGAAGACTGGGACCACACAGTCGAGTCTCATCCACTTTACGGATACATCGTTGGGGGTGTTGCTCAAATCTTCTGACCAACACCGCTGGTGTCTGTACCTCTCAGGCCTGGTTGACGCCAGGATATATTATGATAGTAAGCGTAGAGTACAGCCCTTTCACGCAGTCTCAATCCTAGATGAAACTCCATAGCATCATGATTTATATCCTCATTGACATCATAATCATCACATTGTGAAAAAACTGTTCCAGCTTCTGTGGCCGTTAAAGTGGCGTAGAAAATGCGACGAAAAAAAGGTGAACAGAAAGGAAACCTTCCTGTGCGCATTGATCCTTAAAAAAATCTGACAGAACGAAGTCACATAACGGTTTTTGTGGTATCAGCAGAGATGACGTGACGGATCATACTGCCACAACATAATTCACAATGGGCTGAGCGGGAGGTGTTTTTAATGTGCAAATCAATACTCATTGACCTTCTGTTGTCTAGCTCTCCCTAGAGTTTCTTTCTACCTGCACATGGTCAATCCATTGACTTCCGGGAATAGTTCGGAGGACATTCGGGAAAGACCGAAGGACACTGGGAAAGACTAGACCTGCGGGCTTTGTGGGTTGGCTTCCCACCTTGCCTTTGATAACATGCCACGAGTTCTTTAAATGAAAGATGCTCCCAGGATTCACCGAAAGGGGGAGAGAATGATGAATCCATCGGCACAGACTCCATCACGACTGGAAACGCACAACGGATCATGATTAATGACCAGATGGAATTTCCGTGTGCGTGTGGAAGGAGATTCACCACCAAACGCGGCATGAAGATCCACAGGACAAAAATGGGCTGTTTGAAGACACATACGAACCAGCAGCAGCGCACTGCGATAGCAGGTGAGACGTTGGATGACCAAGGCCAGGAGTTAAACCATAGTGCCAAGGGCATCCACGCTGACGGTTCTGATGCGGATTTTGCACAAGCTCTTAACGCCAAACGTGGAAAACTCAATTTGCCGCCTGCCGGTGCAAAAGAACAATGGGAGAAATTAGATGAGGAACTTGTCCTTAAGCTGAATGCGCTAATAGGGAACAGTACGCTGGAACACAAACTTGACACATACGGAGACATCATATACTCTATCTGCAGGGACACTTATGGAGTGAAGCAGCCAAAGACAAAAACGCCTCCCCAGAAATCCAGAAGACAGCAACAGATGGAGAGCATCCGGAGGGAGAAAAGGAAGCTTAAAAAGCGAATGAAAACTGCCTCAGAATTCGAGAAGCAAGGGCTCCTAGAACTCTGGAAAGATCTGAAGGCCAAACACAATGCTCTCAGCAAAGTGGAATCAGCAAGGCGAAGAAAGAGCAAAAAGAAGAAGACTCAAGATCGTTTCTTCAAAGATCCCTTTGACTTTGCAAGAAAGCTGTTTGAACAACCCAAATCAGGGACTCTCACAGTGGGCAAGGAAACCCTAGAGCAGCATCTCAGGGAAACATATTCCGATTCTCAGCGCGAGGCACCACTTGAAATCCAGAATCTGGTTTGGCCTGCAGCGCCAGAAGGAAAATTCAATAACAAACCACCAACACTGGATGAAGTGAAGAACGTAGTAAAGAAAGCCAGAGCCAAGTCAGCACCTGGACCAAACGGAATACCATACCTGCTCTACAAGAAATGCCCAAAAGTGCTCGAGTGGCTCCACAAGATGATTCGATCAGCATGGAGGAACCAGAAGATCAGCGACCAATGGATGAGAGCTGAAGGAGTGTACATTCCGAAGGAGCAGAACTCCAGCAGCATCAATCAGTTCAGGCCAATATCACTTCTGAACGTCGAGGGGAAAATCTTCTTCTCTGTTATGGCAGCAAGATTGACAAAATACCTGACTCTAAACAAGTATCTGGATATGTCAGTCCAAAAGGGAGGCATACCAGGAATGCCTGGATGCTTGGAACATGCCACGTTGATTTGGGATGCCATCCAAAAAGCAAGAACAGAGAAGAGAGACATTGACGTAGTTTGGCTTGATCTGGCGAATGCATATGGATCAGTTCCACACGATATGATCCAGCTGGCTCTTGAAATGTATCACATCCCAGAAAACATCCGAACAATGCTGAGGAAGTATTTCCAAGGGTTCTCAATGCGGTTCTCTACCAAAGAATACACCACGGACTGGATAGACCTAGAGGTGGGCATTGCAATGGGCTGTGCAATCTCTCCCATACTGTTCGTGTTGGCAATGGAAGTCATCTTGAAAGCTGCAATGAAGAGTTCAGGTCCAGTGAATCTGGGAGATGGATACCAGATGCCTCCTCTGAAAGCTTTCATGGATGACACAACAGTCTTGTCCACGGATGAGGAAGAGACACACCGAATCTTAAAGCAGCTGGATGAGCTGGTGGCCTCTTCAAGAATGAGGTTCAAACCTAAGAAATCCCGAAGTCTCTCACTGCGAAAAGGAAAAGTGGCAGATTCAGTCAAATTCATGGTAGCCAACCAAGCCATCCCCACTGTCACAGAAGAGCCAGTAAAAAGTCTCGGAAGATGGTATGATGACTCCCTGAAAGACACACAAAGGGGATGTGAAACCAAGCAAACAGCAGAAGAAGGCCTGAAGAAAATAGATAACTGCGGACTGCCAGGCAAATACAAAGTCTGGTGTCTACAGTTCATGCTGATACCAAAGCTGCTGTGGCCACTGCTAATCTATGACATTTGCACCAGCACAGTCGAAGCAATGGAAGCCAAAATCAACAAATACACAAGAAAATGGCTCGGTGTCCCACCTGGTCTCACTGATGTTGCATTCTACTGTCGTCAAGCAATGCTGAAGCTACCTCTCAAATCCATAGTGGAGGAATACAAAGTTGGAAAAGCAAGACTGTTGAGCATGCTGGAGGAATCGGAAGACAACATCGTGAGATCAGTTCATCCAAAGCTGAGAACTGGCAGAAAGTGGAAAGTCCAAGAGGCTGTAAACAATGCCAAGAGAAACCTCAGCATCAAAGAAATAATTGGACACACGCAAACCAACAGACAGGGACTGGGAGCAACAAAAATGCAGTGGTGGTCCAAAGCCAAAGGGAAGGAAAAAAGAGACATGATCATACAGGAGTTGAAGGAAGAAGAAGATGTCAAAAGAGTGCAGAAGGCAGTCCAGCAAGGTCAACAGGGGCAATGGACAACATGGGACAGTGCACTCCAAAGAAGTCTCAGCTGGAACGATATGTGGCACATGGCTCCTCTAAGGATAAGCTTCCTCCTCAGATCTGTATATGACCTGCTCCCTTCGAATGCAAACTTAGTGAAATGGGGGAAATCAGACGACCCAGCATGTCCGCTCTGTCAGAAGAAACAAACAGTGGAACATGTCCTAAGCTCTTGCAAAGTAGCGCTAGCCCAAGGAAGGTATACATGGAGGCACAACCAAGTTCTGAAAGTGATCACAGACGTGGTTAGCGAAAAAACCATGACCCCAAACGCACCAATTGCTATGACAACGTTCTACAAAGCAGGAGGGAAGCAGGTCTGGCCCGAAAGTGCTATGACAACCAGCACATTGCCAAAGGGTCTTCTGGATGGAGCAGTCGACTGGGAGTGTACAGCAGACCTCCCAGAGTGGAGAAATTACCCAGATGTCATCAGCAAGACAGGCATGAGACCAGACATCGCTCTCCACTCTGACTCCTCGAAACAAGTGATTCTGATAGAACTCACTGTGCCATACGAAAGCAGAATGGAAGAAGCACATATCTACAAGACCGAAAAATACGCCGGTCTTGCCAGCACCCTGAAGAAAGCAGGGCTGCGGGTCAAAATCTTCGCCATAGAGGTCGGGGCAAGAGGGTTTGTGGGCACCTCCGCTTATGATCTCATGAAACAACTCGCCATTTCTGGGAAGAAGAGGACTAGAGCCCTTAAAGCGATGGCAGAGGCAGCAGAAAGGAGCTCAAGCTGGATCTGGTCAAGAAGGAACCAAAAGTGAACTTCATAAGGATTAAATTCCCTACAGATGATGTGTGCCCCGTTAGCACATTGGTAAAACCGCGTACCGCAGTTCTGAAGCGCAGAATCGCCCAGGTTCGCTCCCCGGCGTAAAAAAAAAAAAAAAAAAAATAGACAACAGCAGAAGGGCATCCAGGAGTCATGACCTGGATGTGGCCCGGCCCCCCGAGAGTGTAAGGAATTCAGGGCCGAAACACTTGTCTAAAGGGGGTTACTTCTCTGAAGACCTTCTGCTGTTGTCTAGCTCTCCCTAGAGTTTCTTTCTACCTCATGTTCTCTGTCACGCGAAAACCAAGGTTACGAGCAGGTTGAGAGAAGACGGCATCATTATCACAGACTGAGATGGACTTTGGCTGTGGAGTAGAAATTTGTTTTGACGAAGAATGAAAAAATTCTGCTTAGGGTCGTTCGTTCCTTCCTTGATTTAACGTCTTTTCACTATAAGTGATATTAGGTTTTGTCATAACTGAGTTTAAAGTTTATATCAAAGCGTCCAAGATTTGACGTCAACAATACAACTTTTGAAAGAAGATACTGATAGCGATATGCTAGCTTCAGGGACAGAGACATAATTAGGTGTTATCAATGAATGACTGAGAAGGAACTGAAGGTGACTCAATCAACACTTTTCACAGTTTTGGAATAAAAAGAACTAGTCCAGGCACAAGTCCCTGTGCAACACCACGAGTTCTATGTTTTGGTAAGAACAGTCTTTGATCGATACTAAGTGTTTCAAACAGCTAGATTGGACGTTTTGGGATTGTCCAGGAAAAAATACTTCTGATAGCAATGTCCAAGCTTGCATATAGCACAACCCTAGATAAAAAAATTTTTTAGAAAGCTTACATCAATACCATTCATTAAAAGCACTGGTCCAGACTAAATTCAACGCTGTATAGTACCACTACCGGGAACATGCCTTATAAACTTAGCATCGTATGGCCACCCAACGAACCAAGCACACCGACGAGCGGATAAGCGAACCATGCAGGAGTCCAGGACTGACCGTGACGACGAACCACAGTCTACATAATGTGCTTGGCTGGATACCTGCCAAACCTGTGTGTGTGTGCCCAACCCACTCAGGTAAAAAGGTTCCACTTTCAGACTGAAAAGAGTTGAGCTTACTTTCGGACTTACGTGGGTCTACCTACTACCTGTGTGCATACGTACAAGTAAAAGTGACCACCCGTTTTGACTGCCTCCTTGTCACAGGTGGTTGGTGCTTGAAAACACGATCGCAGTTTGACGGGGTACAGTGTAAACGTGTACACCACGTACGTATGTTTTGTTTGTGTTGTGAGGTGTTCTAGATTAGAAATTGAATTTATTCATCAAATCTTTTCGTGGAAGTTGATTGAGTTATTACGTGTTTCAAACTGGCTGTGGTTTTAACACCAAGGAGGTGTGTTTCGTTTGTCTGTGAAGGTGACATAATAATAATCATAAGAAGAAGAAATCTTGATGTATCAATCAAATTAAAGTACAAAATCTCGTCTGCTCTAGGCCTACAGGTATATTTTCATTAATCAAGTTCTCAAAGTGATAAGCTTACCATAGACCGGTTTGAGAAAGTTGAATAACTCAAAAATGAATTATTCGCGACTATTACACCACTAAGGTGTGTTCTGTTTGTACGTGAAGGTGGGAATATGTTCAAGGTCCATATGGTCAATAATCAAACGTTCATAGTGATATTATAGGCCAGTTTGAAAAAGCAACAACTCAGAAATCAATTGTTTATAAAATTGCGCTGAACGACTGTTACAACACGTAGGCGTTTTAATTGTATTTGAAAGAGAGATACAGTCTAGGGCCATAAACCAATAATCAAATGTTCACGATGATATTGGCCGCCCGATGAAAGTTGACTGACTCAGAGATTAGGTGTTGAAAACCGATGGTGATTATTACGCCACGTTGTTTATTTGTCTATTTATTTATTTATTTATTTGTTAGTTTATTTTTTGTATTTATATGTTTATTAATTTGTGTGTGCATTTGTTTTGTCTGTAAAGGTGAGATGTTCTAGACCTTCAAGTATATATTGAATAACCAAAATGTTTAAAATAATACAGCCGTTCACAACTGGCACTGGTTATTACATCATGTAGGTGTGTTTTATGTGTCTGTGAAGCTGAACTATTGTAGACCCAAAGAGTCAACAAGCAAGTGTTCAAAGCGATACAGACCCTTTCGAAAAAGGTAACTTACTTAGATATGAAGTGTTCGAAACTTACAGTGGTTGATTATTTCGTTAAAGTTCAGCGGCTCAGATTTGTGGATATTTTCAGGGCTTAAGTGCTTAATAAATTTATCTGGTCAGACTGGTCTTTCCTTTATTTACTTTCGCGTTGGCGATTATAGACTTCCATCTGTCTCTATATCTCTCGTTGCCCCTAGCATCTCTCCCATCCCCTTCGTCCCCAGCCACTCAGCAAGTCCGTCCAGCATTTTCTCCCTGGGTCTACCTGGTGCTCTCTTTCCCTCCAGCTTTCCCGTTGTGACCAGGTGCTCCAAATCCACCTTCCTCATAAAATGACCTATAAATGTTGCCTGTCTTTTCCTAATCTCCCTTATGAGTGATCTACTTGTGTCTACCTCCATCAAGACTGTCTCGTTTGTTTTCTTTGCTCTCCATGGAACCCTCAACATTCTTCTTAGAAACCACATCTCGGCTGCCTCAATCTTGTTCTAGATTTGCTTGTTGACTGTCTACGCCTCACATCCGTACAACAGTATTGGCTCTATATAACATTCAAAAACTCTCTTCCTGATGTTAATTGATAGGCATTTGTTGGTAAGAATGCCTGTCATCTTCCCGAATGCTGTTTTGGCTTGGCCGATTCTGCCGGCTATTTCTGATGTGCATCTGCCGTCTGATGAAATGATCGTTCCCAGGTATTTGAATTTATCTTGTCAGAGTGGTCTTTCCTAATTTACTCTCTCGTCACAGAAAAACAAAACGATAGTAGTTATCGTTGTATTGTTGCCTTCATCTTTATGTTGCTAAATCCAAAACAAGTGTGATTGCCCGATTTCAAGCAAACAGAAGCCAGAAAAAAAACACGAAAAAAGAATAAGAGCGCGTATTTAATACAACCAGACAAGACAGGCGCAAATTTTCGGCCAACTGGCCTTCGTCAGGCGTAAGATCACAAACAAACACCAGATACAAAAAGTAGGAGAAAAAGACTGAAACTTCCATGCTGCCCCGTCCAGTGTGAGAAAAAAAATAATAAACTGACTAAAATGACATCATAGTAGTTACTAGTTGTAGTAGTAGTAGTCATTGTTGTTGTAGCAGTAGTAATACTAGTACTAGTGGCAGCAGCTGCAGTGGTACTAGTTGTCGTTATTGTTAGTTGCGTGGTAGTTGTTATTGCTGTCGTTGTCGTTGATATTATTGTTGTTTTTGTCGCCGTAGTAGGACTAATGAACTGGTACTGGCTTCGGTCCCTTTTGTAGCCATTAATTTCGTGTATGTTGTTTGTTTGTTTGTTTGTTTCTCTGCGTGTTTGTTTGTTTGTTTGTTTGCTTGTTTTGTGCTCCCCTTCTCCAACACAACTGCTGTTTAAAGGACACAATAAATGTAATACATCGGTATTGTATAGCATGATAAGTTACTCATATTATCACACTGGTCCAGCAATCTTGCATAGCATGATAAGTTACTCATATTATCACACTGGTCCAGCAATATTGCATAGCATGATAAGTTACTCATATTATCACACTGGTCCAGCAATATTGCATAGCATGATAAGTTACTCATATTATCACACTGGTCCAGCAATATTGCATAGCATGATAAGTTACTCATATTATCACACTGGTCCAGCAATATTGCATAGCATGATAAGTTACTCATATTATCACACTGGTCCAGCAATATTGCATAGCATGATAAGTTACTCATATTATCACACTGGTCCAGCAATATTGCATAGCATGATAAGTTACTCATATTATCACACTGGTCCAGCAATATTGCATAGCATGATAAGTTACTCATATTATCAGACTGGTCCAGCAATATTGTATAGCATGATAAGTTACTCATATTATCAGACTGGTCCAGCAATATTGCATAGCATGATAAGTTACTCATATTATCAGTCTGGTCTTGCAATATTGCATAGCATGATACGTTACTCATATTATCACACTGGTCCAGCAATATTGCATAGCATGATACGTTACTCATATCATCAGTCTGGTCCAGCAATATTGCATAGCATGATAAGTTACTCATATTATCAGTCTGGTCCAGCAATATTGTATAGCATGATAAGTTACTCATATTATCAGTCTGGTCCAGCAATATTGCATAGCATGATAAGTTACTGATATTATCAGTCTGGTCCAGCAATTTTGCATAGCATGATAAGTTACTCATATTATCAGTCTGGTCCTGCAATATTGCATAGCATGATAAGTTACTCATATTATCAGTCTGGTCCTGCAATATTGCATAGCATGATAAGTTACTCATATTATCAGTCTGGTCCAGCAATATTGCATAGCATGATAAGTTACTCATATTATCAGTCTGGTCCTGCAATATTGCATAGCATGATAAGTTACTCATATTATCAGTCTGGTCCAGCAATATTGCATAGCATGATAAGTTACTCATATTATCAGTCTGGTCCAGCAATATTGCATAGCATGATAAGTTACTCATATTATCAGTCTGGTCCTGCAATATTGCATAGCATGATAAGTTACTCATATTATCAGTCTGGTCCAGCAATATTGCATAGCATGATAAGTTACTCATATTATCAGTCTGGTCCAGCAATATTGCATAGCATGATAAGTTACTCATATTATCAGTCTGGTCCAGCAATATTGCATAGCATGATAAGTTACTCATATTATCAGTCTGGTCCTGCAATATTGTATAGCATGATAAGTTACTCATATTATCAGTCTGGTCCTGCAATATTGCATAGCATGATAAGTTACTCATATTATCAGTCTGGTCCAGCAATATTGCATAGCATGATAAGTTACTCATATTATCAGTCTGGTCCTGTAATATTGTATAGCATGATAAGTTACTCATATTATCAGTCTGGTCCAGCAATATTGTATAGCATGATAAGTTACTCATATTATCAGTCTGGTCCAACAATATTGTATAGCATGATAAGTTACTCATATTATCAGTCTGGTCCAGCAATATTGCATAGCATGATAAGTTACTCATATTATCAGTCTGGTCCAGCAATATTGCATAGCATGATAAGTTACTCATATTATCAGTCTGGTCCAGCAATATTGCATAGCATGATAAGTTACTCATATTATCAGTCTGGTCCAGCAATATTGCATAGCATGATAAGTTACTCATATTATCAGTCTGGTCCTGCAATATTGCATAGCATGATAAGTTACTCATATTATCACACTGGTCCAGCAATATTGCATAGCATGATAAGTTACTCATATTATCAGTCTGGTCCAGCAATATTGCATAGCATGATAAGTTACTCATATTATCAGTCTGGTCCAGCAATATTGCATAGCATGATAAGTTACTCATATTATCAGTCTGGTCCTGCAATATTGTATAGCATGATAAGTTACTCATATTATCAGACTGGTCCTGCAATATTGCATAGCATGATAAGTTACTCATATTATCAGTCTGGTCCAGCAATATTGCATAGCATGATAAGTTACTCATTATCAGATTGGTCCTGCAATCACAGATGACTGTACACAATTTATTTTTGTGGTTTGATTGACTTGCGGTTTGGCGTGTTGTACATTTAGGCAAGGTGAACGTTGTCCCATAACCTTGAGGTCGTAGGGGAGTGAGGTGGTAAAGACCTCAATTTCCTCGAGGCCATACGTTAAGAAGGCGGTGAACATTCCCAAACCCCGCTTACTTAATCTTCCCTTAACCCAAATATTAGACAGATGGGGAGAGTACATTAAAGATCTTTTTGAAGATGACAGAAACGCGGAACACATTATGAGAAAGAACTTTGAAGGACCACCCATAATGAAAGATGAAGTTAGAGCAGCATTGAAAAAGATGAAACCAGGAAAAGCCCCAAAACCAGACAATATTACCACAGAGATGATTGAAGCCCTGGAGGAATTTAGCATAGAAAAAATAACAGTCCTCCTAAATGAAATTTACGACGCTGGAAAAATCCCCAAAGATATGTCAAAATCAATTTTCATTGCACTTCCAAAGAAGACAGGGGCTATAGAATGCGAATGCCATCGCACTATCAGTTTGATGAGTCATGTAACCAAGATCCTATTAAGAATAATCATGATGAGGACAAGGAATAGAATCAAAAGAGAAATACTAGATGAACAGTGTGGATTTGTGGAAGGGAAAGGAACTATTAGTGCCATATACATCCTAAGAACTATCATAGAGAGGTCAATCGAGGTGAACAAGGATTTATATTTATGCTTTGTTGACTATACCAAGGCTTTCGATCGGGTAAGACATGAAGAATTGATCAACCAAGTAGAAAGACTCAATATTGATGGAAAAGATATTCGAATAATCAGAAATATGTATTGGGAACAAACAGCTGCAATGAGAATAAAAAACGATATAAGCTCTTTCCAAAACATCAAAAGAGGAGTCAGACAGGATTGTGTTTTGTCACCAGATCTGTTTTCACTTTACAGCGAAAACATCATGAGAAACCTAGAGGAAGACCCTGGATTAAAGGTTGGAGGAAAAATTATAAACAACATTCGATACACAGATGACACCGTGCTAATTGCAGAAAATGAAAGGGACCTACAAAACCTTGTGAATACTTGAAATAGAAAGCAAAGGTAAGGGGTTGGAACTAAACAGCGGGAAGACTGAAGTCATGGTGATCAGTGAAAAACATGAAATCTCCTCATGCAAAATAACAGCAAACGGCACAACTTTGAGACAGGTTGATAAGTTTAAATACCTGGGAACGATCATTTCACCAGACGGCAGATGCACATCAGAAATAGCCAGCAGAATTGGCCAAGCCAAAACAACATTCAAGAAGATGGAAAGGATTCTTACCAACAAAAGCCTATCAATCGACATCAGGAAGAGAGTTCTTGAATGTTATATGGAACCGATAATGTTGTACGGTTGCGAGGCGTGGACAGTCAACAAGCAAAGGTAGAACAAGATTGAGGCAGCCGAGATGTGTTTTCTAAGAAGGATGTTGAGAGTTCCATGGACAGCAAAGAAAACAAACGAGACAGTCTTGATGGAGGCAGACACAAGTAGATCATTGATAAGGAAGATAAGGAAAAGGCAGGCAACATTCATAGGCCATTTTATGAGGAAAGGGGAATTGGAACACCTGGTCACAATGGGAAAGCTGGAGGGAAGGAGAGCACCGGGTAGACCCAGAGAGAAGATACTAGACGGACTTGCAGAGTGGCTGAAGACAAGGAGGGTGGAAGAGATGCTTGAGGCAACAAGAGATAGAGACAGATGAAGTCCATTATCGCCAACGCCATGCGGCAAGGCACCTGATGATGATGATGAACCCAGAAGAGGGTCAGATATCCGTTCGTAGTTGGGTTGACTGCAGCCTCATGTTTCTCTGTTGTGTTCATTTTTCTCTTATCATACATTAATTGTTTGATCTTTTATACGTTATTACTTTTTTCCTATTCAATTTTAGCACAACAAGGGCAAAAAGGAGTAAATTGTTCGTCGTTCAGTGTGTGTGTGTGTGTGTGTGTGTGTGTGTGTGTGTGTGTGTGTGTGTGTGTGTGTGTGTGTGTGTGTGTGTGTGTTGTGTGGGTGCGTGTGTGTGTGTTTGAGAGTGTGTGTATGTGTGTTTGTGAGTGTGCGTGTGTGTGTGTGTGTGTGTGTTGTGTGTGTGTGTGTGTTGTGTACGTGTGTGTGTGTGTGTGTGTGTGTGTGTGTGTGTGTTGTGTGTGTGTGCGTGTGTGTGTGTGTGTGTTCGAATGTGTTTTGTGTGTATTTGTGTTATGTGTATGCTGTGTGTGTGTGTGTGTGTGTGTGTGTGTGTGTGTGTGCGCGTGTGTGTGTGTTTGTGTGTGTGTGTATGTGTGTGTGTGTGAGTGTGTGTGTTTGTGTGTGTATATGTGTGTGTGGTGTGTGTGAGTGTGCATGTGTGTGTTGTGTGTATGTTGTGTGTGTGTGTGTATGTGTGTTGTGTGTGTGTGTTGTGTGTGTGTGTGTGAGTTGTGTGTGTGTGTTGTGTGTGTGTGTTTGTGTGTGTATGTGTGTGTGGTGTGTGTGAGTGTGCGTGTGTGTTGTGTGTATGTTGTGTGTGTGTGTGTGCGTGTGTGCGTGTGTGTGTGTGTGTGTTGTTGTTGTGTGTGTGTGTGTGTTTGTGTGTGTATGTGTGTGTGAGTGTGTGTTCTGTGTGTGTGTGTTCTCTCTCTCTCTCTCTCTCTCTCTCTGTGTGTGTGTGTGTGTGTGTGTGTGTGTGTGTGTGTGTGTGTGTGTGTGTGTGTGTGTGTGTGTGTGTGTGTGTTTGCGCTTGCGCGTGCTTGCGCGGGCGTGCACTCGCATGCGTGCGTCCGTGGTTGTAGTGCAATGTTTTGGTTATTGTAGTATGTGAATGTGTGTGTTCTTGATTTCTTTGTCTGTCTGTCTGTCTGTCTGTCTGTCAATCGGTCTGTCTGTCTGTCTGTCAATCGGTCTGTCTGTCTGTCTGTCAATCGGTCTATGTGCCTGCGTGACCAAACTATGACCACTCTTTTACTTCCATAGCCTACCCATTGAAGCTACGTTTTTCGAGGAACCTTCTTGATGACGTCACCACCGACAGTTATGGCGTGGCTGACGTCATGGAAGTTTGACGTGACACTTTTTCTGACGCTGTTTTTCATCACAGGTGAGCTCATTCTCTCTCTCTCTCTCTCTCTCTCTCTCTCTCTCTCTCTCTCTCTCTCTCTCTCTGTCTCTGTCTCTGTCTCTTTCTCTCTCTCTCTTTCTCTCTCTCTCTCTTTCCCATCCTCTCTCTCTCTGTCTCAATTTCTCTCTCTCTCTTTTCTCTCATTCTCTCTCTCTCTCTTTTTGTTTCTCTCTCTCCCTCTCTCTCTTCTCTCTTTCTCGCTCTCTCTCTTTCTCTTTTTCTCTCTCTCTCTCCCCTCTCTCTTATTCTCTCTCTCTCTCTCTCTTTCTCTCTGTCTTAGACTCTCTCTTTCTATCTCTCTCTCTCTCTCTCTCTGTCATTCTTTCTCTCTCAGTTTGCATAAAAATACCAACAGATATGTAAACTAGAAAGAAGAAAGTATTGTGTGGTCTGAGAGTTTGTCAGCAACGTATCAAGAGGAATTGGAAACAGAATAGTTTTAAGCATTGCGTAAAACAAGGTCTAAATGAATTAAAAATGTCAGGAGACTCATCAGAAAGATTAAAAGGAAGACAACCCCCTGCTGGGTGCAGCTGGCGCACATAGTCCTCAAACTATATACCTCTAACCATATTCCTCAAACTATAAACCCTCCAACCATATTCCTCAAACTATAAACCCTCTAACCATATTCCTCAAACTATAAACCCTCTAACCATATTCCTCAAACTATAAACCCTCTAACCATATTCCTCAAACTATAAACCCTCTAACCATATTCCTCAAACTATATACCTCTAACCATATTCCTCAAACTATATACCTCTAACCATATTCCTCAAACTATATTCCTCTAACCATATTCCTCAAACTATAACCCTCTAACCATATTCCTCAAACTATATTCCTATAAACACATTCCTCAGACTGTATTCCTCTAACCATATTCCTCAAACTATATACCTCTAACCATATTCCTCAAACTATATTCCTCTAACCATATTCCTCAAACTATAAACCCTCTAACCATATTCCTCAAACTATATACCTCTAACCATATTCCTCAAACTATAACCCTCTAACCATATTCCTCAAACTATACTCCTCTAAACACATTCCTCAGATTGTATTCCTCTAACCATATTCCTCAAACTATATACCTCTAACCATATTCCTTAAACTATATTCCTCTAACCATATTCCTCAAACTATATACCTCTAACCATAGTCCTCAAACTATATTCCTCTAACCATAGTCCTCAAACTATATACCTCTAACCATATTCCTCAAACTATATACCTCTAACCATATTCCTCAAACTATATACCTCTAACCATATTCCTCTAACCATATTCCTCAAACTATATTCCTCTAACCATATTCCTCAAACTATATACCTCTAACCATATTCCTCAAATTATAACCCTCTAACCATATTCCTTAAACTATATTCCTCTAAACACATTCCTCAGACTGTATTCCTCTAACCATATTCCTCAAACTATATACCTCTAACCATATTCCTCAAACTATATTCCTCTAACCATATTCCTCAAACTATATACCTCTAACCATAGTCCTCAAACTATATGCCTCTAACCATATTCCTCAAACTATATACCTCTAACCATATTCCTCAAACTATATACCTCTAACCATATTCCTCAAACTATATACCTCTAACCATATTCCTCAAACTATATACCTCTAACCATATTCCTCAAACTATATACCTCTAACCATATTCCTCAAACTATAAACCCTCTAACCATATTCCTCAAACTATATACCTCTAACCATATTCCTCAAACTATATACCTCTAATCATATTCCTCAAACTATATACCTCTAACCATATTCCTCAAACTATATACCTCTAACCATATTCCTCAAACTATATACCTCTAACCATATTCCTCAAACTATATTCCTCTAACCATATTCCTCAAACTATATACCTCTAGCCATATTCATCAAACTATATTCCTCTAACCATATTCCTCAAACTGTATTCCTCTAACCATATTCCTCAAACTATATACCTCTAACCATATTCCTCAAACTATATACCTCTAACCATATTCCACAAAATATAACCCTCTAACCATATTCCTTAAACTATATACCTCTAACCATAGTCCTCAAACTATATTCCTCTAACCATAGTCCTCAAACTATAAACCCTCTAACCATATTCCTCAAACTATATACCTCTAACCATATTCCTCTAACCATATTCCTCAAACTATATTCCTCTAACCATATTCCTCAAACTATATACCTCTAACCATATTCCTCAAACTATAACCCTCTAACCATATTCCTCAAACTATATTCCTCTAAACACATTCCTCAGACTGTATTCCTCTAACCATATTCCTCAAACTATATACCTCTAACCATATTCCTTAAACTATATTCCTCTAACCATATTCCTCAAACTATATACCTCTAACCATAGTCCTCAAACTATATTCCTCTAACCATAGTCCTCAAACTATATACCTCTAACCATATTCCTCAAACTATATACCTCTAACCATATTCCTCAAACTATATACCTCTAACCATATTCCTCTAACCATATTCCTCAAACTATATTCCTCTAACCATATTCCTCAAACTATATACCTCTAACCATATTCCTCAAATTATAACCCTCTAACCATATTCCTCAAACTATATTCCTCTAAACACATTCCTCAGACTGTATTCCTCTAACCATATTCCTCAAACAATATACCTCTAACCATATTCCTCAAACTATATTCCTCTAACCATATTCCTCAAACTATATACCTCTAACCATAGTCCTCAAACTATATACCTCTAACCATATTCCTCAAACTATATACCTCTAACCATATTCCTCAAACTATATACCTCTAACCATATTCCTCAAACTATATACCTCTAACCATATTCCTCAAACTATATACCTCTAACCATATTCCTCAAACTATATACCTCTAACCATATTCCTCAAACTATAAACCCTCTAACCATATTCCTCAAACTATATACCTCTAACCATATTCCTCAAACTATATACCTCTAATCATATTCCTCAAACTATATACCTCTAACCATATTCCTCAAACTATATACCTCTAACCATATTCCTCAAACTATATACCTCTAACCATATTCCTCAAACTATATTCCTCTAACCATATTCCTCAAACTATATACCTCTAACCATATTCATCAAACTATATTCCTCTAACCATATTCCTCAAACTGTATTCCTCTAACCATATTCCTCAAACTATATACCTCTAACCATATTCCTCAAACTATATACCTCTAACCATATTCCTCAAAATATAACCCTCTAACCATATTCCTTAAACTATATACCTCTAACCATAGTCCTCAAACTATATTCCTCTAACCATAGTCCTCAAACTATAAACCCTCTAACCATATTCCTCAAACTATATACCTCTAACCAATTCCTCTAACCATATTCCTCAAACTATATTCCTCTAACCATATTCCTCAAACTATATACCTCTAACCATATTCCTCAAACTATAACCCTCTAACCATATTCCTCAAACTATATTCCTCTAAACACATTCCTCAGACTGTATTCCTCTAACCATATTCCTCAAACTATATACCTCTAACCATATTCCTCAAACTATATTCCTCTAACCATATTCCTCAAACTATATACCTCTAACCATAGTCCTCAAACTATATACCTCTAACCATATTCCTCAAACTATATACCTCTAACCATATTCCTCAAACTATATACCTCTAACCATATTCCTCAAACTATATACCTCTAACCATATTCCTCAAAATATAACCCTCTAACCATATTCCTTAAACTATATACTTCTAACCATAGTCCTCAAACTATATTCCTCTAACCATAGTCCTCAAACTATATACCTCTAACTATATTCCTCAAACTATATTCCTCTAACCATATTCCTCAAACTATATTCCTCTAAACACATTCCTCAAACTGTATTCCTCTAACCATATTCCTCAAACTGTATACCTCTAACCATATTCCTCAAACTATATACCTCTAACCATATTCCTCAAACTATATACTCTAACCATATTCCTCAAACTATATACCTCTAACCATATTCCTCAAACTATATACCTCTAACCATAGTTCTCAAACTATATACCTCTAACCATATTCCTCAAACTATATACCTCTAACCATATTCCTCAAACTATATTCCTCTAAACACGTTCCTCAAACTATATACCTCTAACCATATTCCTCAAACTATATATCTCTAACCATATTCCTCAAACTATATACCTCTAACCATATTCCTCAAACTATATTCCTCTAACCATATTCCTCAAACTATAACCCTCTAACCATATTCCTCAAACAATATACCTCTAACCATATTCCTCAAACTATATTCCTCTAACCATATTCCTCAAACTATAACCCTCTAACCATATTCCTCAAACTATATACCTCTAACCATATTCCTCAAACTATATTCCTCTAACCATCTAACCATATTCCTCAAACTATAACCCTCTAACCATATTCCTCAAACTATATACCTCTAACCATATTCCTTAAACTATAACGTAACCCTCTAACCATATTCCTCAAACTATATACCTCTAACCATATTCCTCAAACTATATTCCTCTAACCATATTCCTCAAACTATAAACCCTCTAACCATATTCCTCAAACTATATTCCTCTAACCATATTCCTCAAACTATATACCTCTAACCATATTCCTCAAACTATATACCGCTAACCATATTCCTCAAACTATATTCCTCTAACCATATTCCTCAAACTATATTCCTCTAAACACATTCCTCAAACTGTATTCCTCTAACTATATTCCTCAAACTATATTCCTCTAACCATATTCCTCAAACTATATTCCTCTAAACACGTTCCTCAAACTATATACCTCTAACCATATTCCTCAAACTATATACCTCTAACCATATTCCTCAAACTATATACCTCTAACCATATTCCTCAAACTATATACCTCTAACCATATTCCTCAAACTATATACCTCTAACCATAGTCCTCAAACTATATTCCTCTAACCATATTCCTCAAACTATATACCTCTAACTATATTCCTCAAACTATATACCTCTAACCATATTCCTCAAACTATAACTCTAACCATAGTCCTCAAACTATATACCTCTAACCATATTCCTCAAACTATATACCTCTAACCATATTCCTCAAACTATATTCCTCTAACCATATTCCTCAAACTATATACCTCTAACCATATTTCTCAAACTATATTCCTCTAACCATATTCCTCAAACTATATTCCTCTAACCACGTTCCTCAAAGTATATTCCTCTAACCATATTCCTCAAACTATATACCTCTAATCATAGTCCTCAAACTATATACCTCTAACCATATTCCTCAAACTATATTCCTCTAACCATATTCCTCAAACTATATTCCTCTAACCATAGTCCTCAAACTATATTCCTCTAAACACGTTCCTCAAACTATATACCTCTAACCATATTCCTCAAACTATATTCCTCTAACCATATTCCTCAAACTATATTCCTCTAACCATATTCCTCAAACTATATTCCTCTAAACACGTTCCTCAAACTATATACCTCTAACCATATTCCTCAAACTATATACCTCTAACCATATTCCTCAAACTATAAACCCTCTAACCATAAAATAAGAGAGACAGAGAGAGAGAGACACAGAGAGAGACACAGAGAGAGAGAGACAGAGAGAGAGACAGAGAGAGAGAGACAAAGAGTGTATGTGTTAGAGAGCGAGAAAACAAATAATCTAAAACTGAAAGGAGTAGGAAACCATGAAACATGTCAATAGGAAGCACCACAACCATGTGAGAGAGAGAGAGAGAGAGAGAGAGAGAGAGAGAGAGAGAGAGAGAGAGAGAGAGAGAGAGAGAGAGAGAAACCCCTTTTAATGTAAAACAAATAAACGAATATGTAAAATAAAGAGAAACAAAACAAAACACAACAACAAAAAATATAACAACAACAACAACAACAAAACCCCAAACAAACAAATAAAAACGAACAAAAACGCAACCCAAAACAAAATCAAAACAAAACAAAAAGATCCATTCAAACAAATCTCCCTTTTCACAACATATACATTATCCAGAATAAATCAAACAATTGACGAAAATGTATTTTGACATAAATGTAAAAAAAAAAAATTAAAAAAAATTAAAAAAAACCAACAACAAAAGTTGTTGTGGGCAGCATTAGCTAACTTTTCCCTTTTAACGTGTATCTGTTAATATGTTAAAGTCCATTTGCTATAGATAGCGGAAGCCAGTCAAACCATATATTATTACATACTTTAACCATATATTATTACATACTTTAATGGCATTCTTTAAGCCGATGAGGTCAAACCGTTGTACATACATAGTCACATGTTAAGAAATGAATATTCTTGGACTGACGCGTGTTCGGAAGCCACAACCTTCCGATAATCCGCTAAACCACGGTGGCTAGTGAAGTGATATAACGGGAAGTGTTGTAGTAGTTATTGTAATGCTGGCGATTCTTTTAAATGAATGTCTGCTTGTCTTCGGCTTGATGCGCTAAACAACACACACCACGACAACAAGAGGAAAGGAGTCCAGAGTTCTTTCAGGAAGGATTCATCACACTCGGGAAAGTCCCTATACGTTCCACCAAAAAAAAAAATCTGCAAGTAGTTATTTCAGCAAACTCCTTGAACCTGCGTAGAAAAAAAAACCTACGCTAGCAAGATCTTGAAATGTGGAAAAGAATAAGACCTATGGAACACTGACACCACCACAATGATGGAACACTGACACCACCACAATGATGGAACACTGACACCACCAGAATGATGGAAAACCGACACCACCAGAATGATGGAACACTGACACCACCAGAATGATGGAAAACCGACACCACCAGAATGATGGAACACGGACACCACCACAATGATGGAACACCGACACCACCAGAATGATGGAACACGGACACCACCAGAATGATGGAACACGGACACCACCCAATGATGGAACACGGACACCACCACAATGATGGAAAACCGACACCACCACAATGATGGAACACGGACACCACCAGAATGATGGAACACTGACACCACCACAATGATGGAACACGGACACCACCAGAATGATGGAAAACCGACACCACCACAATAATGGAACACCGACACTACCAGAATGATGGAACACGGACACCACCACAATGATGGAACACTGACACCACCACAATGATGGAACACTGACACCACCAAATGATGGAACACTGACACCACCACAATGATGGAACACCACCACCACAATGATGGAACACTGACACCACCACAATGATGGAACACTGACACCACCACAATGATGGAACACACACCACCATAATGATGGAACACACACCACCAATGATGGAAAACGACACCACCACAATGATGGAACACTGACACCACCACAATGATGGAACACTGACACCACCACAATGATGGAACACTGACACCACCACAATGATGGAACACAGACACCACCACAATGATGGAACACTGACACCACCACAATGATGGAAACACTGACACCACCATAATGATGGAACACTGACACCACCACAATGATGGAACACTGACACCACCACAATGATGGAACACAGACACCACCACAATGATGGAACACAGACACCACCACAATGATGGAACACTGACACCACCACAATGATGGAACACTGACACCACCACAATGATGGAATACTGACACCACCATAATGATGGAACACTGACACCACCAAATGATGGAACACTGACACCACCATAATGATGGAACACTGACACCACCACAATGATGGAACACTGACACCACCACAATGATGGAACACTGACACCACCAAATGATGGAACACTGAACACCACCACAATGATGGAACATGGACACCACCAGAATGATGGAAACACGACACCACCACAATGATGGAACACTGACACCACCAGAATGATGGAACACTGACACCACCAAATGATGGAAAACCGACACCACCACAATGATGGAACACTGACACCACCAGAATGATGGAACCACTGACAATACCAACCACCAATGATGGAACACACCAACAACACACCACACAATGATGGAACACTGACACCACTAGAATGATGGAACACGGACACCACCACAATGATGGAACACACACCACCACAATGATGGAACACTGACACCACCATAATGATGGAACACTGACACCACCACAATGATGGAACACTGACACCACCAGAATGATGGAACACCGACACCACCACAATGATGGAACACTGACACCACCACAATGATGGAACACAGACACCACCATAATGATGGAACACTGACACCACCACAATGATGGAACACTGACACCACCAGAATGATGGAAAACCAACACCACCAGAATGATGAAACACTGACACCACCAGAATGATGGAACACTGACACCACCAGAATGATGGAACACAGACACCACCACAATGATGGAACACAGACACCACCACAATGATGGAACACTGACACCACCACAATGATGGAACACCAACACCACCACAATGATGGAACACTGACACCCAGAATGATGGAACACAGACACCACCAGAATGATGGAACACCAACACCACCACAATGATGGAACACTGACACCACCAGAATGATGGAACACCGACACCACCACAATGATGGAACACAGACACCACCAGAATGATGGAACACTGACACCACCAGAATGATGGAACACTGACACCACCACAATGATGGAACACTGACACCACCACAATGATGGAACACTGACACCACCAGAATGACGGAACACTGACACCACCAGAATGATGGAACACTGACACCACCAGAATGATGGAACACTGACACCACCACAATGATGGAACACATGACACCACCACAATGATGGAACACCGACACCACCACAATGATGGAACACCAACACCACCAGAATGAGGGAACACCAACACCACCAGAATGATGGAACACTGACACCACCATAATGATGGAACACTGACACCACCAGAATGATGGAACACTGACACCACCACAATGATGGAACACTGACACCACCACAATGATGGAACACCAACACCACCACAATGATGGAACACCAACACCACCAGAATGAGGGGAACACCAACACCAACACAATGATGGAACACTGACACCACCATAATGATGGAACACTGACACCACCATAATGATGGAACACTGACACCACCATAATGATGGAACACTGACATCACCACAATGATGGAACACGGACACCACCAGAATGAGGGGAACACCAACACCACCATAATGATGGAACACTGACACCACCACAATGATGGAACACGGACACCACCAGAATGATGGAACACTGACACCGCCAGAATGATGGAACACTGACACCACCACAATGATGGAACACGGACACCACCAGAATGATGGAACACTGACACCACCATAATGATGAAACACTGACACCACCACAATGATGGAACACGGACACCACCAGAATGATGGAACACTGACACCGCCAGAATGATGGAACACGGACACCACCACAATGATGGAACACTGACACCGCCAGAATGATGGAAGGTCTGGAGTCCACAGATTTTTGTTGTTGTTGTTGATTTTTTTAAGGATCATCGCATTCAGGGAGGTTACCTTTGTGACCACCCACTCCCCCCCCCCCCCCCCCCCCCCCCATTGTCTTCGCCACTTTAATGGCCGGAGAGGCTGAGGCAATTTTCTTACAATGCGTCAAACGGGCCCGAGAGATACAGACACCTGCGGTGCTCGTCAGAAGATTTAAGCAACAACTTCAACGGACCTATCAAAAGATCCTGACCAGCCCGCATGCTGAAAAAGAAGATAACCCATATGATAGTCGAACCCTGTATCTTTGCATTATCGTTATAAAACACCCTGACCAACAGAGAGCTGAGCTGCATATAACGGGGACCACCCAGAGAAACGGAAGCTGGCGAATAGTACGGTCAATTATCTTGATAATGAACGCCTTTGTTTGTTAATGTTTCGCGAGACCTCTAAACAACCCGAGCGCCCGACATAAAGGGATCACGTTTTCATTAAGACACCGTCATTTAAAAGAGAACCGCAGAACCGGTAATCACAACTTCAGACGTGACTGAAGCGAACATCTTTGTTCTTCATCCTTTGGAGCCAGTAGTCACAGCATCCGATCCCAGTAGGCTAGGCCATTTTTGAGGTCGTTTATAAGAGTAACAGGTGCGGCAGAAGACAGCAAATAGGGAAGTAGAAAATGTCTTTAATTTCAGTTTTATTGTTATTACTATAGTTATATTTTTGCGTGGAAAAGCATAAAAGTAAAAACAGCCAGTTTACTCCATACGGCTTCTCAGTAAAGACAGCTGCGGTTTTTCTTGATATGGTTTTGATCTGGCAGAACAAAACAACCATGGTGACTTAACGGCTATAACTGAACTTTCCTTTCTGCGGGAGGGACTGTTTCTAACAGGTGATTGATTACCCAACATCACATCAATCTCGTTAGCGTGTATGTACACACACACCACACACACACACACACACACACCACACACACACACACACACACACACACACACAACAACCACACACCACACACACCCACACACACACGACACACACACCACACACACACACCACACACACACACACACACACACACACACCACACACACACACACAACACACACACGTATGCACACACACACTCAGATACACTTAGTCACTCTCAGGTGTACGCACACACTCATACACACGTACTTGCTCATGCATGCACGTACACGTGCTTACAGACACACATATACTCTCTCTCTCTCTCTCTCTCTCTCTCTCTCTCACAGTAACACACACACACACCAGTAACACATATACACACACATAAACACACACATAAACACAAACACACACACACACACACCACACACACACACACACACACACACACACACACACACACACACACACACACACACACACACACACACACCACACACACACACACACACACACACAAATACACACTCGTTGACACACAGATACATATACGCGCACTCTGTCTTTCAATTTCTACCGCCACCATCACAAAGACTACCAGACACCATTATCACCATTACCATCATCATATGCACCACGACTACCATCACCACTATCTTTTCCGATGCTCTGGGCCTGCATTCACTTTGTTGTGTTTGTGACTGTTATAGTTTAACCCTTCGACACCTGAACCCTATCCACCAGCATCCTCCATTGTCAACCATGCTCATCTTCATCATCATCAGGTGCCTTGCCACATGGCGTTGGCGATCATGGCCTTCCATCTGTTTCTATCTCTTGTTGCCTCAAGCACCTCTTCCACCCTCTCTGTCCTCAGCCACTCTGCAAGTCCGTCCAATATCTTCTCCCTGGGTCTACCTGGTGCTCTCTTTCCCTCCAGCTTTCACGTTATGACCAGGTGCTCCAATTCCTCTTTCCTCATAAAATGGCCTATAAATGTTGCCTGTCTTTTCCTAATCTTCCTTATCAATGATCTTCTTGTGTCTGCCTCCATCAAGACTGTCTCATTTGTTTTCTTTGCTGTCCATGGAACTCTAAACATTCTTCTTAGAAAACACATCTCGGCTGCCTCAGTCTTGTTCTAGCTTTGCTTGTTGACTGTCCATGCCTCACAACCGTATAACAGTATTGGTTCAATATAATTTTCAAGAACTCTCTTCTTGATGTTAATTGATAGGCATCTGTTGGTAAGAATGCTTTTCATCTTCTTGAATACTGTTTTGGCTTGGCCGATTCTGCTAGCTATTTCTGATGTGCATCTGCCGTCTGGTGAAATGATCGTTCCAAGGTATTTAAACTTATCAACCTGTCTCAAAGTTGTGCCGTTTGCTGTTATTTTGCATGAGGGGATTTCATGTTTTTTACTGATCACCATGACTTCAGTCTTCCTTCTGTTTAGTTCCAGCCCCTTACCTTTGCTTTCTATTTCTAGTATATTCACAAGGTTTTGTAGGTCCCTTTCATTTTGTGCAATTAGCACGGTGTCATTTGTGTACAGATTGTTGTTTATCATTTTTCCTCCAACCTTTAATCCAGGGTCTTATTCTAGGTTTCTCATGATGTTTTCGCTGTAAAGTCTGGTGACAAAACACAACCTTGTCTGACTCCTCTTTTGATGTTTTGGAAAGAGCTTATATCGTTTTCTATTCTCATTGCAGCTGTTTGTTCCCAATACATATTTCTGATTATTCGCAGATCTTTTCCATCATTATTGAGTCTTTCTAGTTGGTTGATCAATTCTTCATGTCTTACCCAATCGAAAGCCTTGGTATAATCGACAAAGCATAAATATAAATCATTATTCATCTCGATTGACCTCCCGATGATACTTCTTAGGAAGTATATGGCACTAATAATTCCTTTCTCTTCCACAAATCCACACTGTTCTTCTGCTTTTTCTCTTTTGATTCTATTCCTTGTCCTCATCATGATTACTCTTAACAGGATTTTTGTTACATGACTCATCAAACTGATTGTGCGATGGCGTTCGCATTCTATAGCCCCTGTCTTCTTTGGATGTGCAATGAACATTGATTTTGACATATCTTTGGGGATTTTTCCAGTGTCATAAATTTCATTTAGGAGGACTGTTATTTTTTCAATTCCAACTTCCTCCAGGGCTTCAATCATCTCTGTAGTAACGTTTTCTGGTCCTGGGGCTTTTCCTGGTTTCATCTTTTTCAATGCTGCTCTAACTTCATCTTTCATTATGGGTGGTCCTTCAACGTTCTTTCTTATAATGTGTTCTTCATTTCTGTCATCTTCAAAAAGGTCTTTAATGTACTCTCCCCATCTGTCTAATATTTTGTCTTTGTCCATGATAAGCGTACGATCTTTCGATTTTAAGCAACCAGTTGATGTGCATGTATTTTTCCTGTGGACAATTTCTTCAATTCGTCTGTACATGCCCTGAGGATCCGTTTTGTGTCGGTCTTCTGTTTCTTTGCATTTTGCTTTCTGCCAAGCTTCTTTAGCTTCATTGCACCTATTCCTGATTTCTTTGTTTATCTTCCTGTATATCTCCTCATTTCTCTTTGCCTTCCTCCGTTTCTCCGTCAAGCCTAAAATTTCGTTTGCCATCCAGTTCTTTTTTGCTTTTCTATCTATTTCAGGGATTTCTTCACAAGCTTCATTTATCGAGTTTCTCAACTTTGTCCATTGTTCCTCACTGTCACTAACGTCTTCTAGAGCACTGAATTTGTTTTACACATGTACATTAATTTTTTTACGTATCATTAACGTCTTCTAGAGCACTGAATTTGTTTTACACATGTACGTTATATTTATTACGTATCACTAATGTCTTCTAGAGCACTGAATTTGTTTTACACATGTACGTTATATTTATTACTATCACTAATGTCTTCTAGAGCACTGAATTTGTTTTACACATGTACGTTATATTTATTACGTATCATTAACGTCTTCTAGAGCACTGAATTTGTTTTACACATGTACGTTATATTATTACGTATCACTAACGTCTTCTAGAGCACTGAATTTGTTTTACACATGTACGTTATATTTATTACGTATCATTAACGTCTTCTAGAGCACTGAATTTGTTTTACACATGTACGTTATATTTATTACGTATCATTAACGTCTTCTAGAGCACTGAATTTGTTTTACACATGTACGTTATATTTATTACGTATCATTAACGTCTTCTAGAGCACTGAATTTGTTTTACACATGTACGTTATATTTATTACGTATCATTAACGTCTTCTAGAGCACTGAATTTGTTTTACACATGTACGTTATATTTATTACGTATCACTTCATTTGTCTTTAAAAGTCCAAGATTTAGTTTGATGTTGCTTTTGGTCTGTTTCCTTTTCCTTAATTTCAGCCTAAATCTTCCCACTACAGGATTGTGGTCACTGTTGCAGTCTGCGCTTGGTAGTGTTTTTGCTGACAGTAAAGAATTTCTAAATCTTTTAATTAATCAGGATGTAGTCAATCTGATTTTTGGTACTATCTCCTGGACTCATCCAAGTCCATTTTCTTCTATTAGGCTGCTCAAACCAGGTGTTTCCTGCTATGAACTCATTCATCTGTGCCCATTCTAAAAGTTTCCCTCCCCTTTCATTTTGTATACCAAGGCCATGAGGTCCAACTATATCCTCCACTCTATCCTGTCCAACTTTAGCATTAAAATCTCCCAATATTATTGTAACTTCTTGTGATTTACTTTGGGCCTTGGTCATCTCTAAAACTTCGTAGAAGTTGTCAATGTCTTCCTGAGTACTTGCGGATGTTGGTGCATACACCTGAATGATGTTGATATCAAATGGCCTGCCTCCCAATTTAACCAGCAAAACTCAGTCGGACACAGCCCAGTATCCCCTAACTGCTTTTGATTTGTCCCTGTCCATTACGATGCTTACTCTTCTTTCATGCGAGTTTCCACCAAATATATTACTGCATACTCTCCTGATGTTATCATGCCTGTCCCCTTCCATCTCACTTCCCCTAGTCCAAAAATAAGCCTTTCCATCTTCATTTTGGTATTGTCACATTTACTTTTTTGCAACAATGATCCAACGTTCCATGTTGCGATTTTGGTATTTTTTTTGAGGTTGAGTTTGAACGCAGTAGCTTGCTGACTATCTAGTGTCACCTGCGCAGCATGACGGTCCCTACCGGACGAAGGTGCTCCAAAGGAGCCCCTATTTACGTTGTTACCTTTTTTTCATTGGATTGTCTGGCCATGATATCTTGGGATAGTACGATGGTGGTTTCCGGTTGCCTCCATCGGTTTGTTTACGGTCTCTCCGCTAGCCTTTGTCGTTCCCACGACAACCCACAAGGCAGTAGGGTGATTTTTTTAGGGTTAACTCCCTTAGCCTTATTCTCTCCCGAGATGTCCACAAGGCAGTGGAGCTATTTACCCATAGCTGGGGGTCTGGTTCGTGGGCACCAGGGCATATCCACACGCCGGTGGGCCTGCGTGCCGCACGACTGGGGGCCAGACCTCCTCCGAGTCCCTCGAGATTTAGCCTGAGTCCGTGAGGTGCTCAGTTACCACATGTCACCACCAGGAGGCATAACGTAGGGCTTGCTGATGGAGAGGCTATGTACTGACAGGGAGAGACTTATGCATTCTGCTCTTCTTTTCGCATAGCTGCAAGCAGCAGTGCTAGCCAGCGGTGCAGGCTGAAAATGAGAGGTGACAAGCACACAAAGCCAACACACTAGACGCATCACATCTGCCTTTTGACACGCTGTCAACCATGCTACCTAAGCAAAAGCTTAAGCTTTTGACTCCCTCAGCCTATCCACCAGCTTCCTACAAGGAAGCTGGTGGATAGGGTGAGGGAGTCAAAGGCTTAAGCTTTTGTAGGTGGTAGATAGGGTGCGGGAGTCGAAGGGTTAAATTAATACACATTTTGCTTTGTTGCATCGTGGCTCGAATCAAGAATCATTAGAATAATGGGCTTTTCGTTAGACAAAATTACTTGGCTTCATATATGTACGTAATCCATAAATCTTTGCAGTGGTGGAGGGGGGTGGGAAGGAGGAGGGAAGACAATGGTGGAAATAGTCAAGAGTTCCAAGATGAGTGCCAAGACTGGTTACATAAATTCTGTACGAAGACATTTTTGATGGGATGTATTGTAACTCATCTTTTTAATTTAATTTGTACATAGCAGACTTGTGTGTGTGTGTGTGTGTGTGTGTGTGTGTGTGTGTGTGTGTGTGTGTGTGTGTGTGTGTGTGTGTGTGTGTGTATGCCCGCGTGCGTGTGTGTGTGTGTATTTGTGTTTGTGTGTGTGTCTGTGTGTGTGTGTGTGTGTGTGTGTGTGTCTGTGTGTATGTGTGTATGTATGTATGTGTGCATGTGTGTGTTAGTTCGTTCTTTGATTTGACGTCTTTTCACTATGAGTGATATTAGACGATATGTGTGTGTGTGTGTGTGTGTGTGTGTGTGTGTGTGTGTGTGTGTGTGTGTGTGTGTGTGTGTGTGTGTGTGTGTGTGTGTGTGTGTATGTATGTATGTGTGTCACTGTTAGCCTACAAAATATTGACTTAATTATTCAGTTAATTCACAACCAAAGAAATGTTCCGAAAAAATGTCAGACAGTGTTCTATCACAACAATGCTTTTGCCAAACACAAAGTTGTCCCTTTTAATAGCGGTCACAGTCAATGGCAAAATGTCTCGTTGATTTCAGCGTCAGAAAGGATGTAGACAAGGCAACGCACTATCACCATACATTTTTATTCTATGGACAGAAATATTGACATTGACGATTTGACAAGACGAAAACATTCAAGACATTGACAAGGCGATGCACTATCACCATACATTTTTTTCTATGGACAGAAATATTGACATTAACGATTTGACAAGACGAAAACATTCAAGACATTGACAAGGCGATGCACTATCACCATACATTTTTTTCTATGGACAGAAATATTGACATTAACGATCTGACAAGACGAAAAAACATTTAAGACATACTAACTCGACAAACTGAACACTAAATTTCACAGTTTGAGAACGACACAGATAGCATACTAGATGGCGACAGAAAATAATCAGAAAGTGATAAGAACACTGAATGCTTTTGGCAGAAAATCGGGACTAATCCTGAATACACGAACACAGTAAAATAGCGTTTTATGGCTTGGCAGCAGACATGATTTTACAGAATATATGTAAACCTCATTTACACACACAGTAGAATCTAACTAGGTTTAACGTACTGGGAATGTGGTTCACAGGTGACTTGAAAGACTATGAGGCAATACTTTCTTTGAGACTAATATGCTGAAATTAAGGCCTTGTACAATTAGCAATCAAGCCTTTGACACCCGCACCCTGTCCACCAGCATCCTGTATTACCAACAGTGCT
>CM060312.1:17715565-17720565 GCA_030674185.1 Monoplex corrugatus
GAGTCACGGATGGTCGAATGCTGGAGATGCTGCCAATTCTTCTGTTGCTCCGTCGGCGGTGCCATCTACTGCTGGTCCTGGTCCTTCTTCTTCGATTCCTGCCTCTTCGTCTCTTGCATCCACAGCACCCAGCCAGGCCGGTTTTGGACAAGGTCAAGGACTGTCAGCGTCCACCCCAAACCGCAATACCATCACGACCCGAAACTTCCCCAGGAGTAAGTAAACTGCTTATTTGATTGGGTTTTTTTTTTTTTTTGCCTTGTCTTTGTGTCTTGTAATTCAGGGTGCTGATTTGTTTTTGGCCTTGTCTTTGTGTCTTGTAATTCAGGGTGCTGTTGGGGTTTTTTTTGCCTTGTCTTTGTGTTTTGTAATTCAGGGTGTGTTTTTTTTTTGCCTTGTCTTTGTGTCTTGTAATTCAGGTGTGTTGTTTTTTTTGCCTTGTCTTTGTGTCTTGTAATCCAGGATGCTGTTGGGTTTTTTGCCTTGTCTTTGTGTCTTGTAATTCAGGGTGCTTTTTTTTTGCCTTGTCTTTGTGTCTTGTAATTCAGGGTGCTGATTTTTTTTGGCCTTGTCTTTGTGTCTTGTAATTCAGGGTGCTGGTTTTTTTGGCCTTGTCTTTGTGTCTTGTAATCCAGGGTGCTGGGTTTTTTTGGCCTTGTCTTTGTGTCTTGTAATCCAGGGTGCTGGGTTTTTTTGGCCTTGTCTTTGTGTCTTGTAATTCAGGGTGCTGATTTGTTTTTTGCCTTGTCTTTGTGTCTTGTAATTCAGGGTGCTGTTTTTTGCCTTGTCTTTGTGTCTTGTAATTCAGGGTGCTGATTTTTTTGCCTTGTCTTTGTGTCTTGTAATTCAGGGTGCTGATTTGTTTTTGGCCTTGTCTTTGTGTCTTGCAATTCAGGGTGCTGTTGTTTTTTTTCCTTGTCTTTGTGTCTTGTAATCCAGGGTGCTGTTGGGTTTTTTGCCTTGTCTTTGTGTCTTGTAATTCAGGGTGCTGATCTGTTTTTTGTCTTGTATTTGTGTATTGTAATTCGGGGTGCTGTTTTTTTAATTTGTATTGTGTATTGTAAATCAGGGTGCTGTTTTTTGTCTTGTATTTGTGTATTGTAATTCAGGGTGCTGTTTTTGTGTTGTGTTTGTGTATTGTAATTCAGGGTGCTGTTTTTGTGTTGTGTTTGTGTATTGTAATTCAGGGTGCTGTTTTTGTGTTGTATTTGTGTATTGTTAATTCAGGGTGCTGTTTTTGTGTTGTATTTGTGTATTGTAATTCAGGGTGCTGTTTTTGTGTTGTGTTTGTGTATTGTAATTCAGGGTGCTGTTTTTGTGTTGTGTTTGTGTATTGTAATTCAGGCTGCTGTTTTTGTGTTGTATTTGTGTATTGTAATTCAGGGTGCTGTTTTTTTAATTTGTATTTGTGTATTGTAAATCAGGGTGCTGTTTTTGTCTTGTATTTGTGTATTGTAATTCAGGGTGCTGTTTTTGTGTTGTGTTTGTGTATTGTAATTCAGGGTGCTGGTGGTTTTTTTTATTTGTATTTTGTATGGTAATTCAGGTGCTGTTTTTTTCCTTGTATATGTGTATTATAATTCAGGGTGCTGTTTTTTGTCTTGTATCTGTGTATTATAATTCAGGGTGCTGTTTTTTGTCTTGTATTTGTGTATTATAATTCAGGGTGCTGTTTTTTGTCTTGTATTGTGTATTATAATTCAGGGTGCTGTTTTTTGTCTTGTATTTGTGTATTATAATTCAGGGTGCTGTTTTTTGTCTTGTATTTGTGTATTGTAATTCAGGGTGCTGTTTTTTGTCTTGTATTTGTGTATTATAATTCAGGGTGCTGTTTTTTGTCTTGTATTTGTGTATTGTAATTCAGGGTGCTGTTTTTGTCTTGTATTTGTGCATTGTAATTCAGGGTGCTGTTTTTTTGTGTTGTATTTGTGTATTATAATTCAGGGTGCTGTTTTTGTGTTGTGTTTGTGTATTGTAATTCAGGGTGCTGTTTTTGTGTTGTATTTGTGTATTGTAATTCAGGGTGCTGTTTTTGTGTTGTATTTGTGTATTGTAATTCAGGGCACTGTTTTTGTGTTGTGTTTGTATATTGTAATTCAGGGTGTTGTTTTTGTGTTGTATTTGTGTATTGTAATTCAGGGTGCTGTTTTTGTGTTGTGTTTGTGTATTGTAATTCAGGGTGCTGTTATTATCTTGTATTTGTGTATTATAATTCAGGGTGCTGTTTTTTGTGTTGTATTTGTGTATTATAATTCAGGGTGCTGTTTTTGTGTTGTATTTGTGTATTGTAATTCAGGTTGCTGTTTTTGTATTGTGTTTGTGTATTATAATTCAGGGTGCTGTTATTATCTTGTATTTGTGTATTGTAAATCAGGGTGCTGTTTTTGTCTTATATGTATCTGTGTATTATAATTCAGGGTGCTGTTTTTTGTCTTGTATCTGTGTATTGTAATTTAGGGTGCTGTTTTTGTGTTGTGTTTGTATATTGCAGTTCAGTGTACAGTTTTTGTCTTCTGTTTGTGTCATTGTTATTTAAGGTATTAATGTCAATAATGATAAAGCTAATAATGATGATGATGAAAATGATGATAATAATACTGATGATGATGATGAAGATGATGATGATGATGATGATGATGATGATGATGATGATGATGATGATGATGATGATGATGATGATGAGAGTAATAGCAATAGCAATAATAACAAAATAGTGATGATGATGATGATGATGATGATAGTATGATGATGATGATGATGATGATGATGATGATGCTGATGCTGATGCTGATGATGATAATGATGATGATAGTATTATTGATGATGATGATGATAGTATTGATGATGATGATGATGATGATGATAGTCTTGATGATGATGATGATGATATAATGATGAACAAACATAACAATAACAATAATAACAACAACATAGTACTAGTACTACTAGTACTAATAATAATAAGAATAACAACAACAACAAAACAACAATAATAATAATATGATGATGATGATGATGATGATGATGATGATGATGATGATGATGATGATGATGATGATAACAGTATCAACAACGATATAATTTTAGAGCGCTATTCTCCAAACTCCTGTAGACTCACAGCACATTATTATACCTTTTACAAGACGCAGAGTGTTATACATACAGAAAGGCTGATATATCACATACATGCACACACACGAGAATGCACATATTAGTATACATGCAGAGGAGAATATATAGATATACTAGCAATGTTTAACCCATGCGTACACGCGGTCACAAAGGTAAGCATGGTGAGCATGTTTTTATATGGAATATGCGCTACACAAATAAACATTATTATTATTGTTATAAAAATAGACAGACATATGATTACCGTTATCATCATCGTCTTGTCGTCATTGTTGTTGTTGCTGTTGCTGTTGCTGTTGTTGTTACTGCTGCGCTGCTGCTGCTGTTTACAAGCTTTTCACCTGTTATCTGTGAATTATATTCGTGTCTTGTTTTCTTTCAGATTTACCTCCCCTGCCACACGATTAGCAGGGAGGAGAGATGATCTGATGATCGCCAGATGATATTCTACTTCAAAATCCGAGCCATCAGATACCTATAAAATGTCTCTCCTTCTCCTCCTCGTCGTCCTCTTCGTCATCGTCATCGTCGTCGTCGTCGTCGTTCTCCTCCCTTTTTTTTCTCCTTCTCCTTCTCGTACTCCTCCTCTCTCCTCCTCTCTTCTTCTTCTTCTTCTCCTCTCTCTTCATCATCATCATCATCTCGTCGTCGTCGTCGTCGTTCATCATCTTCTTCTTCTTCTTTCTTCTTCTTCTTTCTTCTTCTTCTCCTGTCCTTCTCCTCCTCCATCACATCATCATCATCATCATTATCATCATCTTCTTCTTCTTCTTCTTCTTCTTTTTTCTTCTTCGTCTTCTTCTTCTTCTTTTTCTTCTTCGTCTTCTTCTTCTTCTTTTCGTCTCTTCTTCTTCTTCTTCTTCTTCTTCTTCTTCTTCTTCTTCTCTTCTTCTTCTTCTTCTTCTTCTTCTTCTTCTTCTTCTTCTTCTTCTTCTTCTTCTTCTTCTTCTTCCTTCTTCTTCTTCTTCTTTTCTTCTTCTTCTTCTTCAACTTCTTTTCTTCTTCAGTTGATATTTCCGTCCGGAATCTGAGCAGCCAAACACATTCAGTCTTATATGATCTACCTTCTTTCTCCACCGAATCTTCATTTTCTTCTCCTTTTCTCTTTTTCTTTCTCTTTTCCTTCTTTTCCTTCTTTTTATGTCCTTAACGTGCGTTTTTCTCCAGACTTTGCTGGTGTCTTTGCATTCTAAGTGCAGGCTCTTGGCACCGACTATGTTTGCGTTGTATCTTCATATGTACGCTGATAGGAAATGCTGTGCTGCGCGCGTATGGAATTACCGTTCTTTATAAGGGGCTCCTTTGGGAGTTTAAAGAACAACTAGATTTGTGTTTGGTTTCTTTTCGTTTGTTTGTTTTTGTTTGTTGCTGTTGTTGTTGTTGTTTGTTTGGTAGTGGGGGATGGTAGGTGATGGTGATGGTAATGATTTTGTAGTGTGTCTGGGTGAGGGGTTTGTTGTTGTTTTGTTTTGATTTGGGTTGAGTTTTCTTGGTCGTTGTTGTTGTTGTTATTATTGTTGTTGTCGTTGTTGTATTGTTGGATTTGTTTCTTTGGGGTGCTTTTTGTTTTGTTTGTTTGTTTTTTGTTTGTTTGTTTGTGTTATATTTGGGTGTTGGTGTTTGTGGTTTTCTTTGCAGCCTCTGCTGATGCTAACGATAATGGCAATGATTGTTATTTATTTATTTATTCATTTATTTAAATCATTTATTATGTTATCTATTTATTTGTTTATTTATTTATTGTTATTTTTATTTATTATTGATATTTATTTATTTATTTATTATTTATTTTTATTCATTTGTTTATTCATTTATTTACGTATTTAGGTGGTCAGATAGCTCACTATTTATTCATTTCGTCATTTTCT
>CM060312.1:17733065-17735565 GCA_030674185.1 Monoplex corrugatus
CTGTAGCCTGTGGTGAGCCCGAACCTGCGCATCGCCCGTGCGCCTATGATCTGGGGAAGCCACTCTCCATAATGGATGTTCTGAATGAGGGCGATGACGATCTTGCGGGTCAACTGGAAGATCGTCTCGTCATCATCAGATCTCCGTATCTTCAGGTTGCCGGCGATAATGTTATGGAGTCTGACAAACAAGGTATGGATCGCCTGCAGTCCTGGTTGTTCGTTGACGCGTGTGTCACCTGTGGCAGTCGATCGGATGGTTGATAAGACCACTCAAATCAGTAGAAATTAAGTAAATAGATAGATTGATAGATAGACAGAGAGGTAAATATATGAATAAATGTTAGAATAGATAGAAAGATAAATATATGAATGATCGTGTCAATAAAAAAAAAAAGATAGATAGACAGATAGATAGATACATAGATAGACAGATACATAGATAGATAGATAGATAGATGGATAGATAGATAGATACATAGATAGTATAGATAGATAATACATACATAGATAGATAGATAGATAGATAGATAGAATAGATAGATAGATACATAGATAGATAGATAGATAGATAGATACATAGATAGACAGATACATAGATAGATAGATAGATAGATGGATAGATAGATAGATACATAGATAGATAGATAGATAGATGGATAGATAGATGGATAGATAGATATAGATAGATAGATATACATAGATAGATAGATAGATAGATAGATAGATAGATAGATAGATAGATAGATAGATGATAGATAGATGGATAGATAGATAGATAGATAGATAGATAGATAGATAGATAGATAGATAGATAATAGATAATAGATAGATAGATAGATAGATAGATAGATAGAAAGACAGACAGACAGACAGTTAAATATATGAATGAATGTATTAATATATGAATGATGAAACGTTGCTTTCACATTTCACTCTATTCACCCTAGCGTCGTGCGTTATCTGTCATGATAAGGAGTTAGAAACTCTAAAACAAATGTAACCCTTTTACTCCCCTCTCTTTATCCACCAATTTCTTGCATAATTAGCCATGATTACAAAGCAAAACTTAAGCTGTCACTCCTTCACTCCATCCACCAGCGTCCTGCATTATTTGCCCTGAATGCTAATAGAAATGTAATCCTTTACCTCTTCATTCTATCCTTTTATTTGCCCTGAATGCTAAGTAAAAAATTTAATCCTTTACCTCTTCATTCTTTCCTTTTATTTGCCCTGAATGCTAAGTAAAAATGTAATCCTTTACCTCTTCATTCTATCCTTTTATTTGCCCTGAATGCTAAGTAAAAATTTTAATCCTTTATCTCTTCATTCTATCCTTTTATTTGCCCTGAATGCTAAGTAAAAATGTAATCCTTTACCTCTTCATTCTTTCCTTTTATTTGCCCTGAATGCTAAGTAAAAATGTAATCCTTTACCTCTTCATTCTATCCTTTTATTTGCCCTGAATGCTAAGTAAAAATTTTAATCCTTTATCTCTTCATTCTATCCTTTTATTTGCCCTGAATGCTAAGTAAAAAATTTAGCACTCTTACTTCTTCATTCTATCCTACGATCATCAGTTCCCTGCGTTATCAACTATGATACCAAATCAAAAACATTCAATTTTAACCCTTTCAGCTTCGTGCAGTATCAGCCTTGATAGTAAAACAAAAATTTACCTCTTTCATCCCTTCATCCTACATACCAACTTTCCTTAGTATCAATCATAATAGCAAATGCAAATCAAATGTTTGAAACCTTAACCCTTTCACCCCCTCACTCTATTCGCCAGTGTTCTACATTAACAGCCATGATAGCCAAACAAACATTTAACCCTTTTCTTCCCTTGTCCTATCGTCAAGGTTTCTGCATAATCAACGATGATATCAAATCAAACCTTAAAAACTGAATCATTTCACTCCCTCACCCTATCCACCAGTTCCTACATGATCAGCCATGACGGCAAAGCAAAAACTTAACCTTTTCGCTATCTCGTTCTATCCATCGACTTCTTACATGATCACCCATGATCATCATCATCATCAAGTGCCCTGCCGCATGGCGTTGGCGATCATGGCCCTCCATATGCATCTATCCCTTGTCGCCGCAACCACATCTTCCACCCTCTCTGTCCTCAGCCACCCTGCAAGTCTGTCCAACATTTTGTCCCAGGGTCTACCTGGTGTTCTCTTTCCCTCCAGCTTTCTTGTTGTGACCAGGTGCTCTAATTTCCCTTTCCTTACAAAACGACCTATAAATGCTGCTTTAACAAAGCAAAAACTTAAGCCCATATTTACTTCCCTCATACTATCACCAGTTTTCTGCCTAATCAGCAAGGGAAAAAAAAACAATCCTTTCAATCTTCATCCTAACCACAATTCCTATATTGTAAACCACGGTAACAAAGCAGAACCATAATCTTTTCACTACCTCATCCTATCCACCAACTTCGAACATGATCAGCCACAATAGCAAAGCTAAAACTTAATCCATATTCTTCC
>CM060312.1:17740565-17745565 GCA_030674185.1 Monoplex corrugatus
CTCTCTCTCTCTCTCTCTCTTTCTCTCTCTTTCTCTGTCTGTCTGTCTGTCTGTGTATCTCTTTCTCTCTGTGTGTCTGTCTCTGCCTGCCTGTCTGTCTTTTTTTCTCTCTCTCTTTCCTATCTCTCTCTGTGTCTCCCCCTCTCTCTCTCTTCTCTCTCTCTCTTTCTCTCTCTCTTTTCTCTCTCTGTCTCTCTCCCTCTCTCTGTCTCTCTCTCATCTCTCTCTCTCTCCCTCTCTCTGTCTCTCTCCTCCCTATATATATATATATATATATATATATATATATATATATGTATATATATATATATACATATGTGTGTGTGTGTTGTGTTGTGTGTGTGTGTGTGTGTGTGTGTGTGTGTGTGTGTGTGTGTGTGTGTGTGTGGTGTGTGTGTGTACACTGACTTGTTAGGTCGATGGGGATATCGCAGCACCGACCCATTCTCTCCACAGCACCTGATGTTTTCGTTCACCTCTGAAAAGATAATAACACAATGATAACAATCATGATACTGCTACTGTTACTGTTATTGGTCCTATGTCAAGGGACATAAGCTGGGCACAGACTGTTAGGGTCCTTATGTCAAGAGATACAACCCAAGGTATGTGCTGCCTGTGTTGTCTGATGAAAGAATGCTTATAGTACTATTGTTGTCCATTTACACCGCCCAAAGAGAGAGAGGAAGAGGGAGCAGAGAGACAGAGAGGGAGAGAGAGAGAGAGATGAGAGAGAGACAGAGAGAGAAAAGAGAGAGAGAAAGAGAGAGAGAAAGAGAGAGAGGGGGTGACACAGAGAGAGATAGAAAGAGAGAGAGAGAGAAAAAGACAGACAGGCAGACAGAGACAGACACACAGAGAGAAAGAGATACACAGAGACAGACAGACAGAGAAAGAGAGAGAAGGGAGAGAGAGAAAAGAGAGACGAGAGAGAGAGACAGAAAGAGAGAGACAGAGAGAGAAAGAGTGAGAGACAGAGAGAAGAGAGAGAGGGAGGAGACAGAGAGAGAAAAAGGGGGGAGAGAGGGAGAAGGGAGAGAGAGAGAAGGGAGAGAGAGAGACAGAGAGACAGTTCAGACTTCAAACCTTAGATGGTTTACCCATAAAGTGCCCCTCATGAAGGGGTCACAAATATATAGTCAGCATGACCATTTGATATCGTGACAATCACAATATCAATTTAAACATAGTTTCTGGGTGGATTATTTATTTTCAAGAACTTGATACCACCAGAAAATTACTGGCAAACACATCAACAAGAGAAGACTTAAATACATTGGCCATCTGTTACGCAACAAGAACACAGACCTCATGGCAAACATCTTTCAAGGAAAAACGGCACACACACAAAAACAAAAAAAAAGAAAAGAAAAGAAAAGAAAGGCAGACCTCCAGTCTCATACATCGAGAACATAACCTGAATATTCAAAAAATTGAAATTCCTACTGGAAGCTGGTGGATAAGGTGACGGAATCAAAGGGTTAAGATTTGCTTTGCTGGCATGATCGGCAATGCAGGATGGTGGTGCACAGGGTGCGGGAGTCAAAGGGTTAAAACTGGCCTTCTCGCCGTCCCATCTTAACAACATCATTGTTGTTGTTCTGGTTGTTGTCAGAATAGGATTAGATAAGTTTCCCCCTTCCCTTTTCGCACTTTCCTGGGATGGTTATCCCCTGCCGGCCACATCACCTGAGGTGGGTGTCGACGTAAAAACTGAACCAAATCAATCAATCAATCAATCAATTAATCAATCATCAATCAGTCAACCAATCAATCAATCAATCAATCAATCAAGCAGAGACAGAAACAGAAAGAGAATCAAAACAGAACCCCCAAAAAATCTTACCTGAGGGGATGGGGCAACCAATCAATCAAACAAACAAACAAACAGGGACAGAGACAGAACAGGAACCCTCCCCCCCCCCACCACCACAAAAAGAAAATCTTACCTGAGGTGATGGGGAATCCAGTGACGTCGTGGTCAATGAACTGACCCCATTGCATCAGCATGATGGTGAAGCCCTGGAAGTTGAGTCTGCTGCCGTGAACAAAGCGACTCACATCGGCTGCTGAAGGCAACTCTTTCCCTTCAAAATCTATTGTACGTGGGGCATTAGCACCTGTGGGAGACAAGATTTCAATATTTTGTACAGTTCATTATCATCATCGTCGTCGTCCGTGGACGTCGTTGTCGTCATCATCATCTTGAATGTCGTCGTTGTTGTCATGATTATCATAATTCATGATCCAATTGTCGTCGTCGTCGTTGTCGTCGTCGTCGTCGTCGTCGTCGTCGTCGTCATCATTATCATCATCCAATTGTCATCATCGTCGTCATCGTCGTCGTCATCGTCGTCGTCGTCATCGTCGTCGTCGTCGTCATCATCATCATCATCGTCCATCCATCTATCCATCCATCCATCCATCTTTCCATCCATCCATCCATCCATCCATACATCCATCCATCCATCCATCCATCTATCCATCCATCCATCCACATCCATCCATCCATCCATCCATCCATCCATCCAGTCATCATCACCGTAATCATGTCACCTTCGCCGTCATCCTCAATCTCCTCTCCCATCTCGTCCCAATCGTCATCCTCATCATCTAGTGATTGTCATCCAGTCATCGTCAGCATTATTCTGTTATCATCATCATTATCTTCACCCAATCATCCTGTCATCGTAGTCGTCGTCGTCGTCGTCGTTGTCGTCATCATCATCATCATCATCATCATCATTGCTAGTTAGTCACCATTGTCTTGTCACCGCTGTCATCGTTAACATTCATCACCATCATCATCATCATCCAATGGTTTTATCGTCTTTATCATTATCCAATCATCGTCTGCATCAAATTATCCCATCGTTGTTGTCATCCTCGTCATTACCATCGTCGTCGTCATCATCGTCATCAGCATCATCAGCATCATCAGCAACAGCAGCAGCAGAGCAGCAGAGCAGCACCATCAGAATGATCGTAAGTGTCGTCATTCCGTTATTGTCGTCACCATTCAGCTACCATCTTAATTGAGTCACCATCGCCACCAATGACTACCACCACCTACCATCACCAGCACCAGCACCACCACCACCATCATCGCCATTATCGTGCAGTCGTCATCCAGTTATCATCATCACTATCATCATCATCATGAGGCACTTATCATCCAGTTATCGTCATCACTATCATCATCATCATGAGGCACTTATCATCCAGTTATCATCATCACTATCATCATCGTCATCATCATCATGAGGCACTTATCATCCAGTTATCATCATCACTATCATCATCGTCATCATCATCATGAGGCACTTATCATCCAGTTATCGTCATCACTATCATCATCGTCATCATCATCATGAGGCACTTATCATCCAGTTATCATCATCACTATCATCATCGTCATCATCATCATCATGAGGCACTTATCATCCAGTTATCATCATCACTATCATCATCGTCATCATCATCATGAGGCACTTATCATCCAGTTATCGTCATCACTATCATCATCGTCATCATCATCATGAAGCACTTATCATCCAGTTATCGTCATCACTATCATCATCATCATCATCATCATCATAAGGCACTTATCATCCAGTTATCATCATCACTATCATCATCATCATCATCATGAGGAACTTATCATCCAGTTATCATCATCACTATCATCATCATCATCATCATCATGAGGAACTTATCATCCAGTTATCATCATCACTATCATCATCATCATCATCATGAGGCACTTATCATCCAGTTATCATCATCACTATCATCATCATCATCATCATGAGGCACTTATCATCCAGTTATCATCATCACTATCATCATCATCATGAGGAACTTATCATCCAGTTATCATCATCACTATCATCAACTCATCATCATCATGAGGCACTTATCATCCAGTTATCATCATCTATCATCATCATCATCATCATCATGAGCACTTATCAATCATACACTTATCATCCATTATCAATCATCACATCATCACCACCAATCATATAGCTGACCAAGCTTTATGCATGATCCTACTTCTGTGTCGTTACTGGGATGGGGGAACTTGGCTGTTCGCCACTGATGATGATGGTGATGGTGGTGTGATGTTATGATGATGATGGTGACGGTGGTTGGCGTTGATAGTGTGGTGTTAAGGTGGTTGTTGTTTGGTGGTGGTGGTGGTGGTGGTGATGTGATGGTGATGGTGGTGGTGGTGGTTGGTGGTGGTGGTGATGGTGGTGATGGTGGTGGTGAGTGCTGTGGTGCTGTGGAGGTGGTGGTGGTGGCTGGTGGTGACAGTTGTGACAAAATCAAAACATAGATGAGCGTAAAGTGCTCAATAGATAAACAGACAGATAGATAGATAGATAGATAGATAGATAGATATAGATATAGATATAGATAGATAGATAGATAGAGAGAGAGAGAGAGATAGATAGATAGATAGATAGATGGATGGATAGACAGACAGACAGATATACAGACAGATAGACAGATGGACAGACAGACAGACAGACAGATAGATAGATAGATATAGATAGATAGATAGATAGATAGATAGATAGATAGATAGATAGATAGATAGATAGATAGACAGGTAGACAAATGAATGGACAGTCGGACAGACAATCAGCAGACAGACACACAAACAGATAAATAAAGACCTTGGTAAATTGTTACAGACAGACAGACAGACAGAAAGACAGACAGACAAAGAGAGGAACGGAATGAGAGAGACTGACAGAGGAACAGACAAAAACGAAAGAGACAAAACGGAATGAAATGAAAATGAAGTGAAATAAATATCTATTTTCCAACGATACAGACGTTAGCACACAGGCTAGCTTATATAAACTGCTGTTGCAAATCCAGATCTATTTATATTACAACAACAACAGAAGAAAAAGAAAACACAATACTGCACAAGACAGAAAAATGAGTTATTAGACGTAGAGATCTGAAGAGGAACAATCCGATAC
>CM060312.1:17758065-17803065 GCA_030674185.1 Monoplex corrugatus
ACATTACAACTTCAGTATTACAGCATTAATACCTTGACAATCAAAATTCCTCACAAATTATGAACTATTCGCATATCATACATCACAATTTACATACAAACAAAGATTTGAAAAAGTTTCTTAAAGTATTTCAGTCTCTTTCCCACTCAATTTCTCCCCTATCCCTTCCTCAGCTGTACACATACAGTGATACACACACATGCTCACTCAAGCACACACACACACACACACACACACACACACACACACACACACACACACACACACACACACACACATACACACATGCACGCACACACACACCTTGCTCTATAGGCCCTTATACAAAATACTGTTATACAGGCAGGAGAGATTAGTCTGATGACAAACTTGCAAACTAAGGCTCTTCAGGTTAGATGAGTTTGAAAGAGGTGGGTTTTCAGGTGCCGTTTGAAGGTTGAGAAACACTTAGTTTTTCTGAGAGACAGTGGTAGAGAGTTCCATACATTTGGGCCAAAGACAGAGAAAGATTTTTACCAAAGGTGTCTAGAGAGAAGCGAGGAACAGTCAACAGTGAGGTGTCAGAAGAGCGGAACGTTCGAGAAGGGTTGTAACCCTGCAGGAGGTTGGCAAGATAGGATGGCATGTTCTCGTGATAGATACACTGAAAGCAGAGACAGGCAACTTTATATTGAATCCTAGCCTTTACCGGGAGCCAATGAAGTGTTCTAAGCAGAGATTTTGCACTCTCACGCCTGGGCTTGCGGAGAACAAGGCGAGCCGCGTGGTTCTGTATGCGCTGAAGTTTAGATAGTTGATTGTCATGGAGACCTGCGAATAGAGAGTTACAATAGTCCAGTCTAGATAGTATGAAAGAGACAGCAAGCTTGTTGGTAGCATCAGTGGAAAGGAAGGAGCGAATCTTACCAATTCTGCGTAGCTGATAGTACAGAGTACGGCACAACTATTTGACATGGGCTTCCATAGTAGTAGTAGTATAAAGAGCACAAGCAGTAAAATCAGCAGGAACAGTAGTCGATAGTAGCAACAGTAGTAGGAGAAGTAGAAGTAGCTATAGTAGCAGCATCAACAGCAGAAATAGTAGCTGCAGTAGTAATAGTATCAAGAGCAGAAGCAGTAAAATCAGCAGGAATAGTAGTGGATAGTAGCAGCAGTAGTAGTAGTATCAAGAGCACAAGCAGTAAAATCAGCAGGAACAGTAGTGGATATAGCTGCAGTAGTAGTAGTATCAAGAGCACAAGCAGTAAAATCAGCAGGAACAGTAGTGGATAGTAGCAGCAGTAGTAGTAGTATCAAGAGCACAAGCAGTAAAATCAGCAGGAACAGTAATGGATAGTAGCAGCAGAAGTAGTAGTATCAAGAGCAGAAGCAGTAAAATCAGCAGGAATAGTAGTGGATAGTAGCAGCAGAAGTAGTAGTATCAAGAGCAGAAGCAGTAAAATCAGCAGGAATAGTAGTGGATAGTAGCAGCAGTAGTAGTAGTATAAAGAGCACAAGCAGTAAAATCAGCAGGAATAGTAGTGGATAGTAGCAGCAGTAGTAGTAGTATCAAGAGCACAAGCAGTAAAATCAGCAGGAACAGTAGTGGATATAGCTGCAGTAGTAGTAGTATCAAGAGCACAAGCAGTAAAATCAGCAGGAACAGTAGTGGATAGTAGCAGCAGTAGTAGTAGTATCAAGAGCACAAGCAGTAAAATCAGCACGAACAGTAATGGATAGTAGCAGCAGAAGTAGTAGTATCAAGAGCAGAAGCAGTAAAATCAGCAGGAACAGTAGTGGATAGTAGCAGTAGTAGTAGTATCAAGAGCAGAAGCAGTAAAATCAGCAGGAACAGTAGTGGATAGTAGCAGCAGAAGTAGTAGTATCAAGAGCACAAGCAGTAAAATCAGCAGGAACAGTAGTGGATAGTAGCAGCAGAAGTAGTAGTATCAAGAGCAGAAGCAGTAAAATCAGCAGGAATAGTAGTGGATAGTAGCAGCAGTAGTAGTAGTATAAAGAGCACAAGCAGTAAAATCAGCAGGAACAGTAGAGGATAGTAGCTGCAGTAGTAGTAGTATCAAGAGCACAAGCAGTAAAATCAGCAGGAATAGTAGTGGATAGTAGCTGCAGTAGTAGTAGTATCAAGAGCAGAAGCAGTAAAATCAGCAGGAATAATAGTGGATAGTAGCTGCAGTAGTAGTAGTATCAAGAGCAGAAGCAGTAAATCAGCAGGAATAATAGTGGATAGTAGCAGCAGAAGTAGTAGTATCAAGAGCAGAAGCAGTAAAATCAGCAGGAACAGTAGAGGATAGTAGCTGCAGTAGTAGTAGTATCAAGAGCAGAAGCAGTAAAATCAGCAGGAATAGTAGTGGATAGTAGCTGCAGTAGTAGTAGTATCAAGAGCAGAAGCAGTAAAATCAGCAGGAATAATAGTGGATAGTAGCTGCAGTAGTAGTAGTATCAAGAGCACAAGCAGTAAAATCAGCAGGAATAGTAGTGGATAGTAGCTGCAGTAGTAGTAGTATCAAGAGCAGAAGCAGTAAAATCAGCAGGAATAGTAGTGGATAGTAGCTGCAGTAGTAGTAGTATCAAGAGCAGAAGCAGTAAAATCAGCAGGAACAGTAGTGGATAGTAGCTGCAGTAGTAGGAGATGTAGTAACAGTAGCAGCATCAGCAGCAGAAATAGTAGCAGCAGTAGTAGTAGTAGTATCAAGAGCACAAGCAGTAAAATCAGCAGGAACAGTAATGGATAGTAGCAGCAGTAATAGTAGTATCAAGAGCAGAAGCAGTAAAATCAGCAGGAACAGTAGTGGATAGTAGCAGCAGTAGTAGTAGTATCAAGAGCACAAGCAGTAAAATCAGCAGGAACAGTAGTGGATAGTAGCAGCAGTAGTAGTAGTATCAAGAGCACAAGCAGTAAAATCAGCACGAACAGTAGTGGATAGTAGCTGCAGTAGTAGGAGATGTAGTAACAGTAGCAGCATCAGCAGCAGAAATAGTAGCAGCAGTAGTAGTAGTATCAAGAGCACAAGCAGTAAAATCAGCAGGAACAGTAATGAATAGTAGCAGCAGTAATAGTAGTATCAAGAGCAGAAGCAGTAAAATCAGCAGGAACAGTAGTCGATAGTAGCAACAGTAGTAGGAGAAGTAGAAGTAGCAATAGTAGCAGCATCAGCAGCTGAAATAGAGCAGCAGTAGTAGTTGTATCAAGAGCAGAAGCAGTAAAAGCAGCAGGAATAAAAGTAGATAGAAGCAGCAGAAGTAGGAGATGTAGCAATAGTAGCAGCATCAGCAGCAGAAACAGTAGCAACAGCAGCAGCAGCAGCAGTAGTAGTAGTAGTAATGTCAAGAGCAGAAGCAGTAAAAGCAGAAGCAGTAAAGTAGTATCAGTCATAGAAGCAACAGCAACAGCAACAGCAGCAATAGTAATTGTAGTTAGTTCAGTAGTAGAAGCAATAGTAGTAGCAGAGATAACAGTAGCAATTTAAGTACCAGTAGTAGTAGCAAAAGACTAGCAGCTGCACATCGGAGCAGTGGTAATAACAATAATAGTAGTAATAATAAAAACCTTAACAGCAGCAGCAGCAACAACAGTAGTAGTAGTAGTAGTAGTAGTAGCAGCAGCAAAACAAAACAGTAGTAGTAGTAGTAGTAGTAGTAGCAGCAGCAGCAGCAATAATGGAAGCAGTAGTAGCAGCAATAGTAGTATCAGTAATAAAAGCCGTAGCAAGAGAGTAGTAGTATAGCAGCAGCAGCAAAAATAGCAATAGTATAGAAGTAGTAGACAGCAGTAGTAGTAATGACTATAATAGTCAACAGTAAAGAAGCAGTAGCAACAGCAGTAGTAGTGCCAATAAAAGTATTAGTAGCAACAGCAACAGTAGTAGTAGTAGTAGTAGAAGAAGAGAAGAAGTAAGCAGTAGTAGTAAACAAAAGTAGTAACAGTAATAGAACTAGTAGCAACAGCAGTAGTAGTAACAATAGTAGTAGTAGTAGTGGTAGCAACAGCAACAGTAGTAGCAACAATAATAGAAACAGTAGCAACAGCAGTAATATGCAATAGTAGTAGTAGTAGTGGTAGCACAGCAACAGTAGTAGCAACAATAATAGAAACAGTAGCAACAGCAGTAGTAGTGACAATAGTAGTAGTAGTAGTGGTAGCAACAGCAACAGTAGTTAGCAACAATAATAGAAACAGTAGCAACAGCAGTAGTAGTGACAATAGTAGTAGTAGTAGTGTAGCAACAGCAACAGTAGTAGCAACATAATAGAAACAGTAGCAACAGCAGTAGTAGTGACAATAGTAGTAGTAGTAGTGGTAGCAACAGCAACAGTAGTAGCAACAATAATAGAAACAGTAGCAACAGCAGTAGTAGTGACAATAGTAGTAGTAGTAGTGGTAGCAACAGCAACAGTAGTAGCAACAATAATAGAAACAGTAGCAACAGCAGTATACTGCCAATAGTAGTAGTAGTAGTGGTAGCAACAGCAACAGTAGTAGCAACAATAATAGAAACAGTAGCAACAGCAGTAGTAGTGACAATAGTAGTAGTATAGTAGTGGTAGCAACAGCAACAGTAGTAGCAACAATAATAGAAACAGTAGCAACAGCAGTAGTAGTGACAATAGTAGTAGTAGTAGTGGTAGCAACAGCAACAGTAGTAGCAACAATAATAGAAACAGTAGCAACAGCAGTAATATGCAATAGTAGTAGTAGTAGTGGTAGCAACAGCAACAGTAGTAGCAACAATAATAGAAACAGTAGCAACAGCAGTAGTAGTGACAATAGTAGTAGTAGTAGTGGTAGCAACAGCAACAGTAGTAGCAACAATAATAGAAACAGTAGCAACAGCAGTAGTAGTGACAATAGTAGTAGTAGTAGTGGTAGCAACAGCAACAGTAGTAGCAACAATAATAGAAACAGTAGCAACAGCAGTAGTAGTGACAATAGTAGTAGTAGTAGTGGTAGCAACAGCAACAGTAGTAGCAACAATAATAGAAACAGTAGCAACAGCAGTAGTAGTGACAATAGTAGTAGTAGTAGTGGTAGCAACAGCAACAGTAGTAGCAACAATAATAGAAACAGTAGCAACAGCAGTAGTAGTGACAATAGTAGTAGTAGTAGTGGTAGCAACAGCAACAGTAGTAGCAACAATAATAGAAACAGTAGCAACAGCAGTATAGTGACAATAGTAGTAGTAGTAGTGGTAGCAACAGCAACAGTAGTAGCAACAATAATAGAAACAGTAGCAACAGCAGTATAGTAGTGACAAAAGTAGTAAGTAGTAGTTAGTGGTAGCAACAGCAACAGTAGTAGCAACAATAATAGAAACAGTAGCAACAGCAGTAATACTGCCAATAGTAGTAGTAGTAGTGGTAGCAACAGCAACAGAAGTAGCAACAATAATAGAAACAGTAGCAACAGCAGTAGTAGTGACAATAGTAGTAGTAGTAGTGGTAGCAACAGCAACAGTAGTAGCAACAATAATAGAAACAGTAGCAACAGCAGTAGTAGTGACAATAGTAGTAGTAGTAGTGGTAGCAACAGCAACAGTAGTAGCAACAATAATAGAAACAGTAGCAACAGCAGTAATACTGCCAATAGTAGTAGTGGTGGTGGTAGCAACAGCAACAGAAGTAGCAACAATAATAGAAGCAGTAGCAACAGTAGTAATAGTGACAATAGTAGTAGTAGTAGTAGTGGTAGCAACAGCAACAGTAGTAGCAACAATAATAGAAACAGTAGCAACAGCAGTAGTAGTGACAATAGTAGTAGTAGTAGTGGTAGCAACAGCAACAGTAGTAGCAACAATAATAGAAACAGTAGCACAGCAGTAGTAGTGACAATAGTAGTAGTAGTAGTGGTAGCAACAGCAACAGTAGTAGCAACAATAATAGAAACAGTAGCAACAGCAGTAGTAGTGACAATAGTAGTAGTAGTAGTGGTAGCAACAGCAACAGTAGTAGCAACAATAATAGAAACAGTAGCAACAGCAGTAATACTGCCAATAGTAGTAGTGGTGGTGGTAGCAACAGCAACAGAAGTAGCAACAATAATAGAAGCAGTAGCAACAGTAGTAATAGTGACAATAGTAGTAGTAGTAGTAGTGGTAGCAACAGCAACAGTAGTAGCAACAATAATAGAAGCAGTAGCAACAGCAGTAATACTGCCAATAGTAGTAGTAGTAGCAATAGTAGGGGCAGTGGTAGCCATAGTAGTAGCAGTAGCAGTAGCTGTAACAACAGCAGTTGTCGTAGCAACAGTAGTAGCAGTAGTAGCAATGGTAGTAGCAGCAGTAGCAGCAGTGATAGCAATAGCTATAGCAGTAACAGCAGCGGTAGCAGTAGTTGTAGCAAAACTAGTAGCAGTAGCAGTAGTATATCAGTTGAACTTTTTGTTCACAGCCACTCATGTTCGATTTGTTTTTGTTTGTTCGATCTTTATGTGTTTGCTTCATTGTTTGTTTGGTTGGTTGGTTGGTTGGTTGGTTGGTTGGTTGGTTGGTTGGTTGATTGGTTGGTTGGTTGATTGGTTGGTTGGTTGGTTGATTGATTGGTTGGTTGGTTGGTTGATTGATTGGTTGGTTGGTTGGTTGGTTGGTTGGTTGATTCGTTGGTTCGTCGGTTGGTTGGTTGGTTGGTTGGTTGGTTGGTTGGTTGGTTGGTTGGTTGGTTGGTTGATTGGTTGGTTGGTTGGTTGGTTGGTTGGTTGATTGGTTGGTTGGTTGGTTGGTTGGTTGGTTGGTTGGTTGGTTGGTTGGTTGGTTGATTCGTTGGTTGGTTGGTTGGTTGGTTGGTTGGTTGGTTGGTTGGTTGGTTGGTTGGTTGGTTGATTGGTTGGTTGGTTGGTTGGTTGGTTGGTTGGTTGGTTGATTGGTTGGTTGGTTGGTTGGTTAATTCGTTGGTTCGTCGGTTGGTTGGTTGGCTGGTTGATTGGTTGGTTGGTTGGTTGGTTGGTTGGTTGGTTGGTTGATTGATTCGTTGGTTCGTTGGTTCGTTGGTTGGTTGGTTGGTTGGTTGGTTGGTTGGTTGGTTGGTTGGTTGGTTGGTTGGTTGATTGTTGGTTGATTGGTTCGTTAGTTGGTTGATTCATTGGGTCGTCGGTTCGTTGGTTGGTTGGTTGGTTGGTTGACTGGCTAGTTTGTTGGGTGTTGGTTGGTTTGGTTTGGTTGGTTGGTTAGTTGGTTGCTTGCTTATGAGTTAAAAATGTCTGTAGTGCTTTCCATCACATCATTCCCATTTCATCATGCAGCACATCATATTATTGTGATCCTACTGTCGTTGTCGTTAATGCTGTTTCTGCTGTTGTTGATGGCAATGTCTTCGATTTTGTTGACTAGATATTGTCGTCGTCGTTGTCGTCGATGTTGATGTAGCTGTTATCGTTGTCAGCGATGTTGTTGTTGTTGTTACTGTTGTCATCGATGTTGTTGCTGTTGTTGTCGATGTTGTTGTTACTGTTATCAATGTTGTTGTTGTTGTTGTTGTTGTTGTTGTTGTTGTTGTTGTTATCGATGTTGTTGTTGTTGTTGTTGTTGTTGTTATCGAAGTTGTCAGTGTCGCTGTCATCGATGTTGCTGTTGTTGTTGTTGTTGTTGCTGCTGCTGTTGTTGTTGCTGCTGCTTTTGTTGTTGTTGTTGTTATTGTTGTTGTTATCGTTATCGTTGTCATCAGTCTCGTTGTTGTTGCCGTTGCTGTTTATGTAGTCGTTGCAGTCTTTCAATCGGTACCCTGCCCTTTATCTGACCTTCATAACAGTCATCGGTTTTGTCTCCGGAGGCTTGTGAACACCCGTTTACGTATCATTCTATTTGACATTTTTAGGTCACTGTCGCTCTACTTCTTTGATCCTAGCCTGTCAATAAACTCATACACACGGACACACACTACACACACATACACACAGAAACACACATACATGCACGCACCCGCTTGCGCGCGCGCGCCACACACACACACACACACACACACACAAACATACACACACACACTTACATACACACATACACACACATAAGATGCGCATATATGAAGATAGACAAATGTATATATCTCTCTATATATACATATATACGTATATATGTATATATATATATATGTGTGTGTGTGTGTGTGTGTGTGTGTGGGTGTTTTGTTGTCATGCATAGTTCTGTTTTCCTTTCCATATTTGTGTGTAGTGATGTGGTATGAGATGTGTTATTATGTTATCATGTGGTATTATGCGGTATGATGTGTTTTGCAGTATGAAGTGTGACATATCTGTCCATATGTCTTATGTTATATGTGTACACTATTTGTGGCTGTTCTGTGCGTCTATTATGTGAAGCGCCTTGTGCTCCCTCCTTGTGAGGGAGGAAGGCGCTCAACAAATGTCCAATATTATTATTATTATTATGTATGTATGTATATTCATATATACATATACATAATACTTGTATAAACATACATATATACACACACTCACACACACAAATTATGTAGATAGATAGATAGATAGATAGATAGATAGATAGATAGATAGATAGATATAGATAGATAGATAGATAGATAGATAGATAGATAGATAGCTATCAATACATTATACTCATCTATTTTTATTTATTTACATATTTTTCTACATACATACATACATACATACATACATACATACACATAGACAAACAGATAGATAGATAGATAGACAGACAGACAGACAGATAGATAGATAGATAGATAGATAGATAGATAGATAGATAGATAGATAGATAGATAGATAGATAGATAGATAGATAGAGTGTTACTCGGACATTAAGAACTGGATGACATCCAATAAACTTCAGCTTAATGACGACAAGACAGAAGCTATCTTCATTGGCACCCGTCAGAAACTTTCTCAGCTGCCTCCTCTTTCTCTCCCATTATGTAACACATTAGTCCCAATTTCTGATTCAGTTAAAAACCTTGGTGTCTACATTGACTCTACCCTCTCCATGAACAACTTTGTTTCTCAAACTGCCAGATCTTGCTACTATCACCTCCATCGTATAAGCCTGATCAGGAAGTATCTCTCTGTGGAAACAACTGCAAAACTCGTTCTCTCCTTCATAATGTCTCGCATTGACTATTGCAATTCACTCCGGTCTGGTCTTCCTGCCTCCACCATTCACATCCTACAGCTCATTCAAAACAATGCTGCACGCCTTGTACTCAAAAAGAAAAAAGCTGACCACATATCTCCTCTCCTGGCACAACTTCACTGGCTCCCTGTATCAAAGCGCATACAGTACAAACTAGACACCATGTGCTACAAAAGCCTCAATAACGCAGCCCCCGATTACCTGTCAAGCCTACTTGAGATCTGTTCCCTCACGTGCCCTCCGCTCTGCCTCCGATCCTCTGACTTTTCGCTTTCCACGCACTAAGCTCAATACCTATGGTCCACGAGCCTTCTCTGTTTCTGGTCCACTCTCCTGGAACAAACTTCCTTTCTCAGTCCGTCAGCAACATACTTATATTTTGTCTCCTTCAAGTCCGCTCTCAAAACTCACCTTTTCTCCTCTGCATAAAATCCTGACCTCACTCAATCCCCTCTGCAACCTGTCTCCACTCGGAGGGGAATCACATTGTAATATATAATTGTATATAATATGCTCTCTATAATTTTCCATTGCTTTTATTCTTTCTCCCCATTTATAGCCTGTGCGTGTGTGTGTGTGTGTGCGTGCGTGCGTGTGTGTCGTGCGTGCGTGCGTGCGTGTGTGTGCGTGCGTGCGTGTGTGTCTGTTTTAGCGCTTAGATTTGATTTATCAAGATTTTGCGCTATATAAATAAAATATTGTATTGTATTGTATTGTATTGTATTGTATTGTATAGATAGACAGATAGACAAAGACAGACAGACAGATAGATAGATAGATAGAAGGTACATGTGAAATGTATGCGTGCATGTGTGTGTGTGTGTGTGTATGTGTGTCTGTCTGTCTGTATGTATGTATGCATTTATGTATGTATTATGTACGTATGTATATGTGTATGTATACACGCCTGTATGTATGTATGGATGGATGGATGGATGTATGTGTGTATGTACGTGCGTACGTATTTACGTATGTATGTATGTATGTATGTATGTATGCATGTATGTATGTATGTATGTATGTATATATGTATGTATGCATGCATGTATGTATGTACGTATGTATGTATATATGTACGTATGTGTGCATGTATGTATGTATATGCGTGCGCGTGTGTGTGCACGTGTATAAAGTTCGCACGATCGCGAGCAATTGCGCACACTGATGCACACGCAGTATCACACATACACAAACAGACAACAACAACAAAAAACCACACACACACCAGTACACAAACGTACTCATGCATCACATATACATTTATACGCAAATACACACACGCATGCGTGCGCGTACACGAACATGCACATACAGACACGCATGTGTGCACGCACATGTGCACACCACTCCCACATTACACCCCCCCCCCCCCCCCCACATACACACACACACGTCACACTCCCACATAGATGCAGCCTATGATAACCTCCTCAGCAAAAGTATTTTAAGTTTGTTTTCTATGATTATGCTAATTGCATGAATAAAAATTCAGCCTGTCGGGTAAATGGCTTTTTTCTAAATCATAATAACCTATATTCTTCATATGACCATTATTCCACGGGAAGGATTTAAATGAGGACCACTCCCAAATTAGTCCCGTTAAAATGCGTGTTTGTTCGTTCGTTCTTTGATTTAACGTCTTTTCACATGAGTGATATATGCGTGTGTGTGTGTGTGTGTGTGTGTGTGTCTGTGTGGGGTGTGTGTGTGTGTGTGTGTGTGTGTGTGTGTGTGTGTCTGTGTGTGTGTGTGTGTCTGTGTGTGTGTGAGTGTATGTGTGTGTGTATATGTGTGTGTGTGTTGTGTGTGTGTGAGTGTATGTGTGTGTATATGTGTGTGAGTGTATGTGTGTGTATATATGTGTGTGTGTGTGCGTGTGTGTGTGTGTGTGTGTGTGTTTCTCTGTGTGTGTGTGTGTTTCTCTGTGTGTGTGTGTGTGTTTCTCTGTGTGTGTGTGTGTGTCTCTTGTGTGTGTGTGTGTTGTGTGTGTGTTGTGTGTGTGTGTGTGTGGTGTGTGTATTGTGTGTGTGTGTGTGTGCGTGTGTGTGTGTGTGTGTGTGTGTTGTGTGTGTGCGTGCGTGAGTGGGTGTTCCTGTTTCCGTTTTTTCGTTGTTTGTTTGTTTGTTTGTTTGTTTGTTTGTTTGTTTGTTTGTTTGTTTGTTTTGTTTTGTTTGTTTGTTGTTTCTTTCTTTCTTTCTTTGTTGGGATTGGTGTTTCTTTAGTATGTGTAGAACACGGCTGTTCCCGAGCAAGATTTTAGTTTGAGAGCAGGAGCGGCTGAGGGGAGGGGGATGGGAGGGGAGAGATAAACGATAAGCAGATGTGGACTCTCAAGTGGCAGCTAGCCAGTTGAGCGCTCTGCACAGAGCAGTGTGTGAGTGCAACGCGCTGAGCTGTCAAAAGGGAACCGCAGGAGTCCGTGATACGAGACTCGTAGAAGGCCATTTAACTTTTTATAGCGTTGCAGTACATGGGTAGGTTGCAAAAACATTAAATTACAAAGTCTGAATTTCACCAAGAGAAATATGAACAATATAACCAAACGCAGGAATGGCTCATGTAGAAACTAATATCAGGCATGCAGAATTTAATTAGATATAACAGCTGTTTTGCTTGCAAAGATCAGATGACTGACAGAAGAAAACCACATATGTAAAATAGAAAATCCAATTTAAATGACAAACTGTTCATGCTCCTGCAGTTTTACGACATTCATATTTTCAGAGATGTTAGCTGCATGTGTGTGGACAACATCAAACTTACCGAATAAGTATTTTAATCATCCGAAGGATCGTTATCAGGTTGTTTAGTAAGTATCCCATCACTTTGATATGGCACAGATTTCTCTCACAGTACTAAGACAGCAGCCTTCTTTCACAACAGTGCAGAGGCTACTATACAGGCTTACATAGCCTCAACACTAATTGTCTTTTAATACAGAACCAGCAGAAATCCATTTGCCAGTTCTTATTACCACTTCTGTCACAGATACACACGCACAACTACTAAAATACGACAAACACACACACTAACAACAACAACAACAACGAATAACAGGGAAAAAAACAGTTTCAATGTAAAAATTCTAAATAAAACGACGAAACTGAGTCACACATACACACACACACACACACACACACACACACACACACACACACACACACACACACACACACACACACACATACACACACACACAAGCTACACACACACACATACATACATACATACATACATACAATACATACATACATACACACACACAAAAAAGCAAAACAAACAAAAAATACAATAAGAACAAAAATGACAAAAGAAATTAAACAAAACAGCAACAAAAACAAAAGAGACAACAACAGGAAAACAACAACATAAAAATATTTTCACTCACGTACTGTCTCCCGTTTTACATGAAATAATTCCAGTATAGAAAGGTAGATGAAATACACCAAAACACACACACACACACACACACACACACACACACACACACACACACACACACACACACACACACACACACACACACACACACCACACACACACCACACACACACACCACGTGAGAAATGATGACACTCACTTACACTCTAAGTGAAGCACAAACTCAAACTATATAACCAAATGAATAATTTATAGCTGCACTCAGTCAAATGATAAATAAACAATAAGGATTCAAAAAAATGAATTGACAAAGTGTGCACAATTTCGTTCTACACAACGCCAAAGTTGATGATAAAATGGCTTAATCACTGTACTGTACAGTGCAGTATTAATCCTCTGTTTCCCTTGCCACTAGACTAAGGAATGCGGAAACATATAGCTACGGGGTAAGTGCGGACGTCTGATATCTGACATCTGGTGCCATGCTGGCCACCAACTAAAAGGCGAAAAAGGCAGCTACTGAAACAGCCGTGGTATGTGCGTGTGTGTGTGTATGTGTGTGTGTGTATACATACGTATATATATATATACATATGTGGTGTGTGTGTGTATGTGAGTGTGCGTGCGTGTGTGTGTGTGAGTGTGCGTGCGTGCGTGCGCGCGCGCGCGCGCGTGTGTGTGTGTGTGTGTATTTTCGTTTTTCGTCTATGTTTGTTTGTTTCTTTCTTTCTTTCTTTCTTGGGATTTTTTTTTTTTTTTTTTTTTTTTTTTTTTTTTTTTGAAGGAGGAGATTTGAAGAGGGGTCCCAATTTCAGCCTGAGCTGTGAAGATCTCATGCCGCTCATCCAGAAGCTCCGCAACACAGTAATCCCAGGTTCATACGTATAGTCGACGTTTCCAGTGCCGGAAGCCCATGGGAGTCTGACCGCAGTGTGACCACCCGTTGATGCTGCTGGGGTCATTTCGTTGGAGTTCAACAGTGCAAGTTCTGAATCAACGTAACTGCCAGCGTTCAAGCACACAAGACAAACACAAACACAGGAAAATAAAAATGAGAACGTGTATTTAATTCACGAAACTTTGACATCCGGCAAAATTTTTCGGATAACTGGTTTTCGTCAAGCTTACACACAAAAGACAACAAAGACTAAATCACACACACACACAAATAATATTAGGGAGTGAAAATACACAACAAAACTTTCCTGACGTTTCTTTGAGCAGTTAAAGCTAGTCTTGTTATCAAATTACTGAGGACATGTCTGTTAACCTTTGACTCCCATATGCTATCCACCGACTTCAAAAACTGAACCCTTTGACTCCCGTATTATATCCACCGACTGCAAAAAAAAAAAAAGGAAAAAAAAGAAAATAACCCTTTGACTCCCTTGCCCTGTCCACGATCTTTTTGCAGGAAACTGGTGGATAGGGTGAGGGAATCAGAGGGTTAAGTTTTCGCTTTGCTGGTATGGTTAAGAATGCTGAATGCTGGTGGACAGGGTGCGAGAGTCAAAGGGTTAAACTCCTCTGACGACAGTAATCGCTCAGCTCCGGAGCCAGACCTGGTGAGAAAGCTCCATCGTAAGGAGACCACCACCAGCGATCACCTCTTCTCCCCAATAAACAACGGACACCAAAGAGCCCGGACTGAATTCATATCAATCGTGGAAGCGTACAGATGATCGAAACTGAAGTCACCATGAGATCAGGTATGATATGCCTCAGAACTTTAGACAATTTTCACGGTGTTATGATAATGTTTTTTTATGCCTCAGAACCTTCGACAATTTTCACGATGTTATGATAATTGTTTTTATGCCTCAGAACCTTCGACAATTTTCACAATGTTATGATAATTTCATTTATGCCTCAGAACTTTCGACAATTTTCACGATGTTATGATAATTTTCTTTATGCCTCAGAACCTTCGACAATTTTCATGATGTTATGATAATTTCTTATGCCTCAGAACCTTTCACAATTTTCACGATATTATGATAATTTTTGTTAGGATCATCGCACTCAGGAATGTTACCTTTGAGCTCATCTTTCTTTTTTTTCGTCCCATTTTCTACGCCACCTTAATGTTCAGATTCAGGTCCATACTGCTTATAGCCCAGCCGACTACTAGAGCCATATCAGGGCTAACACCACGTCCAAAACGACAACCCGTTAAGATAAAAAAAAACAGTTAAAACCCGTGTTCACCATTAACCTTGCAAATTCATAATGCAATTAAAGAAAAACAGACGTCAAATCATATCAGGTGACGCCACCATAATGGCCACAGAAGTTGGAACAGTTTTTACAATGTGATGATGATGACGATGTCGATGATGATGATAATCACGATGCTATGGAGTTCCATCTAGGATTGAGACTGCGTGACAGGGCTGTACTCTAAGCTAAATATCATAACATATTCTGGCGTCAACCAAGCCCGAGAGATACAGACACCTGCGGTGCTGGTCAGAAGATTTAAGCAACACTCTCAATGACGCATCCGTGAAGTGGATGAGTCTCGACTGTGTGGTCCCAGTCTTCCCAATGAGCCCATAGCACGCCCGACTCTGGGTAGGAGCCGGTTAGAGCCGAAAAATCACAAAATGATTTTTGAAGGTACTGATGTGGTTTCGAACCTTCCAGTCGCGCTTGTGTGTGTATGTGTGTGGTGGTCTTCGATTTAATGTCTATTCACTAAAGTGATTTTAGACCAAAAAAAAAAAAAAGGGGGGGGGGGAATACAGGAGGAGTGAAGAGGGTATATGAAAATTATCAATTTTGATCTTTAAAAAAAAATGATCCAGAAAACAATTATTTCTGAGGAGAGAAAGGTAAATCTAACAAATAGTGTTATCACAATTAAAGATTTAAACAAACAATCTAATAAACAAAATAATAAACATCTAGAATAAATGAATAAAAGTCAAAACTAAGAATCGACTAACCACAACAGTGAACAAGTGAAATAACATGTTAAAGGTAATTCGCTATAGGACTTTTTGACAGACTAACAAAAAATTCATATATTAATGATGGTGAGGCAAATGTGTTAGAAATTGTCTTTGTAGAGAGTATAGGAATATGTCGTGTTACCCGAACACATGAAAGTATATGACTATGCGTTATCTTCTTTCCACACAGACACACTACATTCCTGGTGCATTTTGTTTTGAATGCATCAAGTTTCCACCTATACATAAGGGGTTGTATAGCTCTGCCGGCAGGACACGGCTTAGGTGATTTGCTAATTTCAAAGTTCATGTAACATTTTTTATACTTTTTCTGTTTATCTTGGAACTGCTTCCATACGTAGGTGTCCACTAAGGTATAACACTCATGCAACGAGAGAGAAAGCTGTATATTATTTTAATCTGGTGAGCTCTTTGCCCCCCGTTTGGCAGCCCTATCAATCATATCATTATAATGAAAAGAAGTATGAGATGGTATCCAGCAGAAAGGAATATCAGTGCCTCTTAAGGATAAACTATGAATCAAGTGACTAATTTACAATATCATCTCAGATCTTGTTTTAATTTTGATGATTCAAGAGCTCGAAGTACTGATTTTGAATCAACGCAAAAAAGTATCTGAAGAATTGTCCTAGGAAGACTTAGCATATAATTCAAAGCCATTAATATTGCAAAAGAGTTCAGCGGTAAAGTCAGATTTATTGAGCCCAATATAGAAAGATTTCTCAATTTTGAGAGCAGGTATTGAAAACGCTGAGCCTGCTTGCCTTTCAATTATTGATCCATCAGTGAAAATTTTCAAGTGATCAGAATAAAAGTCTTCTATATGACATTTAACTTGACTTGCCAGTAAGTTGATATTATCTTCTTTTTTCAAATCTGTGTGGTATATGTCAAATCGGGCTCTTTGGAGTTCCCAACTGGGTACTGGTGAAAAGGAAGGTCTTATAGATACAGGATCCGCTTTTAGATCAATTCCAGAGCCTTTCATAACGTCAGATGTATATGTTGCAAGAGTGACCTGTGAAGATATTGATTTAGCTCTTTTTTGAAAGTCAGTGTCTGATCTTAATTTTGATTCATTTTCGATTATGTTTTCTGTACTGGTGGTTCTTAACAAAAATTTAGTAGAAGCGACTTTCTTTTGTTCATCAAGTGGCAACAATTTGATTGCATCGTATGTGCGAAGACAAGAGGCATGCATTGGAAGACCCAGCGCAAGTTTGAAACCTTTACAATCTAAGCTGTGCAGTTTTGTTAGTAAATGTCTAGGTGCACTGAAGAAGATTTCTTGGGCAAAGGTTAATTTAGATCTAATAAGCGATTTACAAAGATGAACAAGTCTTGATGTATCTTGTCCCCATGTCTGTTTGCGAACTATTTTCAAGAAATTCAAACTTTTTTGAGCTTTCGTTAATAAGTATTCAATATGCTGATTCCAAGATAATTTCGCGGTAAGGAAAACTCCTAAGAATTTAATCTCCCAGTTTGAAAGTGGGAATATTTGATGTGTGTGTGTGTGTGTGTGTGTGTGTGTGTGTGTGTGTGTGTGTGTGTGTGCGCGCGCGCGCGCGCGTGTGTGTGCGTGTATTTTTTCTGTGTGTATGTATTTCTCTGTGTGTGTTTGCGTATGTGTATGTGTATGTGCTCACATATATATATATACATACATATCTATGTGTGTGTATGTGTGTGTGTTGTGTGTGTGTTTAATTAAAACACTTGAAAGTAAAATCAATTTAGAACACGAAGAGAGAGAGAGAGAGAAGAGAGAAAGAGAAGAATTTCAAGACTTCGCCAGAGCATAGGGTTTATCTTCAGGCATTTGGAATTTGCAGTGATTAGTAATAATGAAAGACTAATGATAAATCATTCATATAAAGCTGTATTGTCTTCTCTTTTTAGATAACTATAACAAGAATTATAAGTTTGTAAAAAGTGTGGTCCACATTTTTTTGTTAATCGAACGAACAATCATTCTCAAAACACTATGACTAGAATTATGACCTTGTATAAAGTTTGGTCCACATTTTTGTTAATCAAACCATCATTCTTAGAGCACCACACTGTATAACCATAATGATTTTTATGTTATATACTGTACATGTACATTGTTGTAACTTGCCATTGTTCTCCAAGACTGACAGACAGAGGCTGTCCCTTAGAAATAACTGGCTTATAGAAGCAGCAGCAGCAGTAGTAGAAATGGTGATTTTAGTAACAGCACAACTGATTATAGAAATTAGTAGCAGGACAAGGAGTGTTAGTGGAAATAATAGTGGTAGTACAAATAGTAGTGGTAGTAGTACTAGTAGTACTAGTAGTAGTAGTAGTAGTAGTAGTAGTTAGGTTATAGAAGTTAGTAGCAGCAGAAGGAGTGTTAGTGGAAATAATAGTGGTAGTACAAATAGTAGTAGTAGTAGTAGGTAGTAGTAGCAGCAGCAGCAGCAGTAGTAGTAGTAGTAGTAGGTTATAGAAGTTAGTAGCAGCAGAAAGAGTGGTAGTACAAATAATAGTAGTAGCAGTGGTAGTAGTAGTAGACAATAGTAGTAGTAGTAGTAGTGTAGGTTATAAAATAGAAGTTAGTAGCAATAGGAATGTTATTGGAAATAATACCAGTGGTAGTAGTTAGTAGTAGTAGTAGAAAGTAGTTGTTATTGTTGTTGTTGTTGTTGTTGTTGTAGTTTTTGTTGTAGTTGTAGTTGTAGTAATAGCTGTTGTTAATGTTGTTGTGATGTGGTGGTGGTTGTGGTGGTGGTTGTGGTGATGGTGGTGTGGTGGTTGTGGGGTGATGGTGGTGGTGGTGTGGCAGCGGTAGAAGTAGAAGAAGGAGGAACACCAGTAGTAGCAGCAGCAGCACCAGAAGCAACAGCTGCAGCAGCAGAAGTTGTAGTTGTAGTGGCTGTAGTATTTTAATTATTGTCGTTGTCATCATTATGTGCTACATAGGCCTATGTACACAAGCAAGTGCTCACGCATACACTCACTAGAACACATACACACACACACACACACACACACACACACACACACACACACACACACACCATACACTCATGCATACTCACTCATATACATACACACTCACCCATACACACACGTGCGCACACAAGCAGGCACACACACACACACACACACACACACACACACAACACAACACACACACACGCGCGCGCGCCACACACACACACACACACATAAACACACACACACACACACACACACACCACATTAATGAATGATAATACATGCACACAATGTTGGATTTCGCACCTGCCAAGTCGGATCCTTGCATGTACCCGGATGTATGTTTGGGCACATACACCACACACACACGCACGCACGTATGCACAAACACAAACAAACAAACACAACACACACACACACACACCATCTCTCTCACACACCACTCACTCACTCACCACCAACACACACACACCCACCACACACACACACACACACACCACACACACACACACACACACACACACACACACACACACACACACGTCTTTCGGCGAACCGACCAGAGCAACATTACCATATATTCATTATGGAAAAAATGTAAACGGCGCTAAATATTCACATATGGAATACTTGATCAATAAAGCAATTTATGAAGACAGGTCATGTCTATATCACTAAAGGGAAAAATTGTCTGTAAGCTGTGTATATTTTCATAGCCATGATTTTTAACGACAAAAAAAACAAAAACAAAAAAAGATTTCTAAAGACCAAAAATCATTATCGAGAAAATAAATGCCTGTTAATTGCTTTCATTTTTCATGCCCTCACAAGTGCAGTGAACCTTTAGGAATTTTTGAAAAACTCACATTAAAAAAAAAATTCATCTCAATGATATTTCCCAACCACCACCACCCACCACCCACATGGCAATGTTCTCCACAGTTTCTTCGCACCCTGCTCTCCACCCCTACTATCAAGGACAAAAAGTTCAAAGCCCTCTCCCACACGAACGCTACCAACAACAACAAAATGGACAGATCCAGTTGGAAAACTTGGGAAAATCCCCTGATTTTATTCTGTAATCCTTCTCTTTCTCCCTCCCCCCCCCCTTACCCTCCCCAGCTAACACTGCATGCATGCACGTATGCAAAGAACTCAGACACTGTTATCACCAACACCAACACCAACACCAACACCAACACCAACAAAAACACACATGCTCATACACACGAGAACTTACGCACATCCGTCTACTATCATTCTTAGAGAAGAGACGTTAAATCAAAGGACGAACATACGCAAATTATGTACACACACTAGGCGCCTACATCGACCAATGTGATCATCAGTTATCATCATCATCATCAGGTGCCCTGCCGCACGGCGTTGGCGACCATGGACTTCCAACCATCTCTATCTCTCCTAGCATCTCCCCCACCCTCCTCATCCCCAGCCACTCTGCAAGTCCGTCCAGCATTCTCTCCCTGGGTCTACCTGGCGCTCTCTTTCCCTCCAGCTTTCCCGTTGTGACCAGGTGCTCCAATCCTCCTTCTTCATAAAATGGCCTATAAATGTTGCCTGTCTTTTCCTAATCTTCCTTATGAGTGATCAAGTCCGTCCAATATTTTCTCTCGGGGTCTATCAGGTGTTCTCTTTCCCTCCAGCTTCCTGTTGCGACCAGGATCAATATTTATGTTGAAAGAGAAACAAATCACTCACACACACACACATACACACACGCACGTATGCACGGACGCACGCACGCACGCATATACACGCACACACACACACACTTACACCAATATAAAGTTGCCTGTCTCTGCTTTCAGTGTATCTATCACGAGAACATGCCATCCTATCTTGCCAACCTCCTGCAGGGTTACAAACCTTCTCGAACGCTCCGCTCTTCTGACATCTCACTGTTGACTGTTCCTCGCTTCTCTCTAGACACCTTTGGTAAAAAATCTTTCTCTGTCTTTGGCCCAAATGTATGGAACTCTCTACCACTGTCTCTCAGAAAAACTAAGTGTTTCTCAACCTTCAAACGGCACCTGAAAACCCACCTCTTTCAAACTCATCTAACCTGAAGAGCCTTAGTTTGCAAGTCTGTCATCAGACTAATCTCTCCTGCCTGTATAACAGTATTTTGTATAAGGGCCTATAGAGCAAGGTGTGTGTGTGCGTGCATGTGTGTATGTATTGTGTGTGTGTGTGTGTGTGTGTGTGTGTGTGTGTGTGTTGTGTGTGTGTGTGTGTGTGTGTGTGTGTGTGTGTGTGTGTGTGTGTGTGTTGTGCTTGAGTGAGCATGTGTGTGTATCACTGTATGTGTACAGCTGAGGAAGGGATAGGGGAGAAATTGAGTGGGAAAGAGACTGAAATACTTTAAGAAACTTTTTCAAATCTTTGTTTGTATAGTCAGTGTTTAAATTTTAATATTCTGTGGTTTCTTATGTGTCTTCTTACTTGTATAGCTTTAATGTTTGTTGTTATCTTATTGTGTATGTAATTGTGAACATTTTTTATCACCTTTTGCCTTTCTTGCGAAATGTAAAGCGCTGGTGAGCATGTTTTTATATGGAATATGCGCTATACAAATAAACATTATTATTATTATTATTATTATTATTATTATTATTATTATTATTATTATTATATTATTTAAAAAAAAGAAGAGGAAGACGAAAACTGATGCCAGATTTTTGGAATTTAAAAGTGGAATTCGTGTGGAATACAAGACTTCTTGGTCTTTACTTTTAGATCTGTAGCAGGGTCTCCTCAACGCTCAGTTTGTGTTTGTTTTGTTGGTTGGTCTGTCGCTGTTGGTGTTATTGTCGTTGTTGTTGTTGCTGTTGTTCAAAACAAGTGCAACTGCCCACGTTCAAGCAAATAGGTACCAGATAAACACAAAAATAGAACCAGAACGCGTATTTAAGGGGGCAGACCTACCCAGACCTACCCTGATGTATACATCAGACATAATATGTTCAAAAGTTTTCATCCGATTTCCTTGATATTTGGCACACATATAGCAGGGACAGGTACCTATAGCCGGTAGAAAAATCTTGCAGTTCTGCTCGAAAGAAACATTTTTATCAAAAATTGTGTTATCATTTTTTTTATTAAAATTATTCTAAAAATTGGTGTGATGATTGTACAGAAAATAATGAAGATAGAGCTACATACTATATAGATGTGTTTGCTCACTAAATATCAAATTGCTAACATGAATATATGTGTAGTTATAAATGTCACAGTATGTACTATATTTTTTTCATTTTCGTGAGAACATTTTTTAATTAATTAATTTTTGTCAACTTTTCATAACTCACAGACCCCAACAAAGATATTCAATCCAAAGAATACTGTCTGAGGTATCTTCTTGCCAAATATCATGGTGATTGGTTAATTAGAACTAAAACACTGAACATCACAATCTTGGTACCCAAATCTGGGTAGGTCTGCCCCCTTAATACAACAAGACAAGACAGGCGCAAATTTTCGGCCAACTGGCCTTTGTCGAGCGTGAATGAAAGATCACAAACAAACATCAAATACAAAATTAGGAGAAAAAGACTGAAACTTCCCTGCTGCTTCGTCCTCTTCTTCGTCTTCTTCTGTTCTCTTCTCTCACTGGACGAAGCAGCAGGGAAGTTTCAGTCATTTTCTCCTAATTTTGTATTTGATGTTTGTTTGTGATCTTTCATTCACGCTCGACAAAGGCCAGTTGGCCGAAAATTTGCACCTGTCTTGTCTTGTTGTATTAAATACGCGTTCTGATTCCATTTTCGTTGCTGTTGTTGTGCTTGTTGTTGTTGTTGTGGTGGTGGTGGTGGTTTTTATCGTCATTTTCCTCAAATATATCTTTTTTATTTTGCGTTTCAGACTTGACAACTTTTTTTTTTCTGTCGAGTGAAAGGTCTGTTTGTTTCATGTCTTTCATCTTTCTGTTTGTACGTATCATTTGCAAGGAAGACAACCCTAATCTCTCTCTCTCTGTCTTGGGGCCGTAAAGACGTACCTGCCTTTACTCTATTCTGTTTAAAGGGTAAGTTGTTCTGTGATACACTGTAACAGTATAAATTGTTCTGTAATACACTGTAAATAGTTATGTGGCACGATGTGATTGTGTAAATAGTTACGTGGTAGAATGTGACAGTAGAACGGGCCTGTGGCGCAATGGATAACGCGTCTGACTACGGATCAGAAGATTCCAGGTTCGAATCCTGGCAGGCTCGATTTTTTTTCCTTTTTTTTTTTTTCCTTTCTTTTTTTTTTTCTTTTTTTATACAACCTACTGAGGCCCGTGCAAAAAGGAAGGCAGCAAGTAGAAGTACCGAAACCTCCAGGCCAGTTTCCCTGCCCCCATTGCGGATGTCTTCGCCGTTCCCGCCTTGGACTCTACAGTCACCTTCGAGTTCACCCCTGTACATAGTTGTCATTGTCCAACGCGACAGACTACCACCACATTGTGACAGTGTAAATAGTTATGTGGTATGATGTGACAGTGTAAATAGTTATGTGGTATGATGTGACAGTGTAAATAGTTATGTGGTATGATGTGACAGTGTAAATAGTTATGTGGTACGATGTGACAGTGGAAATAGTTATGTGGTATGATGTGACAGTGGAAATAGTTATGTGGTATGATGTGACAGTGTAAATAGTTATGTGGTATGATGTGAGTGTAAATAGTTATGTGGTATGATGTGACAGTGTAAATAGTTATGTGGTATGATGTGACAGTGTAAATAGCTATGTGGTACGATGTGACAGTGGAAATAGTTATGTGGTACACTGTGACAGTGTAAATAGTTATGTGGTACACTGTGACAGTGTAAATAGTTATGTGGTATGATGTGACAGTGTAAATAGTTATGTGGTACACTGTGACAGTGTAAATAGTTATGTGGTATGATGTGACAGTGGAAATAGTTATGTGGTATGATGTGACAGTGGAAATAGTTATGTGGTACGATGTGACAGTGTAAATAGTTATGTGGTATGATGTGACAGTGTAAATAGTTATGTGGTACGATGTGACAGTGTAAATAGTTATGTGGTACGATGTGACGGTGTAAATAGTTATGTGGTATGATGTGACAGTCTAAATAGTTATGTGGTATGATGTGACAGTGTAAATAGTTATGTGGTACACTGTGACAGTGTAAATAGTTACGGTACACTGTGACAGTGTAAATAGTTATGTGGTATGATGTGACAGTGTAAATAGTTATGTGGTACGATGTGACAGTGAAAATAGTTATGTGGTATGATGTGACAGTGTAAATAGTTATGTGCTACGATGTGACAGTGTAAATAGGTATGTGGTATGATGTGAGAGTGTAAATAGTCATGTGGTATGATGTGAGAGTGTAAATAGTTATGTGGTATGATGTGACAGTGTAAATAGTAATGTGGTACACTGTGACTGTGTAAATAGGTATGTGGTATGATGTGATAGTGTAAATGGTTATGTGGTAGATGTGACAGTGTAAATAGTTATGTGGTACACTGTGACAGTGTAAATAGTTATGTGCTACGATGTGACAGTGTAAATAGGTATGTGGTATGATGTGAGAGTGTAAACAGTTATGTGGTATGATGTGACAGTGTAAATAGTTATGTGGTACACTGTGACAATGTAAATAGTTATGTGCTACGATGTGACAGTGTAAATAGGTATGTGGTATGATGTGAGAGTGTAAATAGTCATGTGGTATGATGTGAGAGTGTAAATAGTTATGTGGTATGATGTGACAGTGTAAATAGTTATGTGGCATGATGTGACAGTGTAAATAGTTATGTGGTACGATGTGACAGTGTAAATAGTTATGTGGTATGATGTGACAGTGTAAATAGTTATGTGGTATGATGTGACAGTGCAAACAGTTATGTGGTATGATGTGACAGTGTAAATAGTTATGGTAGAAAGAAACTCTAGGGAGAGCTAGACAACAGAAGGTCTTCAGAGAAGTAACCCCCTTTAGACAAGTGTTTCGGCCCTGAATTCCTTACACTCTCGGGGGGCCGGGCCACATCCAGGTCATGACTCCTGGATGCCCTTCTGCTGTTGTCTTATTTTTTATTTTTAAAATTTTCCACGCCGGGGATCGAACCTGGGCGATTCTGCGCTTCAGAACTGCGGTACGCGGTTTTACCAATGTGCTAACGGGGCACACATCATCTGTAGGGAATTTAATCCTTATGAAGTTCACTTTTTTGGTTCCTTCTTGCCCAGATCCAGCTTGAGCTCCTTTCTGCTGCCTCTGCCATCGCTTTAAGGGCTCTAGTCCTCTTCTTCCCAGAAATGGCGAGTTGTTTCATGAGATCATAAGCGGAGGTGCCCACAAACCCTCTTGCCCCGACCTCTATGGCGAAGATTTTGACCCGCAGACCTGCTTTCTTCAGGGTGCTGGCAAGACCGGCGTATTTTTCGGTCTTGTAGATATGTGCTTCTTCCATTCTGCTTTCGTATGGCACAGTGAGTTCTATCAGAATCACTTGTTTCGAGGAGTCAGAGTGGAGAGCGATGTCTGGTCTCATGCCTGTCTTGCTGATGACATCTGGGTAATTTCTCCACTCTGGGAGGTCTGCTGTACACTCCCAGTCGACTGCTCCATCCAGAAGACCCTTTGGCAATGTGCTGGTTGTCATAGCACTTTCGGGCCAGACCTGTTTCCCTCCTGCTTTGTAGAACGTTGTCATAGCAATTGGTGCGTTTGGGGTCATGGTTTTTTTCGCTAACCACATCTGTGATCACTTTCAGAACTTGGTTGTGCCTCCATGTATACCTTCCTTGGGCTAGCGCTACTTTGCAAGAGCTTAGGACATGTTCCACTGTTTGTTTCTTCTGACAGAGCGGACATGCTGGGTCGTCTGCTTTCCCCCATTTCACTAAGTTTGCATTCGAGGGGAGCAGGTCATATACAGATCTGAGGAGGAAGCTTATCCTTAGAGGAGCCATGTGCCACATATCGTTCCAGCTGAGACTTCTTTGGAGTGCACTGTCCCATGTTGTCCATTGCCCCTGTTGACCTTGCTGGACTGCCTTCTGCACTCTTTTGACATCTTCTTCTTCCTTCAACTCCTGTATGATCATGTCTCTTTTTTCCTTCCCTTTGGCTTTGGACCACCACTGCATTTTTGTTGCTCCCAGTCCCTGTCTGTTGGTTTGCGTGTGTCCAATTATTTCTTTGATGCTGAGGTTTCTCTTGGCATTGTTTACAGCCTCTTGGACTTTCCACTTTCTGCCAGTTCTCAGCTTTGGATGAACTGATCTCACGATATTGTCTTCCGATTCCTCCAGCATGCTCAACAGTCTTGCTTTTCCAACTTTGTATTCCTCCACTATGGATTTGAGAGGTAGCTTCAGCATTGCTTGACGACAGTAGAATGCAACATCAGTGAGACCAGGTGGGACACCGAGCCATTTTCTTGTGTATTTGTTGATTTTGGCTTCCATTGCTTCGACTGTGCTGGTGCAAATGTCATAGATTAGCAGTGGCCACAGCAGCTTTGGTATCAGCATGAACTGTAGACACCAGACTTTGTATTTGCCTGGCAGTCCGCAGTTATCTATTTTCTTCAGGCCTTCTTCTGCTGTTTGCTTGGTTTCACATCCCCTTTGTGTGTCTTTCAGGGAGTCATCATACCATCTTCCGAGACTTTTTACTGGCTCTTCTGTGACAGTGGGGATGGCTTGGTTGGCTACCATGAATTTGACTGAATCTGCCACTTTTCCTTTTCGCAGTGAGAGACTTCGGGATTTCTTAGGTTTGAACCTCATTCTTGAAGAGGCCACCAGCTCATCCAGCTGCTTTAAGATTTGGTGTGTCTCTTCCTCATCCGTGGACAAGACTGTTGTGTCATCCATGAAAGCTTTCAGAGGAGGCATCTGGTATCCATCTCCCAGATTCACTGGACCTGAACTCTTCATTGCAGCTTTCAAGATGACTTCCATTGCCAACACGAACAGTATGGGAGAGATTGCACAGCCCATTGCAATGCCCACCTCAAGGTCTATCCAGTCCGTGGTGTATTCTTTGGTAGAGAACCGCATTGAGAACCCTTGGAAATACTTCCTCAGCATTGTTCGGATGTTTTCTGGGATGTGATACATTTCAAGAGCCAGCTGGATCATATCGTGTGGAACTGATCCATATGCATTCGCCAGATCAAGCCAAACTACGTCAATGTTTCTCTTCTCTGTTCTTGCTTTTTGGATGGCATCCCAAATCAACGTGGCATGTTCCAAGCATCCAGGCATTCCTGGTATGCCTCCCTTTTGGACTGACATATCCAGATACTTGTTTTCAGTCAGGTATTTTGTCAATCTTGCTGCCATAACAGAGAAGAAGATTTTCCCCTCGACGTTCAGAAGTGATATTGGCCTGAACTGATTGATGCTGCTGGAGTTCTGCTCCTTCGGAATGTACACTCCTTCAGCTCTCATCCATTGGTCGCTGATCTTCTGGTTCCTCCATGCTGATCGAATCATCTTGTGGAGCCACTCGAGCACTTTTGGGCATTTCTTGTAGAGCAGGTATGGTATTCCGTTTGGTCCAGGTGCTGACTTGGCTCTGGCTTTCTTTACTACGTTCTTCACTTCATCCAGTGTTGGTGGTTTGTTATTGAATTTTCCTTCTGGCGCTGCAGGCCAAACCAGATTCTGGATTTCAAGTGGTGCCTCGCGCTGAGAATCGGAAATATGTTTCCCTGAGATGCTGCTCTAGGGTTTCCTTGCCCACTGTGAGAGTCCCTGATTTGGGTTGTTCAAACAGCTTTCTTGAAAAGTCAAAGGGATCTTTGAAGAAACGATCTTGAGTCTTCTTCTTTTTGCTCTTTCTTCGCCTTGCTGATTCCACTTTGCTGAGAGCATTGTGTTTGGCCTTCAGATCTTTCCAGAGTTCCAGGAGCCCTTGCTTCTCGAATTCTGAGGCAGTTTTCATTCGCTTTTTAAGCTTCCTTTTCTCCCTCCGGATGCTCTCCATCTGTTGCTGTCTTCTGGATTTCTGGGGAGGCGTTTTTGTCTTTGGCTGCTTCACTCCATAAGTGTCCCTGCAGATAGAGTATATGATGTCTCCGTATGTGTCAAGTTTGTGTTCCAGCGTACTGTTCCCTATTAGCGCATTCAGCTTAAGGACAAGTTCCTCATCTAATTTCTCCCATTGTTCTTTTGCACCGGCAGGCGGCAAATTGAGTTTTCCACGTTTGGCGTTAAGAGCTTGTGCAAAATCCGCATCAGAACCGTCAGCGTGGATGTCCTTGGCACTATGGTTTAATTCCTGGCCTTGGTCATCCAACGTCTCACCTGCTATCGCAGTGCGCTGCTGCTGGTTCGTATGTGTCTTCAAACAGCCCATTTTTGTCCTGTGGATCTTCATGCCGCGTTTGGTGGTGAATCTCCTTCCACACGCACACGGAAATTCCAACTGGTCATTAATCATGGTCCGTTGTGCGTTTCCAGTCGTGATGGAGTCAGTGCCGATGGATTCATCATTCTCTCCCCCTTTCGGTGAATCCTGGGAGCATCTTTCATTTGAAAAACTCGTGGCATGTTATCAAAGGCAAGGTGGGAAGCCAACCCACAAAGCCCGCAGATCTAGTCTTTCCCAGTGTCCTTCGGTCTTTCCCGAATGTCCTCCGAACTATTCCCGGAAGTCAATGGACTGACCATGTGCAGGTAGAAAGAAACTCTAGGGAGAGCTAGACAACAGAAGGTCTTCAGAGAAGTAACCCCCTTTAGACAAGTGTTTCGGCCCTGAATTCCTTACACTCTCGGGGGGCCGGGCCACATCCAGGTCATGACTCCTGGATGCCCTTCTGCTGTTGTCTTATTTTTTATTTTTAAAATTTTCCACGCCGGGGATCGAACCTGGGCGATTCTGCGCTTCAGAACTGCGGTACGCGGTTTTACCAATGTGCTAACGGGGCACACATCATCTGTAGGGAATTTAATCCTTATGAAGTTCACTTTTTTGGTTCCTTCTTGCCCAGATCCAGCTTGAGCTCCTTTCTGCTGCCTCTGCCATCGCTTTAAGGGCTCTAGTCCTCTTCTTCCCAGAAATGGCGAGTTGTTTCATGAGATCATAAGCGGAGGTGCCCACAAACCCTCTTGCCCCGACCTCTATGGCGAAGATTTTGACCCGCAGACCTGCTTTCTTCAGGGTGCTGGCAAGACCGGCGTATTTTTCGGTCTTGTAGATATGTGCTTCTTCCATTCTGCTTTCGTATGGCACAGTGAGTTCTATCAGAATCACTTGTTTCGAGGAGTCAGAGTGGAGAGCGATGTCTGGTCTCATGCCTGTCTTGCTGATGACATCTGGGTAATTTCTCCACTCTGGGAGGTCTGCTGTACACTCCCAGTCGACTGCTCCATCCAGAAGACCCTTTGGCAATGTGCTGGTTGTCATAGCACTTTCGGGCCAGACCTGTTTCCCTCCTGCTTTGTAGAACGTTGTCATAGCAATTGGTGCGTTTGGGGTCATGGTTTTTTCGCTAACCACATCTGTGATCACTTTCAGAACTTGGTTGTGCCTCCATGTATACCTTCCTTGGGCTAGCGCTACTTTGCAAGAGCTTAGGACATGTTCCACTGTTTGTTTCTTCTGACAGAGCGGACATGCTGGGTCGTCTGCTTTCCCCCATTTCACTAAGTTTGCATTCGAGGGGAGCAGGTCATATACAGATCTGAGGAGGAAGCTTATCCTTAGAGGAGCCATGTGCCACATATCGTTCCAGCTGAGACTTCTTTGGAGTGCACTGTCCCATGTTGTCCATTGCCCCTGTTGACCTTGCTGGACTGCCTTCTGCACTCTTTTGACATCTTCTTCTTCCTTCAACTCCTGTGTACACTGTGACAGTTATGTGGCATTATGTGGTACACTGTGACAGTGTAAATAGTAATGTGGTACACTGTGACTGTGTAAATAGTTATGTGGTATGATGTGACAGTGTAAATAGTTATGTGGTACACTGTGACAGTGTAAACAGTTATGTGGTACGATGTGACAGTATAAATAGTTATGTGGTACACTGTGACAGTGTAAATAGTTATGTGGTATACTGTGACAGTGTAAATAGTTATGTGGTACGATGTGACAGTGTAAATAGTTATGTGGTACAATGTGACAGTGTACATAGTAATGTGATACACTGTGACTGTGTAAATAGTTATGTGGTACACTGTGACAGTGTACATAGTAATGTGGTACAATGTGACAGTGTACATAGTAATGTGGTACAATGTGACAGTGTACATAGTAATGTGGTACAATGTGACAGTGTACATAGTAATGTGGTACACTGTGACAGTGTACATAGTAATGTGGTACAATGTGACAGTGTACATAGTAATGTGGTACACTGTGACAGTGTACATAGTAATGTGGTACAATGTGACAGTGTACATAGTAATGTGGTACAATGTGACAGTGTACATAGTAATGTGGTACACTGTGACAGTGTACATAGTTATGTGGTATGATGTGACAGTGTAAATAGTATTGTGGTACACTGTGACAGTGTACATAGTTTTGTGGTATGATGTGACAGTGTACATAGTAATGTGGTACAATGTGACAGTGTACACAGTTATGTGGTATGATGTGACAGTGTACATAGTAATGTGGTACAATGTGACAGTGTACATAGTTATGTGGTATGATGTGACAGTGTACATAGTAATGTGGTACACTGTGACAGTGTACATAGTTATGTGGTGCACTGTGACAGTGTAAATAGTTATGTGGTACGATGTGACAGTGTAAATAGTTATGTGGTACAATGTGACAGTGTAAATAGTAATGTGGTACAATGTGACAGTGTACATAGTAATGTGGCACAATGTGACTGTGTAAATAGTTATGTGGTACACTGTGACAGTGTACATAGTAATGTGGCACAATGTGACAGTGTACATAGTAATGTGGTACAATGTGACAGTGTACATAGAAATGTGGCACAATGTGACTGTGTAAATAGTTATGTGGTACACTGTGACAGTGTACATAGTAATGTGGCACAATGTGACAGTGTACATTGTAATGTGGCACAATGTGACTGTGTAAATAGTAATGTGGTACAATGTGACAGTGTACATAGTAATGTGGTACAATGTGACAGTGTACATAGTAATGTGGTACAATGTGACAGTGTACATTGTAATGTGGTATGATGTGACAGTGTAAATAGTATGTGGTACACTGTGACAGTGTAAATAGTTATGTGGTACACTGTGACAGTGTAAATAGTTATGTGGTATGATGTGACAGTGTAAATAGTTATGTGGTACACTGTGACAGTGTAAATAGTTATGTGGTACACTGTGACAGTGTAAATAGTTGTGTGGTATGATGTGACAGTGTAAATATTTAAATGTGGTACACTGTGACAGTGTAAATAGTTATGTGGTATGATGTGACAGTGGAAATAGTATGTGGTATGATTGACAGTGGAAATAGTTATGTGGTACACTGTGACAGTGTAATAGTTATGTGGTAGATGTGACAGTGTAAATAGTTATGTGGTACACTGTGACAGTGTAAATAGTATATGTGGTATGATGTGACAGTGAACATAGTTATGTGGTATGATGTGACAGTGTAAATAGTTATGTGGTACATTGTGACAGTGTAAATAGTATATGTGGTATGATTGACAGTGTAAATAGTTATGTGGTATGATGTGACAGTGTAAACAGTATGTGGTATGATGTGGACAGTGTAAATAGTTATGTGGTATGATGTGACAGTGTAAATAGTTATATGGTACACTGTGACAGTGTAAATAGTATATATGGTATAATATGACAGTGTAAATAGCTATGTGGTACATTGTGACAGTGTAAATAATATGTGCACACTGTGACAGTGTAAATAGTTATGTGGTATGAAGTGAAAGTGTAAATAGTAATGTGGTACTACTGTGACAGTGTAAATAGTTATGTGGTACGATGTGACAGTGTAAATAGTAATGTGGTACGATGTGACAGTGTAATAGTTATGTGGAAAGATGTGACAGTGTAAATAGTTATGTGGTACACTGTGACAGTGTAAATAGTTATGTGGTACACTGTGACAGTGTAAATAGCTATGTGGTATGATGTGACAGTGTAACATAGTTATGTGGTACATTGTGACAGTGTAAATAGTTATGTGGTATGATGTGACAGTGTAAATAGTTATGTGGTAAGATGTGACAGTGTAAATAGTAATGTGGTACACTGTGACAGTGTAAATAGTTATGTGGTACATGTGACAGTGTAAATAGTTATGTGGTATGATGTGACAGTGTAAATAGTTATGTGGTATGATGTGACAGTGTACATAGTAATGTGGTACCCTGTGACAGTGTACATAGTAATGTGCTACACTGTGACAGTGTACATAGTAATGTGGTACACTGTGACAGTGTACATAGTAATGTGCTACACTGTGACAGTGTACATAGTAATGTGGTACACTGTGACAGTGTACATAGTAATGTGGTACACTGTGACAGTGTACATAGTAATGTGGTACACTGTGACAGTATACATACTAATGTGATACAATGTGACAGTATGTATTGTGTGTGGTGCGTTGTGAACGTGAGTCCACAGACAGTTATAGAGATGTGTAGAGTTTGGACTTTGTTCAAGGTTTCATGTGATTTGGACAATCCATATACGCTGTGCCCAAATCTGCCAGCAGTTACCCATATTTGACGCCATATTTGATACACATCCATCCATAAGCATTGAGAAATTTCTAACACTAGTACATTTTGGTTGGTTGGTTGGTTGGTTGGTTGGTTGGTTGGTTGGTTGGTTGGTTGGTTGGTTGGTTGGTTGGTTGGTTGGTTGGTTGGTTGGTTGGTTTGGTTGGTTGGTTGTATTTGTGTTTTGGAGTTTTTGTTTATTTGGTTTTAGTGTGGTATGAGTTGGGTTGTTTTAGTTAGGTTAGGTTTAGGTTGGTTTGGTTTTGTGTTGTTTGTTGGTTTGGTTTGGTTTGGTTTGGTTTGATTGGCTAGTTTTTGTTGTGTTGTTGTTGTTTGTTGTTGATTTTTTTGGGTTTTTTTTTTCAGATAAAGAAAACGTGTGTGCGTACGACATACACACACACACATACACACACGCGCGCGCGTACACACACACGCACATAGACTCACACACACATACACACATACACACACACACATACACACACATATATATACATATAGATATTATATATACATATGTATACATATATATGTCTATATGTATATATGCGCACACACACTCACACACAGACGCGAGTAGCTTCCTTCTGGTCGATATGAAACAGTCTCATAATTTGATGAAATGTAATGCATGCTGTTGAAAACAAATATAGACGAAAGGGAAAGAAAGACTCCGAAGGCATTAAATACCGACATGAATTATTCAAAAGGGTGGCTGATGAAAAGGAAGAGTACCGCTACAAAACACGTGATGGTGTGCTATTATTTAATAAACAGCTGGATGGCACTTTCGTTCACTAAAGTCATTTGTTCAAAATACCCCATCCGTTTTACGTTCTATCCATACTAACGGACATATACTACAACTTCGCTGGTGGTTGACACTGCTATTTCACAATGTCTGCCTGTTGGCTATTCGAATAATGGGCATGAAAAATATCGTGGGCGGGAGGTCAAAAGGTGAAGTTTGCTCCATACGTCTGATGTCATTGCGTTAATCAAGTGAGTAAATGTTGAACTTCAATCGTGCGGTTTTAGGTTCGAACCGCCTACGCACCTTCGTTTGATGGGTAAAGGGCGGTGATTTTTTTTTTTTCCGATTTCTTATGTCAACATAAGATGAAAAGCGTTCTTACCAAGAAATGCCTATCAAGCACACGTACACATGACATTTACAGGTAACCATGATTATTTCAGTGGTAGGCTGATAAAATACCAGTGTTAAATATAGACTAGGTGAAACATAGTCTAGGTAGGACTTCAGGACCTGGCCAGCTCATGGGTTTATGTGCAGGCTTAGGGCATGTGGCACCTGTGACGTTAGAGCATATGGAAAATGTTCTGAGCGCAGAGACGTCATCTTGAGAAACTGAAACTGAAACTGCCTATCAGTTAACATCAGGAAGAGAGTTCCTTGAGTGTTATATAGAACCGATACTTGTTAGACGGTCGTGAGGCGTGGACTTCCAGCGCGCAAAGTCAGAACAAAACTGAGGCAGCTGAAATGTGGTTTCTAAGAAGAATGTTGACAGTTCCATGGACAGCAAAGAAAACAAACGAGACAGTCTTGAAGGAGGCAGACACTAGAAGATCATTAAATTAACAAAGAAAATTAGGGAAAAGATAAGCAACATTTATAGGACGTTTATGAGGCAAGAGAAATTAGAGCATCTAGTCACAACAGGAAAGCTAGAGGGAAAGAGGGCACCAAGTACATGTAGACCTGGTAGTATCTCTCTGTGGAAACAACTGCAAAACTCGTTCTCTCCTTCATAATGTCTCGCATTGACTATTGCAATTCACTCTTGTCTGGTCTTCCTGCCTCCACCATTCACATCCTACAGCGCATTCAAAACAATGCTGCACGCCTTGTACTAAAAAAGAAAAAAGCTGACCACATATCTCCTCTCCTGGCACAACTTCACTGGCTCCCTGTATCAAAGCGCATACAGTACAAACTAGACACCATTTGCTACAAAAGCCTCAATAACGCAGCCCCCGATTACCTGTCAAGCCTACTTGAGATCTATCTTCCCTCACGTACCCTCCGCTCTGCCTCCGATCCTCTGACTTTTCGCTTTCCACGCACTAAGCTCAATACCTATGGTCCACGAGCCTTCTCTGTTTCTGGTCCACTGTCCTGGAACAAACTTCCTCTCTCAGTCCGTCAGCAAGCTACTTTTGTCTCCTTCAAGTCCGCTCTCAAAACTCACTTTTTCTCCTCTGCATAAAATCCTAACCTCACTCAATCCCCTCTGCAGCCTGTCTCCACTCGGAGGGGAATCGCATTGTAATATATAATTGTATATAATATGCTCTCTATAATTTTCCAGTGCTTAAATTCTTTCTCCCTTTTTATAGCCGTGTGCGTGTGTGTGTGTGTGTGTGTATGTGTGTGTGTGTGTGTGTGTGTGTGTGTGTGTGTGTGTGTGTGTGTGTGTGTGTGTGTGTGTGTGTGTGTGTGCTTGCGTGAGTGCGTGTGTGTGCGTGCGTGCGTGTGTGTCTGTTTTAGCGCTTAGATTTGATTTTATCAAGATTTTGCGCAATATAAATAAAATATTGTATTGTATTGTATAGACCCAGGGAGAAAATATTGGACGGACTTGCAGGGTGGCTGAGGACAGAGAGGGTGGGAGACGTACTTGCAGCGACAAGGGATAGATTCGTAAGGAGGGCCATGATCACCAACGCCGTGCTGCAGGGCACATGATTACATGTATGTTGATGATGATGATGGTGGTGGTGGTGATGATGATGATGATGATGATGATGATGATGATGATGATGATGATGATGATGATGATGATATGTCAACACGAGTGTGTGTGTACTTGCCAATGCTTAAGCTTCCTTCGTACTGTAGGCGCATGCAGAATATCAAATATACGCATTTTAGGTCTTGTAAGTCATGCCAGTGGCAGGTAGCTCATGAAAACATGAAAACACTCCGCATGCACACCCACCCAAGATGTCAGACTGTCCAACAACATAGTGTAGTATGGTAAGCTGGCCCGACAGCTCCTGTTGTCCGCACTGCTCTCAACCCTTTGACTCCCGCACCCTATCCACCAGCACCCTGCATTGTCAACCATGCTAGCAAAGTAAAACTATAACCCTTTGATTCCCTCACCCTGTCCACCAGCATCCTGCATTGTCAACCATGCTCGCAAAGTAAAACTATAACCCTTTGATTCCCTCACCCTATCCACCAGCATCCTGCATTGTCAACCATGCCAGTTAAGTAAAACTATAACCCTTTGATTCCCTCACCCTATCCACCAGCATCCTGCATTGTCAACCACGCCAGTTAAGTAAAACTATAACCCTTTGATTCCCTCACCCTATCCACCAGCATCCTGCATTGTCAACCATGCTAGCAAAGTAAAACTATAACCCTTTGATTCCCTCACCCTATCCACCAGCATCCTGCATTGTCAACCATGCCAGTTAAGTAAAACTATAACCCTTTGATTCCCTCACCCTATCCACCAGCATCCTGCATTGTCAACCATGTTAGCAAAGTAAAACTATAACCCTTTGATTCCCTCACCCTGTCCACCAGCATCCTGCATTGTCAACCATACTAGCAAAGTAAAACTATAACCCTTTGACTCCCTCACCCTGTCCACCAGCATCCTGCATTGTCAACCATGCTAGCAAAGTAAAACTATAACCCTTTGATTCCCTCATCCTGTCCACCAGCATCCTGCATTGTCAACCATGCCAGTTAAGTAAAACTATAACCCTTTGACTCCCTCACCCTATCCACCAGCATCCTGCATTGTCAACCATGCTAGCAAAGTAAAACTATAACCCTTTGATTCCCGCACCCTGTCCACCAGCATCCTGCATTGTCAACCATGCTAGCAAAGTAAAACTATAACCCTTTGACTCCCTCACCCTATCCACCAGCATCCTGCATTGTCAACCATGCTAGCAAAGTAAAACTATAACCCTTTGATTCCCTCACCCTATCCACCAGCATCCTGCATTGTCAACCATGCTAGCAAAGTAAAACTATAACTCTTTGATTCCCTCACCCTGTCCACCAGCACCCTGCATTGTCAACCATGCTAGCAAAGTAAAACTATAACCCTTTGATTCCCTCACCCTATCCACCAGCATCCTGCATTGTCAACCATGCTAGCAAAGTAAAACTATAACCCTTTGATTCCCTCACCCTGTCCACCAGCATCCTGCATTGTCAACCATGCTAGCAAAGTAAAACTATAACCCTTTGACTCCCTCACCCTGTCCACCAGCATCCTGCATTGTCAACCATGCTAGCAAAGTAAAACTATAACCCTTTGATTCCCACACCCTGTCCACCAGCATCCTGCATTGTCAACCATGCTAGCAAAGTAAAACTATAACCCTTTGACTCCCTCACCCTATCCACCAGCATCCTGCATTGTCAACCATGCTAGCAAAGTAAAACTATAACCCTTTGATTCCCACACCCTGTCCACCAGCATCCTGCATTGTCAACCATGCTAGCAAAGTAAAACTATAACCCTTTGACTCCCTCACCCTATCCACCAGCATCCTGCATTGTCAACCATGCTAGCAAAGTAAAACTATAACCCTTTGACTCCCTCACCCTGTCCACCAGCATCCTGCATTGTCAACCATGCTAGCAAAGTAAAACTATAACCCTTTGACTCCCTCACCCTATCCACCAGCACCCTGCATTGTCAACCATGCTAGCAAAGTAAAACTATAACCCTTTGACTCCCTCACCCTGTCCACCAGCACCCTGCATTGTCAACCATGCTAGCAAAGTAAAACTATAACCCTTTGATTCCCTCACCCTATCCACCAGCATCCTGCATTGTCAACCATGCCAGTTAAGTAAAACTATAACCCTTTGATTCCTCACCCTATCCACCAGCATCCTGCATTGTCAACCATGCTAGCAAAGTAAAACTATAACCCTTTGATTCCCTCACCCTATCCACCAGCATCCTGCATTGTCAACCATGCTAGCAAAGTAAAACTATAACCCTTTGATTCCCTCACCCTATCCACCAGCATCCTGCATTGTCAACCATGCTAGCAAAGTAAAACTATAACCCTTTGATTCCCGCACCCTGTCCACCAGCATCCTGCATTGTCAACCATGCTAGCAAAGTAAAACTATAACCCTTTGACTCCCTCACCCTATCCACCAGCATCCTGCATTGTCAACCATGCTAGCAAAGTAAAACTATAACCCTTTGACTCCCTCACCCTGTCCACCAGCATCCTGCATTGTCAACCATGCTAGCAAAGTAAAACTATAACCCTTTGATTCCCTCACCCTATCCACCAGCATCCTGCATTGTCAACCATGCTAGCAAAGTAAAACTATAACCCTTTGATTCCCTCACCCTATCCACCAGCATCCTGCATTGTCAACCATGCTAGCAAAGTAAAACTATAACCCTTTGATTCCCTCACCCTGTCCACCAGCATCCTGCATTGTCAACCATGCTAGCAAAGTAAAACTATAACCCTTTGACTCCCTCACCCTGTCCACCAGCACCTGCATTGTCAACCATGCTAGCAAAGTAAAACTATAACCCTTTGACTCCCTCACCCTGTCCACCAGCATCCTGCATTGTCAACCATGCTAGCAAAGTAAAACTATAACCCTTTGATTCCCTCATCCTGTCCACCAGCATCCTGCATTGTCAACCATGCTAGCAAAGTAAAACTATAACCCTTTGACTCCCTCACCCTATCCACCAGCATCCTGCATTGTCAACCATGCTAGCAAAGTAAAACTATAACCCTTTGACTCCCTCACCCTGTCCACCAGCATCCTGCATTGTCAACCATGCTAGCAAAGTAAAACTATAACCCTTTGACTCCCTCACCCTATCCACCAGCATCCTGCATTGTCAACCATGCTAGCAAAGTAAAACTATAACCCTTTGATTCCCTCACCCTGTCCACCAGCATCCTGCATTGTCAACCATGCCAGTAAGTAAAACTATAACCCTTTGATTCCCTCACCCTATCCACCAGCATCCTGCATTGTCAACCATGCTAGCAAAGTAAAACTATAACCCTTTGATTCCCTCACCCTATCCACCAGCATCCTGCATTGTCAACCATGCTAGCAAAGTAAAACTATAACCCTTTGACTCCCTCACCCTATCCACCAGCATCCTGCATTGTCAACCATGCTAGCAAAGTAAAACTATAACCCTTTGACTCCCTCACCCTGTCCACCAGCATCCTGCATTGTCAACCATGCTAGCAAAGTAAAACTATAACCCTTTGACTCCCTCACCCTATCCACCAGCATCCTGCATTGTCAACCATGCTAGCAAAGTAAAACTATAACCCTTTGACTCCCTCACCCTGTCCACCAGCATCCTGCATTGTCAACCATGCTAGCAAAGTAAAACTATAACCCTTTGATTCCCTCACCCTATCCACCAGCATCCTGCATTGTCAACCATGCTAGCAAAGTAAAACTATAACCCTTTGATTCCCTCACCCTGTCCACCAGCACCCTGCATTGTCAACCATCTAGCAAAGTAAAACTATAACCCTTTGATTCCCTCACCCTGTCCACCAGCACCCTGCATTGTCAACCATGCCAGTTAAGTAAAACTATAACCCTTTGACTCCCTCACCCTATCCACCAGCACCCTGCATTGTCAACCATGCCAGTTAAGTAAAACTATAACCCTTTGATTCCCTCACCCTATCCACCAGCATCCTGCATTGTCAACCATGCCAGTTAAGTAAAACTATAACCCTTTGATTCCCTCACCCTATCCACCAGCATCCTGCATTGTCAACCATGCCAGTTAAGTAAAACTATAACCCTTTGATTCCCTCACCCTATCCACCAGCTTCCTGCAAGAATAGGGTCCGGGAGTCAAAGGGTTAAAATGTCTGAATGTGTGTGAACTGCGGTGAGTCCAAGCGAGTTTGGAAAACAGTTCTTTTGTAAGAACGACTTACGATACTGTTTGTGGAGTGAGGTGTTATAGACCTCAACTTTTCTCAGGACCAGTATCACGAGGGCTGTGCCCATCTCCCTCCTCTCTGACCGCTTTACCTTCTCTAACCCTAAAAGGTCCTGGCACCCATTCATAGCTGTTTGCATCCACCGTACACTGAGAATCCCGGGGTTCAAATCATGGGTCTGACAGGGATTGTTCTCACCCCTCCATTACCATTATGTCTAGAGCTCTGCACCAGGTTGCCACAACCAGAAGAGCAGTTCTGCAGTGGATCCAGCCCACTGCGGAGTCTCCGGGAATGAGCGAGCTGATATCCTTGCTAAGGAGGGAGCCAGAGAAGAACAACCTAACAACAGCGTCAGCTACAATGAGAAGAGGAGCATCATCAGGGCGCTTTCCGTGCCGATGCCGAGACAACACAGGGGTGACTACTACCTTTGTCTAGAGAGCAGCAAGTTGCCCTGGTGAGGTTGCGCACTGGTCACAATAGACTGAACAGCCACATGTACCGCAAACTGAAGCTGGCGCCCTCCCCAACCTGTCCCTGCGGTCAAGAAGACCAAACCACGGAGCATATACTCCAAAGATGTCCCCTTCACCAGGTGGCAAGACAGGACGTGTGGCCGACAGACACTCCGCTGACAACCAAACTCCATGGCTGCAGACAGGAGCTTGAAAAGACGGCTGCATTCATCGCCCGGACTCAGATGATTGTGTAGCAGCGTACGCCAAGAAGAAGAAGAAGACCCCTCCATTACATCTTACGCACTGGTCTCGGTGCTAAGTTTTTCAGATCAGACGATAAACTGAGTACCTGTGTGTGCAACACGAACTTCACGCACGTCAAAGATCCTATGATTGGGGAAAAAAATATACTTTCATAGGGTAAAACTTTGATACACTAAGAGATGGAAAAAAAGAAGAAAAAAATAATAGGTGGTGCCGTACTGCTGTGATGCGCTCTTCCCCGGGACAGCAGCCCGAGTTTCATCACATAATACATCCATTGTGGCAAAAAAGATATAATACAAAAATATATTTGTTTTCCCCCAAACCAAAATCGAAACCGTGCAGTCAGATCGAAACAGATACACATATCATTTACATGTAACCGAGATTATTTCAGTGATGGGCTGATAAAATACCAGTATAAAATATAGGCTAGGTAAAACAGGGAAATTAGAGCACCTGGTCACAACAAGAAAGCTGGAGGGAAAGTGAGCACCAGGTAGACCCCGAGAGAAAATATCGGACGGACTTGCAGGGTGGCTGAGGACAGAGAGGGTGGAAGATGTGCTTGCGGCAACAAGGGATAGATACATATGGAGGGCCATGATCGCCAACGCCATGTGGCAGGGCACGTGATGATGACGATGAAAACACGCTTGGTGGGGCCTCAGGATCTGACCAGCTTATGGTTTATGTGCAGGCTTAAGACTTGTGCCACGATCATCAACACACATAGCACCTGTGACGTCAGTGCATATGGAATTCGTTCCGAGCGCAGAGACGCCATCTTGAGAAACTGAAACTGAAACAGATGGAAACACGGGCGTCTTATCTCTTCACCAACAGGGGCATGGAGTGATCTAGCTCCTGTCAATTACCTACACACTGTCCAGTCTGCCGTTGGCATGTAGCGTTTTGTGTCATCAAAAATGATTTCACTTATAATTTATTTTTACACACTACTGTATCAATACAAAATTTAACCCAGATATACAACTTTCGTGTTTGGGGGAAAATGTTTGATGCCACCTTAACCTTAAATGATAGAACTGATATTCAGCAAACTTTTTCCCCGAAAAAATCTGAGAAATACGTGACCTTCACAATGCAAACTGACAGACCTTCTCAACTGAACAGGCAAGAGAACAACACCATTTCCCAGCTCCTTCAGAACGCAAGGCGCCCTCCCATCATCATCATGTGCCCTGTGGTTGGCGTTGGCGATCATGGCTCTCCACAAGAATCTATCCCCTGTCGCTGCAAGTACATCTTCCACCTCTCTATCTTCAGCCACCCTGCAAGTCCGTCCAGTATTTTCTCCATGGGTCTACCTGGTGTTCTCTTTCCCTCCACCTTTCTTGTTGCGACCAGGTGCTCTATTTCCCCTTTCCTCATAAAATGGCCTATAAATGTTGCTTGTCTTTTCCTAATCTTTATGATTGATCCTCTCATGTCTGCCTCCTTCAAGACTGTTTCGTTTGTTTTCTTTGCTGTCAATGGAACTCTGAACATTCTTCTTAGAAACCGCATTAATTTTCAGTTGCCTCAATTTTGTTCTGACTTTGCGTGTTGACTTCCACGCCTCACGACTGTACAACAATATCGGTTCTATATAACATTCAAGAACTCTTTTCCTGATGGTAACTGATAGGCATCTGAGTTTCTGTTTTGTGAAGTCAAAGTACTTGATCATGCATCCCGATAGTACATTACAGTGGCCTTTCTTCCCACAGAACCTTCATCTCAGCTAAGTTATTCATGAACCAGAAAAAAAAACACGAAAAAAAAAAAAGAATAAGAAAGCGTATTTGATACAACCAGACAAGACAGGTTTAAATTTTCGGCCATTTGTCAAGCGTAAGATCACAAACAAACAAACACAAGATACAAAAATCAGGAGAAAAAGACTGAAACTTCCCTGCTGCTCTGTCCTGTATGACAAAAGGACTACTGGAGAAAGGACCACTGGACAGAGCAGCAGGGAAGTTTCAGTCTTTTTCTCCTGATTTTTGTATCTGGTGTTTAATTGTTTGTGATCTAACCCTTGACAAAGGCCAGATGACCGAAAATTTGCGCCTGTCTTGTCTGGTTGTATCAAATACGCGTTCCTCTTGTTTCTTCGTGTGTGTGTGTGTTGTGTTTGTTGTTTGTTTGTTGTTTGTTTTTTGTTTGTTTGTTTGTTTGTTTGTTTGTTGTTTGTTGTTTGTTTGTTTTTCTGGTTCCTGTTTCTCGAACATGGGCAGCCACACTTGTTTTGGATTAGTTATTCATGGTTCATTGATATGCTTAATCCCGACATAGTGAACCGCCCGCTTGCTCGTAGCCAGAAAAATTCCTGCTGGGCAGCCAACAGAAGATTTGTATGTGGCACGAGCAAGGCAGACGGACATTGGCTTTGGTCCGTCTGATGGCAAGAAGATCCAGTGGTTTGATCTATGTCGCCACGTGCAGGCGTCATTCCTGCTGGATACTGACACCGATACACAAGTAACCAGTGACCCCCAGAGCTTGTTTGAACGATTGGAGATGAAATACTTACCTACTCTCTTGTCTATCCGATTGACACCGCCCATCGCCTGGTTCTAATGTTCTACGATGAACGCTCGACTGATCTCCACTCTCTTTCAGGATCATGGGGTTTTTTTGTTTGTTTTGTTTTTCGTTTTTGTTGGGTTTTTTTTGTTTTTTTTTTTTGTTTTTTTTATTTGGCAGGATGAATCTCAACTTTGTTTGAGGCCATGTTGACCGTTTTGTTGTCATGACAGCGAAAAACAGTCACACCTGCCTGACTCGACATCCGTGGTGTAATTGATGGCCCACGTGTTGGATTTTTAGGGGTTTTCCCCCTCCCCCAATCTCCACAGAATTCAATGGACAGTTCTCGATTCCGTTAGTGCAGATTGTTCCTGTGCGATTTTCTTGCTGTGAAATGAACCAGTTTCAGGCTTGGGAATAGGTTATCCAATTCTGAGTTGGAAGGAACGATATTTTTTTGATGTAGCTCAGATATCAGATCAACGACTAACCCACCCAAGCCAAGACCTGGGACTTCCACTTGTTGCCCTCTCACTCCTTGGTAAGGATCTATCTGTATTAGGTGACCCAATGGCATTGTGATTGACCATATTTTAACACCAAACCGTATGGGCTTATCACGTATAAACCGCTTTGCCCAATGTCCACCATAATCATTATGAAACTGATTACTGGTTCGTCAGTGCTCAGGTTCTGTGTCTGCTGGAAGCTTGAAAGCACAGCAAGAAACTCACAATTGACATAGTCAGCAAATGTCAAACTTGGCTTGTTTTGTCTTGAAGATCTGGATTGTTGTTCTCTCTGACTTGAAGGTATCTCATTACACCATCAAAGCACTTTCTGTCGTTACAGATTAGATGGCATATTTGATTACATTTTCATCGCAACTCGGGTAAATCCTCCTGCTGGGTTCGGGTCTGTAACCTCAGATGAGAAGTGTGGCCCCGAACTCATGGAAGACTTCTGAAGGAGATTCTGACATGTTAACATTCAGGCCAGTAACATATACAGGGTGTGTGTGTGCAAAAGTAGGTATACAGTTATGAAAAAAGAAAACACGTAGAATACTCTGCATTTATTATACAAACAAATGAATATTGCATATACATGTACAGTAATAACAAGCACAGCCTTAATCCCTCAGATACTCAAACTGCTTGCCGTCGGTATTCACACACTCCTCTAATCGAGAGCGGAATTAAGCAATATAATAATGATGTGATACTTACTGTTTACCTACTTTTGCACGCCCCTGTATAATTACCAACAAAGAAAAGTTCAAAGAGTTCAGCTGGCGTCAGTTCAAACTGGACATGGTGCCTCTTCTCTTCCCCACTCTCTACGTCTGTATCACGGATGCCTTCATCTGGTTTATCAGTGTAGGATTCTCACCACTTGGAATTAAGTATCACCCTCAAGGATATTGACCACTTCAGGAACGATGTCCCATCTGTAGACCGACACAGACCATGACTCAGAGTTCAGAGAGAGAAACTCCGTCCCTGTTGATCCCACTATCCCTAAAAAGGACTGTAGTTTCAGTGCACACAAAATCACCAACAATTCATTAATAAGGAAAAGACACAAATCAGTATGCGTTGTGTTATATATAAAATACAAAAAAAAAAGAAAAACAATTTCTCTTCTCAGTAATGTATAACATTTCTCGCAACAAAACCTGTGAGAGAGACTAACTCGCTGTTATCAACAAAATAGCCAAATTTTTGCAAACAACTATCCATTCATCATCATCAGGTGCCCTGCCGCATGGCGTTGGCGACCATGGACTTCCAACCATCTCTATCTCTCGTTGCCCCCAGCATCTCCCCCACCCCCCTCATCCCCAGCCACTCTGCAAGTCCGTCCAGCATTCTCTCCCTGGGTCTACCTGGTGCTCTCTTTCCCTCCAGCTTTCCCGTTGTGACCAGGTGCTCCAAATCCCCCTTCCTCATAAAATGGCCTATAAATGTTGCCTGTCTTTTCCTAATCTTCCTTATGAGTGATCTACTTGTGTCTGCCTCCATCAAGACTGTCTCGTTTGTTTTCTTTGCTACCCATGGAACTCTCAACATTCTTCTTAGAAACCACATCTCGGCTGCCTCAATCTTGTTCTGGCTTTGCTTGCTGACTGTCCACGCCTCGCATCCGTACAACAGTATTGGTTCTATATAACAATCAAGGAGTGTCTTTCTGATGTTAATTGATAGGCATTTGTTGGTAAGAATGCTTGTCATCTTCTTGGATGCTGTTTTGGCTTGGCCGATTCTGCCAGCTATTTCCGATGTGCGTCTGCCGTCTGATGAAATGACCGTTCCCAGGTATTTGAATTTATCAACCTGTGTTAAATATCCATACAAAACATAACCAGGAAAAGAATTAGAAGATCTGGTTATGGATGACAATCATATACTCCCCTAGTTCAGCAAAATAACCCCAGAAAACTGGAAAAAAATAAACAGTCTTGCTGTCAAATGGTTTTGTTTGTTTGTTTGTTTGTTTAATTGTTTGTTTGTTTGATTGATTGATTGTTTGTTTGTTTTGTTTGTTTGTTGTTTGTTTGTTTGTTTGTTTGTTTGTTTGTTTTAACGTCCTGAAAAGGGTGACTGTGGGTGCAATACATTTGAAAGTTGTTTCCTGGATTCTATTTAAGACATAAAA
>CM060312.1:17808065-17813065 GCA_030674185.1 Monoplex corrugatus
ACACACACACACACACACACACACACACACACACACGTATACACATATACAAACATGCGCACACTCGATGACCCATTAAGACTGTTAATTTACCATGTACCACTTAAATAAATGCAAATGAAGTTTATTGTCGACTTTACCATACATCAAAGATAAATATTTCAAAAGGCCAATAAACTCCTTTATCCCAGCCACAATCACTCACCATAACATTTTCCAATACCGAGATAAACGTCAATAATAAATTGAAAAAAAACAAAATATTTTTCCCCTGAATTCTTCCTTGTATATGTTATGATCGTTGTTTGTTTGTTTGTTTGTTTGTTTGTTTGTTTGTTTGTTTGTTTGTTTGTTTGTTTGTTTGTTTGTTTGTTTGTTTGTTTGTGTTTGATTTTGAAAATGCATATGAAGTTTATTGTCGACATTTTCATACATTCAAAATAAATCTTTCAAAAGACCAGTAGAAGCCTCTAATCCCATTCACACACCGCTCATCGTAACATTTCCTCATTCTGAGATAAAGGTCAATAATAATAATAAATTGAATAAACAAACTTTTTTTTCCCCTTGACATCTTCTTTGTTTACGTTTTGTTCTCTCTCTCTCTCTCTCTCTCTCTCTCTGTCTCTCTCTCTCTTTCTTTCTCTCTCTATGTCTCTCTCTCGCTCTCGCTCTTTCTCCCTCCCTCACTCTGTCTGTCTGTCTCTGTCTCTCTGTCTCTCTCTCCCTACCCTCTCTCTCACTCTCTCTCTCTCCCTCTCTGTCTCTCGCTCTCTCGCCCTCTCTCTCTCTCTCCCTCTCTCTCTCTCTCTCTCGCTCTCGCTCTCTCTTTCGCTTTCTCTCGCTCTCTCTCCCTCTTTCTCTCTAAAAGCAATGTATGAATCATTATGCTCATGTATTCGGGCAAACCGGGAATTATCTGAAATATTCGATAACCCCATAGGCGTGAGACAAGGATGTGTCTTAAGCCCTACTTTATTTTCGGTATTAATAAATCAATTAGCCAATTGTATGGATGAAAAGGGGCGACATGGCATCCAGTTGATGCCAGGTTCAATGGAAATATTCATTCTTCTTTTTGCAGATGATGTAGCCCTTCTGTCAACAACACCAAATGGTTTGCAAAACCAGTTAAGAGTCTTGCAGACATACTGTGCTAGCATGAAACTGGAAGTTAATCTTGAAAAAACTAAGGTTATGGTTTTCAGAAGAGGGGGCTTCTTAGGACGACATGAACAATGGTTTTACAAAGGGACAAAATTGGAAGTAGCTAGTAAATATTGTTATCTGGGGTTCAGTTTCACGACAATGATTAGCACCAAGGCCGGCACAGAACATTTGGTGACAAAAGGTAAAAAAGCAACTTTGCTATTAAACAGGACTTTTCAAAAATATAAAGACATGACTATAGAAACTTTCTTCAAGTTGTTTGATGCAAAAATTCAACCTATTTTGTTGTATTCTTCTGAGATATGGGGACTTAACAGACTCGAGCATATAGAGAAAGTACATTTGGTATCGTGCAAAAGACTGTTGGGTGTTCCAGTCAGGACACCTAACAAGATGGTATATGGGGATTTGGGAAGATATCCTCTTTATGTCAACTCCTCAACTACCTGTCTTAGATATTGGTTTAAATTACTGGAAATGAATCCAAATAGGTTACCTTATAAGGCTTACCAAATGTTAGTGGAACTTGACAGGGCTGGGAAAGAATGCTGGGCTTCAAAAATAAGGGAAATTTTGTGTGAAACGGGATTTAATATCGTGTGGCTGCAACAAGGTGTTGGTGATGTAAAAGCCTTTTTGCGTGTATTTAAACGGAGACTTGTAGACTTATATATTCAAGAATGGTCTGGGTCACTCAGAGACAGAGATAGGTATGAAAGCTACAGATCATTTAAGACTATCTTTGAAAAAGAGAAGTACATTGACTCTATTGATATATACTGTTTCAGAGTTGCCCTTTCACAAACAAGGTTGAACGTTTTACCACTAAACAATAATATAAATAGATACAGTGAATCTGATCAAGAAAAGGTGTGTCCATTTTGCAGGACAGAATCTGAAAACGAAGAACACTTATTATTTAGATGTTCCACTTACGCTGATCTCAGGGCGAAATTTTTAAAGGATTTAGTCAGCATGCCTATGTGCATACTGCTCCAATCAACAAATAGCCACCGAAGCCACAGCGTATCCAGATACGTTTTCCACGCCATGAATAGGAGAAAAAAATTGTTAAAAGGAGAAGAAAAGTAAATAGTTATGTAGATACTAGCACTAGAATTTCAGACAAAAATTAATTTCAATAGTAAAGAAAAAAAATGTTTATTTGAATATGAAAGGGGTGCTCATATAGAGACACATGTGCATAGGTGCCTGTGTATTCACATTGACGTTGGTGTACTTATGTGCATATATAGGTGATAGTATCTACATTATGTATATGTGTGGGTACATATGTATATATATCTATGTATGTATATATGTATGAGTGATTATGTATGTGTGCGTGTATATAGATGTGTATGTGTGTATGTGCGTTTATACATAACCTTCAATTCAGTCTATGGCCTGAACCATTGCTGACCGCCGAGGATTGAGTTATCTCTGAACTAAAAGATGCACGAAGTGCTAAATATGCGTTGAATGATCATTTGGTATTGTCTCAATGTCAATTGTTTTGGTAAATGAGTGACTGATCTGCGATTAGTCTGATTAATGGATTGGCATTATGAGTGTCTGTTTTTGCCAATTAACCGACTGTTTTGGGGTCGAATTGCTCTTATGTCATATATTTCTTGTTTCACTTCATTGTACATTAATTCCATAGATTGGTCTAGATTCACTGGTGAATAAATTGACAAACTGAACGCATGATTAGCTGACAACGGAATGATTATATAATTTGTTAATTGATGGCGATGGGTGGCTCACCGACTGATCGATTTATAGATTGATGGTTTTAGCTATTGATCGATCAGTGATTGAATTATGGAATGTATGGATGATTGATTCGCGTTATTTGAAGTAACGATTGCAAATTGATATATTGAACTCAGTTAAATTCTAGGTTATCTGGTCGATTAAGTCACTGGATGACTGATTAACTGGTTAAATGATTGATCGATTGATTGATTGAGAGAGGGAGTGATTACGTTAAGTGATTGGTACTGAAGTGATATCGATTGTACAGTTGGATGATGCATCTGACCCAGTCAATTGAAAGCTGATTTGTCAGTTGAATCACGGGCTGAATGGAGGATTATTTGATTGATCAACTGGTAAATCAGTTGATTGATTGGTTAATTGATTGGTTGACTGTTTGATTGATTGGTTGTTTGGTTGATAGATTGATGGATTGAGTGTTTATGTCAAGTACCTGTGGTTGAATATATTGATCAACTGTATGATCTCCGAAGGGTACAAGAAATGTCAGATCTGTGCACTAATTGAGTGGTTTGTTTGTCTGATAGCCAGTTATTGTAAAATTGACAATTGGACGAATGATATAGATGCGGTTAATGACAAATATTCTTAGCTGGCCAGTTAAGGAATATGGACTAGAATACAAATGAAAGGACCACTGTAAATGCAAAGATGAATGTATCCCAGCTTATGTGACGGTAAACGATAGAAGGGGACAATGTGACAGAGTTCACTGCAGTTTGATAGTATAACTTCTATGAATGTATAAGAAAACCTGATCTCCTCCCCTCCCCTTTCCCATGCATGTATTGTGGCCTAAGGCCGATGTACAATAAACATTTTCTGAGTTCTGAGTTCTGAGTTCTCTCTCTCCCTCCCTCCATCTCTCCCTCTCTCTCTCTCTTTCTCTCTCTCTTCCTCCCTCTTTCTCTCTCTCTCTCTCTCTCGCTCTCTCTTTCTCGCTCTCTCTCGCTCACTCTCTCTCTCGCTCTCGCTCTCACTCTGTCTCTCTTTTTCTCTCTCTCTCTCTCTCTCTCTCTCTTCTCTCTCTCTCTCTCTCTCTCTCTCTCTCTTTCTACAGACACAGACACAAATAGAGACGGTGAGAGACAGATAGAACGAAAACTGACACAGACAGGAGAAATACCTTGACATGTGCTGCAGGTATGACTGATGTTGAACTCAGTGGCAGTAACGAAAAATCTTTGCACGGCAACACAACAAGACTGGTATTCAGTATTCTGACATAATGGTGAAAATTCCATTTCAGAACTATCGCGTAAAATGGACAGTACTCCTGATGGTTCTAGACGAGGTGATAGAGACAACGGCATTGAAAATGACAGTTCTCTAGATCCACCATGAATTTTCATGACTGATATGTTAAGTTAACCCTTTGACTCCCGCACCCTATCCACCAACTGCAAAAAAAAACTTAACCCTTTGACTCCCTTACCCTATCTACCAGCTTCCTGCAGGAAGCCGGTGGAAGGGTGGGGGAATCAAAGGGTTAAAGTTTTGCTTCGCTAGCGCACAGTTGACGATGCAGGATACTGGTGGACAGGGTGCGGGAGTCAAAGGGTTCTAAAATATTCCTTCACCACTACATCTCTTGTAAATAACATCTCTCTGGTGCACACACACACACACACACACACACACCTGTTTATGTCCATTTGAACATGTAGTGATGATTTGCAAGCTTGTTTGCATTTTTATTGTTATGTTTATTTAATGCACAGCCGATTGCGTAGAGTCATATCAGGATCATAACCGCTTCAAAACATGTACAATATTCAACAGGGAAGAAAAAGGAAAATGATAGGAAGAAATGACAGAACAACAAAGGAATAAGGCAGAAACAACGAGAGTGACAGAAAAGAGGAAATTTCTAGCGTAGAATTTTCAGAAGGTGGGGATACTGTTTATACTGAAAGAGCCCCCGGCATCCCAACGGGGGTGGGGTGGGGGTATTTTTTAAGGCAGATACACATCAGAAATAGCCAGCAGAATCGGCCAAGCCAAAACAGCATTCAAGAAGATGAAAGGCGTTCTCACCAACAAATGCC
>CM060312.1:17818065-17833065 GCA_030674185.1 Monoplex corrugatus
TAATAAGTATTCAATATGCTGATTCCAAGATAATTTTGCTGTAAGGAAAACTCCTAAGAATTTAATCGACTCGTTAAACTGAAGAAGAGTATCTCCCAGTTTGAAAGTGGGAATATTTACTGGGTTAGCTCCATTATTAAATAAAACTATTTTTGTTTTTTCCAGGGATAGATGTAACCCATTTTCTACCATGTATCGCGCTATTTTATCAAGTTCTAATTGGTAGCATTTGCGTGTATAATTGATACAGCGCAAAGGAGTTTTCTTTTTCATATTTACCTGCATCCACATGCATAAATCGTCAGCATATTGAGCTAAAACTACATGCTTAGATACTTTACTGGGTAAGTCATGCATTAATATCATGAAAAGAAGGGGAGCTATAACGGATCCCTGAGGAGGGATACCCATTTGAAGAATTCGTTTCGTGGAATATACATTTTCAATCCTCGTTTGAAATACTCTGTTTTCTAAGAAACACTTAATATAGCCTAAAATGTGACCTGTCAGCCCAATACTTTTAAATTTGAATAACAATCGGGAGTGCCATACTTGATCGTATGCTTTCGTTATATCAAAAAATGTAGCTAAAACACATTGACGTCTTGCAAATTGTTGTTTTATATTAGTAGTTAGCTTTGTTAGGATCTCTACTGGTGACCTGCCTTTTCGAAATCCTGCCTGATTTACTGGTATTATTTTATTCTTTTCACAATAGTGCATCAGTCTCTTTAAGATTATTTTCTCCATTAGTTTACATACATGTGATGTTAATGCAAACAATGTGTGTGTTTGTGTGTGTGTGTGTGTGTGTTTGTGTGTGTGTGTGTGTGTGTGTGTGTGTGTGTGTGTGTGTGTGTGTGTGTGTGTGTGTGTGTGTGTGTGTGTGTGTGTGTGTGTGTTCGCGCGCGCGTATGTTCAAGACTGTTAGATATAACAATCGATTACAGTTACCTTTCATCGTGGATTGAATTGATATATAATTGCTGTGTGAGACCTTGCACTTGTTTGGTTTTTCATTAATGTACCAATTCATGATTCATTTATCATTATCATTATTAGTAATAGTGGTAGTAGTAGCAGTATATCATTATCATTATCATTGTTATTAATATCATCACCATATTATTATTATTATCATTATCATTATCGTTATTATTATTATTATTATTATTATTTATTATTATTGTTGTTGTTGTTGTTGTTTTCTTCTTCTTCTTCTTCTTCTTCTTGTTGTTATTGCTGTTATTGTTGTGGTTGTTGTTCTTTTACATTTTGATTTTCATTAGTTTGTTCATTATTATCATCATTACTATTATTATCATTATTTATATATGTATCGTCACACCACATACACGTATTGACTTTGGAGCTGGTCTCCCTGGCAACGTTGTGTCGCCACACCGCAGCGCCATATTTTCTGTCAATGTTTATTTTGTTTGCTTATGAGAGTGCATGTATGTTTGTACCGAATGCTTATCAATTAACATCAGGAAGAGAGTTCTTGAATGTTATATAGAACCAATACTGTTGTACGGTTGTGAGGCGTGGACAGTCAACAAGCAAAGCCAGAACAAGATTGAAGCAGCCGAGATGTGGTTTCTAAGAAGAATGTTGAGAGTTCCATTGACAGCAAAGAAAACAAACGAGACAGTCTTGATGGAGGCAGACACAAGTACATCATTCATTAGGAAGATTAGGAAAAGGCAGGCCCCAGTAGCTCAGTTGGTTTGAGCGTCGGATTCACATGCTAATGGTTGTGGGTTCGAATCCCGGGGTGCGCTATATTAAAACTGGCCTTTTCACTGCTCCATCTTAACATCATTGTTGTTCTGGTGGTGTCAGTATAGGATTATTAGATAAGTCCTCATTCCCCCACTTCCCTGGGATGATTATCCCCGTCGGCCATATCACCTGAGATGGGTGGCGACGTAAAAACTGAACCAAATCAATCAGACAGGCAACATTTATAGGCCATTTTATGAGGAAAGGGGATTTGGAGCACCTGGTCACAACGGGAAAGCTGGAGGGAAAAAGAGCTCCAGGTAGATCCAGGGAGAAAATACTAGACGGACTTGCAGAGTGGCTGGGGACAGGGAGGGTGGAGGAGATGCTTGAGGCAACAAGAGATAGAGACAGATGGAAGTCCATAATCGCCAACGCCATGCGGCAAGGCACCTGATGATGATGATGATGACCGAATCTTGCCAGAGATTGTTTGTGTGTTTGTATATTATGAGGGATGGATTAATGTTTGTACCGAATCTTGTCAGAGATTGTTTGTGTGTTTGTATATTATGAGGGATTGATTAATGTTTGTACCGAATCTTGCCAGAGATTGTTTGTGTGTTTGTATATTATGAGGGATGGATTTATGTTTGTACCGAATCTTGCCAGAGATTGTTTGTGTGTTTGTATATTATGAGGGATTGATTAATGTTTGTACCGAATCTTGCCAGAGATTGTTTGTGTGTTTGTATGTTATGAGGGATGGATTAATGTTTGTACCGAATCTTGCCAGAGATTGTTTGTGTGTTTGTATATTATGAGGGATGGACTTATGTTTGTACCGAATCTTGCCAGAGATTGTTTGTGTGTTTGTATATTATGAGGGATGGATTTATGTTTGTACCGAATCTTGCCAGAGATTGTTTGTGTGTTTGTATATTATGAGGGATGGATTTATGTTTGTACCGAATCTTGTCAGAGATTGTTTGTGTGTTTGTATATTATGAGGGATTGATTAATGTTTGTACCGAATCTTGTCAGAGATTGTTTGTGTTTTTGTATATTATGAGGGATGGATTTATGTTTGTACCGAATCTTGCCAGAGATTGTTTGTGTGTTTGTATATTATGAGGGATTGATTAATGTTTGTACCGAATCTTGCCAGAGATTGTTTGTATGTTTGTATGTTATGAGGGATGGATTAATGTTTGTACCGAATCTTGCCAGAGATTGTTTGTGTGTTTGTATATTATGAGGGATGGATTTATGTTTGTACCGAATCTTGTCAGAGATTGTTTGTGTGTTTGTATATTATGAGGGATGGATTTATGTTTGTACCGAATCTTGCCAGAGATTGTTTGTGTGTTTGTATGTTATGAGGGATGGATTTATGTTTGTACCGAATCTTGCCAGAGATTGTTTGTGTGTTTGTATATTATGAGGGATGGATTTATGTTTGTACCGAATCTTGCCAGAGATTGTTTGTGTGTTTGTATATTATGAGGATGGATTTATGTTTGTACCGAATCTTGCCAGAGATTGTTTGTGTATTTGTATATTATGAGGGATGGATTATGTTTGTACCGAATCTTGTCAGAGATTGTTTGTGTGTTTGTATGTTATGAGGGATGGATTTATGTTTGTACCGAATCTTGTCAGAGATTGTTTGTGTGTTTGTATGTTATGAGGGATGGATTAATGTTTGTACCGAATCTTGCCAGAGATTGTTTGTGTGTTTGTATATTATCAGATTTTTTTTCCAGGCACCTTTTACTGACTTTCTTAAGACCCTTACAATCCTCAAAAGTGAGAAAACATAGTCTGAAAATAATGCATAACTATCTATGAAATTATAACATATGTATAACGCATGCATTGTGAATAGTTTTATCGTGACTTAACTTGGTAAAGTCTTGGTTTATTTTACATTTATTTCATTGTTTCTTTCCTTCTTCGTTTGTATTTGTTTGTTTGTTTGTTTTTGTTTATATGTTTACTTGTTTACTTGTTTGTTTGTTTGTTTGTTTGTTTGTTTGTTTGTTTGTTTGTTTGAAAAGAGCCCGGATCGACTCACAATTTCCCCGCAAGTTTGAATATACATATTATATATATCTACATACATATCTACATATATATGTATATGTATGTATGTATACATAGATAGATATATATGTATGTATAGATAGATACAGATGTAGATAGATAGACAGACAGATAGATAGACGGACAGACAGACAGATAGACAGATTAGATAGATAATACATATATATATATAGAGAGAGAGAGACAGAGACAGAGACAGACAGAGACACAGACAGACAGACAGACAGAGATGGTTTATTCTTAAAGGTCAAAGTGATTGCTTCACTCCTGTGTGGTCCCTTGGCTACCGGAGAAACAGAAAAGAAAAACAAAACAATGGCCTTCAGATTGTTGTGATAAGGGAAGATTGATATGATTTCATCATATCTTTTTCCTGCGAAAAGATTACCTCCATCCTGGTAGTAGCGGCAACCACCCCCAACATAACGGTTCACTGGTGGCGGATTTCGGATGGCCTTTGATAACGGAGGATCTAAAGCCACGAAATTTAATAGGGCTTGCTTACACGATCAGGCAGCCCCGGATCAACTGGCGATGGTTTCTATCAGGGACGGGGTGGTATTGGCAAAGCTCATCATCATCATCATCATCATCATCATCATCATCAACATCATCATCAAGTGCCTTGCCACAAGGCGTTGGTGATCATGGCCCTCCATATATGCATCTGTCCCTTTTGCCGCAAGTACATCTTCTACCCTTTCTGTCTTCAACCACTCTGCAAGTCCGTCTAATATTTTTTTCTCTGGGTCTACCTGGAGCTCTCTTTCCCTCCAGCTTTCCTGTTGTGACCAGGTGCTCCAATTCCCCTTTCCTCATAAAATGGCCTATAAATAATGCCTGTTTTTTTTTCCTAATCTTCCTTATGAATGATCTTCTTGTGTCTGCCTCCATCAAGACTGTCTCGTTTATTTTCTTTGCTGTCCACGGAACTGTCAACATTCTTCTTAGAAACCACATCTCGCTGCCTCAATCTTGCTCTGGCTTTGCTTTCAAAGCTACACTTGCAAAATACTGTGTACGTCCTACAATGGAATCATCAGGTGCTTTAGGGCCTCCGAAAGCCCTAGTCCCCCCCCCCCCCCCCCTGCGCTCACGTGGTAGGTCTTTTGCTCATTAGCTAAGTACAGGCTACTCCTAACAGAAAAACTAGAGGTTCAAAATCACAGATGCCAGCTGTAGCCGCCTTCTCGAAAACCATGGCACCGTGCATTCATCATATCATTATCATCATCATCATCATCATCGTCGTCGTTCGTCGTCGTCGTCGTCATCGTCATCGTCATCATCCATCATCATCATCATCATCATCATCATCATACATGTGCCCTGCCGCATGGTGTTGGCGATCATGGCCCTCCGCACGCATCTATCTTTCGTCGCTGCAAGTACATCTCCCCACACTTTCTGTCCTCATCCACTCCACAGATTCGTCCAATGTTTTCTCCTTTTCTCCCTAGATACCAAGCAACATAAGGCAAATGTCTTCACGGTCATTTACATGACACGAGAATGGTTGTCGCTCAATGAGGTCACTCCAAAATGGAGCAGTGCCGGGTCTGAGTCTCAACAGGGCCTACCTTCAGCCACTGGAGTTCCCTCCCTTCAGCCATGGAGTTCCCTCCCTTCCATCTTGTCACACCAGGGTCCGCGGGAGGAAAGCTGCTGACCGCACGATAACAGGAAAACGTTTCAGCCAACACCGACCTTTCATAGTCATACACTGGATACGCCGAAACTGTCACAAACAAGAAAACTGAGCTGGTGCATATTCCCTGTGTGAGATGAAGTTCAGCGTCTGTTGGTCCAAGAAAAACACTTGGAAATCAACAAGTCCTTCAAGGTGAGAGGCTATCAGTGCATTAGGTCCTGGTGGAACAGATAGCAGCAAAACATCCTTACCTTTATCAGGAATAACACCAATGCCTGTCTGGTAGACACACATATGATTCGAATTCAGACAAATACCACAAACTTCCGAATTGTCAACTTCTACTGGCCAAATGACAAGGTTCTTCTCCTCGACACTACAAATACCACAAACTTCCGAACTGTCAACTTCTACTGGCCAAATGACAAGGTTCTTTTCCTCGACACTACAAATACCACAAACTTCCGAATTGTCAACTTCTACTGGCCAAATGACAAGGTTCTTTTCCTCGACACTACAAATACCACAAACTTCCGAATTGTCAACTTCTACTGGCCAAATGACAAGGTTCTTTTCCTCGACACTACAAATACCACAAACTTCCGAATTGTCAACTTCTACTGGCCAAATGACAAGGTTCTTTTCCTCGACACTATCGACACACAGACCTCCAACGTCATGTTGTCAAGGGATGGGACTCAGAACAACAATGCCTCACCACTTACAAGATAATCATCTCCCGGTCCCGACGCCACACGATAGCTATCATGCCAAGTAAAGGAAAATGTCCGTGCGCTGCATGACCCAATCGGACCCAAAACCGAATGGCAAGGTGGGTAGATGCAAACCACTGGACATAGCCACACAACGCACACCAGCTACATCAAGTCTTGCTGCCGGACGGAGAGAGAATGAAAGAACCCTCCGATACCTTACTCTAGGCCTTTTTCCTTCACAAAAGAAGCTACGAGGAACAAACGTTTTTTATCGAGGATGACTTGCAGGCTTTTAAGAAAACTAAAAAAAAATAAAATAAAATTTTAAAAAACACGTAAAGCTGCAGGACCAGATAGGGTCATAAGTGAATCATAGATCATGTGTGTAAGTTTCAACGTTGATACAATTTTTTCAATTCCTTATTGGCAGAGCATTTATCCTGAAGATCGTTAGGATCTATTGTTCTTCATTATACAAGAAGATAACGCTAACACTCCATGTGATTATAGCTGAATTTCTACGTGTAATGTACGTAGTGAGTTTTATACCACTGTTAATTTAAAGCAATACTGCAAGAGGGATGTAACACCACTAAGGAATATCAAGATGGTTTAAAGAAACTACTCCATTACTCTCAACATTCTCAACACTCTTCTGAGAAACCACATCTCGGCTGCAAGGAATATCAAGATGGGTTTAAAGAATGTTGAGAGTTCCATGGACAGCAAAGAAAACAAACGAGACAGTCTTGATGGAGGCAGACACAAGTAGATCACTCATAAGGAAGATTAGGAAAAGACAGGCAACATTTATGGGCCATTTTATGAGGAAGGGGGATTTGGAGCACCTGGTCACAACGGGAACGCTGGAGGGAAAGAGAGCACCAGGTAGACCCAGGGAGAAAATGCTGGACGGACTTGCAGAGTGGCTGGGGATGAGGAGAGTGGGGGAGATGCTAGGGGCAACGAGAGATAGAGATGGTTAGAGGGTACAACAGACTGGATAACGAGAGTAAGAACAAAGTTGTTTGAATATGGATTTGGTTATGTTTGACTGAACCAGAGTGTCGAGGATGTGAACAGTTTTATTTGTGTCTTTTTGCAACAAATTGATTGATAGTAAATAGCGGGGTTGGAACTGTCATGTTCAGAGCAGAAGTAGGTTTGACTTTTATACCAGTCGCCGTGGTGTAGTGGTTAGCGCAACGGACTACAGACTGAAAGGCTGTGGGTTCGAATCCCCGTCAGTCTCTTCAAAAATCACTGTGGGATTTTTCGGCTCTAACCGGCTCCTACCCAGACTTGGGCGTGCTATGGGCTCATTGGGAAGACCGGGACCACACAGTCGAGTCTCATCCACTTCACGGATATGTCAATGAAGGTACTGCTCAAATCTTCCGACCAGCACAGCAGTTGTCTGTTTCTCTCGAGCCTGGTTGACTCCAGGATATATTATGACAGTAAGCGTAGATTACAACCCTGTCACGCAGTCTCAATCCTAGATACAACTCCATAGCATCATGATTATCATCCTCATCGACATCATCATCATCACATCGTACAAACTGTGCCGGCTTCTGTGGCTATGGCCATTGAGGTGGCGTAGAAAATGGGAGGGGGAAAAAAAGGTGAGCACAAAGGTAACCTCCCTGAGTGCAATGATCCTTAAAAAAAATAAATACGCAAATTAAGGGGTTGACTTTTACAGATCGTTTAACACTTTGCTTAGTACCCGTCCTTACTTGCCCCTTTGCTGAAAGTAAATTCCGTTGCCTCAGCCATAAAACGGAATACGCACAATAACAACAGCAGCTAAAAATACAGAAAATCATTCAGAGCTGAAAAGAACCGGAAAGCACATACATCCTTGAAGGAAAACGGTCGTAGACCTCTAACCGTTATACTATCAATAGGGCCATACTATCAATAGGACCATACCATCAATAGGGCCATACCATCAATAGGGCCATACCATCAATAGGGCCATACCATCAATAGGGCCATACCATCAATAGGGCCATACTATCAATGGGGCCATACCATCAATAGGGCCATACCATCAATAGGGCCATACTATCAATGGGGCCATACCATCAATAGGGCCATACCATCAATAGGGCCATACTATCAATATGACCATACCATCAATAGGGCCATACTATCAATGGGGCCATACCATCAATAGGGCCATACCATCAATAGGGCCATACCATCAATAGGGACATACCATCAATAGGACCATACTATCAATGGGGCCATACCATCAATAGGGCCACACTATCAATAGGGCCATACTATCAAATGGGTCATACCATCAATAGAGCCATACCATCAATAGGGCCATACTATCAATAGGGCCATACTATCAATGGGGCCATACCATCAATAGGGCCATACCATCAATAGAGCCATACTATCAGTAGGGCCACAATGTCAATAGGACCATACCATCAGTAGGGCCATACTATCAATAGGGCCATACCATCAATAGGGTCATACTATCGATAGGGCCATACTATCAATAGGGCCATAATATCAATAGGACATACCATCAGTAGGGCCATACTATCAATAGGGCCATACCATCAATAGGGCCATACTATCGACAGGGCCATACTATCAATAGGGCCATAATATCAATAGGACCATACCATCAATAGGACCATACTATCAATAGGGCCACACCATCAATAGGGCCATACTATCAATAGGGCCATACTATCAATAAGGCCATACTATCAATAGGGCCATACCATCAATAGGACCATACTATCAATAGGGCCATACCATTAATAGGGCCATACCATCAATAGGGCCATACTATCAATAGGGCCATAATATCAATAGGACCATACCATCAATAGGACCATACTATCAATAGGGCCATAATATCAATAGGACCATACCATCAATAGGACCATAATATCAATAGGACCATACTATCAATAGGGCCATAATATCAATAGGACCATAATATCAATAGGACCATACTATCAATAGGACCATACCATCAATAGGGCCATAATATCAATAGGACCATACTATCAATTGGACCATAATATCAATAGGACCATACTATCAATAGGACCATACCATCAATAGGGCCATAATATCAATAGGACCATACTATCAATTGGACCATAATATCAATTGGACCATACTATCAATAGGATCATACCATCAATAGGGCCATAATATCAATAGGACCATAATATCAATAGGACCATACCATCAATAGGACCATAATATCAATAGGACCATAATATCAATAGGACCATACTATCAATAGGACCATACCATCAATAGGACCATACCATCAATAGGACCATAATATCAATAGGACCATAATATCAATAGGACCATAATATCAATAGGACCATAATATCAATAGGACCATAATATCAATAGGACCATAATATCAATAGGACCATACTATCAATAGGACCATACTATCAATAGGGCCATAATATCAATAGGACCATACCATCAATAGGGCCATACTATCAATAGGACCATACCATCAATAGGGCCATAATATCAATAGGACCATACCATCAATAGGACCATACTATCAATAGGGCCATACTATCAATAGGACCATACCATCAATAGGGCCATAATATCAATAGGACCATACCATCAATAGGGCCATACTATCAATAGGGCCACACCATCAATAGGCCCATACTATCAATAGGACCATACCATCAATAGGGCCATACTATCAATAGGACCATACCATCAATAGGGCCATACTATCAATAGGACCATACCATCAATAGGGCCATAATATCAATAGGACCATACCATCAATAGGGCCATAATATCAATAGGACCATACTATCAATAGGGCCATAATATCAATAGGACCATACCATCAATAAGGCCATACTATCATAGGACCATACTATCAATAGGACCATACTATCAATAGGACCATACTATCAATAGGACCATACCATCAATAGGACCACACCATCAATAGGGCCATACTATCAATAGGGCCATACTATCAATAGGGCCATACCATCAATAGGACCATACTATCAATAGGGCCACACCATCAATAGGGCCAGCGTCAGCAGAGGTATCATGACCGAGCATAGAAAAGCGATCGGTTAGTGTTGTGTGAAACGTGCTGTAACAAAACTTTAAGCATAGTTTTTATTTTTGTTTTTTGTTTTTTTTATCATAAGACCCATCTCCACTGATTGCAGAAAAATTGAGTCAGCAGAGATGTGGTGTTATCGGAGACTACTACCTGTCAAATGGATAGACAGATGGAAGAACTAATGAAAGTGTCCTAAAAGAACTTTGATACCACCAGACAACTACGAGCAGACATCAACAAGAGAAGACTAAAATACATTGGCCATTTGTCAAGCAGCAAGAATGCAGACCTCATGGCAACCATCTTTCAAGGAAAAACAATGGCAAAAAAGCAGACCTCCAATCTCATACATCGAGAACATAACAACCAACATCAGTGGCCCAAATATTCAAGTCATTGTCCACAAAAGTTAAGACAGAGCGGCCTGGAGGGAGATGGTGGTGTCAAAAAGTGCAGCGGCCAGTACCGAACCCGGTGACGCCGACAGGTGAGACAGGTGAGACCTGTCCCCATTACAGAAAGCCTCATCATACATATATAGACAGCCTCGTCATACAGATATAGACAGCCTCATTATGCAGATATAGACAGCCTCGTCATACAGATATAGACAGCCTCATTATGCAGATATAGACAGCCTCGTCATACAGATATAGACAGCCTCATTATGCAGATATAGACAGCCTCCTCATACAGATACAGACAGCCTCATCAAACATATATAGACAGCCTCGTCATACAGATATAGACAGCCTCATTATGCAGATATAGACAGCCTCGTCATACAGATATAGACAGCCTCGTCATACAGATATAGACAGCCTCGTCATACAGATATAGACAGCCTCGTCATACAGATATAGACAGCCTCATCATACATATATAGACAGCCTCATCATACATATGTAGACAGCCTCGTCGTACTGACATAGACAGCCTGGTCATACAGATATAGACAGCCTCATCATACATATATAGACAGCCTCATCATACATATGTAGACAGCCTCGTCGTACTGACATAGACAGCCTCGTCATACAGATATAGACAGCCTCATCATACATATATAGACAGCCCCATCATACAGATATAGACAGCCTCGTCATACATATATAGACAGCCTCGTCATACAGATATAGACAGCCTCATCATACATATATAGACAGCCCCATCATACAGATATAGACAGCTCGTCAAACAGCTATAGATAACCTTGTCATATAGGTACAGACAGCCTCATCATACAAATATAGACAGCCCCATCATACAGATATAGACAGCTCGTCAAACAGCTATAGATAACCTTGTCATATAGGTACAGACAGCCCCATCATACAGATATAGACAGCTCGTCAAACAGCTATAGATAACCTTGTCATATAGGTACAGACAGCCTCATCATACATATATAGACAGCCCCATCATACAGATATAGACAGCTCGTCAAACAGCTATAGATAATCTTGTCATATAGGTACAGACAGCCTCATCATACATATATAGACAGCCCCATCATACAGATATAGACAGCTCGTCAAACAGCTATAGATAACCTTGTCATATAGGTACAGACAGCCTCATCATACAAATATAGACAGCCCCATCATACAGATATAGACAGCTCGTCAAACAGCTATAGATAACCTTGTCATATAGGTACAGACAGCCTCATCATACAAATATAGACAGCTCGTCAAACAGATATAGACAGCCTCGTCATACAGATATAGACAGCCTCATGCAGATATAGACAGCCTCATTATACAGATATAGACAGTCTCATGCAGATATAGACAGCCCCGTCATACAGATATAGACAGCCTTGTCATACAGACATAGACAGCCTTGTCATAGGGATAGCCAATAGACAGCCTCGTCATACAGATATACACAGCCCCGTCATACAGATATAGACAGCCTCACCATACAGATATAGACAGCCTTGTCATACAGACATAGACAGCCTTGTCATAGGTATAGCCAATAGACAGCCTCGTCATACAGATATAGACAGCCTTGTCATACAGATATAGACAGCCTTGTCATACAGATATAGGCAGCCTCGATATACGGATATAGACAGCCTCATCATACAGATATAGACAGCCTCATCATACAGATATAGACAGCCTCGTCATACAGATATAGACAGCCTCGTCATACAGATATAGACACCCTCGTCATACAGATATAGACAGCCTCGTCATACAGACATAGACACCCTCGTCATACAGATATAGACAGCCTCGTCATACAGACATAGACACCCTCGTCATACAGATATAGACAGCCTCGTCATACAGATATAGACAGCCTCATCATACAGATATAGACAGCCCATCATACAGATATAGACAGCCCATCATACAGATATAGACAGCCTCATCATACAGATATAGACAGCCCATCATACAGATATAGACAGCCTCATCATACAGATATAGACAGCCCATCATACAGATATAGACAGCCCATCATACAGATATAGACAGCCCATCATACAGATATAGACAGCCCATCATACAGATATAGACAGCCCATCATACAGACATAGACAGCCCATCATACAGATATAGACAGCCCATCATACAGATATAGACAGCCCATCATACAGATATAGACAGCCCATCATACAGATATAGAAAAACCTCGTTATACAGACATAGAAAACCTCGTTATACAGATATAGAAAACCTCCTCATACAGGATAGACAGCCTCGTTATACAGATATAGAAAACCTCGTCATACAGGATAGACAGCCTCACCCCACTCACTCATTCGTAAAGGCTCGTCAAAAGTATCAAAAAAAGAACATTAACAGCAGGCGAAAAGGGAAACCAGCACAAAAGATCATAACAATGAGAAACTACGACAGAAGATAATAAAAACCGATGTAAAAAGACCATCAAACGTTTTTTACGTATGTGTGTGTGGGCTGTGTCGTCAATGCACCATGCACCACTCCCGTCTCACGCATCGTCACACAGAATCTTTCAGCAACACGATTGTCCTAGTAGCCTAGAGTTTAAAACAGTGAACGGCTGGTGAGTGAAGGGTGGAAAGGTTTACGACCTCTCAGATCAAACATGCGTGCAGACCTGGCAGTGCTACGTGAACCCACTTCGTATGTACACGTATGCAGAATATCAAAATATGGAGGTGAACGTTAAAGATACTGCGAGTCATTTCAGTGGATTTCGTCTGTATGTGTACTTGTCTGTATGTTTGTAGTTATGTGTGTATACTTGTGTGAACTCTTCGCCAGTGGGGGTGCCGGGGGCTCTTTCTGTATGAATAGTGTCCCCACCTTCTGGAATATTCTGTGCTAGAAATGTCCTTTTTTTCTGTCACTCTCTTTGTTTCTTTCTTCATCCTTTGCTCTCTGTCATTTCTTCTCATCATTTTCTGCCTTGCTGGTCCATTCACCAGTACGTGTTTGATAAAGTCTTACATATTTTCTCTTAGATTTGATGATTAGGTACATTTATTAAGTACATTTTGGCTTTAGGGAAATGAGAGATGCAGAAGTGATTTTAGGTAATTTATTCCCGGTTTTTTTTTTATATGTTTTAGTGTCCTTAGTTATGTTTAAATTAGTATTCAGGTATGTTTATTCAAATTCCCTGTGTGATAAATTGGACAGAGTGATCAATACCAGGGATATCTCCTTAGATTATGTTTGCAAACGCATTCATATATGTTTTTAACTTTCTTTGCCTGTTTCTTTCCTGTTGAGGTATTGTGTATGTTTTGAAACAGTTATAGCACCGATATCGCTCTACACAGTCGGCTGGGCTTTAAACAAAAATAACAGTAACATATTTGAAGGCGTGGGGGTAACTGGTTGATTCCTATGTTTGATAGAGCCGTGAAACTGGAGAGTTAATGGTAATGATAATAGTAATCATCATCATCATCAGGTGCCCTGCCGCATGGCGTTGGCGACCATGGACTTCCAACCATCTCTATCTCTCGTTGCCCCCAGCATCTCCCCCACCCTCCTCATCCCCAGCCACTCTGCAAGTCCGTCCAGCATTCTCTCCCTGGGTCTACTGGTGCTCTCTTTCCCTCCAGCTTCCCCGTTGTGACCAGGTGCTACAAAAACCCCTTCCTCATAAAATGGCCTATAAATGTTGCTTGTCTTTTCTTAATCTTCCTTATGAGTGATCTACTTGTGTCTGCCTCCATCAAGACTGTCTCTTTTGTTTTCTTTGCTGTCCATGGAACTCTCAACATTCTTCTGAGAAACCACATCTCGGCTGCCTCGATCCTGCTCTGGCTTTGCTTGCTGACTGTCCACGCCTCGCATCCGTACAACAGTATTGGTTCTATATAACATTCAAGGACCCTCTTCCTGATGTTAATTGTAATAAAAAAAAAAGGAATACTTGTACAGCAACTAATCTGCACAAGAGCCCCTGCAGGAAGCTGGTGGATAGGATGAAGAAATCAAAGGGTTAAATTTTTGCTTTGGTAGCATGGTTAACAGTGCAGGATGCTGATGGACAGGGTTAATTCGCAACTAAGCTCCCTATCTTGAAGGTGGTCCGCCATCCGCTACCTGCGACCCATTGTGTTGGGGATGGTCGTTTCGTTATCAAGCCCTGTAGTCAGTGAGGGACCCGAGTATTTCTGTCTCATTTGAACTGTATAAACTGCATGACCGTCTCTATAAAAACTATTAAAACAG
>CM060312.1:17843065-17883065 GCA_030674185.1 Monoplex corrugatus
AGAACGATAAAGAAAAAAAAAGCATTTCTTTATATAAAACAGATAGGCTTGTTGCTCCAAAGCAGCAATAGTTTTCAATCAGTTAAAAAGAACGAGAAAGAAAAAAAGCGTTTCTTTGTATAAATAGATAGGCTTGTTGCTCCAAAGCAGCAATAGGTTTCAATCAATTAAAAAGAACGATGAAGAAAAAAAGCATTTCTTCATATAAAATAGATAGGCTTGTTCCAAAGCAGCAATAGTTTTCAATCAGTTAAAAAGAACGAGAAAGAAAAAAAAAGCGTTTCTTTATAAAACAGATAGGCTTGTTCGCAAACAGCAATAGTTTTCAATCAGTTAAAAAGAACGAGAAAGAAAAAAAAAAGCGTTTCTTTATATAAAACAGATAGGCTTGTTCGCAAACAGCAATAGTTTTCAATCAGTTAAAAAGAACGAGAAAGAAAAAAAAAAGCATTTCTTTATATAAAACAGATAGGCTTGTTCGCAAACAGCAATAGTTTTCAATCAGTTAAAAAGAACGAGAAAGAAAAAAAAAGCATTTCTTTATATAAAACAGATAGGCTTGTTCGCAAACAGCAATAGTTTTCAATCAGTTAAAAAGAACGAGAAAGAAAAAAAAAAGCATTTCTTTATATAAAACAGATAGGCTTGTTCGCAAACAGCAATAGTTTTCAATCAGTTAAAAAGAACGAGAAAGAAAAAAAAAAGCATTTCTTTATATAAAACAGATAGGCTTGTTCGCAAGCAGCAATAGGTTTCAATCAGTTGAAGAAGAAGAAAGAAAGAAAGAAAACGAGAAAGAAAAAAAGCGTTTCTTTATGGCTGTTAATGTTGTAATGATTAAAAATAAAATGGACGGAAACCTTCATCCCTATCGCAGTTTGAGATGTAGGTGTGCTCACCCTCAACCAATGAGAGACCGTGGATTGCATGCTGGCCTAATTTTATTATAACAAACAGGAAGGCGGATTTGGTCCCTCGTGACCATATAGGATGTCTGTGGTCGTGACCTTGTACAAAAAGGGAAGCCGTTTTGAGGGAGGATATGCTGAAGGCTATAGGGAAGGGAGGAGGGGACTATCTCCTCCCTCTTCCACGCACACACACACACACACACCACACACACACATCCGTCTAATATCACTTATAGTGAAAAGACGTTAAATTAAAGAACGAACGAACGAATAACACACACACACACACACACACACACACACACACACACAACACAACACACACACACACACACACACACACACACAACACACACACACACACACACCATACAGGGATTTCCCAATCGTTTTTTCAATCGTTTTCCCACTCTATTCCTACCATCCTTTTTTTTCCAGTGAATGTACACCAGCTATAGTTTTATGAAAAGTCCTTGTGACCGATGCTATGTACGTTTTTGAGGTATATCCTTTTCGTCACAGTGGTACGGGTTGGCACGAGTCTAAACCGCCTGTGTCCACCTCGACAGCGCTTGGGGCTTTTGCGAGATGACGCGCTATATTCTCGCAGTTATTGCAGTTATTTCAAGAGGGATTCACCGCGCTCGTACAGCTCCATATGCGTTCCACCCAAATCCGCCAGCAATTATCTGACAGATTTCCTGAGCCAGCTCAAAAACCCTACGCGCTGGCAAGGTCTTGAAACGGGGAAAGGGGAGAAGGGGCCTTTCTATCAAACACTAAGCTGGCACCACCAGAACGATGGAAACATTTAAGATGGGCAGCAAACAGGCCAGTTTTTTTGATGTTGCGGGCTGGGACTGAACTCAAGATATCAGAACGCCCTTAATTAACATTATTGAATGCGCGTTATCACTTTACATGAGAAGGTATCAATTTTCACAATTCTTTCTCAATTATCTCTCGTTCGTTTTGCAAAATAGGCTTAGTACAATAAAGTATAAGATACGAAAGAAAAAACATGATGAGGATGAGAATGAGAGTGATGACAACGATGAATATGAAGATGATGATAACTGATGAAAATAGGTTATAAGGTATCCCTGGTGTGTGTAGGTATGTTCACAGAAAACATTGCGGACTACGCTTGCGCATGCTAATAGTTGTGGTTGTGTGTGTGTGTGTGTGTGTGTGTGTCTGTGTGTGTTGTGGTGGTGTGTGTGTGTGTGTTGTGTGTGTGTGTGTGTTGTGTGTTGTTGTGTGTGTGTGTGTGTTGTGTGTGCTTGTGTATGTGTGTGTGTGTGTGTGTATGTGTGTATGTGTGTATGTGTGTGTGTTGTGTGTGCGTGTGTATGTGTGTAGTGTGTGTGTGTTGTGTGTGTGGATGTATGTGTGTGTGGTGGTGTGTGGTGTGTGTGTGTGTGTGTGTGATGGTGTATGTGATGTGTGTGTTGTGTGATGTGTGTGTGTGTGTGTATGTTTTGTAGTTTTGTGTGTATGTGTGTGTGTGATGTGGATGTGTGTTGTGTGTATGTGTGTAGTGGTGTGTGTGTATGTGTGTTGTGTGTGTGTGTGTGGTGTGTATGTGTGTGTATGTTGTGTGATGGTGTGTATGTGTGTGTGTGTGATGTGTGTATGTGTGTGTGTATGTGTGTGTGTGTGGTGTAGTGTGTGTGTGTGTGTGTGTGTGTGGGTTGTGTGTGTTGTGTGTTGGTTGTGTGTGTGGTGTGTATGTGGTGTGTATGTGTGTGTGTTGTGTGTGGTGTGTGTGGGGTGTGTATTGTGTATGTGTGTGTGTGTTGTGGAGTGTGTGTGTGTGTGTATGTGTGTGTTGTGTATGTGTGTGTGATGTGTGGTGTTGTGGATGTGTGTGTGGATGTGTGTGTGTGTTGTGTGTGTGTGTAGTGTGTGTGTATGTGTTGTTGTGTGGTGTATGTGTGTATGTGTGTGTGTGGATGTGTGTATGTGTGTGTGTATGTGTGTGTATGTGTGTATGTGTGTGTATGTGTGTGTGTATGTGTGTGTGTGTGTGTGTGTGTGTGTGGTGGATGTGTGTGTATGTGTATGTGTGTGGATGTGCTGTGTGGATGGATGTGTGTGTGGATGTGTGTGTGTGTGTGTTGGTGTGTTTGTATGTGTGTATGTGTGTGTGTGTTTGTATGTGTGTGTGTATGTGTGTGTGTGTTTGTATGTGTGTGTATGTGTGTGTGTGTGTGTGTGTGTGTATGTGTGTGTGTGTGTGTGTATAGATAGGGTAAGGGAATCAGAGGATTAAGTTTTTGCAGTTGGTGGATAGGGCGTGGGAGTCAAAAGGTTAAAATGGAGTTTTGTGGCCTAGTGGTTAAAGCATCTGCCTAGGACACGGGAGACCTGGGTTTGAATCACAGATCGGCCACGGATATTTCTCTCCCCTTCAGTTAGATCTTAAGTGGTGATTGAAGTGTTTAAACTTCAAATGAGACCTACCGTGGGGATGACGGGGACCCTTTCAGTTTAAATAGTATCCCCATCTTCTGGAAATTCCGTGCTAGAAATTTCCTCTTTTCTGTCACTCTCTTTGTTTCTGCCTTGTTTCTTTGCTTTCTGTCATTTCATCCTGTCATTTTCTGCCTTGCTGGTCCATACACCTGTATGTGTTCGATAAAGTCTGACGTACTTTTTCTTAGAATTGATAATTAGGTACAAGTATTAAGTGCAATTTTGGCTCTTGGGAGGTGAGATATGCGGAAGCAATTGTAGGTAATTTAGACCCGTTCTTATATATGTTTTGGTGTCCTTGGGTATGCTTAAATTTGTATTCAGGTGTGTTTTTTTTAAATCCCCTGTCCGGTAAATTGTACGGAGTGGTCAACGCCAGAGGCATGTCCTTAGATTATGTGCGCAAATATGCATTGATATGTGTGCTTAGTTTTCTTTTTCTTTTTTCTTTTTCCTGTTGAAGTTTTGTATGTTTTGAAGTGGTCATAGCCCTGTGTAGTCGGCTGGGCTTTAAACAACAACAACAATAACAATAACAGTCCAGATGAGACGTAAACGAAGGTCCTGTGATTCTCTAGAAGAAATCCCTTTTCAGAGATAAACAGAAATAAACGCATACGGGGAAAAAAAGAATGGGGAGCACTTCTCTGCGGCGACAAGCTCTTTCCGGGAGAGCAGTCCGATTTTTTACATGGTAAATCAATTGTCATCATCATAAGGTGCCCTGCCGCATGGCGTTGGCGATCATGGACTTCCATCTGCCTCTATCTCTCGTTGCCACTAGCATCTCCCCCACCCTCCTCGTCCCCAGCCATTATGCAAGTCCGTCCAGCATTTTCTCCCTGGGTCTGCCTGGTGCTCTCTTTCCCTCCAGCTTTCCCGTTGTGACCAGGTGCTCCAAATCCCCCTTCCTCATAAAATGGCCTATAAATGTTGCCTGTCTTTTCCTAATCTTCCTTATGAGTGATCTACTTGTGTCTGCCTCCATCAAGACTGTCTCGTTTGTTTTCTTTGCTGTCCATGGAACTCTCAACATTCTTCTTAGAAACCACATCTCGGCTGCCTCAATCTTGTTCTGGCTTTGTTTGTTGACAAACAAATACCAACAAATGCCTATCAATTAACATCAGGAAGAGAGTTCTTGAATGTTATATAGAACCAATACTGTTGTACGGATGCGAGGCGAAATCAATTGTAGCAACCAAAAAAAGAAGAAGAAAAAGACAAATACAAATACATCTGTGGGATAGCACGAAACTACAAAGAATCGCGCAAAATAGATTGCCATTTGAATCACAACACACATTAAAAATATATGTATGTATATATATATATATATATATATATATATATATATATATATATATATATATATATATATATATATATATATATATATATTGTTGGCCGAAATATTTCTGGTTTCTGTAGCAGGTGGCTGATAATTCAGTAAAAGCAAAATTAGCTCGTCACCCTTCCATAGAACGGAAGTCTCCAATACTGCCAGAACTACAGCACTATCAATTTTATCGGTTATGCCAACAAAGTAATGCTCAAAATTATTCTGAAAAGATTACAGCCACAAGCAGATACCATTGTTATCGAAAAACAGGCTGAATTCCGCAAGGGAAGAAGTACCATTGAACAGATCATTAATTAATCTGCATACCCTTAGTGAAAAACGTCTCCAACACGAAAGGGAATTTTATCACTCTTCATAGACTCCAAGAAGGCGTTTGACATAATCTGAAAGGAGGCACTGTGGGTCACAATGAAGAAATTTAACTTCATGAAAAAAAAACCTAACTTATCAACACCATCCAGCAATTGTACTCCAAGGCAATCAGTGCATTATTTACAAAAAGTGCTGTTACAGAGTGATTCAATACTTAGGTTGGAGTTCGGCAGGGTTGCTTTCTATCTCCCACGCTTATCAATACATTACTGGAACGTATCATGACTGACGCACATGAAGATCATGTCAGCACAGTCAGGAATGGAGAAAGAACCATCACAAAGTCTTCGCTTTACAGATGACATTGATCGCTTGGCAGGCAGTGGGCAAGAACTCGCCAAGCCTGTCAAAAGATTGGATGAAACATCAAAAAGATATGGTGTGGAAGTCGGCTCTAAGTTGATGGCCAGCCACATCACCACCATCACTACTGATATAACTGTCCATGGACTGAAGTTATGAACTGGTTAGCAATTCACTTACCTGACATCCATCATGAGCAATGAGAGATCCAAACTTCTCGAGTGCAGCAAAGACAGCAACAGCACTGTCCAGGCTGAAACCTGTATGGAAGGACAAGAACATCTCCATGAAACAAGCTCAGACTCTTACGTGCGCTGATAATTCCATCTTCCTACATGCATGTGAGACATGGACCCTCACACCGGATTTGCAACAACCAGCGCAAGCCATGGAAATGATATGTTAACACAAGGTCATCCTCATCATGTGCCCTGCCTCATGGCGTTGGTGATCATGACTCTCCATACAAATCTATCCTTTGTCGCTGCAAGTATATTTCCCACCATATTCGTTGTGCACTGAAGAAATAGGCTACATTTGTCTTCAGCAGAAAGAAAAGAAAAGAAAAGGTAAGGAAAGAATAACACAAGATACATCACATGTACAGAGCATATTACCAATGAACAAGTGCGCCAAACCATCAGACGGCATACTGGACCATATGAAGATCTGCTGACTTCAGGTAAGAAGACAAGATTACGTTAGTATGGCAATGTTACAAGATCCAATGACCTTGCTATATTAATCAGTCCCCCACGGAATTGTTGAGGGAAGAAGATGGAAGGGAAGGCATAAAAAACGAAGGACTGACAACACTGCCGAATGGACAAAGAAACAATCTGCAAAGACTTAGGCTTTGGCACACAACCAACAGAGCCGGAAAAGTCTGGTGGACAGTTCTTGAATGCAGCGTCCCACCGACACTTCACAGAGTTAAGAGAGAAAAAGAAGATCAAGAGCAGAAGAGTTCCCTTGAAATTGGTTGTCATTGTAAAAGACTTAAAACTCCATACTCATTTATTGCGTTATTCATATGTTGCGTTAACCCTTTGACTCCAGCGCCCACCATGTCCACCAATTGCTAAAACTTAACCCCTTGACTCCCTCATCCTGGCCGCCAGCTTCCTGCAGAAGGCTGTTGGATAGGATGACGGAGTCAAAGGGTTAAGTTTTTGCTTTGTTAGCATGGTTGGCAATGTATGACGTTGGTGGACAGGTGCGGAAGTCAAAAAAAAGGTTAAACAAGACTCAAAAGTTATTGTGGATAGACCCTAACCTGTCACCAATTTTCATATGAAAGGAAGTATGTATGCAATTGCTTTAGATGTTTTACGTTGTTTTTGGAGATCCAAGCGTGTGCACAGACTAAAAACAAAACTGTACTACGTTCCCATCAGTGTGTCTGTGGAAATTTGCAAAGACAGCTGGAAGGCAAGTGTCGCCTATTTCTTCGGTGTACGACGAATACGGTAATTTTTTTTTTTTTTTTTTTCCCCATTTTCTACGCCACCTTAATGGCCACAGAAGCTGGAACAGTTTTCACAATGTGGTGACGATGATGTCGATGAGGATGATATTCATGATACTATGGAGTTCCATCTAGGATTGAGACTGCATTTACAGGGCTGTACTCTACGCTTACTATCATACTATGTCCTGGAGTCAACCAGGCCTTAGAGGTACAGACACCTGCGGTGCTGATCAGAAGATTTAAGCAACACCCTCAATGACGCGTCCGTGAAATGGATGAAACTGGATTGAGTGGTCCCAGTCTTCCCAACGAGCCCATAGCACGCCCAACTCTGGGTAGGAGCCGGTTAAAGCCGAAAAATCCCACAATGATTTTTGAAGGGATCGATCGGGATTCGAACCCATAACCTTCCAGTTTGTAGTCCGTTGCACTAACCACTACACGACGCGACTGTCGAATACGGTAATACTTGATATTTTCTTCACGATCGATTTTGATTTGAAAACCCCAGTGTGGTGGGCCATTACTATTTCCAGAGATACCAAAGATTTAAGCGACATTGCCCCGGGAAAAAATTCTTTCTGCAGATTTTGATCTACATGTATTTATTCAATATCTTCCTTTAAAAAGGTAAAGAAGAAGAAGAAAGTGGGAAGATTGAAATCGATTTCACTTTTTTTTTCTTTGTTCTTCTGGTTAGTGTTCATAGTAAAGGAAGATTGTCTCGTAACCCGAGGTAATAGGGGAACGAGCTGGTAGAGACCGCAACTTTTCTTGAGGCATACATTATGAGGTCAGTGCCTATCTCTTCTCTGTCACTGCTTTGCCTTTACCCTGCATGATGGTGATGATGATGAACAGTTGAGGCCACAACACTTGATACATTCGTGTCAAGGGCCTCCAAAATCCCAGATTAGACCGACCCCCCCTTCCCTCCCCCCCCCACTTCCCCTCAGAGCCTACCCCCCCCACCCCTTCTGCCCTCTTCATCCACCACTCCCCCTCTTCACCCCTTTCCCCCTCCTACCTCCTCACCCCACCACCCTCAATCCCCCCACCACCTACCCCAACATCATCACGATTAAAACTGAACTCTATAAAGACATGTCCACTACCCAGATTTATCTGCTGCAACCCCCCCCCCCCCCCCCCCCCCCAGTTATAGGTGCCAGAATAATCAAGTTTAATTGTGGGCCCTCAACACTGAAAGAAGAAGAAGAAGATGAACAGCGGCGGGTACCTATTCACATGTGGGTGGACTGTTGGTAGTGGGCACAAGGTTTCATAGAACTAATATTATAAAGCTGCTGTTGAAGTCATAAAGTTAAGAGGATGTGATCAATGTCATGTCTTTTTCTTCTATTATTTTACTATTGTAAATAATGTTTGGCTGTGATTGTGCCTGCATGTATGAGGGAGCGTGAGCGTACCTGTATGCATGTATACATCACTTTATGTATGTGTGGGGAGAAAATGGGGGAGACAGAAAGGAAAGGAAGGGGAAGTGCGATGGAGATACATTAATGTTTTAAGTTTGATTTTACATTCCTTCCTTCATGTTTGATTATAGTCTTCAATTTCTGGTACAGTTTTTGTTGCAGAACCATATCACATGCCTGTAATGGGAGAGTGATTACGTGCACGCGCATGTGTGTATGTGTGTGTTGTGTGTGTGTGTGTGTGTTGGTGTGTGGTGTGTGTGTGTGTTGTGTGTGTGTGTGTGTGTGTGTGTGTGTGTGTGTTTGTGTGTTGTGTGTGTGTGTGTGTGTGTGTGTGTTGTTGTGTTGTGTGTGTGATGTGCGAGTGTGATGTGTTTGTGTGTGTGTGTGTATGTGATGTGTGTGTGTGTGTGATGTGTGTGTGTGATGTGTGTATATATATATGTGTGTGTGTGTGTGTGTGTGTGTGTGTGTGTGTGTGTGTGTGTATGTGTGTGTAAGAGAGACAGCACGCGATTGCCCACGTTTGTTGGCATTTTTGCATTTTGTATATACGCATATATGTGTGTAAGTATTGCTTTTGTCTTTTATGTACGAATAAACATTTTGTGCACATTTACACATATACATATAAATACGTATATTGTGTGAATGAGCGTGTGTACGTGTGCGCGTGTGCACGTGCGTGTTGTAAGTGTACCTACACATGTGTATATGCACATTAGTGTGTTTCTGTATGGCGTCTTTGTATGTGGCTGACCGTTGTGGGAGTGTGTGCACATTAGTTTCTCCGTTTCAATACAATACAATACAATATTTTATTTATATAGCGCAAAATCTTGATAAAATCAAATCTAAGCGCTAAAACAGACCACACACACGCACACACGCACACACGCACCACCACGCACCACACCACACACACACACACACACACACGCACACGGCTATAAATGGGGAGAAAGAATAAAAGCAATGGAAAATTATAAGAGCATATTATATACAATTATATATTACAATGCGATTCCCCTCCGAGTGGAGACAGGCTGCAAAGGGAATTGAGTGAGGTCTGGATTTTATGAAGAGGAGAAAAGGTGAGTTTTGAGAGCGGACTTGAAGGAGACAAAAGTAGGTTGCTGACGACTGAGAGAGGAAGTTTGTTCCAGGAAAGTGGACCAGAAACAGAGACGGCTCGTGGACCATAGGTATTGAGCTTAGTGCGTGGAAAGCGAAAAGTCAGAGGATCGGAGGCAGAGTGGAGGGTACGTGAGGGAACATAGATCTCAAGTAGGCTTGGCAGGTAATCGGGGTTGCGTTATTGAGGCTTTTGTAGCACATGGTGTCTAGTTTGTACTGTTTCAACCAACATACACACACACACGTACAACATGGACAGACCGAACTCTGAACTGTAAAATGATTATTATTGCAAAATAGATTTTTACAAAAATGATCTATACAAGTGATATGTTTGGTGTCTACATGTACATTATACATCGCTAAAACAACCTGAAGCGTAATTCTCAACTATATTAACAGGATGGAAATTCTGCAAAGCAGTAAAAAGAAAAATTACTAATCAAATGATAATTATAACAGTAACAATGAAGAAGAAAACGGAAAAGGAAGAGAAACCGGTTTTACAAAGGAATTCTGAGAATTTTGTGGATCGTAATGTCAAAGGTAAGGTGAGTATAAAAAAGTAAGAGAATGGAATTCGAGTATTTCTGGTTACAAGAAAACAATATTTCAGAACAGATATTAAGATAAAACGAGATGGTCTGACCATACTAACAATCTCCCTTTTCTAGTCACTCAGTCTTTCAATACTCTGTGGATAAAATAACACTATGAAAACACCGCAATTGAGTCCAGATTCTGATCAGGACCAGCCTAGAAATACCGGCGACCTGTATATCTTGTTTGATCGTTTTGATCATTGTGACTTAAAAACAGGGCCACACCTGATTCAACATGAAAATTCAGTTTGCACCATTTGTCCATTACATGCATTCATGATTATAAAAATCTGCAATTTTCCAAACACAGAAATGCCACTGGAATTCAGAATTTGGACAATTCCGTATGCACTCCACCCAAAACATCCAGTAATTATCTGGCAAACTCCTTGAGCCTGCGCAAAACACCATGTACTGGTAAGGTCTTGAAACCGGGAGTAGGAGGACGGAACAGGACCCGTGAATCATTAAACCACCACCACCAGAATGACTAAGCATTAAGATGAGCAGCAAACAGGTTAATTTTTATGTTGCAGGTAAGAACTGAACTCAAGACATCAGATCTGGGAAATCATGATTCTATCAACAGAGCCAGCTAGCCTGCTGTTTAAACGAAACAGTCTCTCCGGTCTGTCTCAGGGTCGAACCTACGACCCTTACGTTATCAGCATGGCACTCTAAACAACTAAGCCAACAGGGCCACAAGAAAACAGGAAACTGCTGAGTTTAGAATTTTGGCAAGAGGGTTTCATCGCACTCGTACAGTTCCACATGCGCTCAACCTAATCTGCCATCTGTTGTCTGGCAGACTCCCTCTGCCTGTCATCATCATCATGTGCCCTGCTGCACGGCTTTGGCAATCATGGCCCATCACACCAATCTATCCCCTCTTGTTGCAAGTACATCTCCCACCTGTGCCCGTGCTAAACTTGAGCTGCCGTATGTTGTTTGACATCCTGTGCCGTAGAGCATTCAGGTTGCATGTCCAATGTATGGACACAATCACTGGAAACTGAAATACTGAGTGACCGTAATCTAAAGTTGAGTCATTCCCATTCATGTTTTTATATTCACATTCACAAATCCTGATTCAGTTGGATATGTGACACAAATTAAATCAAAAACAAGAAAAGACACTTGAATAACAAACTGATGACATATGCATGTCCGTTTATAAACATCCGACACACCACAGCTTTCCCTGCTTCGTATCAATCCAAATAAAATCCCTTTTGACAAGAAGAAAACAGAGTATCAGAGGAGAATCTCTTCAACAGATGATGTCAAATCACATAAAAAAAATTCCAAAACAGGAGTCAGAGGTTTTGAGATTTCAAACTGAGATTGCAGAAAAGAAATTTATACAAGGGAGGAAAAAAGTAATCATCATTGGGAACTGATATTGCAAAGTGGATACATTTTCACATCATAAAGAGTAACAGCAGCTGAGTAAATAATACCTCATTCAAATCTGATTATTGTGTTTGCACAGTGAGATTATTACAGAAAACAGAGATTATCTGCACCATGAGTACTGTTAAAACTTGCAGTGAGAACTTCTTACACAACATCACTTAAAGAATTGCAAGAGATTAATCTTCCTATGAACCTCATTCTGACATCAAATCCAGCACTAGTTTTGAGCGACACTTGTGGGGGAAAAAATCGTGGTTGCAGACATACAGAAATCTAACTTACAATGACATAATTCATAAAACAAAACAAATCAATACATAAATGATAATTTATACAGAAATAATCAACAATAAAGTATCTACACAACTAAAAACGCATTTAAAAAAAAAAAAAAGCAATTAACACCTGCAGCCGGATGTTCATATTTCACTTAGACAATTTCGTTGATTTAGCTGCCTGTACAAGTCTTACTTAACACCTTATGCACCATTACAGACATTTACATTCAAACTACCTAAGAACGGGGAAATAAACAAGCAAAAACCTAACCAAAACCACAACTACATGAATTCCAGCCAGTGACAGAGAGCTGAGCTGGCCAGGTTAACCACTGTTTACAATTTGGTGTACATGAAGTCAGAAACAGCTTTTGTAACATTACAGACAACTACACTCAAATTACCTCCCATAAAAAAATGAAGGAAATAAGCAAGCAAAAACCAAACCCAAAAGAAAAAGTAGCCACAACAAATACAAAAAACAAATTAATGTCATTGCATTACGTATGACTCCTTTATGAGAATTGCTGCTTTCACATGTTTCCTACTATCACATGTTTCCTATCTTCTAAAAAAAATATTTTAAAAAAAACGAATATACTTAGGAGCACCATCATCATGGATTATATGTAAAACAAAATGCTTTTTATTTCATACAGAAGATAGGTAAGACCTGGGAACAGAATGGGTATGAGGTCTGCCTTAATATCCCAAACTGATGGTACCGCTCTGGCATCTCAGGCTAATCCAACACCACAGGCAAGCAGTCAGTATACACTATGCAATGAAGTCTTCAAAACGATAACTGAAATTAAACACTCACAGAAAAAACAGAACCTCACTATTTACAGTCCATAATAAAACAGAATCTGATTTCCAAAATTAATCTTCAAACATTTCAGCATTTACAGCCCATACTAAAACTGGGAAACTGATTTACAAATTAATCTTCAAACATTTCAGCATTTTACACAGAGGAAAAACTCGTTTTTATGTATAAAAAGCAAACATAAGCCATGAAGACCTGATATAGGACAGAATCTGAGAAATCTTTCATCCCTCTCTAACACACGCACATGCACGCACATGCCCACGAATTGAAACTAATACAGTCAGTTTATAAAAAAGACTGTCTGAAAACAAGAGAAACAATGGACGCCAATTTTTGTGACGATACTGGGACAATACATTACTTCATTCCCCAAAATCCATCACCACGACCCAAAAAAGAACACCAAATAACAAAATCCAATGCACATACACACAAAATCCCATCTCATAACCAAGAGAGATCGAAACAGACAGAGGACACCCAGCACAACTTTCATGATACTGGCATCATACCCATTTGTCATTACCCATCTTTTTACCCTACAGCAATGTCTGACATATCTATACAGGCAACATACCTATTGTCATTACCCATCTTTTTACCCTACAGCAATGTCCTGACAAATCTATACAGGCATCATACCTATTGTCATTACCCATCTTTTTACCCTACAGCAATGTCCTGACATATCTATACAGGCAACATACCTATTGTCATTACCCATCTTTTTACCCTACAGCAATGTCCTGACAAATCTAAAACAGGCAACATACCTATTGTCATTACCCATCTTTTTACCCTACAGCAATGTCCTGACATATCTATACAGGCAACATACCTATTGTCATTACCCATCTTTTTACCCTACAACAATGTCCTGACATATCTATACAGCAACATACCTATTGTCATTACCCATCTTTTTACCCTACAGCAATGTCCTGACATATCTATACAGGCATCATACCCATTTGTCATTACCCATCTTTTTACCCTACAGCAATGTCCTGACATATCTATACAGGCAACATACCTATTGTCATTACCCATCTTTTTACCCTACAGCAATGTCCTGACAAATCTATACAGGCAACATACCTATTGTCATTACCCATCTTTTTACCCTACAGCAATGTCCTGACAAATCTATACAGGCAACATACCTATTGTCATTACCCATCTTTTTACCCTACAGCAATGTCCTGACATATCTATACAGGCATCATACCTATTGTCATTACCCATCTTTTTACCCTACAGCAATGTCCTGACAAATCTATACAGGCAACATACCTATTGTCATTACCCATCTTTTTACCCTAAAGCAATGTCCTGACATATCTATACAGGCAACATACCTATTGTCATTACCCATCTTTTTACCCTACAACAATGTCCTGACATATCTATACAGGCAACATACCTATTGTCATTACCCATCTTTTTACCCTACAGCAATGTCCTGACATATCTATACAGGCAACATACCTATTGTCATTACCCATCTTTTTACCCTACAGCAATGTCCTGACAAATCTATACAGGCAACATACCTATTGTCATTACCCATCTTTTTACCCTACAGCAATGTCCTACAAACCTGTACCCATAAATTTCAAGATTTCTGATGTTCTTTGAAATTCTGATTAGATTGTACATACCATTACTTCATGATCCACATTTTTCCTCCAGCACTACTGCATTATGAACAATATGTACCCACAAAAACCATGGTTTGGCCCTCTGAGATGGACACTGCCATTCTGTGGTCTTATTAAGAAACTGGTACCCTTTTGTCTGAGATGCAACCATGACAAATACACTCTGAAATTCATGATTCAACCCAAAAGACCTGTAGGTAAACTCGGTGAAAATATATTACATGAACAAGAAAAACAGCAACTAATCCAAGGTCTGTTTTACACAATCAAATTAACAAATGACAGTGCAGTGAAATTAACCCTTTGACTCCCGCACCCTGTCAACCGGCATTCTGCATTGCCAACCGTGCTAGCAAAGCAAAAAACTTGATCTTTTAACCTCCCCACCCTATCCATCAGCTTCCTGCAGCTGGTGGATAGGATGAAGGAATCAAAGGGGCACGTTTTTGCAGTTGGTGGATATGGTGCAGGAGTCAAAGGGTTAGGTTAAAGAAACTCGTCCAGGCATGAACAAACAAAAAAATCAACATGCATTCTTACACTTAGTCAAAGTCATACACACGAAAATATGTGATGCATAAACTGACAATAAATGATGCATGAACTGAGAGAAGAGACAGGATACACATACCTAACTGCATAAACTGCCTGCAGAGCATGCTGAAAGTAAAACTTTATCATGCACAATGTAAGTAGTTAATTGTAGAAGAACAGGCTAACAGTAAACTTCATAATGCACTGCATAAGTAGTTATCTATTCAGCAGGTTTTAACACATTTACCGACATCGTCTAAGCTCTGAGTATACCGGTATGTAAAAGATGCAATTTCAAGCAACACCAATGAACAGTTAAACCAACTTCCCCACCTACCAGCCTGTACCCTCACCATACATCCCTTAACTCTCTCACTATGAGCGTCGGGATTTCCCAACCATGTCTCAAAAATGCTTGTCTATGAAAGTCGAAGAAATCTGACTTGAGTTTTGAAAATCCGTGGGGCTTTCAGTATTTCCGTTAACCGAAACTAACAGCCAGAAATAGATTCTTTGGTCATTCTTAGCCTCGTTTCAGGCCATTTGGTCACTGCACTACACAGTTGGTGTGAAGACAGTGCAAAGTTCACAACCCACTATCTCCGCAGCAAAGCAGACGACGGAAAAGCAAATGGCTGAACAATACTCAACAACTCAGCACTGTTCAACACGATCTCTTCCTTCAGTGCACATGGAGTGTGTGCACGTTGGATTTTATGAAATTTCATTCAAAATGTGACTGTAGGAGCTGATGTATTGACCTGACTGTGTATTTTGGAAGACATTTTTCACCTGAAAATTTCTCTAATTTTACTTGTGCCATTACTCAGCAACCATGAGGGTTGGACAGTTGAAATTTCAGCATTTTGCACACCAATCTTCTAATATATAACCTGCCAAAATTCAAAACTCTCTGTTTTCATTTGTTTGTATGAGAATCTTTCTCACGACCTATACAAATGGTGCGCATCAGGGGAACGGCAAGGGGCATAATTGTACGTAGCGAGTGAGTTAAAGAATGTAAAAAGTAAGGTGGTCAAACTGTTCTAAGTCTCCCTTACATATGAAATAAACGAAGTAAGTACTAGAACAGAACTCTAAAATGAAAAAGCTTACACAAATCTTACAGCTGACAAAACAAGTGAATGAAAACTTGTTTCAACATGACTGTTCAGGCCTCTGACTTCTTGCCACAGTGCCTTTATCTCAGGATGCATGCAAAGAAAATGAAATGGATTTCATATCTTAAAACAGGCCATGGCCATACATAAATACAGGCATGGATAACCTTTGAACAAGCTACAAACATGACTCAGATTTAGCCACAAACAGCTGTGAAACTGTCACCACCCTGTTCACATAAAATATGCATATCTCCTGCTAACAATCTGAATAATTTCCCCTTTTTCTAAAAGTAAAAGGTAGAAAAAGTAAAGTGAGACAAAGATGAACTGGAAACAAATGGAAAAAGAACTCATACTTTTGACATCAGATTACAACAGAGCTTAAAAATAGCAAAATGAGACAACAGAGACAGTGTTAGGATACAGAGTGTAGTGACTAGAGAAAGCAAATTCTGGTACACACAAAAAGCAACTACAGAACTTACTGACCCTTCAAGTGTTATCTAGATGGTCACACAGCGGGATCATCAAAATGTTTCCCTGCACAGTGTCCACACGAGATCAAGAGAGAATCAATGCAAAAGCCAGAATGTGTTTCACTCTATTCCTTGGGTATATGCCAGACTGTTTTTCTGTTCCTTCAAAATATGCATATATTCAGAGTATGAAGGAAATGCATATATTACTGGTTTTCTGTTCCTTCAAAATATGCATATATTCAGAGTATGAAGGAAATGCATATATTACTGGTTTTCTATTCCTTCAAAATATGCATATATTCAGAGTATGAAGGAAATGCATATATTACTGGTTTTCTGTTCCTTCAAAATATGCATATATTCAGAGTATGGAAGGAAATGCATATATTACTGGTTTTCTGTTCCTTCAAAATATGCATACATTTAGAGTATGAAAGAAATGCATATATTCAGAGAGAGTATGAAAATGACTTACATATTCTGTGTAGAAATTTGCACACGCTGGAATTCATAATGAAGGGGGGAAAAAAAACATGTCCCCAGAGACCAGTCTTGAGAGACAAAATGTTCACTTTTGTTTCAAACAATTTTATGTTTACATACATTGCACAATAGTGTTCAAGTCAGTTCCAAATAATGTCTCAACATTTCTTCTCCCTTGTCTGAGTTACTTTACTTTATTCTCCCGACCAAGACATATTTTATCAGAATTCCCACCTGTTCAAGATACTCATCCACAGTTAAAAATAAAAGTGAGATCTGCCTTGAGAGCTGAACGGTTCATTTGTTTCTCTTAGCACATCATGTCAACATATCAAGTTTCCATGTGCAGAAGCACAATACAGCAACAACAGCACAACTAACAGAAAAACCCTAACACTTATTTTCAAATTTGTGCACTTCAAATTTCTACATGTACATACTGTTTCAATCAGGGAATTTCAACACATGGAAGTTATAAGGAAAATTCCTCGCCCATTTCCCCATCCCCACTACCCTCAAAATATCAAGCAAGTTCAACAATAACATATATTCCTTGATTATGTTCATGACTAAAAAGTGTGCAGTCATGTGTATCTGTAGAATACAGCTTAGATGAAAAGAAAATACTCTGTAGCAGTGATAAGAGAAAATGTATCAAGATATTCTCCAAGAAATATTACTGTCTCACTAGATTCAGGCAAAAGCGGCAGGAAAAAAAATGCACAGCAAAAGGTAAGGAAAACGTAGTATACACACAAAAAATAAAGCAAAACTACGATGCACATCAATGTTATAAAAGTGGAGGCACGCATTCTTGACTTTGGAATGATCAGGAATCACCACGAATTATAAGCCGAGCAATAGTTATCATAATCTTTGTGCAACATTCAAAAACATTTGCTGAACTTGTTCCAAGCCCTTCAGTATTAATAAGCAGTATAAAAATAACTAGTACAGCCACATCCAAAACCTCTTAAAAATGATATGTCATATGTATTATATGATTTCTAATAGCATTCTCATTTTCACACAAAAAATTCAAACGAACAATTCTCATCTAAATATACAATGTACAGAGTAAACATCTCAGATAACCCCCCCCCCCCCCCCCCCCAAAAAAAAAAAAAGAGAAAAGAAAAAAAAACTTGGGCATAAATGATCATCTTTGACGGAATTCAACAGTCCTGAAAGTCACAGAAATGCACTGTAAACAAACTATAACTGATTCACATTGACGGAATTCAACAGTCCTGAAAGTCACACAAATGCACAGTAAATAAACATGTGCATCAGCTTTCAATCACATCAATCATTCGTTATGCAAGGCAAAAAAGTGATATGGAATGATCGGAGCACTGGAAGAAAATCAAACTGGGACTCAACCACACTCTAACAATGTTAACAGTTATACTTTTAAAACATCACAACCATTTAAAACCTCACAACCAGTCAATTGTACAACTACCAATTACACACTCTCACAACCTATCATTTATGCATTCTATCAATATATCAATTATTTGTTCAAAATAACATTATCGACAACACACTTTCAGCTGTATCAGTTTCACATACAAAACACCACTTCTTTACAAACCCTTGGGCAGAAATAACAATATAGATCAGCTGTTTCTCTAGACAGACCAGAATTTTCTTGTTTTCATTCTCTCTCTGAACTCTGCAGTCATTACTGTTTGTGTGTTATGACATGAAGACATGGGTATGGAGGCCTGTGCGAGTGACTACCACTGACAGCAACAGGGACAGGAGGAGGGTGAGGAGGGAAGACTGCAGAAGGGAACCTCCAGCCATCACCTCTGTCGTCTCTGGGTTGGACTGGATCTGGCCATCTGAAACATTCATGAATGCATATAGATGAGCCCATACACACACACACACACACACAAAGACACCCACGAATGGGTTCTCCCACAGAAACACAAAAAACAGCATGCTCACACACACACACACACACACAAACACACACAAGTTTTACTGCAAGTGTATCCTCAACTGAAATTAAAGACAATATTGGGCTTCACATCTTAAAAGTATACATAGGACACGGCTGAACAGAGAGGAGAAAAACGGCACGTTTAGTTACGGCTAGGCCGCGGGCGGCTGACCCAGCCCATGACCCCTGATAGTGTCAGTGCCAGACATTCCACTGCCTACCATCAAGGTCACGGAGTACTTCCCTTCTTTGTCTCTGTTAAAAAGTGGCGCCTTTTCACTCTCTTTGGAAGCGGATTACAGTGCAGTCAAGGTTTTGTTGGCGCCTATCTTTTGTCAGTCAAAAGAATTTTCCCTTGTCTTGAACTACACCAAGTTTCAAAATTTCGTGTTTAATCGTTTACTATTTATTTGCAATCGTTTTGGGTATATGTTTACTGTATCAACAAATCGTCTGTGCTAGTCAGACAGTGAAATTAATTTTAATTCTTTAGTGGAGCAGGTGGTGCTAATAAGAGTGGGGCACACAATCTTTTACTCCAGTAACGTGGAATTGAATGAGTATTTAGTGCACTGTGTCTGCTGAAGTGAAGGTGTTTATTTTCAGTTTTTTACTCCAGTAACGTGGAGTGTGTGTGTGTGTGAGTGTGTGTGGTTTTTTGTTGTTGTTGTTTTTTTTTCCGGTATCTATCTTCAGTGTGTGTATTTCTTCATGAACTACTAATGTCAATGACCAGAAAACACAAAAAATAGAGTGAAAATACGTACACAAAATTAGCCAAGACAATGCATGTCACTGATTGTAATATCAGCTTTTTTTTTCAATCAAACATGAGCATGGACTGGACTAGGTCGTTGTGAAATAAAATATGTCATAAAAGGTAATTACAAATCGTGCTGAATTGAAAACAACACCGCATGATTTCTGTTACATTCTACTATACAGTGATAATCTCGGTACAGACCGAACTGGATTTGACAGGTTTAATTGACAACAACAGCAGCTGATATATTTTTTTTAATGTTGGAGTTGCTTTTGTTCATCAAGAATGAGACTTTATTAGACTGGAGCTGAATAGAACAGAATATGACTGAGTGTCCCACTCTCATGTATTATATGACTCCAACAGACTGACCCAAGGGAAAATAAACCAATGCAACTAATAAACGGTAGGCCTATATAGTGAGAACAGCCATAATCCCGTCTATCAAGTCTAGTGGCCAACCTCGTGACATTGGAGTACTTAACCTGTGTTTTCCTCCTCCCCTTTCGTAAAAGAAAAAGACACCTGGTAAGTGAAGACGCGTGTCTGTCTGTCTGTCTGTCTCTATATGTTTATGTGATGTGTGCGTCTGTGCCAGAGCGTGCGTGTGTCAGTTTGTGTTGTGTGTCCCCCCCCCCCTCTCTCTCTCTCTCTCTCTCTCTCTCAGAGATACACACACACATACACACACACGTGCGCGCGCACACACAACCATCCTCCTTTTTACTCCCTTTATGTTTATTTTTTCTTTTTGTTCTTTATTTAATGCTTTCTGTGTTTCCTTCTGTTTAAAAGCTAGTATTCTTTTTCTTTTCTTCCACAGTCCACTTTTCTCTTCGTTGTTCACTTTTATGTCTGTACGCTTAGTATTAGAAGATTAGTAAGGACTAACTGTAAGACAGGTCCTGTGGGACCTAATGCTACAATCCTTGAATAACAAAGTGTTTTTCATGTTTCACGTTTCTTTCTTTCTCACTTTCTCTGTCTTTAGAACTGCCTTTGTGTCTGAGTGTATTGGGGAGGGAGGGGTGTAGAGGGGTGTAGGCCAGTGTGTGGGAGCATCTCTGTTTCACCAACTCACAACCCCTCCCTCTCTCTCTCAAACACACACACCCCCTTTGTAGAGAGACACAAGCACCCCCACCTCCCCACCCCATCTCTCTCTCTCTCTCTCTCTCTCTCTCTCTCTCTCTCTCCTCTCTCTCTCTCTCTCTCTCTCTCTCTCTCTCTCTCTCACGGTTTTGTGCAAACACACAAGAAACAGTCTACAGGCCTCCTATGTGGAATTTCTCTTGCAGCCGGCAACTAAGAGGCAGTGTACTAGGCGGGTCAATCAAGTTGCCGCTATGGTAGAATAATTAACTGGAGGCTCCCTCCTTCCCCGACAACTTTGAAATTTGTCTGATAAGCGAAGACAGGAGCTGAAGTGTTACAGATTGCATAATGCGTCTTCGTTAGACCACGAAAACCTAGAACTTGATTAGTGGGGTTGATATTTATGGGAGAAAACTGAGATCGTGACGGAGTTACGTTACTGCATGAATTTACGCATGTGTTATACAAGATTTGGTAGAGTAGCCTACTGAACTAACCTGGTCATATTTAGTCTTGTTCTAAAGCTGTTTATATTGGCTACACGATTTTTTACACATCAAACAGACTGTTGAAAGCCGCTTTAAAAATTCGGACTGTTTAGCAACCAACTCATTTTTGTTCCCTGACAGCGCTGTGCTGGCACTACAGCTGTCAGTGGGATGGAATGCCCCCCTCACACTGAAAGTACGTCAGGTCACTGCTAGGTCAGGCCACTCGCCTCTCCAACTAAAGAGCACGTTTGGAACAGCCGTGAGGAAGCTTCCTTTGTTTGAACAAGCTTTTTTCAGGCGTATATTTCTTCAGAAAATAACTTTTTCATATCTATTGAATTATTTTTTTCACACTCATGCTCTGCAATCATTCTCAATGAGATTAAACATGTTCACACACACACACACACACAGAGAACACGCACACAGAAAACACACACACACGCACACACGCACACACACACACACACACACAGAACACACACACACACACACACACACACACACACACACACACACACACACACACACACACACACACACACACACACACACACACACACACACAAAGTCTGGAATTTATTCAAGAGGGATTCATCGCATTTGGAAATTTCCATATGCACTCCACCCAAGTCTGCCAACAGCCATCTGAGATGATGAGATTGGTCTGTTCTTTTCTATTAAGTGAATACATACAAAGTCTGTTTTCTTTTCCATATTTTTTGATTAGTGTGTTCTTTTCATCGCAATCAGATAACTCCATACACACTTCAACCAAATCTTCCAACAGTCATCAGTCTGATGGTTTCATGTCTTGTTTGTACGCATGACATATTATATTGTTGTACTGACTACATTCTGATTTTGGCGGTGATAAGTGCTGATTCCCACCCCAACCCCCATTTGAAAGCAAACACAATCAACTTTTTCACCATTCCTTATTTCATTGAACAGTACAAAGAATATACAACAAAAGCACCGATGACAGCCTACCTCCCACTGTGAAGTAGACAGAAGGGAGCTCTTTTTACCCCAACCTCCACGGCTGTAGCCAAAGACTCGCAACTCATACAGAATGGCCTCTGTCAGGTTGGTGATGGTGCCGAAGTTGTCACGGCCCACATCCAGGTTCCTAGCCTTGCGGATGTTTTCTCCACTGGGCGAATACTCAAGCTGCAAATAAACCACAAGCGCTTTCCATCACCATCTTTTTTTCCCCCTTTTTTTTGTTTGTTTGTTCGTTTGCTATCCTACCTTTGTGAAAGGCAGAAGAATACACAGAGAGAAGGTGTCAAAGGAAGATGAAAAACAGAGATGGCAAAAGACAGAGAAACAGACAGAAAGAGACAGAGAAAGATCAAAAAAGAGAGAAAGGTAGAAAACCAAGGAGACTGAGGGACAGAGAAAGATGAAAAAAGAGACAGAGAAAGGCTGAGAAACTGAAAGAGAGAAACAGACAAAGATGGATGAAAAGAGATAGAGAAAGAGACAGAGAAAAAGAAAAAGAGGGATTGAGTCAAGACAAGTCACGTAAACGTTAATACCTATCAATGAGATACTCGTCGGTCATCATTCACACACACACACTGGGTCATCATTCACACAAACACAGAAAGAAAAAATTCAATCAAATTCAGTGGTAACAATCTGTGACATTAGGGCTTTAAACATTAAGAACATCTGTATGTGATTACTATTTCAAAACATAAATGTCATTCTCAAAAACACACACCACACCTGCCTATGTAAGAATTTGTTTGTAACGCCAACCATGTTTGTCAGCAATTATGAGCATACATCAAGAATCATTCGCAAGAAATTGGCAACTTAAATGAAATCCAAGTCAACTGAGTAAAAAAAAACCAGAGAAATAAACAGCTGTAAAATAACTATGCACCCCATACATACTTTTCAAACATTTGTTAACCAAGACCAGTATTTTTAAATCTTGGTGAAGTCTTAAAAGAATGAATGACCTCTCCTTGCCAGTCTCTGTACTGCACCTGAATATACAACAATCCTGAAGACCACATTTTGCTAATTGTTAGGTTATCTTATAACAGTGATATGCTACAGATTTAGTTTGTTTAAAGGAAACATACAAGATATGCATAGCATATAAACACACAAGTACATCACAAACACACACACGTATATCACAACACACACACACACACACACACCAGCCTGATATAATGTGTATATTTTCAAGAGTACATATGAACACACACACGCAGTATGCACACGATCTCATCCTACAGCCTGCCTGATTTTTTATGTGCATTTAAAAACTGAATGGATTTTGAGATAAACTTGGATTATGTGCACACAGTTTTTGCATTTTAACATCAAACTAATCATGGACGTTCAAAATGGTCTGCTAGGATGCCTCTTTGATCAGACACAATCTTTTACGTTTTCTGCAACACTCTATACTCATACAAACCATTTACATATTTCTATCTCTGACTAACAATCTTTTCACTTACATCTACATAGAGACTAAGTGTGAGAAACAACAGGACACTATTCTAAAAAGGAATGAGGAATGAAAACCAACAGACAGACAGAAAGAGACACAAAATGGCTGAGAAACAATGAGAGTGAGAGAGAAAATATGAAAGAATGACGAAGAGGACCATACCAAGGAGGGATTAAAAAACAAGAAAACTAAACATACCATGTATCCCATCAACGGTTCCTCGGCAACCCGGGTGCTGATACCTCTGAAGTTTACACGCACTCCTACACCTTCAATGGAGTACACATGCACCTCAGTTGGATAGGCTGCAGGAGCTGGCAAGGGCAAAAATACAGTACAAATGATTACTTACAAATATGAAACATCACGACAAAATACAGAAAATATACTTGATAAAAGAAAAAAAGAAAAAAAAAAAAAGAGGAAGAAAGAAAAGGATCTCAACAATCATGTAAGCCTATAAAGTAAAATAACAGGAATTCTTTTTTGTATTTACTGACTTCTATACTATGTTGGGTGTAACAAAAAGTATAAAACCCACTTGACAGGAAATAACACAGAACACCATATGAAAATTCAAGGTTGGAAATGAGAAGTATTAGATCTTTGGCACCTCCAACACTATCCTGGCCCTGTTGATAAAGAAATAAAGACATGGACTCAACATCTCAAGCCTTGAGTTCAATCCCAGCCTGCATCAAAACAGTTTGTTTGCTGCCCCTTAATGCAACAATCATCCAAGTGGTGTCAGCTTAGGGTTTCAGAGATCTCCTCGCCATCCCTTTTCCCATTTCCAAGACCCTGCTAGCACACAGGATTTTGTGCAGACTTAACTGTCTCACTACGAGCGTCGGGATTTCCCAACCATGTCTCAGCAACGCTTGTCTAAGAACGTCAGAGAAATCCGCCTTGAGTTTTGAAAATCCACGGGGCTTTCAGTATTTCCGTTAACCGAAACTAATAGCCAGAAATAGATTCTTTGGTCATTCCTAGCCTCGTTTCAGGCCGTTTGGTCACTGTGCTAAGCAGTTGGTGAGTGGTCAGTGCAAAGTTCACAACCCACAATCTCCACAGTGAAGCAGACGATGGAAAAGCAAATGGCTGAACAATATTCAACAACTCAGTGCTGTTCAACACGATCTCTTCCTTCAGTGCACGTGGAGTGTATGCATGTTGGATTTTATGAAATTTCATTCAAAATGTGACTGTAGGAACTGATGTATTGACCTGACTATGTATTTTGTAAGACATTTTTCACCTGAAAATTTCTCTAATTTTATAATTTTACTTGTACTATTACTCAGCAACCATGAGGGTTAGACAGTTGAAATTTCAGCATTTTGTACACCAATTTTTTACTATATGACCTGCCAAGTTTCAAAAACTCTCTGTTTTCATTTGTTTGTATGACAATTTTTCTAATGACCTATACAAATGGTGCGTATCGGGGAAACGGCAAGGGGCATAACCGTACGTAGCGAGTGAGTCAACTCTTTGAAGACGTAATATAGTTGCCTTGCACAACCACTGTGGACGCGATCAACGGGACCTGCCACAACCCTTGGCGACGCAAGATTTTGGGGGGTTTTAAAAAAATTCTCAAAAATACAGATTTTACAGCACAAGAACATATTTTATATCAAAATAAAATTCAATTTACGCTCTTTGAGCTGAAGCTACATACAAGGACAATACATCTATTCCACTTACCTTCCTAGAAGGTGAAATGTGGTATGGTTTTGGCTCTGGGAAAGAAGTTTTTGATTGACAGTAATCCAACACATAAAGTCAGTAAAACACCCATTCTTGACCAGGTAATCCAGAAATCCAGGTAATCACAAGTCCTTGGTATGACCAGAAGATATAAAAGAACAAACACAGCTTTGTTTTCACACAGGTGAAGCAGCAAAGTGATTATGACGATCCTTTGAAGAAAAAGAAGAAGGCCTAAATGTCGTCATTTTGGTGCAAGGACAGTCACTCCGGTTGGTTGGATAAAGGCAAAAACTGTAACTAATCGGGATAAAATCGATGCAAGGGAAGTAACAAACACTTCAGAAGATACCAAAGAGTGTTCCTATATGTGTAGTTAGTTCCCCTAGACCAGCGACCGGCTTGCATCTATTTTTAAAAACCGCAGCGGAATATCCGCTATCACGTCTCTAATGGTTTGGCCAGCTGCAGCGGAATGTCCGCTGTCATGTCTCTAATGGTATGGCCAGCTGCAGCGGAATATCCGCTGTTACGTCTCCAAAGAGTTAAAGAATCTAGCAGATAACTATTGGCAGATTTGTGTGGAGCATGTGTGGAACTGTCTGAGTGTAATGAATTCTTCTTGAACAAACTCAGAACTCAACATTAAAGGCCTCAGAACAATCACTCAGCATGTGAATCCCCATGAAGAGACGCTGACCAAAATGAAGAGACGCTGACCAAAGTGAAGAGCATGTAACTACGATGGTGTGGACACCAGTCAATGCGACATAATGGTTAGCATGATGGACTACTGAATGGAGGTTGTGGGTTCAAACCCCCAAGAGTTGAAAAGATTGTGGGAATTTTTGGCCTTGACCAGCTCCTTCCGAGACTTAAGACATGCTACAGGCTAAATGAGAAGACTGAGACCATAGGGTCATACCTCATCCATTCCATAGACTGATCATTAAGGGAGTTGCTCAAAATTTCTGACCAAAACCACAAATGTATGTATCTCTCTGGCTTGTTACTGTTATTTCTGTTTGAAGCTCAGCAAACTGCATAGAGCCACATCAGGGCTACAACCAGTTCAATACAAACAGTACTTCATCTGGAAAATAAAAGGAAAAGAAAATTAAGTGCATGTATCAATGCAATCATGCACATAATCTAAGGAGATGTCCCTGGCGTTGACCACTCAGGTCTGCATTTTCCCAGCCATTCTGACACCCTTTAGTTGCGAGCCGGCGTCGCCTGTGTGTGCTATTTTTAGCCAGGCAGGGTCGACCAAAGTCTATCAGTGTAGCGCGTCTTTGTGCTCCCGCACTAGTGATAAAGGGACGGGTGAAAAGGGTGTGGGGAGTGGAAGGGAAGGGCGCGCTATTAATAGCTGGCAGAAAGTGGCCAACTAAAGTATCTCGGATTTGTGCGCCGTGCACTCTGTCCAATTTATCACAAAGGGAATTTAAAAAACATACCTGAATACAAATTTGAACATAAATCAGGACACTAAAGCATATATAAAAACGGGCCTAAATTACCCAAAATTGCTTTCACATATCTCACTTCCCTAAAGTCAAAAATGCACTTTACACATGCACCCAATTATCAATCCTAAGAGAAACTATGCAAGACTTTATAAAGCACATACAGGTGAAGGAACCAGCAAGGCAGAAAATGGTAGGAAGAAATGACAGAAACCAAAGGAATAAGGCAGAAACAAAGTGACAGAAAAGAGGAAATTTCTAACACTGAATTTCCAGGTGGGGATGCTATTTATACTGAAAAAGCCCCCGCACCCCCACAGGGAAATCTCTCTGGCCTGGTTAACACCATGACATTATATTAACTCTTTCGTTACGAACTTTAGCGGGAGAGTACTTTCTTACTGTAAGAACTGAATTTGTACATACGCTGTCTTTCGTTTCCTGGGTTTCCTGAGAGAGTAAAACTGTGAAAAGAGGGTACTTATGTTACTGTTTCTCTACTCAATGTGGATGATTAACAAACATGACATGTGATATACCGTTGTGTACGGAACTGAAGTCGTAATAAAAATAGCATGCTTTAACAGACCTGCATACATGTGGTGTCGCACAGGGAGACAAAACAGTTGACAATATTGCATCACAAGATAAACAAAATGATTACATGGACAGAGACAGCAACATATACAGCCGAAATGGCATAACGCATGCTGGTACTTACAGATTCATCTTTCTGTCATGTCACTGTCTCATTGTGAACGAGGTATCCAGTCACACAACATGTCACTGTGTCATTGTTGTCACCACATAATAGCATCAAAGCACGAGCCTGTTGTTCCAAATACAAAGTCTCTTTATAAACAGTTTTGCTGCAAAATTACGTTGTGACTAACATAAAACAAAAGATGGTATAGACTATAAATGCTACTCTAAGAGTTATTTACATGTAGGGGCTGTTGGTGTCATTGTCACCAGATTGTCACAAACATAGGTGGTGGAACGTAATTCCCACTTGTCCACTCAAAGGTAGGGCGTCTGTGGTAGAAAAGTGGCAGATTCTCATCGTCTAAATCATCACTCTGTCATTTTCTCCGTCTTGGTGAATTATTGCCTGAAAATTGGCCCTTTCTTCTTCTGTGAGTTGAACCAAATCAAAATCATCACCAAGATTATCGTATAATTCGTCGTCCGAAAACTGATCACGATCTTCCTCCTCCATTTTACAAAGTAAGAATGAGAGAGAACACATGGAACTTTGTGTGAAGTTTATGCCAGTAAAGATGGGGGAGGAGGTGGTGGAGGGAGCAGGAGCAGGGGGGGGGTTGAGGAAAAGTGGACGTAGGGAGGGGCCGGGGGGGACACCTGATGAGAAAAAGGGCAGAAGACACTGGCAGAAGACACTGGCAGAATACATGTATATGTTAGATGGGCAGTCTGAGAGCCGGAGGGGGTGGGTGGGTGGGTGGGTGGTTGTGAGGATTGGCACGGTAGTGAAAGAGATGAGGAGTGGGTGTGGGAAAATAATTCTGGAAGGGGGTGGGGGATACATGGAGGGGAGGGGGCACAGCTTGGGAGGTCCACATGCACTTTTGGCCAAAGGTAGAAAATTACTAATTTTCTGCTAAAATCCCACGACTTATGGAGCTGAGGTGTGCGTGTGTGTGTGTGTGTGTGTGTGTGTGTGTGTTTGTGTGTGTGTGTGTGTGTGAACACTTCTCTCTCTCTCTTGCTTGTTCTAAATCAACAGCGACTTTCCCAAGGGGGTGGGAGACGATTGGTGTATGGAGAGGGGGTAGTCTTGGAGACTGGACTGAGTTATAATGACATGGACAACCACAGCAGAAAGCAGCTATAGTAGGTCTGACAAACAGGAAACGGTACCTAAACAACAGCCTCACTGCTGTCCCATGGGAACGGAGGAAAATGTTTATTTTTTCATAAACATGCCTGGGTGTCTTAACTGACCACGCAGAGTAGAACACGGAAACCCGCCGAAGGCAATCTGATCCAGGAATGCAGAGTATAAACACAAGGGTCGTGTCCAGTTAACCGCATAGCCGTTACCGCGAGGAAAGCGGGAAGCCGGTAGGAAGGATAGACGCACTGCCTCCCGCTAAACTCGCTGCCAGTAATGAAGGGTAGAGGATGGTTTTAGATTTTCAGCAATCAAAGAGTTAAGCCTGTCACGCAGTTTCAGTCTGAATTACAACTCCACAGCATTATCATTCCCATTCTTATCATAATAGCCATGTGAAAAATTTTTCTCAGAGTCAGCAAATCTTCATTCCCTGCTCTCAAGGTGATGTCAGTTTCTATGGGCATGGAAATGTATTGGAGACCCCAAATGAGCAGCACGACAGAAATGGTTTAGAAGATGTGGCAGCAAGAAAAAGAAAAAACCCACAAAAGATTTTTTCTCATTTCCATTCTTTTTCGTTTACATTTCATGAAAACAAAAAACACAAAGAAAGGGTGGTATGGGCACTGAAACAAAACTCTAAACTTACCATAATTGGCCGTCTCCTGGGGATAGTCTTCACTTTTGGGTCCGTACCCAGCAGAGGTAATGGCCTGCACATTGACCACATACCATAAGCCCGGCACCAAGCCGATGATACGGCCATGATCAACGTTGTCCACATCAGGAGGCAAGTTGATGATGTTGAAACGAGCCTGCTCCTCTGTCTCTTTGTCCCTGGCCCAGTAATTAATCTGAGAAGAAGAAAAAAAAAACATGCGTTCAAACCAGAGAAGGGACTAAACAGCCCAGCCACAGTCTTATGAAACCCCCACTGTTCACTCTTACTGAAGCCCCTAGTGTTGATATTAACACATTAACCCTTTGACTCCTGCATTCTGTCCACCAGTACTCTGCATTGTCAGCCATGACAGCAAAGCAAAAACTTAACCCTTTAGACTCCTTCACCCTATCCACCAGCTTCCTGCAAGGAAGCTGATGGATAGGGCGAGGGATCCGGGAGTCAAAAGGTTAAGTTTTTGCAGATGGTGGACAGGATGCAGGAGTCAAAGGGTTAATGACAGGAACCAAACCAAACCAACACAACACAACATAACATGATAAAGCACAATACAACACTATACACTGCTTTCTTGCTCTACAATTTTTTTTAAAAAATCCACAGGTCAAAATGGAAAAAAAGATTGAACCACTTGCCTGTCTTTTACATGCACACACGCACGCACGCACGCATGCACGCACGCACACACGCACACACACACACACACACACACACACACACACACACACACACACACATCATTCTCACAATAGCATAAATCATTCTTGTACAAAGCTACTCTCCAAACTCACAAGACTCACTGTGCATTACACATAATCACTTTTTAGTACAGCACTTGAGCTGTTCGGTAAGCTGACCACATTCACCTATGATGATGCAGTCTGCATCTTTGATGGGCTGCATGCTGGGTGTTCTACATAATTCTATAAGCTAGCCACTGACACAACTTTCAGGATCTTTCACATGCAAATTTGATATTCATATACATCATAAGAACACTCACAGAAAGATCAACTGAGCTGAATAAGGATTTATTCTTTTTTTTTTTATTACCAAGGCGTTTGATCAGCTAAGACACGAACACTTGATCAACCAACTGGAAAACCACAATATTGATGGAAAAGATCCAGGAATAGAAGGAATATGTGCTGGGAACAAACAGCAGCACTGACAGTAGAAAATGATATAAGCTCTTTTCAAAATATCAAAATGCAGGCGCTCTCTCTCTCTCTCTCTATCCACCCACCCACCCACACACATACACACACACACAACAACAACAAAAACACACACACATGCGCGCACGCGCACACAAACACACACACACATACCCTGTATCCCAAAAGCCGGCCCCTCAACTCAGCTCGTGTGTTAGCAACAGGTGTCCAGAAAACAGTCAGAGCGGTGGCGTTATAGCTGGTCGATATACCTGGCGAGGCGTTGCCCTGGGCACTGAAATCGCAGAAATAATGAAAAATATCAAGAAATAATGAAAAATATCAAGGGAAAAAAACCACTGCACCATGAATCAGCAGCCTAGTGGTTTAACTCTTTAGACTCCCGCACCCTATCCACCAACTGCAAAAACTTAACCCTTTGATTCCCTCACTCTATCCACAGTTCCCAGCAGGAAGCTGGTGGATAAGGTGAGGAAGTCCAAGGGCCAAGTTTTTCCTTTGCTACCATGGTTGACGATGAAGGAAGCTGGTGGAGAGGGTGCGGGAGTCAAGGGGTTAAATAACCACCTAGCACATGAGAGAATCACAGATTCATGCAACTCAGTGGGTGTGAGAAAGGTGCCCACGTTTATCACAGAAAAGTTGAAAATACACAACTATTATCAAATTGATATAAAGAAAAAAAATCTATATTTTAAAAATTGCCAACACTTTTGCACAATCAAACAAAGCTAGTTTCACACCATGTCCATTGGAAGCTTCATGCAAGCTAATTCAATTCAATTCAAAACACTTATCATTTTTAAAAGAGAGATAAAAAATATGATGCACTCAACAGTCAAGCGGGCAAGACACAGACTTCTAATTACAAAGTCTAGGTTCGATCCTTCCAAGCGACCTTTTACCTGGTGCAATAAGGGTAAACATTTTGCTGATCTTCCAGGTCAACATGTGTGTAGATGTGCCAAAACCCTTCCCTTCTCCCCTGTGTACATGCATGCAAAATATCAAATATGCACATTAACTCACTCGCTTTTTCTTTTTTTCTGTCCGTATATGCGGACATCGCATGACGAAGCGTTCGTGACCAAGGTCCGCATATAAGGATTCGGATTTTGAAAATTCGCGCTGTCTGAGTGATGTATCGGGTACGAAACTCAAGAACTGAGATGATTCCTTAGTTATCCCCTACCAACTTTTCATTCACTTGCACCGCGTGTGATGCGTGAATCACTCGCTAGCCAATGAGAACAAAGAGCACCGTTGGTCAGCTCTGCTCCATGATTGGCAAGATGGCGTTGCGATGAAGTGTTCGACACAGTAGGGCTGGTGATTTATTAGTTAGCGTTGAAGACGCACTGGAATTGATCCAGACTGAAGGGTCAGACGTCAAAGAAGACATCAGCGATTCTTCGATGAGGATTTCGACTCCTACAGTGTGGAGACAGACGTGGATTCCGACAGTGAAGTGGGCGCTGATAGTGGCAAGGAAGCAGACGAAACTGTGCCAGCACATGGGCCTCAGCAACAAGCATCTGATTCGGACACTGACACTGAAATCGGCGAAGAAGTTGATGACTTTAGGGCCGTGTTTACGATGATTGGACTTACAATTTAGATTTCTTTCCTCTCGATCATCCTTTCACAGTGTCACTTGCCATGAGCTTTTTCACTCCAGCAAAGACTACAGCCAGTGATACGTCACCAGTGTTTTATGTACAGTGAACTCTTTTTTTCTGTATTTTCACTTTTTTTTGTATTTCATGTTTTCTATCACCTACTTGTGAGTCAATATTATATCTCCTGTGTCCGGAAGCGGAAGAAATTCTGTAATTTTGAGGCATTATGGAATGGATGTATTTCCTGATGGCAAATACAATAATTCAGTAAAATTTCTTCTGAAAAAAAAATTTTCCCCTCTGAAACTAGTTCATCCGCTGAAATTAGTGGATCAGCTGAGAGTTACCCAGCCTTATGGAAACATGAAAACATCCAGCATGCCCTCCTACTGACCATAAGAGTAGGCAGACTGTGCAGCAACATACCACCTGTGTACAGTGTTTAGAAAAAAAGCAAATGCACATAATGCAACCGCTGACACAGTGCCAGTCACAATAGTATTATGAAGCACATGAAAATAAAAAACAAAAAGAAATGAAATCCACACACACACACACATACACATACACACACACAACTACAATTCTCTCACATGATCTAATGAAGTCAAAAAAGATTCAACAATGACTCCATTATGATTTAACCCTCTGACTCCCGCACCCTATCCACCACCTGCAAAAACTTAACCCTTTGACTTCCTCACCCTATCCACCAGCTTCCTGCAGAAAGGTGGTGGATAAGGGAAGGGGTCAAAGGCTTAATTTTTGCTTTGCTAGCATGACTGACAACTCAAGATGCTGGTGGACTGGATATGGGGACTCAAAGGGTTAATTGTAAGTTTAACTGAACAGATTCTGGTGAGAAATTGTTTATGGTATAATTAAATCATTAAGCAAATGTAAAATAGGTGCAACACACGATGCAAACTTACTCTCTTCAGCAGACATGACGATGACGATGCCCGAAAGCGCACCATCTCCATAGAAGTTAATAGCTCGGATGCGTACTTCATAGGGTTTATAGTACACCTCCTGGCCAACTAGTGTAGTAAAAGAGCACAGGCTAATGCTTCCTAGCAAAACGTTTGGGATGTTGTCTCTACACACCTGCTCTGGAGTCACTTCAGCCTGTTCAAAACCATAAGCATATACATCAAAGATCTGTTCATTCTTCACAAATAAATATACATATATGTATGTGTATGTATATATATATGTGGGTAAACATGTGTGTGTGTGCAGAAACGGTTTGTGTTTTAGGATGCATGGAAAAATGGGGGGGGGGGGGGGATAGCTGGGGTATGTGCGCACGTGCATGTGGGTAAACATGAACAGTAGCGAATGTTTGGGCTGGGACAGTGTTTTGCACGCTTTGTATCTGATGAATAACTCTTTATGAATTCTAGATTTGGTGAATAGTTCTCTTTTTTACAATCTATGTGTTTTAGCACAACGTAGTCAGAGAATAAAGTGCCCTTGAGGAAGGCGGGTGTACCGCCGAAAATTTGGGAATATTTTACGTCGGCTTGTTGTCTTTTTCTTCACATGCTGCTTCATCTAAAATATATATATATATATATATATATATATATATTATATATATATATATTATATATAATATATATAATATAATATACATACATATATATATATATACATACATATATATAAACAAACAAACAAAAGCAATTTATAAAAGGAAGAATGGTCACACCTTATAAACTTTTTTGTTCCTCTTCTGGTATCTTCACAGACACTTTGTCAGTTGAAATTTACCACTTATCTGTTCACACATTAAACTGTTATGTTTACTACAACTCTACTCAAATTTATTCCAACACACATGTAATGGGATTCACATCAAACAAATGTATTTCACACAAATCTAGTTTCATAATGCTTGGCAGTTAATGCAGAAGACAGTCATGAAACTGGAAACACACAAAAAGACTGAAAAAAGACAAGATATTTTGTTAGAAAACACTAACATTGTAACAATTCAGTTTCAGTTTCAATTTCTCAGGATGATGTCATGCGCTCGGAATGAATTCCATAAGCACTTACATCACAGGCGCCATGTGATGGAGAAGATCTAGAATGATCATAGCACAAGCCCTAAGCCTGCACATAAACCCATGAGCTGGCCAGGTCCTGAGGTCCTACCTAGATAGTTCCATAAGCCTGGGGTCGTAGGGGAGTGAGGTGGCAGAGACCTCAACTTTTCCCGGGGCCAGCACCACGAGGGTGGCACCCATCCCCTCTTTGTCACACTTTCGCAAAGAATCATAAATGATATCTGGGTTCTAAAAAATGACATATTTCCAGCACGTATCAGAATGATTCATTTTTGTCCTGAGGTACTTACATCTTCCCATCGTGAATCGTCTAATTCAGTTGCTGGTTTTGGACGCCAGTAGAGCTTGTACCTCAAGTCTGGGCCATTCTGGTCCTCAACAGGTAAGTCCTGTTAGGAAAATCAAAACAACAATCTCTGACTGTTACAGTCACAGGGGAACAGATTTATGTTAACTTATTCAGTTCTGTGCCCATCTCTCACTATCATAGCCAAAGAGGAACAGATTTATGTTAACTTATTCAGCACTGTGCCCATCTCTAGACTACTGTAGTAACATGAGGAACAAATCTGTGTTAACTTTTTCAGTTCTGAGCCCATCTCTGACAATTAGAGTCACAGAGGAAGAGATTTATATTAACTTATTCAGTTCTGTGCCCATGTCTGACTACTGTAATCACATGCGGAACAAATTTATCATGTCTGACTACTGTAATCACATGCGGAACAAATTTATCTTAATTTAGTTCTATGCCCATCTCTGACTACTATATTCACTGAGGAAGAGATTTATGTTATAGTCACAGATGAAGAGATTTATGTTAACTTATTCAGTTCTGTGCCCACCTCTATTATATTCACGGAGGAAGAGATTTATGTTATAGTCACAGACGAAGAGATTTATTGTTAACTTATTCAGTTCTGTGCCCACCTCTGACTATTATAGTCACAGAAGAACAAATTTATGTTAACTTATTCAGCTCTGTGCCCATCTCTGAGAAGGAACGTTTCTGCTACCGGTACTCTTGCCCATCTGACAGATTGGGCAATTTGTAGATCTGTTTTGTTTACAGTGTTGAATCATAATCTTTGAAACTATCACGTAAGAGGAAGAGAACTTTCCTTCTTGCTCGTTTCTTTGCATTTTAGTATCTTTTTTACACAGTTTAAGTGAGCTTTTTGTGATCTGAGTCATAAGTGAGCTTTTGTTTTGACTCCTGAATCAATAAGAAAAGAAAGTAAAAACTGACCAGACTGAGAAAAAGCATAGACTGCAGTTTGGGCAAAACTGAAAGGCTGACTGCATTTTTAAATATCTTAACATTTACAAATTCCCTGTTAATATACGTTCCTTTCTGGCACAACAAAAATGACGGAAAAATACGGGCTGAAATCTGTCCTACAGAAAATAACAAGCCGTGCATACTACAGAATACGACAGGAACTTGAAACAAAACAAAAAGTACATTTACACATCAAGTTTCAAAAGCTGCTCTGAGTATTGTAACTTTTCAATGTCTAATACTTAAACAGAAAATAAAACGCCGTCCCACCATTACTTCCCTTCCACTGCTCTGATTACGTACCTTTTCAATGTCCAATATGTGACCTCCCACCACCAATTCAGTCTTAACTCACATTCAGTCGAACAGCACTAGGAGCTGAAAAGGTGACTCAGGATCTATTTGGGGTGTTTTGACTTTTTCTCAAAACTGATTTCTGTGGACTATGATCTGTCCCCGACAGAAATTTTTTTCTTGAAAAAATAACATTAATCAATTTAAAATGGTATTTTAATGCGGTGATCGAAGCAGAACGAACGCGATTTCTTACCAAAAGTTACCTATTTTTGTCTCTTATTGCAAACCGTTACTTGCACAGAACCCCAACATGTAAATACACTGACACAAAGCTCCTTGGTGCACCTTTCTGATAATGACAGCTAAAATTATAAACAAACCAGGTCAAAGCCACCAAATAAAGAAATTCAAGGAACATTTGCAGGAGGGTACATAAAAACCTCAGACGCTGTTTTCACAAAATGGCTGTCATACAACTTAAAGACTTTAAACCTGTTAACTGCTTCCTACCGAATATTCGGTTGGAAGAAACATACACCTCCAGTGCCACCAACCGAATATTCGGTCAGCGACCTTACCCTATTTTTAGCCAGAAAACCCCAACAATCTCAGCGATGTGTGAGATATCAACGGAAACTTAAGGATTCCCTCTATAAATAGATGTTAATTATGTATGTGTGATGTTTTATGGTCTTTTCCACCCATACGATTGAAAAGGTGACCCCTACAGCTGATTATTATTCAGCAACTGTAAACAATGGCGGACAAACTGGCTTCAACACCAAGCATCGCTCGGGCCTGAAAAACAACTTATACAGCAAAAGAAGTTGCAGAAATCATTACTTGTGGAGCTGATTCTGATTTGCAGTCTGTTGATTCACTCAATAAGAATGAAAATGACGATAATCTGGCGCACGCAGGTGATATTTTGATGTTGATGTCTGAAGTCGGACTTGACCCAGATAAGAGTTGGAGTGACATTATTAGCACTGGCAAATGTAAAAACGAAAGTACTGCTGCTCCTGGTGTGTTGTTAAGCATACTGAACATGAAAATATACAGTCTTGTGCGGTTTTCTGGGTTGGATGAAGAGATATGATTTTTTTTTTCTTTAAGTCAAAATGTTTAAAATTCCGTGGCACAGGCAATTTAACTCTTTATTTACACTTTGGCACTTAAGGGGTTAAATATACATCACGTCAACATTTTTTCAAGTACAAGCTTTATTCAAATATCAAAATAATCAGCAGAATGTACACTTTCCAGTGATATGTATAAATATCAAAAATATCCAAAATGCTAGTTAAGAGTGATTTCATGCTGGGAGGACACATATGCAAACAGAAAACAAAACACAGTCCCAGTATGTGATTACCTTCCACGTGATCACCAGGTCTCCCACCTTGCCACCACCACCGCTCAGTTGTGACGGAGGTCTTTGAGGCACTGCGCCAGGTACTTGAATATAGTCTGCACATGGGGAATACTAAAGCTGAACAGCCTGCCTTCACTTACATTCATTTAACCCTCAGACTCCCATGCCCTTTCCTCCAACTGCAAAAACTTAACAACACCTTTGACTCCCCCGCACCTTTTCCTCCAACTGCAAAAACTTCACTCTTTGACTCTCTCAGGAGGGAGTCGACAGTGTAGGATGCTGGTGGGCTGGGTGCAGGGGTCAAAGGGTTAACCTTGACTCCCGCACCATATCTACCAACTGCAAAAACTTAACTCTCTACCTCACCCTATCCACCAGCTTCCTGCATGAAGCTGGCAGACAGGGTGAGAGTTTCAAAAGGGTTACGTTTCTGCTTTGCTAGCACGTTTGACAGTGCAAGATGCTGGTGGACAAGGTGCGGGAGTCAAAGGGTTAAAGCCAATTTGGCTTCCTCCCACCCCCTACCCCCCATAAGCATGCACTGGTATTACTCTCCAACCACTTTTAAATCCACTGAAACTAAGGTCACCATGACAGCAGAGCATGAAGGGCCACAAAGTCTGAAGACAATTTTTCACAATGCTATTATGAGATTGGGGACGATGAACTGTACATATATCTGTCTCTGCGCATGTGTGCATGTGTGGGCACATATGCACATAATTGTGTGCATGAATGTTGTTGTATTTTTATGAAACGAAAATTTTATATATTATATATATATATATATATATAAAATTTTCGTTATCATAAAAATACAACAAAAGCAACTTTTAATTCCTCTGGAACCATTTCTAGTTCTGCTTTAGGACCACATCTAAACATTGCCGCCTACTCCAGCACATACGCCGAGTGGGGCTGCCTCATTCAATGACAGGACCACAGTCTTCTGAGCAATTTCTGCACTTTCAGAAATAAAACAATAAGCAGTGGCCAAATGGGGCAACTCTAAAAACAGGTCTTTGGCAACCCAGAAGACTTGATGAAAGCTACACCCTTCATCCAGAATGCCAGACAGACCATTTTAAAGTTGGTAACCTTCTCAGTCACACACACACAACACGCATGCACGCACGCACGCACGGCCACACACACACATATACACATGAACACACACACCAAGTTCAAGTTCATATTGCTTATAGCCCAGCCGACTACTAGAGCCATATCAGGGCGAACACCATGTCAAATATGACAACCAGGTTAACCCCTTGAGTGCCGACATTTTTTGACATAAAATGTTTTCCATGTGCAAGGGAAAAAACGTTGCATCGCTACCATGTACATTAAAACAACTGGTGCTTCCATATTTATGGGAATCTATGCATGAAATTGCACAGAATGGTGCATTAGGCATGACTAAATGTATTTTCAGATGATTATGTAGTAATGTCTTGAAATTATTACATATTTGTAATATTTTGTTGAAATTCCCGTAAAAAAAAAATCATAACCGCTCACGATAGAAACCAAAAAGAACAAAGGAAAAAATAGAAGATATGACCCTCCTGATGAAATCTAAAAGTATTCAGACTTTGGCTGACCTACTGACAGATCACTGACAGCTGAGCTGCAAAGAGCCACAGTGTGCTAGTGCACTGAGTGGTTTGACCCGGTCAAGTCGTCCACTGCCTGCAGGCCCCGCACGCCCCCCACCCCCACCCCACTCCATCACCCTAGTCTTCCCCTTGCCACTTCTAACACTACTCACTGACAGTGCTGGCTTATATAATTCTACAATGTGGGCCTGTCTGAAACCCCCTCCCCCCCCCCCCCCTTTTGTGTTGGCTAGCTGCCAGTATTGCCTGTAGCCACAAACCCTTTGTGTTACAAGCTCGAAAAATCAATACTTTTCTTGGTGTTGAGTCTGTCTGGTGCACATTTCATACCAGCAGCCAGTAACTACTGCTGTTTTCAACATCTTTTTGTGTCAACAATTGTCTTCTGAATCATCCTATAGTCATTCATAAGTTCTTGACTCAAGTCACATGCTTTCAAAGGCTGAAAACATGCAAGCATTGCAAGACAGTCCAGGTGTCAACATTTTGCTGAAAACCAATTTCGCTTTTCATATAAATAAAACCAATCTGGTGAGGGTTGCAATAGGTCAAAAAGTCATGTAAGGGAAGCCAGTCACTTTTATGAACCCTCTCTGAGACTGACAACATCAGTCAGTGCTTCTCTCCCATTTACATTAGGCTGAAACGTGCGTCAAACTACCTCCGTAAATTTCACGCATGTAGGCACTAGAGAAGGCTCCGAGAGCTCCATAAATTTTACGGACATGGCACTTAAAAGGTTAAGATAAATGACAAACAGTTAAAAACAATGCTCACTGTTAAACTTACAAGTCTAAAACGCAATTACAGAAAAATGTATTCAGACGTAAAATCATATCAGGTGAAATCTATTGATCTCTTGTAAAAACTGGAAAATTGCATCAAAGGGACATCTCAGACCGCTGTGTAGTGCTTATGTCTCACAAGGTACAAGTAACACACATACCAAAGAAACACAAAACTGACAACTCACCAGTAGGCAAACTGGGCTCACCCACTCCAAACTCATTGATGGCTCGTACACGGAACTGATGCATAGCGTATGGCTTCAATTCTGTCAGCAGCAACGTTCGCTTGGTGGCATATTCCGCACTCTGAACGTCTTCAGCAGGTACTCCTACAATACGAAAATGAAATAAATATCTCTGATTACATATTTGTC
>CM060312.1:17888065-17950565 GCA_030674185.1 Monoplex corrugatus
ATGCAGGCAATATTTCGATGTCCCAACTTGACCTAGATAAGAATCGGAGTGACATTACTAGCACTGGCTATCATAAAAACAAAAGTACTGGTGCTCCTGGCATGTTGTAAAGTATTGTATTGGCATCCGTCTGTCTCGGGAGACAATGGAGATTGCGCCTTGGAAGTCATTCTGCGGTGAAACTGCAGCGACGGCTGTGGCTGTACTGAACAAGAAAATATATAGTGTTGTGGGGTTTTCTGGGCTGGATGAGATATGAATTTTTCTTAATTTTAAGTCGAGACGTTTAAAACTCCGTGGCACAGGCAATTCACCTCTTTATTTACACTTTGGCACTGAACAGGTTAAAGTCATGTCAGTGACCAGTTATTTTCGTTATTGTTGTTCAAAGCCCAGCCGACTGCGTAGAGCCATATCAGGACTATGACTGCTTCAAAACATACAAAACCTCAACAGGAAAAAAGAAAAGAAAATTAAGTACACATATCAATGCATTCGCACACATAATCTAAGGACATGCCCCCAGTGTTGACCACTCTGTCCAATTTATCACACAGGGGATTTAAATAACATATCTGAATACAAATTTAAGCATGCCTAAGGACACCAAAACATAATATATAAAAACAGGCATAAATTGCCTAAAATTGCTTCCGCATATCTCACCTCCCTGGAGCCAAAAACGCACTTAATGCATGTACCCAATTATCAATCCTAAGAAAAAGTACACAAGATTTTATTGAACTCATACAAGTGAATGGACCAGCAAGGCAGAAAATGATAGGAAGAAATGACAGAAAGCAAAGGAACAAGGCAGAAACAAAGACAGTGACAGAAAAGAGGAAATTTCTAGCATAGAATTTCCAGAAGGTGGCGATACTATTTATACAGAAACACCTCCCGGCATCCCGATGGGGGAGCAGTGACCAGTAGCCTATGGAGGTATGACAACATCTAGCATGCATGCACACTGAAGATGGAGTATGCAGACTGTGTGCAGCAACATACCACTGCACAGTGTGGACACAGTAACATACATAACCACATCCAAATAAAATCAGAATGCTTAAAAACAATATCTAACATCTTGTCCTTGGTTCTATACAGCATAAATAAAAGGTATCTAACATTTTGTCCTTGGTTCATATATATGCAGCATAAATAAGAAGAAAAACAAAGCTGGCCCCCATTTTCTTCTTCAGATGAAAAGCTATCCAGAAACTACAACTGTGCTGATACGTGGTGAGGTGGTAGATACCTCATATTAGCCAGTTTTATACATGCAGTTCTCACTTCTCTCCACAGCTTTTTTAACTTGTCCTTAATGTCAACAGACCAGAACTGCTGTGGTCTTTGCTTTTTCTTCACAGGTTTTAATCCACAATTGTCATCTTTTGAATGTCTTTTTTCGGATATGCAATCTTCGCTTGCAGCAAACAATCCACAATCACTGCAATCTTTGCTTGCAGCAAACAATCCACAATCACTGGTATTTGCCACCTTGCCATGAAGAGCGCATGTCTCACAGAACTAGCGTGTGGTTTTGCATTTCCTTACCAATAATTGCATAACAAAAAAGAAACTGGCTACCCAGAGTAAAGGCAAATAAACAATCTTGTCTCCAATCATTTCATACCGTGTTCCCTTGATTCACTGTATACATAATTAGAAAGAAATTACAATTTTCAGCCAAAAAAATAACCTTTCCCTAACTTTGTATATTACATGGCAGACATACACTTTGCCATATGGACATCCATTTGAAATAGACAAAAATAATATTTCAAGGGAAATAAAACTGGAATTTGAGTGTATTAGTGTATTTCCAGATTCAACCTATAGAAAATAGGAGACACACAGCAGGTGCACAGGCCTGATGCACATATGTGACCTGTTCTCACGAATGGGGTCACAACTTAATTTTGGGGGGTATAGAGATATTTATATCACCGGAAAGCAGAAAATATGCTCTTTCCAATGATGTATAATTCAATTGTCTAACTGGAAAATTGAGCGAGTTACAGTAATTTAAAGGGAGTGGGTGATGGGACGGCCATTTTAAGAAAAGCAGAGTTAAAGAAGGACAACAAAATTCTCTGCTTTTTCCTTAGCAACCAGTATTCTATCTTCATCAAACTTAGTGAAGTGATAGATAAAGTGGTTCTGCACTACATACTAGCTATTTTGCAAGCTGATTCCAACGGTATGCGATATGCTGAGGCCCTGTACGGTTTCATGGCCTAAATTAAAGCTCAAACACATGCATTTTCACGGAAAAAATCTGCACATTCTCGATGGGTTATCACTTTAAAATGTTATTTTAACACTCTTTCAGCCCAAATTTCACTTTAATCTTTGCCATAATTGATAGATTAATGGTCAGACAATGTGTAGGAACAAAAATCTCAAATCACCCAGATCGACCCTCACCACCTTTTCAGGCCCGTATCTCAGTTCACACGTTGCGACTTGTGACCCCGTTCGCAAGAACCAGTCACATATGTGTGAGTGCTTGTAGGCATATATGTAGGCTACATGCGTCTGTTCATCTGTTATCAAGAGGTAAAACAAGAAGTACCAATATCACAAACAGTAGACAGATGTACTCACGGAAAACTTTCAATACGCCTGAGGAACTATCTTCTCCAAGCGAGTTGGTTGCTTTGCAGGTGTATGTCCCTTCACGATTGTTATTAATATTCTCAATCAAAAGGTTTCCATTCATCAGCATCTTGAAGTTGTTGCTGGCCTGACCACCTTGCACAAGGCCAAGGTTGTTGCCGTTAAACAACCATTCGTAGGTTGGAGCAGGTGCAGCCTCTGGACTACATATGATGGTAATGTTGCCACCAACAGCAGCTGAGAGGGAAGAGTCCACTGGGTGCTTCCTGAAGGTGGGTTTGAATTCTGCATACAAAACACGACGCCAAGTTTAACCTTTCTTACAATCATATGGCATCAAAGAATCATACGGACACAAAGAAAACAAACGAGACAGTCTCGATGGAGGCAGACACAAGTAGATCACTCATAAGGAAGATCCAAAACAAGAGTGACTGCCTGCGCCCAAGCAAACACAAACCAGAAGAACAAGAAAATCAATGTAAGCGCATCTCCAACAAGACAACACAAAACAAAACAAGCGCAAATTTTCGGCCAACTAGCCTTTGTCAAGCGCGAACGCACGGTCACAGACAAATCACAGACACCAAACAATGGATAATAAAAACGGGACTAAAAACTTCCCTCCCATTGTCATGTATGAGCATGTCAGATATAGAAAAGGGGAGAGGGGAGGCAACTGTGATGTCAAAAGGGAAGTGAGATAAGTTCTGCAATTTTGAGAAGTGGCCATGCTATATCGGTATAGCCCTGTTCTGAAGAAGGCACAGGGCAAGAGCCAAGAGATAAGGGAGTAGATTGTGCCCGGTGCCAAGAATCTGGTAGGCGTGGGAACAGGAAGAGACATGAAACGGCATGTCTGAATTTTGTTACTCATGGTTTGTCGTTAAGACCATGTGGTTTGCGTGTTCCAAGTTTATTTATGAGGTGGGATTCTCTGTCTTTCCTGTCTATGGTGCTGTTATTGTGTAGAAGCCACAGACCTTTCACTCGGATGTCATTGATTGAGTGGTCAGATTGGTTGAAGTGATTGGGGATAGTTTTATCCCTTTGGTGGCGGATATCAGCCAAGTGTTCTTTGAAACGTGTGTCAAGAGTGCGTCCAGTTTCACCAATATACAATTGGGAACATTTAGAGCAGCTGATCAAGTAGACAATGTTATAAGTTTGACAGTTGAAATGTTTTGTAATTCTCATATGAGATTTGGGGCCTTTGACTGTGGTGGCTGAGCACAAGAAAGGACAAGTCTTGCATTTAGGTTTGTTGCATGGAGAGGTTCCTGGAGGTTGGCTGACTGGTTTGCTGAGATTCGAATGCACCAGCAAGTCGCGGAGATTGGTGTCTCTCTTGTAGACGAGCAAAGGGCGCTTGTCAAAGGTTTCACCTGTAGTGGGACTGGATCGCAAAATGTTCCAGTTGGACAAGATGATCCTTTTTATGAGGTGCACGGACGGGTGGTAAACTAGACTGAGGACTGGCCGATCCTCTGTGACAGCTTTGGGCTTTGAATGGAGGGCATTTGGCCGAGAGACAGAGCTGACTTTTTTCCGGGCTTCATTGATGACCTCGGGTGGGTAATGTCTGCGCAGGAAAAATCTAGTCATTTCAACTGCTTTGTCCTGAAAATTGTCTTCGTCTGAGCAGAGGCGTCGTAGTCTCAAGAACTGCGAGTAGGGAATGCTGTTTCTGGTGTTGGAAGTGTGAGATGATTGGTAGTCCAGGTAGGAATGTGAATCTGTAGGTTTGTAGTGGACTGTAGTGACTAGTTGTTCAGATTGAAGGGAAACTTCGATATCCAGGAAGCTTATGGATGTGTTTGAAATTTCATATGTGAACTTGATGGATGGGTGAAACGTTTGAACGTAGTGGATGAATTGTAAAAGTTGGTCATGATCGAGGGATGTCATGCCAATGCAATCGTCTATGTATCTTTTGTATAATTCAGGTTTGGGTTTCTTGTATTGTTGTAGGATATGTTCCTCCAAATATCCCATGAATAAGCAGGCATAGCTGGGGCCCATCTTAGTACCCATGGCGACTCCGCTAACTTGCCAGAACGTCTCATCTCCGAACGAAAATGTGTTCATGGTGAGAACCAGTTCGGCAAGTCGGACAAGGGTTGAAGTGGACAATGTTTGGTCACGTCGTTTGTCCAGAAAATGTTGGAGAGCTTTTAACCCGTCGGAGTGGGGTATGCTGGTGTACAGAGAGGTCACATCCAAAGTGAACAGGTATTGGGGTTTGAAGGTGTGGTCTTCATTTAATATTTGAATCAGATCCAATGTATGGTTAGTGTCTTTGATGAAGGTAGGCAAAGCCTGGACTATAGGTTGCAAAATGTGGTCAAGAAACTGAGAAATGTTTTCAGTGGGGCAGTTGCAAGCTGACACGATAGGACGGCCAGGATTGTTGGCTTTATGTATTTTGGGAAGTAAATAAAAAAGTGATTGGACTGGAAGTTGTTTGATGAGTAGTCTGGCAGTGGGGGGCAGCTGCTTAGAGGTTATGAGATTGTTGATAAGTTTGGATATCTTGGCATGATTGGTCATGTGGGCAGGTTGGTCCAACTTTTTGTAGAAGGCGTGATGGTGGAGTTGTTTCTGGGCTTCCTTGATATACAGATGTCTGTCCCAGACTACAATTGCACCCCCCTTGTCTGCTGGTTTGATGACAATGTCGTCTCTGTTTTTGAGGGAGTGTAGTGCGTCCCTTTCTTCTTTGGAGATGTTGGAATGTTTCTTGGGTCGCATGTTGAGACAGTCTATTTCTTGGTGGCATTTGTTGATGTAATGTTCAACTTCGGGAAAGGTGTTGCGGGGAGGTTCCCGATGAGAAGGCTTATGGAAAAGTTTTGTGAATAAGTCAGCATCAGGATTCAATTTTTGTTTGGGAGGATGTCCCAGTACTGCCATCCAACGTAGGGATCTAAAAAATCGTTGGCAGCTATTGATAGTTTGGTATTTACTGGCGGATGGTTTTAAAGGGACAAATTTGAGGCCCTTTGAAAGGGCTGACACTTCCGCCTCAGAGAGTGGTAAGTTTGAAGGAATGCAATGTACAAGGGGGTGACGTGCAGAGCTAGAGGAAGGTGGAGAGGGGGCTGGGTTGCTGATAGGTGTCAAGAACGGTGCAGACGGGTTTGCAGTCTTGTTCAAGTTGGTCAATTTTTTGTCTTTTATGGTTTGCATGTGTTTTTTGTAGTGACGCATTGAAATTGATGACGGTGGTTTTAATGAAGAGACTGAGAGTTGGGTTTAGTGTTCTGCTGATTACAGAACTGAAGTATTTCTGAGATTTGTCGGCGATGGACAGTTTGCGTTCTAAGTGTACTATGTGGGTTTTCATGATCTGTTTGCTTGCTTTAAGAAGGATATTTTTAGTGGCCTGCAAAAGTTTTTTATTTTCACTGTCGGAAGGAGTGTGTTTGAGTTGAAACCCTTTCGGGATGAAGTTTCTGCGTAAGCAACAACGCAGAAAGTATAAATGACTGTTTGTTTTTGTTTTGGTGAAACAGATTTTAGAATAGGATGCAGCGAGTGAAAAAAGCGGAGGAGGAAGAGATCGGAAACCAGACAGAAGACGGGAATGTAAGTAGGTTGGAAAATGTGACATTCTGTAAGAATCTGAGATAAAAGCAAGAGGATAAAAAAAGGCTAAAACAATTTTAAAATGTAGTAAATAAAAGACTTAGTACAAGACACTTATACAGATAAAACGCAGTCTTGGGGTATATTACAAGATCCAAAACAAGAGTGACTGCCTGCGCCCAAGCAAACACAAACCAGAAGAACAAGAAAATCAATGTAAGCGCATCTCCAACAAGACAACACAAAACAAAACAAGCGCAAATTTTCGGCCAACTAGCCTTTGTCAAGCGCGAACGCACGGTCACAGACAAATCACAGACACCAAACAATGGATAATAAAAACGGGACTAAAAACTTCCCTGCCGCCTCGTCCAGTGGGTAAGAGATGGAATGCCCATGTCATCATGAGCAGTAGTAAGAAAAGGGGAGAGGGGAGGCAACTGTGATGTCAAAAGGGAAGTGAGATAAGTTCTGCAATTTTGAGAAGTGGCCATGCTATATCGGTATAGCCCTGTTCTGAAGAAGGCACAGGGCAAGAGCCAAGAGATAAGGGAGTAGATTGTGCCCGGTGCCAAGAATCTGGTAGGCGTGGGAACAGGAAGAGACATGAAACGGCATGTCTGAATTTTGTTACTCATGGTTTGTCGTTAAGACCATGTGGTTTGCGTGTTCCAAGTTTATTTATGAGGTGGGATTCTCTGTCTTTCCTGTCTATGGTGCTGTTATTGTGTAGAAGATTAGGAAAAGACAGGCAACATTTATAGGCCATTTTATGAGGAAGGAGGATTTGGAGCACCTGGTCACAATGGGAAAGCTGGAGGAAAAGAGAGCACCAGGTAGACCCAGGGAGAAAATGCTAGACGGACTTGTGGAGTGGCTGAAGACGAGGAGGGTGGGGGAGATGCTGGGGGCAACAAGAGATAGAGACAGATGGAAGTCCATGATCGCCAACGCCATGCGGCAAGGCACCTGATGATGATGATGGCATCAAAAAATAATCAAAATAAGAATATAATGGATGCTTTCTGACGGAAGATATGGATTCTGCATACAAAACAATGCAAAGTTTACACAATCATATAGCATCAAAAACTAATCAACATAAGGACATAATTCTGTTTTATTTCCATTGGCAATATAGAACATTATAACATGCTTCTTAATACTTGATCTTTGTTCTCATTTTAACCATGTTAAATATCTGTGACAAACGTCCAGTTTTTGCCAACAATTTCATTCAGTGGTCAACTGCAAAGGCTGTTCAAGAGTTGAAAGCACAACAGTTATCTAGACAGCTAAAAAACAACAATAATACCAAGATGACTAAATATTACAATTGCAAAGCTAAAAATACTTGTACAAAATATTTAAAAACTAAAAAGACCCATTCTAACAACAAGGTTTTGATTAAATCAACATGTGCTAACCTGTTGCATTTTACAAATATTTATTTCGACTGAACACAGTGTTTCTTTTCAATTTTGTGTTGTGAAGCTGGAAATTCTATGAATACAGGCAATCATTCTGATTCCCATGAAGTACTGACCGAGGACACGTATCTGTGCGGAGCTGAAAGAAATGCCGTACACATTCACAGCAGCACACTGGTACATGCCATTGTCCCGCTGCTTCTCCAGACGTTCAATCACCACAGTGTTGCCAATGACAGTCACACCTGCAATCAAACAGGAAAATACCCTTAAATCAACCGAGAACACAAACTGCACAGCGGTTACTTCACTTGCTCCTGAAAGCCAAAATTCAAGTTGCAAGAAGAAGAGGTGCATCCCCCTTTCCTGTCCCCCTCCTGGCAACTCTCTTCGAGACAGTCCACATGTCCCTGTTATTAGGTATTTACCAAAAATGGCAAACAAGCCTGTCTGGAGTAACAAAAGCACCACTCTTGGAATCAAACTGAACATTCTACATGCACTAAATTCTTTCTACTGTTCAGTGTGCAAGCAAAATCCGGATGCTGATAACAGAAATACAGAAAATTCTGCACTGTGGAAATGCTATGCTTTAGAGACCTTAGCATCTCCTATACTAGCCACCTGTCCAGGGAGCAGCAAGTAATCCCGATGAGGCTCCACACTGGTCACACCCAGCTCAACTGACATCATCATCATCACACCCCTGTGGTCAAAATGATCACACAGCTGAACACATACTACAGCAATGTCACCTCTGTAAAGCGCAGCAACAGGAGGCATAGCCAACAACTCAGCTGCATGAAGCATTCCACACCCAGCCAGAACTCGATCCTCACCACTTTGGTAGTAACCAAATCCCAGACACCTGCAAGAACCCATGACAACAAAAGAGTCCTCCCCCGCCCAATAAACTAAAATACAAAAATACATTACTACAATACGGTCGGCTCAAATTTCCAAATCTCAATCACTCACCTGTTACATAAATGAAGCAAAATAGGAACCATCCAGCCCACACTCATTCACCTGTTGCATAAACGAAGCATGACTAGAACCATGAACACTATCAGAACCTGCCCCTCCTTATTATCACAGACATACCACAACTCTTCATTTCTAAGCAAAACCATCACCACTGTTTTCACATTTTGGCAAAGAGATCCTTCACCCTCGCCACCTCATCTCTCACACACACTTCCCATATTTCAAAATTTTCCAGACACCAACCAAGTCTGAAGTTTGCACCTACCTGTGGAATTGTAAAAGCGCTGTCCATCCTTATACCACTCGTAGGTGGGAGACGGTTTGCCTCGGGCCTCACAATGCCAGGACAGGCGGCTTCCCACATCCACATGCTGGTTTGTCAATGGGTATGAGAAATATGGTGCAGCTGTAACAATACACAAGAAACTTTGTATGTTTGTGAAAATGCTGGCTGGCTGGTTGGATGGATGGATGGATGGATGGTTGGTTGTTGGTTGGTTGGTTGGTTGGTTGGTTGGTTGGTTGGTTGGATGGATGGATGGATGGATGGATGGATGGTTGGTTGGTTTTGTTTGTTTCACCATTTGCTTGTTGTTGGTTTTTTTTTTCACTTTATGACACCAATACAAGTTGATATGAGAGCATGTTTCTTATTAATAACACAAAGCATGCTGATTCCTCTTCCACATACAGCACCCCTCTCTCTCTCTCTCTCTCTCTCTCTTTCTCTCTCATATACACACACATCTTATAACACCCAATGTGTACTACCCCCCCCACACACACACACATACACATACACACACCTCTACTTTCTCTTTCTTACTCACTCAACTCCCACTGTTTCTCTTTCATTACTCTGCTCCCTCCCCCCCCCCCCCCCCCACTTCTCTCTTACCATATCCCAGATGAATCCCATTCTCTGTTTGACTGTCTGGATTATGAAGATAATTATACAGACATCACAAGTAAGCATCAAAGGAATCACTGGAAATACTCTGATACCACCTGGAGTACAACCCTTAACTCAACAGCATCTTGTCAGACGCCTGGTGGCCGACGCTGTGTGGGTGTCAGATGGACGTAGCGGCTGCCAGGTGACTGACTGTTTTGGCGAATTTTGGTACTAAAGCAGTTGGTGGAAGGGAAACAACTCTGGTATGCTTATAAAGCTGTCATTCCTCTATTCGATGATTGTCTCCCTTCTTTCAATCCCCTTTTCGCTCGCGTGTAATTTTACTTTTTGCACATATTATGGGATGGTGTGAAACTCCGTCAATGCAGATGTTTACACCATGGCGTCTGCTCCAAAGCATTGTGTTTTGGCAAAAAATATACCTTTACAAGAAGTTATTGAAAGAGTGATGGAAGAAGGATCAGATGAGGTGCTGTAGATATGAAAAAAACACTTTATTTTAGTTTCGTACAGTTAGAACTGGTGCTTATCAAGCTCGCCACAGGAAAAAAAAAATTTTCCGGAAAGCTATTTTCTTACATTTTTCAAACCCATTATAAGTAAATTGAGTACATAGCACAAGGTTATAATTTTTTTTTCTAAACTAGCATGGATTGAAGTTTTTAAAAACATATAGTTTGTTACTGTACTTAGTTTGGTTCCATCTGTGGATTTTTTGCAAAATGCCTAAAATTAGTGCGTCTGAGCATGTTGCAGTTGTGGCAGAAACCCGCGTCTCCACTGAGTTAACAACCCAGAATATTATTTTTTCAAATTGGCAATATTTACATCTTGTGCAGCCTGTCTCCGCTCGGAGTGGAATCACACTGTAATATATATTTGTACATAATATGCTCTCTATAATTTTCCATTGCTTTTCTTCTTTTTCCCCATTTATAGCCATGGTGGTGGTGTGTGTGTGTGTGTGTGTGTGTGTGTGTGTGTGTGTGTGTGTGTGTGTGGTGTGTGTGTGTGTGTGTGTGTGTGTGTGTGTGTGTGTGTGTGTGCGTGTGTATGCGTGCGTATGTGTCTGTTCAGCCCTTAGATTTTATTTCTGTCGAGATTTTGCGCTATATAAATATTGTAATTATTATTAATTATTATTTAATTATTATTAAAGCTTCGAGATGATGTAACCTGTTGACCTTGTGACTCCCTCACCATATCCACTAGCATCTTGTATTGTCAGCCATGATAACAAAGCAAAACCCTGAACCCTTTAATTCCCTCCCCTATCCACCAGCTTACTGCAGTAAGCTGACGGATAGGGTGAGGGAGTGAAAGGGTTAAAGAGTTCTGGCACTTGCTTAAAACAAAACGGATGATGAATAAAACATACTGTGCAAACTAACAGTGTTACCCCCTCCCCCTGTCGCTGGCTTGTAAATGGGTCAGTGGCCTTCACAATAAAACATTTGTCAGTGTCAATCTCTTACCATCTCTCCTACCTTCCCCAAACTCCCCTCCCCCTCTCTCTCTCTCTCCCTCTCCCTCTCTCTCTCTCTCTCTTACATTTCACATCCAGAGTGTAGTTCTTGACATCATGCTCGTTAGTTCTGGAGCCGTCGACACGGCAACCGTACTGGCCGCCATCCTCTATCTGCAGATCAGGGATGTTTAACATACGACCAGCGTCAGTCACGACCGCCTTGCGGGGCATCTGTGCATTAAATCTAAACCATCGGTACACCAAAGGGGCTCTGTCAGACAGAAAACAACAATAGCTCAGACAAAAACCACGACAGCAAAAAAAGTGCAAAATAGAACGATTGCGCGCCATAGTCTCTCAGCTCATGTGCCACGGTGCATTAGTTGGATACGATAAGCGTGTACGATGCTAAACTGACAATTTCCTGCTTTTAATTATGACAATCAGTACTGTCAGTGTTGTGAGAAGAAGACTAAGAACAAGAATATTTTTATGGCCTCAAATCTTGATGTACAAATCAAATAAAAACTCATACTCTCATCAGTCACTAAAACATCCACTCACAATGACAAAATCTCAAGGGAACAAAGCACACACTGGGAGGGGATGGAAGTAGGATGTAGGGGAGGGCATGTAAGTCATCTGAACTATAAATCACTGTAAGTCATCTGAACTATAAATCACTGTAAGTCAACTGAACTATAAATCATTGTTTAAGTCATCTGAACTATAAATCATTGTTAAGTCAACTGAACTATAAATCACTCTAAGTCAACTGAACTATAAATCATTGTTAAGTCATCTGAACTATAAATCATTGTTAAGTCATCTGAACTATAAATCATTGTTAAGTCATCTGAACTATAAATCATTGTTAAGTCATCTGAACTATAAATCTCTGTAAGTCATCTGAACTATAAATCATTGTTAAGTCATCTGAATATAAATCCTGTAAGTCATCTGAACTTAAATCATTGTTAAGTCATCTGAACTATAAATCACTGTAAGTCATCTGAACTATAAATCACTGTAAGTCATCTGAACTATAAATCATTGTTAAGTCATCTGAACTATAAATCACTGTAAGTCATCTGAACTATAAATCACTGTAAGTCATCTGAACTATAAATCATTGTAAGTCATCTGAACTATAAATCATTGTAAGTCATCTGAACTATAAATCATTGTTAAGTCATCTGAACTATAAATCATTGTTAAGTCATCTGAACTATAAATCATGTTAAGTCATCTGAACTATAAATCACTGTAAGTCATCTGAACTATAAATCATTGTTAAGTCATCTGAACTATAAATCATTGTTAAGTCATCTGAACTATAAATCATTGTTAAGTCATCTGAACTATAAATCATTGTTAAGTCATCTGAACTATAAATCATTGTTAAGTCATCTGAACTAAAATCATCTGTAAGTCACTAATATAATCATTGTTAAGTCATCTGAACTATAATCATGTAATCACTGAACTTAATCAGTCTAAGTCACTGAACTATAAATCATTGTTAAGTCATCTGAACTATAAATCATTGTTAAGTCATCTGAACTATAAATCATTGTTAAGTCATCTGAACTATAAATCATTGTTAAGTCATTAACTTAATCTGTAATCATCTGAACTATAAATCATTGTTAAGTCATCTGAACTATAAATCATTGTTAAGTCATCTGAACTATAAATCATGTTAAGTCATCTGAACTATAAATCATTGTTAAGTCATCTGAACTATAAATCATTGTTAAGTCATCTGAACTATAAATCACTGTTAAGTCATCTGAACTATAAATCATTGTTAAGTCATCTGAACTATAAATCATTGTTAAGTCATCTGAACTATAAATCACTGTTAAGTCATCTGAACTATAAATCATTGTTAAGTCATCTGAACTATAAATCATTGTTAAGTCATCTGAACTATAAATCACTGTTAAGTCATCTGAACTATAAATCATTGTTAAGTCATCTGAACTATAAATCACTGTTAAGTCATCTGAACTATAAATCATGTTAAGTCATCTGAACTATAAATCATGTTTAAGTCATCTGAACTATAAATCATTGTTAAGTCATCTGAACTATAAATCACTGTTAAGTCATCTGAACTATAAATCATTGTTAAGTCATCTGAACTATAAATCATGTTAAGTCATCTGAACTATAAATCATTGTTAAGTCATCTGAACTATAAATCATTGTTAAGTCATCTGAACTATAAATCACTGTTAAGTCATCTGAACTATAAATCACTGTTAAGTCATCTGAACTATAAATCACTGTTAAGTCATCTGAACTATAAATCACTGTTAAGTCATCTGAACTATAAATCATTGTTAAGTCATCTGAACTGTAAATCACTGTTAAGTCATCTGAACTATAAATCATGTTAAGTCATCTGAACTATAAATCACTGTTAAGTCATCTGAACTATAAATCACTGTTAAGTCATCTGAACTGTAAATCATTGTTAAGTCATCTGAACTATAAATCACTGTAAGTCATCTGAACTACAAATCACTGTAAGTCATCTGAACTATAAATCACTGTTAAGTCATCTGAACTATAAATCACTGTTAAGTCATCTGAACTATAAATCACTGTTAAGTCATCTGAACTATAAATCATTGTTAAGTCATCTGAACTATAAATCACTGTTAAGTCATCTGAACTATAAATCTCTGTTAAGTCATCTGAACTATAAATCATGTTAAGTCATCTGAACTATAAATCATTGTTAAGTCATCTGAACTATAAATCATTGTTAAGTCATCTGAACTATAAATCTCTGTAAGTCATCTGAACTATAAATCATTGTTAAGTCATCTGAACTATAAATCACTGTTAAGTCATCTGAACTATAAATCACTGTTAAGTCATCTGAACTATAAATCATTGTTAAGTCATCTGAACTATAAATCATGTTAAGTCATCTGAACTATAAATCATTGTTAAGTCATCTGAACTATAAATCATTGTTAAGTCATCTGAACTATAAATCACTGTTAGTCATCTGAACTATAAATCACTGTTAAGTCATCTGAACTATAAATCACTGTTAAGTCATCTGAACTATAAATCACTGTTAAGTCATCTGAACTATAAATCACTGTTAAGTCATCTGAACTATAAATCACTGTTAAGTCATCTGAACTATAAATCACTGTTAAGTCATCTGCACAGCACTATTCTCCAACTCTCTTGACTCACTGCACATGAGACATTTCACAGGACACAGAGCGTAATACAAAGAGGCACTAATACATGATACATACATATCAGAATACAAACAGAATGTAATACATATAGACGAGTGATGTATCACACATACACCTCAGAATACAAACATCACCTGCAAAGAACTGGAAAAAAATGGAAGAGCAGGTATAGTAGTATGACAATGAATCTTCCTTGTACATAACAACAAACAACTCTGGTCACGGCTGCATTTTCCCAGCCATTCTGGCACCCTTTAGTTGCGAGTCGGCATCGCCTGCGTGTGCTATTTTTGACCAAAGTCCGTCAGTGTAGCACGTCTTTGTGCTCCCGCACTAGTGATAAAGGGACGGGTGAAAAGGGTGTGGGGAGTGGAAGGGAAGGGGCGCGCTATTAATAGCCGGCAGAAAGTGGCCAACTAAAGTATCTCGGATTTGTGCGCCGTGTGGTTCTCACAGTGATGTGAAAAAAGTCCCTGGAAAATCTGGGAACTCTTCATTCATCCGGGACCAACAGTTTTAAAGATCTGGACGTCTTTTGATGACAATTTATTATCAAAAACATCATTAACTCTCTTGCTACGAACGTCGGGATTTCCCGACCATGTCTCAACAACGCTTATCTACAAGCGTCTGAGAAATCCGACTTGAGTTTTGAACATTTGCGGGGCTTTCAGTAGTTCCGTTAACCGAAACTAATAGCCAGAAATAGATTGTATGGTCATTCTTAGCCTCGTTTCAGGCCACGAGGTCACTGTACTACGCAGCTGGTGAGTGGTCAGTGCAAAGTTCACGACCCACTATCTCCGCTGCGAAGCAGACAATGGAAAAGCAAATGGCTGAACAATACTCAACAACTCAGTGCTGTTCAATATGATCTCTTCCTTCAGTGCACATGGAGTGTGTGCACATTGGATTGTATCAAACTTCATTCAAAATGTGACAGTAGGAACTGATGTATTGACCTGTGTATTTTGTAAGGCATTTTTCACCTGAAAATGTCTAATTTTACTTGTACCATTACTCAGCAACCATGAGGGTTAGACAGTTGAAATTTCAGCATGTCGTACACTAATCTTTTCATATATGACCCACCAAATTTCAAAACTCTGTTTTCATTTTTGATAATTTTTCTAATGACCTATACAAATGGTGCATATCAGGGGAACAGAAAGGGGCATAATCGTATGTAGTGAGTGAGTTAATAAAGAAGATTAGCAAAAGACAAGCAACATTTATAGGACATTTTAAGAGGAAAGGGGAGCTGGAAAACCGGGTCACAACAGGAAAGCTAGAAGGAAAGAGAACACCAGGTAGATCCAGGGAGAAAATATTGGACAGACTGAAGGGTGGCTGAGGGCAGAGAGAGTGGGAGATGTGCCTGCAGCCTACAGGGGATAGATTCGTGTGGAGGGCCATGATTGCCAACGTATTGCGGCAGGGCACATGATGATGACGACGATTGAAAATCCAGGTGGAGAGAAGGTTCAAGTAGAAGAACAAACAATTTTAACAGGGAATATACAATGCAACTTACGTTCCATAGGCAAAACATTCCATCTGAATGGACGGCTCTTGGTTCCGATCACCTTGTGAAGTTCCAGATCACCGGATGAAGTCATCACTAACACCGGACAGAACACTCACTACAAAACACCACACACACACACACACACACACACACACACACACAACACACACGATACACACATTACAATAAAAAGTTTTGTCAAGATTAATCTTCAGTTACAGAAAGAGGGAAAAACAACTGAGAGAGGAGGGAGGAGAGGGGCAAAGTCAAAATGACTGTGGGAACTATACATGACACATATAAACAGTTCATCTGTCAAGATGCATCCATAAAACAAGAAGTGTATTCTAAAGTTTTGTCATTTTTTTTAAATTACAAATAGTAACATGTGAAAAGTGTATGACAATTATACTCAAGTACATGACTATTACACTTAGTCATGTTTTCACAGATAAAACACAGCGAAAAAAACATTTTTTCACAGTCCAACCAACAAGGCCATCTCAGGGATACACAGCATGACAAAATTACAAAACAGACTAACAAATAAATTTCCAAGTTAACTTTCGTAACGCAAAAAGAACAATAAATCTCCCAGTTAAAATGACTTACATTAACAATGCAATGATATCTTTTTCATAGGTTTAAATTACTTACACAAACAGTGCAATTTCACTTCTTATTATCAGTTCAAATTACTTACACACACTGTGCAGTGTTCTTATCACTGATTCAAATTACTTACACAAGCAGAACAATAATACTTCATTCATCGGTTCAAATCACTTATACACACAGTACAAGTTAACAAGAAACACCGGGGGTGCACATGCGACTGCACTCTCTGGTGTTTCTTGTACACTTCACATCAAAAAATCTTGAACATTTTATGCACTTACAAGGCAACAAAAACAGAAAACAGAATTCCAAAACAAGTGTGACTGCCCGCGTTCAAGCAAACACAGGGCTTAAAACAGGAGGAGGAAAAAAACCACTGAAACTAGGGGGGTCCGGGGGCAAATCAAGGGCCATAACTTGCGCGCCGTTGCTATGAACGCTTGCAAGCTGATCACGGATGCCTTGCTCCTTTCGTTTTTCTTTTTTTTCTTTTTTTTTTTCTTTGACAAACCAAAATCGCGGAATTCCGCCCAGACATGGAACGTTTTAAACCCTGAAACAGGAACCAGGGAAAAAAAAACACGAAAAAAGAATCAACACGTATTTAGTACAACCAGACAAGACAGGCGCAAATTTTCAGCCAACTGGCCTTTGTCAAGCGTAAATGTAAGATCACAAACAAACACACACCAAATACAATCTTTTTCTCCTAATTTTTGTATTTGGAGTCTACTTGTTTGTGACCTTACGTCTACGCTTGACAAAGGCCAGTTGGCTGAAAATTTGCATGTCTTGTCTGGTTGTATTAAATACACGTTCTGATTCTTTTTTCGTGCTTTTTCTGGTTCCAGAAAACAGGACGTTAAAAAATGTTTTCCTCTTTCATAGGTTCAAATTACTTATACATACAAACAGTACAATACTACTTCTTTGATAGGTTTAAATTCCTTAAACAAACAAAACAATATTACTTCTTTACACAGATTCAAACTGCTTACACAAACAATAAAATATTACCTCTTTTCACAGATTCAAATTACTCGCACAAACCGTGCAATACTAATTCCTTTCAAAAGTCCAAACTACTTACACAAACAGTGCGATATCACTTCTTGTCATAGTGATATCACTTCTCATAGTATATATCACTTCTTCATAGGGTTATATGCATATCATACTTCCCGTATAGTGTAATATCACTTTGTCATAGTGCAATATCACTTCCTGTTATAGTGTAATATCACTTCTTGTCATAGTGCAATATCACTTCCTGTTATAGTGTAATATCACTTCTTGTCATATGCAATATCGAACTTCTTGTCATAGTGCAATTCACTTCCTGTTATAGGTAATATCACTTTTGTCATAGTGCATATCACTTCTTGTCATAGTTCGAATTCCCGATAGAAAAGTATACTAATACTTCTTATGTTCAATTCTGACACAAGCTCTGCAATATTACTTCTTTTCACAGCTTCAAATCACTGAAACAAACAGTGCAATAAACTCTTTTTCCATGGGTTCAAATTAACCCTTTGACTCCTGCACCCTACCTAACAACTGCAAAAACTTAACCCTTTGATTCCCTCACCCTAACCACCAGCTTCCTGCTGCAGGAAGCTGGCGGATAGGGTGAAGGAATCAAAGGGTTAAGTTTTTGCTTTGCTAACAAGGCTGACAATGCCAGATGCTTATGAACAGGGTGCGGGAGTCAAAGGGTTAATGACACAAATAATGCAATATTGTCTTTTCAGAGACTCAAATCAATGACACAAAAGCTACAGCATCACTTCTTTTCAAAGAAACACATTTCGTATCCAAGCATTTTCCCACTTTCTCTAAGTGCTTACCTCCTTTTCTGACGGTCAGACCAAAGCCTCTGCTGACCTTAAAGTCACTCTGCGAAGAACCAATGTAGTTGCCTGATCCTTCTACCCTCCGAAGAGACACAGTACAATAATATTCGCCTGCATCAGAGGGGGCCAGTTCGGAAAAATACAGGATCCCACTATTTGAAATGAAGGTGTGGGTCTGGAACTCCGGTCGGATAAAAATCATCTTGTTGTCTACCACCTTGTGCCACTGGTAAACCTTGGCTGAAATGATAATGACAAGAATAACAACAAAAAAAAAAGAAGACATAATAATAATAAAAATAAGAAGAAGAATATATGAACAATAAGCAGAATAACAAAAACAAGAACAATAATAATACCAAGGCACAGGAACTGCTCAAGACACTAGATACTAGAGTATCTGGGGGAATCTCCCCCACCCCCACCACTGGAAAACTTTTCCCCTAAACTGAAATATGTACAGTTTAACTCTTTGACGACGGGCTACCTCGATCGATGTAACAGCTGAGCTCTCATGAGGACTGGCTACTTCCTCATAGAAACAGACGGTCTAGGGTTTATAACTCCCTCTACTTTCGTTATGCTAATGATTCAGTAGTTGGCAGTTGCTTCCCTTGTGGAGGAACTTCCGTTGAACGCTTCAGCTATGTTTTGCCGGTTTCTTTGTCTAAAATCGATGGAAACTGGCTCAAAGGCGACGTCTTACCCATGAAGACATTCTATGAGAGCTTGACCTTGATGAAGGTGAAGATGCTGGCGACAGTGAAGAAGATTCTACCAATGAAAGCGACAAATCAGAGGATGAAATTGTTTTTTCAGTGCCCAGTATGAGTGGTTTTAATACTTCTGTGTACATACTTACTGTTATTCATTTGGATTATCTGGACATAAGGTAGATGCAGACCTTACTTCAACAGTCTGCATGGGCATGCCCATTACATAACTGTTACTACTTAACTGTCTTGTTGATGGCCACACTAACAAACACAGTACTTTAAAATTGATGTTTTCTCTGCTTTTATTTTCTACTTAATTGGATTCATAAATAACAATATTCAGCCTGCATAGGGGACTGTAAACAAACTGTACTAAAACACACCCACTGATTCAGCTCTTCAAGTCTGTAGCAAAGAAACCATTTAGCTGACAGTTTTAATATATTTAAAAAGAGCACCCTTTTTTCATTAAGTGTACCAAATTTTAGAACAATTGGAGCCATTTAAGCCAACGAGAGTGATAAGTTCACTTGCACCCAGTTCTTAGTGATTTCACTGTGGCTGCCTTAGGCCAGCAGGAGAGCTCAGCTGTGGCAAGTGCAGTCACAATAGAGTTAAGCATCTGCATGCATCATGTACTCTGGGTCAGTCTGTTGCTATGCACATATGCATTTTTCTTGTTCATGAAGATGCAAATTTTTGTGCATGTGTGTACAATAGGCAGGTCATATCTATATACTTTTTTTTACATAAATCATGTAGCACACATAACAGAACAGTGATGACACCCCACACAAAAAATTCCTTTAACTCTTCAGAGACGTAACAGCGGATATTCCGCTGCAGCTGGCCAAACCATTAGAGACGTGACAGCGGACATTCCGCTGCAGCTGTCCAAACCATTAGAGACGTGATAGCGGATATTCCGCTGCGGTTTTTTAAAAATAGATGCAAGCCGGTCGCTGGTCTAGGGAAACTAACTACACATATAGGAACACTCTTTGGTATCTTCTTAAGTGTTTGTTACTTCCCTTGCATCGATTTTATCCCGATTAGTTACAGTTTTTGCCTTTATCCAAGCCAACTGGAGTGACCGTCCTTGCACCAAAATGGCGACATTTAGGCCTTCTTCTTCTTCTTCTTCTTCTTCAAAGGATCGTCATAATCACTTTGCTGCTTCACCTGTGTGAAAACAAAGCTGTGTTTGTTCTTTTATATCTTCTGGTCATACCAAGGACTTGTGATTACCTGGATTTCTGGATTACCTGGTCAAGAATGGATGTTTCACTGACTGTATGTGTTGGATTACTGTCAATCAAAAACTTTTTTCCCAGAGCCAAAACCCTACCCCATTTCACCTTCTAGGAAGGTAAGTAGAATAGATGTATTGTCCTTGTATGTAGCTTCAGCTCAAAGAGGGTAAACTGAATTTTATTTTGATATAAAATATGTTCTTGTGCTGTAAAATCTGTATTTTTGAGAATTTTTTGAAAACCCCCCAAAATCGTGCGTCGCCAAGGGTTGTGGCAGGTCCCGTTGATCGCGTCCACAGTGGTTGTGCAAGGCAACTATATTACGTCTTCAAAGAGTTAAGGTCATTCATGGTCAGATACATTACTTGAAACTGTTCAACCCCTCTAGCTAAAAAAAAAAGTTTAGAAAAAAATCACCACACTTTTCTGTGTGGGTCAACCATCTACCAGCTTTGCAAGTGTGATTCATAATGAATCCGCTATTTTCTACATAATGATTAAATGTACCTTTAACTTCATTTTAAGATACTCACCTGGCTTGGCAGTAATTTCAGGGCATACTAGGGCTATTCCTGCAGACACAAAACCTTCCACATCGGATGTCTTCACGTTTGAAAAGTCACCCAAGGCTGAAAGTAAACGTCAAAGAAATAATGATTTCGTTTGTATGACACAAACGGAACCTGTTGAAAGCATGCTCGTTGCACGCTGCATAGTAACAGATCATCATTACAATGTATACGATGATAATAGTAGGCCAAGTTCGTGGGGGAAAAGTATATATATACACTAATAGAGTAAGCATAGTCAAGCTCATCAAGAATAACAACAGGTAATTTAAAAAATTAGAAACAGCTATTGGTATCAACAGTCTTCCAGTCATACAGGATACGTGAAGGATAAAATGTATAAATCATCTGATGAAAATACATATATATGTATGTATGTATGTGTGAATATATACACACACATATGTGTGTGTGTGTGTGTATGTGTGTGTGTGTGTGTGTGTGTGTGTGTGTGTGTGTAAGGCTTGCATTTTTATACTGGCAGTGAGATTTGATTGGTTATCAGTGTAGTTCTTTGAGTAATGGTGTTACATGATTATGTCTCCTTTCCTTGGTAACTAGACATGTTGTAGTATTTCGAATCCTTGGAAGTCAAGAAATTTGTTCTGTTGATAAGCCACATAATCTACAACAGCCAGGCAAGGAACTTTGTGTAGCTGAGACATTTACATGCATTTGAATGTGTACATATGTATTATATATATATATATGTGTATGTATGTAGACTTATGTGCATTTACGTATACATATACATGCATGTTCATTACATATTCGCTTTTGGTGCTGTATTTATACAGTGTTTCACATTTCCCTCGGACTCCGGACATTGACCGATTGAAATTTGAAATGACCGATTGTTTTGCTTCTGAGCGGACCTGCTGTCCAATTGATATGCTATCCGAGCGGACCCGTGTCCGATTAGGCTATTACATGGAAGTCGCGGACACGCCAAGTGTGTTTTATCGAGCGCGTTGAACGGCAGCGCTGGCTGTGCGAGGCCCTTGTAGTCGCTGACACGCCCGCTGACACAGTGACAGTGGACAGCCTATCACAGTGTCAGCCATCGCCCGGCGCTCCGCGAGTGTGCTATTTTTAGCTTCGCACGTTATCGGGGACTTATCCGAACAGCCAATCAGAGACTCGCGTTATTCTCCGTTAGCGTGCGCGATCTATTTTTAGCCGGTCCGGGTCGTATCTGCGATACACGTGGGTTTGTTTTCTTTCTGAGATCGTGAGAATGCCGCCTAAAAAAAGGCTAAAAGCCGACAAAAATCAGACTGTTCTCACACATTTGTTGTGTTCTGGCAAGACAGCTGACAATTCTGTGAGCGCACTTCAGTATTAACTTACAATAACTGTTTGTTGATTATTTCATTTGTGTGTTGTTTAAGATGTAATTACTAAAAATTAGTAATTTTTGTTGCAAATGCTTTATGGTATATCAGAGTTCTGCATTACTGGACTTATTTTAAATAAACATTTGTTTTTTTGCGAAAAAATGGTGTCCTATTGTTTTTTCATAGCCAGGACACTGTGTCCTATTAATTTTCTATGTCCAGGACACTGTGTCCTATTGGGGGTTCAGAAAATGTGAATCATTGTTTATATATCATTGTAATATGAAAAACATGAAAACAAGTTTAAAACAAAAAAAGTATATCTGTGTGCAACCTGACTGACTAAAATTATCCTATGATCCCAACGGAAAGACATATCAACAGGTAACCGACGCACCCAAGACAAAACATGTGACCAGCATAAACCCAGCATTGACACAATCTTTTGGTGTTTTCAGATATCATACAATTTTCAGTCTACAACCTTATCATTCTGATACAATTAAATGTCAGACAACAAAAACTGTGGAAACCATAGTCGTCTGAAATGGCATAGCTACCTACACATCTCTTCCCCCAGACCGTGGTTGTGAGAAAACAGCATCTAAAGATTTACCATACTAGCATGTCACATTCCACTCAGTCTTAAGACTATTTTCAGGTTGCGAGAAAACAGCATCTAAAGATTTACCATACTAGCATGTCACATTCCATTCAGTCTTAAGACTATTTTCAGATTGCGAGAAAACAGCATCTAAAGATTTACCATACTAGCATGTCACATTCCACTCAGTCTTAAGACTATTTTCAGGTTGTGAGAAAACAGCATCTAAAGATTTACCATACTAGCATATCACATTCCACTCAGTCTTAAGACTATTTTCAGGTTGTGAGAAAACAGCATCTACAGATTTCACATACTAGCATGTCACATTCCACTCAGTCTTAGGACTATTTTCAGGTTGCGAGAAAACAGCATCTAAAGATTTACCATACTAGCATGTCACATTCCATTCAGTCTTAAGACTATTTTCAGGTTGCGAGAAAACAGCATCTAAAGATTTCACATACTAGCATATCACATTCCACTCAGTCTTAAGACTATTTTCAGGTTGTGAGAAAACAGCATCTAAAGATTTACCATACTAGCATGTCACATTCCACTCAGTCTTAAGACTATTTTCAGGTTGTGAGAAAACAGCATCTACAGATTTCACATACTAGCATGTCACATTCCATTCAGTCTTAAGACTATTTTCAGGTTGTGAGAAAACAGCATCTAAAGATTTCACATACTAGCATGTCACATTCCACTCAGTCTTAAGACTATTTTCAGGTTGCGAGAAAACAGCATCTAAAGATTTACCATACTAGCATGTCACATTCCATTCAGTCTTAAGACTATTTTCAGGTTGCGAGAAAACAGCATCTACAGATTTACCATACTAGCCTGTCACATTCCACTCAGTCTTAAGACTATTTTCAGGTTGCGAGAAAACAGCATCTAAAGATTTACCATACTAGCATGTCACATTCCACTCAGTCTTAAGACTATTTTCAGGTTGTGAGAAAACAGCATCTAAAGATTTCACATACTAGCATGTCACATTCCATCAGTCTTAAGACTATTTTCAGGTTGTGAGAAAACAGCATCTAAAGATTTACCATACTAGCATGTCACAATCCATTCAGTCTTAAGACTATTTTCAGGTTGTGAGAAAACAGCATCTACAGATTTCACATACTAGCATGTCACATTCCACTCAGTCTTAAGACTATTTTCAGGTTGTGAGAAAACAGCATCTAAAGATTTCACATACTAGCATGTCACATTCCACTCAGTCTTAAGACTATTTTCAGGTTGCGAGAAAACAGCATCTAAAATTTCACATACTAGCATGTCACATTCCACTCAGTCTTAAGACTATTTTCAGGAAACCTACCGCCGCACGAAACACCCAAGACAAAGATGCTTCCAGCCACATGCAACAAAAGTGGCTCTGCAAGGGTTTTACTCCTTATTTATTGGGTTATTAAAACTGTAAAACTGCATGACCTGATTAAATGCAGATTAAATATAAGTTTTAGTCTGAACAACTTAGTTTACCCTTTTAAGCTAAATTTGTATCCTTACTTAACCCTTTGATGTCCACACCCTATCCACCAAATGCAAAAACTTAAACCCTTTGACTCCCTCACCCTATCCACCAGCTTCCTTCAGGATGTTGGATAGGTTGAGGGAATCAAAAGGTTAAGATTTTGCATGGTTGACAATATAGGATGCAGGTGGACAAGCTGCAGGAGTCAAAGGGTTAAAGGACTGATGTCTACGAAGTGTTCTGTTAAAAACTGAAAACCACTACACTGACCCTCACCATCTATTTTTGCCTACACTGCTGTTCTGATTCAGCAAGTTGGCACTATTCTGTGATGATGGATCAAGTATGCCAACTGCAAGGGTGCAACTTAGAAAAAGTCAAAAATGGAAAGGTAGGCCCCTGGCGGGATACAGTGGCAGTGCCCTGTATGAGGGGGCCTGGGGGGCTAGCCCCCCAGACGCTGAAGTTTTTGTAAAAATACAACTGAATCTTAAGCTTTCTCCTGCAATTAGATTCAAGGAAAACGGCAGATGCTTTTCATCCTATTTCAGACAATTTCAAGTATCTTTATAACTGCTCGGTCGATTTTCACACACCACAGGTGACGGGAATTATCTTTGTCTGTATCTTTCTCCTCTAGCCATTCCAAACCCATTTATTCTCAACAGTTGTGTCGATTAAGGCGACATATTTGCCTTCTTTCACCACTGGCAATGTAAAGTTCGCTCAACATGCAAAGCTCGAAAATTGCGGCGATTTCACGGAAGTTGATGCAAGATTTTGCAACGAAGCATGCGCACTGACTTTCATAGCTTCCTTCACAAAAGAGTGCTTCCGTTTCCCTTTCTACACCGGAGAGTAACCGTCGCGAAACATTCACGCTTGATAAATGATTTTAGACAAAAACAAAAACAAAACAAAAACGACCCTGGCTCGGCAATTTTTTCAAAAAACGGATTTTACATTTCTGACTCTTGAAAAAACGGATTCCATCGTCAAAGGAAAAAGTTGCACCATGCATTCATCTTCATTTTGTATATCACGTATTCCTATCCTGATAACCAAATTGGGCAGTACTCACTTCCAAAAGACAGAAGACCAGGTCTGCTCACGATAGTTCCAAACTCGTTGCTGGCCTGACACTGGTACAACCCTTCATCCTGATCAGTGGGCTCATCAATGGTCAGTCGCCCACCAATCACAGAAAACCTGGGATCATCTGCATCAGGGCCAGTGGGCAGGAAAGCCATGTTGGTGGTGCTCTCCCCTGTGTACCAGGAATACATGGGCTTGGGGATACCTTCAGCCATACAGGGTATGAAGACTGCGCTTGTATCAGTGAGGATGGTGGTGTCCTCAGGCTGCTCAACAAAACGTGGGCCTCTTGGAGCCAGGCTTGGATTGTCTATTTCTAGACCATAGTCTGCGCGACACAGAGAAATTGTTGCAGAAGGAATGCATTTAGTGGTAACACAAAACAAAGAACAAGTCAAATGTTTCTAACAACATGTACATTATTACCCAAAAGATCATGTTTCTAGATCAGGATGAAAAGTATAGCAAAAGCATTAAATACAGTGAAGCATACATCGTGCTCAGTATCATCATCATCATGTGCCTGCCGCATGGCTTTGGCGATCATGGCCCTTGTTTGTTGCTGCAAGCCACATCTTCCACACTCTCTGTCTTCGGCCACCCTGCAAGTCCATCCAATATTTTCTTCCTGGGTCCACCTGGTGCTCTCTTTCCCTCCAGCTTTCCTGTTTTGACCAGGTGCTCTAATTCCCCTGGCCCATAAATGTTGCCTGTCTTTTCCTAATCTTACTCATCAATGATCTTCTTGTGTCTGCCTCCATCAAGACTATCTTGTTTGTTTTCTTTGCTGTCCATGGAACTCTAAACATTCTTCTTAGTATCATCATCATCATCATCAGGTGCCCTGCCGCATGGCGTTGGCGATCATGGACTTCCATCTGCCTCTATCTCTCGTTGTCCCTAGCATCTCCCCCACCCTCCTCGTCCCCAACCACTCTGCAAGTCCGTCCAGCATTTTCTCTCTGGGTCTACCCGGTGCTCTCTTTCCCTCCAGCTTTCCCGTTGTGACCAGGTGCTCCAAATTCCCCTTCCTCATAAAATGGCCTATAAATGTTGCCTGTCTTTTCCTAATCTTCCTTATGAGTGATCTACTTGTGTCTGCCTCCATCAAGACTGTCTCGTTTGTTTTCTTTGCTGTCCATGGAACCCTCAACATTCTTCTTGAAACTACATCTCGGCTGCCTCAATCTTGTTCTGGCTTTGTTTGTTGACTGTCCACGCCTCGCATCCGTACAACAGTATTGGTTCTATATAACGTTCAAGAACTCTCTTCCTGATGTTAATTGATAGGCATTTGTTGGTAAGAATGCTTGTCATCTTCTTGAATGCTGTTTTGGCTTGGCCGATTCTGCCAGTTATTTCTGATGTGCATCTGCCATCTGATGAAATGATCGTTCCCAGGTATTTGAATTTATCAACCTGTGTCAAGGTTGTGCCATTTGCTGTTATTTTCGATGAGGGGATTTCATTTTTTTACTAATCACCATGACTTCAGTCTTCCTGCTGTTTAGTTCCAGCCCCTTACCTTTGCTTTCTATTTCTAGTATATTCACAAGGTTTTGTAGGTCTCTTTCACTTTCTGCAATTAGCACGGTGTCATCTGCATATCGAATGTTGTTTATCATTTTCCCTCCAACCTTTAATCCAAGGTCTTCTTCTAAGTTTCTCATGATGTTTTCGCTGTAAAGTGAAAACAGATCTGGTGACAAAACACAATCCTGTCTGACTCCTCTTTTGATATTTTGGAAAGAGCTTACATTGTTTTCTATTCTCATTGCAGCTGTTTGTTCCCAGTACATATTTCTGATTATTCATAGATCTTTTCCATCAACACTGAGTCTCTCCAGTTGGTTGATCTATTCATCATGTCTTACCTGATCGAAAGCCTTGGTGTAGTCAACAAAGCATAAATACAAATCCTTATTCATCTCATTTGACCTCTCTATGATAGTTCTTAGGATGTATATGTATAGTGAAGCATATATTAAATATCAGCACCGTATTTGATGGCTCCAAGCCACAATAGTTAAATTCTAATTTTTCTGTTTTTTAATTTTTTCATATTTTTAGATTAACTGAAGCTTAATATGGTAAAATAAAATTCTGAAAAATTATCATTTTAGAAACAATGCACATAAACAGTTGTCGCACTATCAGAATTAAGTGAAAGTGTGCACACAAAAACTGTTCAACCATCAAAAGAAAACTGTGGCACTGAGTCAAAACGGATAAGACAGCCCCAAAGTTAAGCTAACAAATGTTGTTTGACCAAGAATCAACACTTGTGGCATGGGAAAGTGTCAGGCTTATTTCAGGAAAACCTAGGTAAGGACATGCAGAAAAGCAGATGAAAATAAGATCGAAGCAGCAGATATGTCAGGTTCAACAGGCAGCTTCTCAGAGTCAAATGGACCGACAGAAGAAATCAAAGCATTTTCACAGTCCAACATCAACTGCTGGTAGTCCAGCCCCAAGAGTGAGTAGTTCACTATGTTAGTCTGTGATAAGATTTTCTGACACAGTAGGTTGTAAATGGATTGATAATACTATCTAATCTGACTGATCATGTATGTCAGGAAAGTGTTGTAAATGGATTGATAATACTATCTAATCTGACTGATCATGTATGTCAGGAAAGTTCAAGGTATGTACATGGTATACAGGTGTTCAAATTATTTGTGTCAATATAACTTTTGTTTATGCTTGTAATGTTGTGGTGTGAAAGTCTTGCTTGATGAGTGGCTATCTGCCCATAGTTAAGAGAAAAAGCTGCATTAAGGATGCTGTAGTGTTCTACATCCATAAGCTCTAGAAATATAAGGCGTTACACTTTAACATGTTTGATACTCTTGTAGGAAAAATATGTTATTTCAGAATACCTAATAAACACTTCATTATGGGTAGATGGACATGTGCTTTTCCTTTTTTTTTTTTTTTTTTTTTTCAAGAAATCATTGTTATGGAGTTACCCATTTCGTCAAACTGGAACTTAGTGGAAGTGTATTTTATAGTGGTTATGGTCACCATTTACACCCATGATGGCTAGCACTGATTCACTAAACCAGATTATCATGGAAACACAACATGAAGTTTCGGACAGATTCTGATGTGCTTGTTGTATCACTACACTGCTTATAAAGTGGTCTTTTCCCTCGACAAGATAGTCTAAAGCATAAGTAAGATATGTGTACTTAAAATTGGGTATGTAGATATTCTCCATCCTCAACATGATTCAGATTCTTCAGTCACAAGAGATGAATGTCCAGCTTAGGGAACTGAGCACCTTGTAATGTGTCAAATGTTTTACACACGTCACGAAACTTGTATAACGAGCTACAATTGTTCGCAGATAATTCTTATGTCAGTTATGGTGTGTAAGTCAGATACATGGTGCTATATTAAATCCCTCAGATATAATGGTTGGTTTGTTGTATTTTTTAAAACCTGGTCATTATGTTGGGTTTGAACAGCGATCTCATACTTACACATAAATTAGGTTTCTCTCTCTCGAGTACAAAGGGAGAACAGCTGAGTTATGGTTTGCCAAATGTTGTACAGTGCAGCTGCCTGAGACACTGGTGCTAGTTGTTCTGGTGCAGTGGTCAACGCTCTACCGAATGAAAGGATGCGAGTTTGAATCAGTCCAGTACCAATCGCTGTGGGATTTTTCTGCCCCTAACAGTTCCTATCCAGCCAACTTTTTCTTTTTATTATCATTATTATCATCATTGGTCCACTCAACAACATCTGAAAAAACAGAGGCATACCAAATGTCCTGAAAGTTAGACTTTTAAAATGTTTGATCTGGCCAGTCATGATTTATGCTGCAAAGCCTGGACTCTGAGAAAAACTGACTGCAGAAGAATTGAGGCAGTAGAGACGTGGTTTTATTGGAGACTACTACGTGTCAAACGGACAGATAGAAAAACTAATGAAAGTGTCCTGGAAACTACTAGCAGACATCAACAAGACAAGATTAAAATACACTGGCCATGAGTCATGCAACAAGAACACGGACCTCAGGGCAACCATCTTTCAAGGGAAAACAGTGGTAAAAAGGAAGAAAGGCAGCCCTCCAATCTCATACATCAAGAACATAAACAACATCAGTGGCCTAAATATTCAAGAAATTGTCCACAAAAATCAAGACAGAGCAGCCTGGAGGGAGATGGTGGTGTCTAGGTGTGCAGCAGCCAACATCGAACCAGGTGACGCCGACAGGTGAGACATGTAAGGTGATTATCATTATTAAGCTGTAGGAAAAGTAGTAGCAAACATTTTCATATTTTAACTGTTATCACTATTAACTCTCACCAGTTCACGTCATTGAAAATCGTAACCACAGGCTCGATTCATAACTGCGCAGTTTGCCGCGCTACTATTTTTAGGTAAGAGTTAACAAAAAACGTTTTTTCGCCTAATATAACTTAATTATACTTGAAAACAACAAAATCAAGCATTATCATGAAAAAAGGATGCATTTTATGAACAAAAATGCATATTTGGATAATCCGAAAACCAACCACGCCTCTTCCGCCATCTTGCTGTCTGCTAGTTTACTGCTGCGTCATCTTTTCCCGAAGTATTTCACCATCATGAGCTCCTCCGAGACAGAAATCGAAGATTTTTACTCTGAAGATGAATTCATTGCAACATCTGATGAAGAAACGGGTGAAGTGAGTGAATCTACAACTGCACGGCCATCAGTAGCATCGCATCAACTGAGCACTCGCACCGATGCTGGAAGGTGAGCTATTTTTAACCTCAGTGTCTCCTTTGTTTGTGCTGTGCCTGGCCTACGATAGACCTGGTATGGGTTCAAAAGAATGTTTGAAGATAATCATGTTACTAGTTCACATACTGTGTAGTGTTTGTGCAGTCTGTTCTGTTTATAGTGTGTGTTTGTGTGCAAGATTGCTTGTTACCATGCAGACAGCATCGTGTTTACAAATGGCGTCTATCGAACAGGTGCGTGGCGAGTGTGAGCGGTTGTTGAAAACTGATACGATGTAAGTGTGAATATAATTTGTTCAGTTCAGTGTTTGCTTTTACGTTTCCACCAGTTACTTTTGACAGCTTATGTATTGTATTTCAGAATGAAGACGGAGGATGATGAGGATGCTGGCCCTCCTGTTGATCTGCCAGAATTCAAACCCCATCTTCCACCTGGTGTCCAGCTGCCTGGTGTGAAGACAAGAGAAGACCGCCGCAAGTACCTGACACCCTCTTAGTTTTTTCCTTTTATTTTTCACGCAAGAACTGGTTGAACGTTTGTGTGAGTTTACAAATACTTATGCAAAACTCCATGGACATGAAAAGCCAACTCTTTTCAGTGGATGGGTTGATGTGACACCTGATGATTTGTACTCTTTCTTTGCTCTTCTTATATATATGGCAGTTATCCGAGCCCCCAACATAGAGTGCTATTGGTCTACTGCTCCCTTGCTGCATGGACTTTGGGCAAGACATTTTATGTCAAAGTTGAAATTTAAATCTATACAAGCATTTTTAAAGATTTGTAATGCAGCAACCGAAAACAAGTAAGGACACCTTTGCCTGTTAACAGAGGGATTTTTTACAATGGTGTTATTGCTACCTCTGTTTCAGTAAACCTTGAGCAGTGTAGCTATTTTTAGAATTATCATGCTATATTTAGAATAACCTCCTGAGGATTCAATTCTGGTCAGATGTGTATAAATTAGTGTTTTTATGATCTGCACTGAAGTAACTTTTAAGTCACTTGATTTTTTTAAAGGTTTTTCATGACCAGGGTTGTTGTTTATGTTTTGTGACTTTTGATGTCAGGGAACAAAACGACAAAAGAAAACAAAAAGACATGGTTATTTCTGATAAATACAAAACCCTGGTGTCTCAATGTGAATTATTCTGTAATTATTGACTAATTTGTTCATTTTTCTTTGTTTTGAGGTGTGTTTTGTGGACTTTTGGTGAACAACCTGCGAAGTGTTGGCTTTTTGTGAGTAAACCGTTAATAATGGAGCTATTTTTAGACTAATGAGGCTATTTTTAGAACGGCCTCCTGGTGAATTATTTTTTGTCAGACATGCTTGCAATTATGTTTTTTGTGATGAGAATTGAACAGACTTTCATGTCAGTCACATTGTTGGTACCCATGCATGAAAACAAAAAAATTTTCTTCTTGGTGACTTTTGGTGTAAAGAAAAAAAAAGTCAAAAGAAAGCAAAAATAAATGAGTATTATTCACAAACAACAAAAAAGTCTTGTGTGAGTCTTCTTTATTCTGCCAATATCTTGTAGTACAAACATTTCTCTTTATATAGATATTTATTTCATTAATTTTAATGACTATTACCATTTTCTATTTATTTTTTTTTTCAAACTACGTTGCATTTTTCCTGAAAATTCCTTAAAATGCTGCGAACTGGTGAGAGTTAAGCCACAACAGTCCAGTTTCACTTACCAAAACCTCTCTTCTCCTCCACAATTTTGTACGAGTCCTCCACTGGTATTTCACAGATAAAGGAAGAGTTTTTTGCTGGTTCAGCTACTGACCAACCATACTGGGTACCTGTAAAATATAACAAAATTTCACTATCACTGAAATAAATATGTGTACTAAAACAGACACTGTAGTTAAAATACCCGTATTAAACATGTCATTTTCACTGAACTACCTGAATTAAATGTCATTTCGTTGAATTATGTCATTTCAGCCAAATTAAATGTTTAAACGTATCACTTCGTCTGATACACTTGTATTAAACATGTCATCTGGCTGAAATACATGTATCAAATATGCCACTTTAGCTCACTTTAGCCAATATAACTCTATTAAACATGCCACTGTGGCTGAAGTATTTGTATTAAACATGTCACTTTAGCTGAAATACCTGTATTAAAAATGTCAGTATGGGTGAAATACCTATATCAAATATGTCATTTCTAGCTCACTTTTAGCTGACATATCTGTATCAAATAAGCCATTTTAACTGCAGGGTAGGACAGTAACAGTTGCCTGACTGTCCAGGGCAAGAGATTATTTGTGTCAGGCATGTGCCAGGTTAAGCACAATATTTCCCTACTATCTGCCACACTGAATTGAGCCAATTAAAGCAGCCTACATCCTACTGTGGAGACAACAGCCAAAGCACACAGAACTAGCAATGTCACACTTAATGAAAACAATATCGATGTATTGTGCAAAGCAAAAACTTCAAAGGGTTAAGTTTTTGCTTCGCAAGCATGGTTGACACTGCAGAATGTTGGTGAACAGGGTGTGGGAGTCAAAGGGTTAAGTGTCTCATGTCACCCAACTCTCAGCATTCAGTGAAAAGAGGGTTGATACTGAGGAACTCATTACAGTGCAACTATCTGGGAACATTTTTAACCATTCACACAGTACAAGTACGTGAGGAAAGAGCAATCCAAATGAGACTACAGTTTCCTCCTTTCTACTGCCAAAGACTAACAGAAGAGCAACCCCTACGTCTGAATGGATCACAGGGTTTGTTGTCTGTTCCACGTTTCAAACTCCAAGCCAAGGTCTTTTGTGCAGAACTGAATTCTGGGTTGTGGTATGTGTATGAAATAGATGTGTCACTGTTTTTCTTGATGGCAATCATGGCCATCTGGTCAACATTGTGGTCAAAAAACCCTGCCAGAATAATGTCATGGCTATTGGTTTGAGAGGGGTATACAGTCCACTGAAATTTAAAGCTCACTGAAGAAATCAAGTACATAATATGTCAAGGCACATCATGATGATGATGATGATGATGATGATGGATACAGGTGAATGGACCAGCATGGCAGAAAATAATAGGAACAGATGACATAAAGCACAGGAACAAGGCAGAAACAAAGAGCACCAGAAAAAGAGGTGATTTCTGGCACACCTGAAGGTGAGGCATTATTTAAATTGAAAGAGGTCCCAACATCTCCACAGAGAAGAGCTCAGCACGACATACCTCTCAGTTTCAAGGTGCATATCCAGGAAACTAAAACTGAGCCTAGCACAGTATCAGGTTCCTGGTTGTGCATTTTAAAACTGAAAGTTTCCTCACAAAACATATTCCAATTATCAAATTATGCAGTCAAAGTTCTCTGTTGTCAGTACAAATCTCACAAAACATACTTTGATGACTCAAATTACGCAGTCAAAGTTCTCTTGTTTTTGGTATAAACTTCCACCATTACTGTTATTTTCAGGATCAAACCAGCAATCCGAGTGATCAACATTCTTGAAAAATGCAAACAACTATTATGACAACGAGCCAAATTCTTTTGACAAAACAGAAATTTCTAGCAAAGAACTGCCAGAGGGCGGGGATACTATTTACACTGAAAAAGCCTCCAGCATACCCACCGGAGATGTCCATAGCTCCATGTCCTTTCTCACAAAGAAAACTACTTACTGGAAAAGGAGTAAGCGACTACGTCACCATCCTGTTTGTCCCTAGTCGAACCCTCAAGCCAGTAGCTGACGTCAATGGCGGAGGTGCCATCTCCTAACCAATTCACGCTGACTGGGCTCTTGCTGACCACTCCACTTGTCAGCCAAACATACCTGGGCAGAGCACCAAGCACATCAAGCTAAATTCAGGTCCACCTACATTACCTCTCATATAACCCACATACAGCAGAATAAATGATACTTCAAGGTGATATCCTAGGTTATGTGTCGAGATTATCTCATATAACCCACATACAGCAGAATAAACAATACTTCAAGGTGATATCCTAGGTTATGTGTCAAGATTATCTCATATAACCCACATACAGCAGAATAAAGAATACTTCAAGGTGATATTCTAGGTTATGTGTCGAGATCATCTCATATAACCCACATACAACAGAATAAAGGATACTTCAAGTGATATCCTAGGTTATGTGTCGAGATTATCTCATATAACCCACATACAGCAGAATAAAGGATATTTCAAGGTGATATCCTAGGTTATATGATGAGATTATCTCATATAATCTATATGCAGCAAAATAAAGGATACTTCAAGGTGACATCCTAGGTTATGTGTCGAGATTATATCACTATCATCCACTTCATAACAAAACTCTCCCCTCCTACTCCCCCCACCCAAAATACACATTTAAACACACACTCACATATGAACACACACATATTTCATATCAAGCTCAGACACATATCTGTTTGTTCATCTTTAGATTTGTATTGGGACGTGTGTGGTTCATTTTTTGGTTTGTATAGGGACATGTGTGTGTTCATCTTCAGGTATGTACAGGGACATGTGCATGTTCATCTTTAGGTATGTACAGGGACGTGTGTTTGTGTTCATCTTTAGGTTTGTACAGGGACATGTATGTGTGTTCATCTTCAGGTTTGCACAGGGACATGTGTATGTATTCACCTTTAGCTATGTACAGGGATATGTGTGTGTTCATCTCTAGGTATATGTACAGGGACATGTGTGTGTGTTCATCTTTAGTTTTGTACAGGGACATGTGTGAGTTCATCTTCTGGTTTGTACACGGACATGTGTATGTATTCATCTTTAGGCTGTACAGGGAATGTGTGGTTCATCTTTAGGTATTGTACAGGAACATGTGTGTGGTGTTCATCTTTAGGTTTGTAAGGGACATGTGTGTGTGTCATTTTGTGTTTGCGTGTGTGTGTGTGTTATTGTTTGGTATGTGTGTGTGTGTGTGTGTGTGTGTGTGTGTGTGTGTGGTGTGTGGTGTGGTGTCGTGTGCGTGCGTGGTGTGTGTGTGTTCGTCGTGTGGTTGTGTGGGCTGGTGTGTGTGTGTTCATCTTTAGGTTTGTATGGGGACATGTGTGTGTGTGTTCATCTTTAGGTTTGTATGGGGAATGTGTGTGTGTGTTCATCTTTAAGGTTTGTATGGGGACATGTGTGTGTGTTCATCTTTAGGTTTGTATGGGGACATGTGTGGTGTTCATCTTTAGGTTTGTATGGGGACATGTGTGTGTGTTCATCTTTAGTTTGTATGGGGATATGTGTGTGTGGTGTTCATATTTAGGTTTGTATGGGAACATGTGTGTGTTCATCTTTAGGTTTGTACAAGACAATGTGTGTGTGTTCATCTTTAGGTTTGTACAGGGACATGTGTGTGTGTTTATCTTTAGGTATGTACAGGGACATGTGTGTGTGTTTATCTTTAGGTATGTACAGGGACATGTGTGTGTGTTTATCTTTAGGTATGTACAGGGACATGTGTGTGTGTTTATCTTTAGGTATGTACAGGGACATGTGTGTGTGTGTTTATCTTTAGGTATGTACAGGGACAGTGTGTGTGTGTTTATCTTTAGGTATGTACAGGGACATGGTGTGTGTGTTATCTTTAGGTATGTACAGGGACATGTGTGTGTGTTTATCTTTAGGTATGTACAGGGACATGTGTGTGTGTTTTATCTTTAGGTTGTACAGACAGTGGTTACTTAGTTGTAAGACTGTGTGTGTTTATCTTTAGGTATGTACAGGGACATGTGTGTGTTCATCTTTAGGTTTGTATAGGGACATGTGTGGGTTCATCTTTAGCTTTGTACATGGACATGTGTGGGTTCATCTTTAGGTTTGTATAGAGGACATGTGTGGGTTCATCTTTAGGTTTGTATAGGGACATGTGTGGGTTCATCTTTGGGTTTGTATAGGGACATGTGTGGGTTCATCTTTAGGTTTGTACATGGACATGTGTGGGTTCATCTTTAGGTTTGTATAGAGGACATGTGTGGGTTCATCTTTAGGTATGTACAGGGACATGTGTGTGTGTTCACCCTTAGGTTTGTATAATAGGGACATGTATGTCTATTCATCTTTAGGTTTGTATAGGGACATGTGTGGGTTCATCTTTAGGTTGTAAGGGACATGTGTGGGTTCATCTTTAGCTTTGTACATGGACATGTGTGGGTTTTTCATCTTAGGTTTGTATAGGGACATGTGTGGGTTCATCTTTAGGTTTGTATAGGGACATGTGTGGGTTCATCTTTAGGTTTGTATAGGGACATGTGTGGGTTCATCTTTAGGTCTGTACATGGGCATGTGTGGGTTCATCTTTAGGTTTGTATAGGGACATGTGTGGGTTCATCTTTAGGTCTGAACATGGGCATGTGTGGGTTCATCTTTAGGTTTGTATAGAGGACATGTGTGGGTTCATCTTTAGGTTTGTATAGGGACATGTGTGGGTTCATCTTTAGGTTTGTATAGGGACATGTGTGGGTTCATCTTTAGGTTTGTACATGGACATGTGTGGGTTCATCTTTAGGTTTGTATAGAGGACATGTGTGGGTTCATCTTTAGGTATGTACAGGGACCTGTGTGTGTGTGTTCACCCTTAGGTTTGTATAATAGGGACATGTATGTCTATTCATCTTTAGGTTTGTATAGGGACATGTGTGGGTTCATCTTCAGGTCTGTACATGGGCATGTGTGGGTTCATCTTTAGGTTTGTATAGGGACATGTGTGGTTCATCTTTAGGTTTGTACATGGACATGTGTGGGTTCATCTTTAGGTTTGTATAGAGGACATGTGTGGGTTCATCTTTAGGTATGTACAGGGACCTGTGTGTGTGTGTTCATCCTTAGGTTTGTATAATAGGGACATGTATGTCTATTCATCACATGTATTAGTGCGCAAGTATGAACAAGTGCTTTTTCTTTTTAAATCCAAGAACCTGACAACTTGATCTGCTCATAAGACTCATTGGTCCTTTGTTTCAGTTTGGATAGCTGTAATAAAAAGTGTTTAAAAAAGTTTAAATAAGTTCTCCTACCTCAGCTCTTCATGGGCAGATTTAAATAAGAATTTTACAGCTAATAAATTTGCTGCTTTTTGGGAAACCATTTGTTAAAGAATTCAGAGGTACACAGCTTCTTAGGGTACATACGACATAAAAGATGTTCCTTTGTTTAATTGTGTATCTTCTCCGACACAAATTGTCACTGTCTATCAGTCATAAGAGAGTGAGATTAAAATACAAAAATAAAGAGTTAGCAATTAAGTCTCACCTGTTGATGTCATATTTATTCAGCCAGTCCATCACAAAGGCGTGCTCCTGGATGCTGTTGATGCTAATCAAAGACGCACCATCCTTCTGTTGACATGCCATGTAAAACTGAAGATATCACCAGTCGCCGTGGTGTAGTGGTTAGCACAAAGGACTACCAACCAGAAGGTTGTGGGTTCGAATCCCCATTACTCCTTTCAAAAATCATTGTGGAATTTTTCAGCTCTAACCCGCTCCTACCCAGACTTGGGTGTGCTGTGAGCTCATTGGAAAGACTGGGACCAAACAGTCGAGTCTCATCCACTTCATGGATGTATCATTGAGGGTGTTGCTCAAATCTTCTGACCAGCACCGCAGGTGTCTGTATCTCTCGGGCCTGGTTGACGCCAGGATATATTATGGTAGTAAGCGTAGAGAACAGCCCTGTCACACAGTCTCAATCCCAGATGGAACTCCATAGCATCATGATTATCATCCTCACCGACATCATCATCAACGCATTGTAAAAACTGTTCCAGCTTCTGTGGCCATTGATATGGTGTAGAAAATGGGACCAAAAAAAAATAGGTGAGCACAAAGGTAACCTCCCTGAATGCAATGATGCTTTAAAAAAAAAAAAAAAAAAAAAAAAAGACAAGACATTCTCTCTAAGAATTTTGACAAACCACTGGCAACAGTAGAAAACAGCAACAAAAGACCTCAGACAAACCTGACTGTACTATACTCCATACCAGCAGGCATTTTCACTAAGTGCTAAAGAGAAATCATAGCAGCATGGAAGATCACAGTGCCTCCACTGGCTAAGTTATGTCCACTGCATGATGGATAGAAGGATCCCCACAGACCTGCTGTTTTGACCAACTGTCATATCACAAGGAACCCTGGGATTTACTGTATCCTCACCAAATATTCAGATTCCACTTAATCCATTCAAACAGAGACAAAGAAAGAAAATGAAAACTGAAATAGTAAACATTTTGTCTGTTACACCTCAGAATGGTTGAACAGCTAATTTTCTTAAAACTCCGGATATGATTTTGGGATTCTTTTTTCCCCTACTTTTGTGGTTGGCCTGTTTAAATATCCATTCCCCTTCCAGCCAACAGGGGAAATAAACACCTCCATATATATGCTGATGTGAAACACTAATAGCCAAAATTCTGGAATACGGACAATCAACAATGAAATAATGACAATAATTTTTATAATAACAATAATTCTTGCGTAGCGCTACTCTCCAAATTCACTCAGATTCATTGCGCGTATTTCACAAGACACCAAGTATAATACATACTGAAATACCAAAATACCACACATACACACACACACATTCCAATGGTATGCGATATGCTGAGGCCCTGTACGGTTTCATGGCCTAAATTAAAGCTCAAACGCACGCATTTTCACGGAAAAAATCTGCACATTCTCGATGGGTTATCACTTTAAAATGTTATTTTAACACTCTTTCAGCCCAAATTTCATTTTAAAAATCTTTGCCATAATTGATAGATTAATGGTCAGACAATGTGTAGGAACAAAAATCTCAAATCACCCAGATCGACCCTCACCACCTTTTCAGGCCCGTATCTCAGTTCACACATTGCGACTTGTGACCCCGTTCGCAAGAACCAGTCACATTTGTTCTGTTGATAAGCCACATAATCTACAACAGCCAGGCAAGGAACTTTGTGTAACTGAGACATTTACATGCTATTTGGAGAGGTATGGTCTGACAGAGGTGGTTTTCCTAAGTTCTAGATAAGAACTATGGCAGATGCTGCTGATCTGTTCTTGCATCAGACAAATCTTAGTCCACCTTGACCCCAAGGTCTATCAAAGTTTAGGAAAGAAATATCAGTGCCCAACAATATTTTCACAATCACTGCCAATTCACTGAAGTTGAGAAATAGTGCTAACATGTACTACATCCGGTTTTGCCTGTATAAATGAAATCACATAACATGTCAGAAGGAATAAAATTAACAAATACTGTATATTCAAATGAAACAAGAAAAATATCAACATGAAAAAATAGGAAAAAAAAAATCTCTAGGTACATAAAAAAAAAAGACAACCACACACACACACACACGAACACACACACACACACACACACACACACACACACACACACACACACACACACACACACACACACACACACACACTCACACAACACACACACACACACACACACACACCATGCACACACACGCACACACACACGCGCGCGCGCACGCACAGCACGCACGCACGCACGCACGCACGCACGCACGCACGCACGCACGCACGCACGCACGCACGCACGCACGCACGCACGCACGCACGCACCACACACACACACACACACACACACACACACACACACACACACACACACTAACCTGGCACTTGGCAGAAGCATCAAGAAGTCGATATCTAGGATAGGTGTAGAACTTGTAGCAATCATTTTCAAACCTTAGCCAGTCGTCCTGGCATTCTGCATGAATATCAACAACAAGTAGATTTAGGGAGTGATGAACAACAACCAGATGGGTGATTGCTCATACAATTTTCATGAATAATTCCAAGGCCCTAGTTCTGCGCTAAGCCTGGGAAAACCCGCATGACACCACAGACAGCAAATTTGTAAATTCTACGACACATCTATTTGTATGGAATTCTGTAGTAAAAGCATATATCTTTATCCTAAAATTCGATTTAACAATAATCATGTTTACTAGGACTCAAGACTTTTCGTTAGTTATTTTCTTCCTATCAAATAAATAATAACGGTGTTGTCAGCATCACAGGAATGAAATCCAAAAGGATCATTTGGAAGTTTACAATAAGATACTATACAATAAGATACTAAATACAGTTTTTACGCTGCACAATAATCAAATAAAACAAATATCGTTTAGCCCTCCCACTACTTAGCAAATGTCAAAGGAAAGTCCTAGGATTCTGACAGCTCCAACCAAAGTATGGGAACTTGAAGGTCCCAGTGTTTGCTCTTTTGAACTTCATGTCTTAATTTTTTTTTTTTTTTTTTTCTAATTTCATTTCATGGACATTTCCACTTACTAGCACCAGTCGCCGTGGTGTAGTAGTCAACGCAACAGATAGGTTGTGGGTTTGAATCCCCATCAGTCCCTTCAAAAATACATCCCTGGGATTTTTCAGCTCTAACCGGCTCCTACCCAGAGTTGGGTCTGCTATGGGCTCACTGGGAAGACTGGGACCACACAGTCTAGTCTCATCCACTTCATGGATGCGTCATTGGGGGTGTTGCTCAAATCTTCTGACCAAAACCACATGTATCTTTATCTCTCGGGCCTGGTTGATGCCAAGATATATTATGACAGTAACTGAGTAGCGTAGAGTACAGTCTTGTCACACAGTCTCATCCTAGATGGAACTCCATAGCATCATGATTATCATCCTCATTGACATCATCATCATCGCATTGTGAAAAATACAAAAAATAAAAACTGTGCCACTTCTGTGGCCATTAACTCTTTGGAGACGCGCCCTGAAACTCTCGAGACGCACAGTTTTTGGTACTTTTTAAAAAACTAAGGTGATTGTCCACGACAATAAACCTATCCTTTTATATATGTTTTAAAAGGTCACTATGTCTACTTTGTAACTGTGCAGAACGCTTGATTATGCATGCTTTCATTTTTTTCTCAAATTCTGGTTTACCACTGAAAAAGGCATGCAAATGACAAAAAAATAAAAGTTCCCGATGTACACACACATGACTTATCAAACTGCTGCTTGTAATCCATTAAATATCCATGTCACAAAACTGCAGTGAACATGTCACAGGATATACATTCTTTACTGGAAGTCACTACGAGTTCTGCTTTTATGAAAATTTTGTTCCAAAAGTGATTAAATACAGGTGTACAGTCATTTGACTCTTCGAAATTCCTTTGTTTTGGGCACCGCGAAAACAAGCCAAAAATAGAGTTCCAACAGTCTCCTATGATCAAAGGGAAAGAAATCTACTTAGAAAAATGGTTAAACTCTGCTGTCAGGATAATCTCCCTTATTATAGTATGCAAGTAGTCTCAGTAAAAAAAAAAACATAACATCTCCCTGATCTCTATGATCCTTTAAAAAAAAATTTTTAAACTTAACTTTTTCACATCGTAACGCTAGCCCGCTAGCGTTCTCACAGAGAACCACAGGCGCCGGAACGCCAGGGGTATAGCGTTCAGCAAGCTCGCCGCTGACAGCATAACACTAGGATTCTAGCGTCTTGCGTTAGAAAATTCCTACGTGAAGCCAGTTACGGTTTAAGGGGAAAAAAACTCTATTGTAGTATCAAGTAACCATTTCTAAATACTGTGAGAGTGATTTCCCGAGTAAAACGTCTATTTGAATAATTTTTCGGGCGCGAGAACAACGTCACCCGAACCGCGTGTTTCATTGAAACAAAGGCAAAATGGAGCGCCCTGCGAATGCGCAATGTCACTGTTCACTCAGGATTGTGGAATTTTTGTGTGTGTGTGTGTATTTTTCTGAGCTTCTGATCAGATGATACAAGTCATGGAGAATTGGTGTCTCTTTTTCTGTTTTGTTTACTCCTGCTGAATGGATGAAATGCTTGTCTGAAATGCTCCTCAACCACGATATTTCATTGCACAAATAACCTCAAAGCATGACTGAACAAACCTTATACTGTAGATATCCTAAAAGAGGATTAAATTTCCTTTCTAACCATACCCTACATGTTGATGTTAGTCATTTGGGGCGCCTGTGAAAATTAATTCAAAGTGGCCTAAAAATGTACGTTTCCAAGGAAAGTTGTCAGTGGCAGCTGGAACGTCTGCAGGGAAGTAGGTCAAATAGCCAGCTGACGATGCCAAAGTGTTAATGGAATTTCCTTTCCTTTTTCAATTTTGTTTAGTTGTTTGTTTGGTTAGTTGGTTGGTTGGTTTGGGTTTGCGTATTTGTTGCTCTTTGCCGAGCAACATTTCCTTTGAGACCAACAGCACATGGTTGTGTGGCTGCACAGTCTATAAACGCGTCTTCAGTGGGCTATTTTTGTCATGTTGTATGCACGCAAACATGCTGCTTTCTCAGGGGGTGCAAACTTGGGTTTTTTCGTATTACCTGAAGAAACCATTCACCGACATATCTTACATACCATTCATTAACATAGCTTACATACCATTCACTGACATAGCTTACAGGATCTTAAAACATGTAATAGATGTTTTGCATGCATATAAAAAAAGAGGTTTCAGGTGCTAGTAGATCTGTATTTATGTTGATCTGTAAGATCAGATTATATCACATTCAAGACGCAAGTCAATTCGCCCACACAGAGCAGACAGTATGTTGCACCACAGTCAGCATATTTCATCTTGATTGAGCATGCAGGCTGGATATTTTCATGTTTCCATAAGCTACTAGACACTGACATGACTTACATACCATAACATATTTGATGTTCTGAATGCATATATATACACACAAAGGGATTCAGGCACTGGCAGGTCTGCACATGTGCTGACCTGGGATACCAGAAAACTTCTACCCTTTACCACCAGAACAGATCTACCCATGCAGAACTGAATCCAGATCTTCATACTGAAAGTCTGATGTTTTACCCACTTGCCTAAATATTACACCCGTCAATTGTTTTTGAATACTGGCAATAACCAGCATACTTTCAAAGCATTAAGCTTTTTCTTTTTCTGATTCCATCAGTGGAAAAATCATCATTGCAAAACTTTGAAACATCCAATATGCATAACAAGTCACTTATGTCAACAGTGATTTCAACTGTACCAAACACCCTTTGATTCTGAGCCTGACAGGTATACAGTAGCTACAAACTTTTTAAGTGTAGCGTTTGATTATGTGTGATACCTGTTGTCATAAAATCAGCCATAAGCTGCATTATTCTGCACATTTTCAGTTTTTCACACTAGAAAAATGTCCAGACTACAGTTAAAAACAATATCAATCTTATTCTTCTGCTGTCAAAAGTGACTGAGATGTGGAGTTTAAAGCCTCTAAACGCAGGATCAACCATTTTGAGAAAACAAACTCCACAGGTTTTGATCACACAAATGACCAAAATATTTACCAACATGTAATTTAATAAAACTTTTTGATTAAATGAAATACAAAACAAGTTGCCATTTTCATGCACTCAGTCAACTTTTGCTAGTTTACTTTTAACTTTTGAAAACAGCAAAGTCAGCACCAAAATCATCTTTTGTTGCATTAAGATTTAGTCATTTCAAAACATGTGAATGGGAAATAATACAATGGACATCTATATATCTCAACCTGCAAAAATCCCAATTTTCACATCTCAGCTTTTATCACCTTTCCAAGCCTCTACTACAACTTGGCCTGAGTGACTTATAGGTGATTTTCTATAATAGGTTACATACATAATACATATACAATGTAATACGTAAAAAATTTACCTGTTGACTGTGAATGGACTGCTGCCACCCCCAGTAGCAGTAAAAGTAGTTGCAATTTCATTGTGACATTTCCTGGAATCACAGATTTTAAAAAACCCAATTATCAAAAATATTGATTATAAAACATAACATGTACACAAAAACTTGTTGCCCAATGATCAAGAGACCAATGCATTTTATCTTCATTTCTAACATCTGATTACTTTTTGTAATTCATACAATTTTGTTGTTGCTGTTGACTGTTTTACTAGCTTTCATACATGCACCCTGTCAGAATACAGATAACTCGTACGTTGAGACAACATGTTCATGTGTCCGACAATTACCGATCTGAGTACCAAAGTCCACACTTTTCCCCATTTTCATGAGTTTACTGTCAGTTGCTGACGTGGAAGTGGTGGTGTGCATTGTGGTGTCTACAGCAAAATTTCCCGAACTCACAGGATGTTTGTTCCTCCAATTTTATTAATCATCAATAAGGCCAAGCATTTTCCTGCTTGTGTGTAAAATCTGGTGCATGCTGAGCATCAGCTTACCGTTTTAGGCCAAGTTACCAATAGCAGGTGTGGCGTCTGTCGTCACTGTCTTCGGTGGCAATTATTTCATTGTAAACAATGGCCACCAGACTTATCATTGCCAATTACCTGTTTCTTTTGGTCATATCATCTGAACCTACATACTTCATTTTTCACCACAATTAAGACAAGGCATTTTTTGCTCACTGTGTAAAATTTGGTGTACAGGTTTTTAGTGCTGATTGATATACAAGCTTCAGTTTAATGCTGGTTGTTAGTCTTGGTGACTATGCGATGGCCCCTCTATCAATTTCTGGACTTTTCATTGGCAGACTGAATTAGACAAGCTCGCACAACTCGGATGGGGTGATGAGCTGTTGCACCAATCATGCTAAACTTCTAAATTTAATATCATAACACACAAAAAAACAACAAATTTTCAACAACATAAAAAGGGCCTAGGCCTTATGATCATGATTAATGCTGTAAATGTGTTTTTCTTTTAATTTCAAATAATAGCCATACCCTTTAAATTGCCTCCTGTGCATGTATGCACGTACACACACACATGCACACACATACACACGCACACACATACACACACACACACACAAAATTCTATATACCTATATAAAATTATATGTGCATGTGTGTGTGTGTGTGTGTGTGTGTGTGTGTGTGTGTGTGTGTGTGTGTGTGTGTGTGTGTGTGTGCATATAAAATGATCATTTAACCAATATCATAATCTGCAAAACTAAAGTACATACATAAATACATAGGTTGAAAACTTTTTCAAACTTTTAAGGGTGGTTGTTCATGAAAAACTGTAACTAACTAGTTGTTACATAATAAATGAGCTTAATGATATTGAACAGCTGTTGTGAAATTACTTAAGGTTTTGCTTAACAATTTTCAAGTCAGAAATTTGATTATTTTGGAAGCTAAAATACGTAAAAGGATTTTAGGAATCTCAGTTAATATTCGTTTTACCCAGTTGAGGCAATTAACTGATTAATTACTAATTAATGCAAGGGTCCAGCGATTTATGAAAGTCTTAGTCATCTTGGGCAAGCAAAGATCTTTCTACTGATAAATCTTTTTTCAATCGGTTCAGCCATTCCAAAGTTATGGTGCTTTCTGTGAAGAAACGTCGCACATGTGGACACAGTTTTTGCTATGTAATCCAATGAAGGTAAACATTATTTATTAAAAAAATCATAACTTTCATAACAGACAATGAAGCAAAACAAAAAAATCAATTATTCAAAAAATCGTTAACTTACATTATAGACAATCAATCTAAGAACTTTTTATTCCATTTCAAGTCTTTTTGTTCTTTTGTTTTGTTTTTGTTTTTGTTTTTTGCGATGATGGCAATTACGTAGGCCTATGATATTTATTACAAATATTCTAACTTTTCTATAACATAATATATACTAATATAGGCCCTACATAGTAAGACTATTGACACTAATGACAGCCTGTTAGAATAAATCCATTTAGGCACAGACCCATGATCAAATTTTTACTACGGGTCTTACACACAAAAAAGGGTGCTGGAGGCTTGGATAGTACCAACACAGCATGTTATTCAACTAAGTTATTAGTCTACTTCTACGATGAAAATATTAATATATACTATATAGGGCATAGGTGTGATAGGATGATAGGCCAAGATTTTCAAGCAGAAAAAATGCTGCCTCTGTTGTTAAGTCTTCACTATTCATAGTCTTTAATTCCACAACCAACAGGTGAAGCTGAACACATGAAAAAGGAATGAATAGCATACAATGGTGTCTGTTAATAACCACACCTGTGGGAAACAGTGATAGATGCACCTCCAGACCGGAGTCAGGAAGTGGCCTTTCACAACAGTCAACACAATCTTTTCACGATGACAGCGATCGAATGCAAACACCAAAAAACACACAAAACACAAGCCGAATCAACCGGAGCAAGCTGTGTAACACCTGCAAATATCACGATCGTTTTCGTCGTCTACATCATAACAAAATTCAAACATAAAAGTTGTCTATGCTTACCTGAGATACAGTCTGCTTTACTTCCGCTTCAAAATGGCGGTTCACAGGTGTGGAAACCAAGGGACGTTACCCTACAAATGTTAAAGACCGAAAGGGTTTTCTGGTGTTATGGGGTGGGAGGGGGGAGCCCCAAACCCATTTAATTTCAGCCTACTGTAGAAATGATCGAGGCTCTAGATGAATTTGGGATTAAAAAAAGTAACAGTCCTCCTAAATGAAATTTATGACACCGGAAAAAATTCCTACAGATATGTCAAAGTCAATTTTTATTGCACTTCCAAAGAAAGCGGGGACTGTCGAATGAGAACTTCAGCGTGCAATCAGCTTGATCCGGTTGAGTCATATGACAAACATTCTGTTAAGAATAAAAATGATGAGGACAAGGAGTAGAATCAAACTACATAAAGAAGACGAATAATGTGGATTTACTGATGGGAAAGGAACTGTTAATGCCATATATATCCTAAGAACTCTAACAGAAAGATTAACCCAGTTAAATAAGGATATATATATATATATTATAATTATTATATATTGTTGGTTATACCAAGGCTTTTCATCAGGTTAGACTCGAAGAATTGATGAACCATCCGGAAAAGCTCAGTACTGATGGAAAAGATAAAGAATAATAAGGAATATGTATTGGGAACAAACAATAGCAGTGAGAGGAGAAAATGATAATAAAAAAAAAATAAATTTCAAAATGTTAAAAGATTGGTTTTTGTTTTATGGCGAAACCATCATGAGAGACTGAGAAGAATGCCCAGGGATAAAAGTAGAAAGAAAAATGATAAACAGTCTTTCTTGCGCAGATGACTCCGTTTTAACTGCAGACAATTAAAAAGACCTATAAAATCTTGTGAATATAGCAGAAATAAAGCAGAATGAAAAAAAGCAGAAATAAAGGGTTAGAACTAAACAGTAAGAAAACTGAAGTCATGGTAACCAGTAAAAACAAACAAACAAACAACAACAAAACAAATCCCTTCATGTAAAATGATAACAAATGCCACGACATTGAGACACGTTGGTATGTTCAAATGCCTGGAAACAGTCATCTCATCAGACGGCAGCTGCACATTAGAAATATCCAGCAGAATTGGCCAAGCGAAAACAGCACTCAAGAAAATAAAAAGCGTTCTTGCCAACAACCGCCTATCAAATGACATCATGAAGAGAAGATTTTTCTTTTTCAGTGTTACATAGAACCAACATTGTTATACGGATGCGAAGCGTGGACAACCAACAAAAAATCAGAATATGATTGAGGCAACTGTAAGTGGTTTCTAAGAAGAATGTTAAACAGTTCCAAGGAAAGCAAAGAAAACAAATGAGACAGTCGTGAAAGAAGCAAAGACAAAAAGAAAATTAATGAAGAATATAAGGAAAGGACAAATACTATTTACAGGACATTTTAAAAGGCAAGAGAAATTTGAGCACCTAGTCACAACAGGAAAGCCAGATGAAAAAAAGAGCACCAGGCAGATCTGAGAAAAAAATATTAGTTTTGTAGAGTAGATGGGGGACGATAAAGGTAGGAGATATATTTGCAGCGACAAAAAGATAGATTCGTGTGGACGGCCATGGTCGCCAACCACATGCGGCAAGGCACATGATGATGGTGATGATGGTGGTGGTGGTGGTGGTGATGATGATGATGATGATGATGATGTGTGTGTGTCAGTGTGTGTGTATGTGTCTGTCTGTCTGTCTGTCCGTCTGTGTGTGTCTGTGTGTGTGTTCGTGTCAGAGTGTGTGTGTGCGTGTGTGTGTGCGTGTGTGTGTGTGTGTGTGTGCGTGTGTGTGTGTGTGTGTGTGTGTGTGTGTGTGTGTGTGTGTGTGTGTGTGTTGTGTGTGTGAGTGTGAGTGTGTGAGCGTGTGAGTGAATGTGTGTGTGTGTGTGCGTGCGTGTGTGTGGTGTGTGTGTGTGTGTGTGTGTGTGTATGTGTATGTGTATGTGTGTGTGTGTGTGTGTGTGTGTGTATGTGTGTGTGTGTGTGTGTGTGTGTGTGTGTGTGTGTGTGTGTGTGTGTGTGTGTTGTGCGCGTGCGTGCGTGCGGGCGCGCACGCGTGTTTGTCGCGAAAATCTAAATGAACTTTACTTTACCTGCGCCCCTCCCCCCTCCCCGATGAAAGGGACCATTGTAGGGGAGGGGGGGTGTAAAGTAAAGTTCATTGCTCCCTAAGATGTTTCCTCCCATTTGCCCCTTCCATCTTACTTTATTTATACCTCCAAAATTTCTTCCCACTGGTCACCCTCCACCCTCTTCATATCTCCTTTTCATAGGTTCCCCCCCCCCCCCCAGCTGTCTTCCCTTTAGGTCTTAAAAAAAATATCTCCCATCGATTCGCCTCCCTTTAAGGTCTTTCCACTCAATTCCCCTTTGAAGTCCTCCCCCCACTCCCACCAGAGTTCCCTCCCATTTGTTACCCCCACTCCTTACCCCCGAGAGTTTCCTCCCATTTACTCGCCCAGACACCCCCTCCATCCTCCAATTGTCCCCCCCCCCCACCCTGAGTTTCTTCCATTGGTTTCCCCAGAGTTCCCAGCCTTTGTTTCCCCCATCTTGAGCTCTATCGGTCTGGTTCCGTCCTAGGTGTCCACCTTCCTTGTGTCTCCACCTGAAGTTCGTCTGAAGTTTCTTCCCTTGATTTCCTCTTGGTCCCCTCAAATTCCCTTTCCCTTGCTCTCCATTGAAATTATCTCCCACTTGTCCCCTCCCGTCCACCTTGCCCCAACCCAATTCCCTCCCTTGTTGTTCTTCTGCCGCCATTCTTCTTGTTGTTCTTCTGCCACCATTCTTGCTGTTCTTCTGCCGCCGTTACTCTTGTTCTTCTGCCACCATTCTTGTTGTTGTTCTTCTGCCGCCATTATTGTTGTTCTTCTTCTGCCGCCATTCTGTTTGTTCTTCTGTCACCATTCTGCTTGTTCTTCTGTCATTCTAGTTGTTTTTCTGCCGCCGTTCTTGTTGCTGTTCTTCTACCATCATTCTTGCCGTTGTTCTTCTGCCGCCATTCTTGTTGTTTTTCTGCTGCTATCATTGTTGTTGTTCTTTTGCCACCATAATTGCTGCTGTTCTCCTGCCGCCATTATTGCTGCTTTTCTTCTGCCACCATTCTTGTTTTGTTCTGCCGCCATTATTGTTGTTGTTCTTCTGCCGACATTATGCTGTTGTTCTTCAGCTGACATTATTGTTGTTTTTCTACTGCAGCCATTACTGTTGCTGTTCTTTTGCTGCCATTACTGTTCTTCCTCTTCCGCTATTCTTGTTGTTGTTCTTCTGCCGTTATTCTTGTTGTTGTTGTTATGCCGCCATTCTTGTTGTTCTCCTGCCACCATTATTGTTGTTGTTCTAATGCCACCATTCTTGTTGTTCTTCTGCCACCATTCTTGTTGTTCTTCTTCTCCCGCCGTTATTGTTTTCCTGCCGCCGTTCTTGTTGTTCTTCTTCTGCCGCCATTGCTGTTGTTGTTCTTCTGCCTTAATTCCTGTTGTTATTCTGCTGCCATTCACCAGACAATATACAATGCCTCTTGACTCGCACCACTGAGTGTTACTCGGACATTAAGAACTGGATGACGTTCAACAAACTTCAGCTTAATGATGACAAGACAGAAGCTATCCTCATTGGCACCCGTCAGAAACTTTCTCAGCTGCCTCCTCTTTCTCATTATGTAACACATCAGTCCCAATTTCTGATTCAGCTAAAAACCTTGGTGTCTGCATTGACTCTACCCTCTCCATGAACAACTTTGTTTCTCAAACTGCCAGATCTTGCTACTATCACCTCCATCGTATAAGCCTGATCAGGAAGTATCTCTCTGTCGAAACAACTGCAAAACTCATTCTCTCCTTCATAATGTCTCGCATTGACTATTGCAATTCACTCCTGTCTGGTCTTCCTGCCTCCACCATTCACATCCTGCAGCGCATTCAAAACAATGCTGCACGCCTTGTACTCAAAAAGAAAAAAGCTGACCACATATCTCCTCTCCTGGCACAACTTCACTGGCTCCCTGTATCAAAGCGCATACAGTACAAACTAGACACCATGTGCTACAAAAGCCTCAATAACGCAGCCCCCGATTACCTGTCAAGCCTACTTGAGATCTATGTTCCCTCACGTACCCTCCGCTCTGCCTCCGATCCTCTGACTTTTCGCTTTCCACGCACTAAGCTCAATACCTATGGTCCACGAGCCTTCTCTGTTTCTGGTCCACTTTCCTGGAACATACTTCCTCTCTCAGTCCGTCAGCAACCTACTTTTGTCTCCTTCAAGTCCGCTCTCAAAACTCACCTTTTCTCCTCTGCATAAAATCCTGACCTCACTCAATCCCCTCTGCAGCCTGTCTCCACTCGGAGGGGAATCACATTGTAATATATAATATTGTATATAATATGCTCTCTATAATTTTCCATTGCTTTTATTCTTTCTCCCCATTTATAGCCTTGTGCGTGTGCGTGTGCGTGTGTGTGTGTGTGTGTGTGTGTGTGTGTGTGCGTGCGTGCGTGCGTGCGTACGTGCGTGCGTGCGTGCGTGCGTGTGCGTGCGTGTGTGCTGTTTTAGCGCTTAGATTTGATTTTATCAAGATTTTGCGCTATATAAAATATTGTATATTATTATTATATATTTTGTGTTGTCTCTCTGCCGCCATTCTTGTTAGTGCTCTCCTGCCCATTTTGTTGTTGTCTTCTGCCGAAATTGTTGTTGTTGTTCTCCTGCCGCCATTCTTGTTGATGCTCTCCTGCCACCATTGTTGTTGTTGTTATCCTGCCACCATTATTGTTGTTGTTCTCCTGCCGCCATTTTTTGTTTGCTGCCTTCTGCTCGCCAATTTTGTTGTTGTTTCCCTGCCCCATTATTGTTGTTGTTCTCCTGCCGCCATTCTTGTTGTTGTTCTTCTGCCCGCCATTCTTGTTGTTGTTCTTCTGCCGAATTCTTGTTGTTCTTTCCTGCCGCCATTCTTGTTGTTGTTCTCCTGCCAGCCATTCTTGTTGTTTTCTTCTGCCACCATTCTTGTTGTTGTTCTTCTGCCGCCATTCTTGGTTGTTTTCTTCTGCCGCCATTTTGTTGTTGTTCTTCTGCCGCCATTATTGTTGTTGTTCTTCTGCCACCATTATTGTTGTTGTTCTTCTGCCGCCATTCTGCATTGTTGTTGTTCTTCTGCCGCCATTATTGTTGTTGTTCTTCTGCCGCCATTATTGTTGTTGTTCTTCTGCCGCCATTATTGTTGTTGTTCTTCTGCCGCCATTATTGTTGTTGTTCTTCTGCCGCCATTATTGTTGTTGTTCTTCTGCCGCCATTATTGTTGTTGTTCTTCTGCCGCCATTATTGTTGTTGTTCTTCTGCCGCCATTATTGTTGTTGTTCTCTGCCGCCATTATTGTTGTTGTTCTTCTGCCGCCATTATTGTTGTTGTTCTTCTGCCACCATTCTTGTTGTTGTTCTTCTGCCACCATTCTTGTTGTTGTTCTTCTGCCGCCATTCTTGTTGTTGTTCTTCTGCCACCATTCTTGTTGTTGTTTCTGCCACCATTATTGTTGTTGTTCTTCTGCCACCATTCTTGTTGTTGTTCTTCTGCCACCATTATTGTTGTTGTTCTTCTGCCACCATTCTTGTTGTTGTTCTCCTTCACATTTTTGTTTTTGTTTGTTGTTGTTCCCTACCATTTTGTTGTTGTTCTCGCACCTTTTGTTGTTGTTCTTCTGCCACCATTCTTGTTGTTGTTCTTCTGCCCCATTCTTGTTGTTGTTCTTCTGCCGCCATTCTGTTGTTGTTCTTCTGCCCCATTCTTGTTGTTGTTCTTCTGCCACCATTCTTGTTGTTGTTCTTCTGCCGCCATTCTTGTTGTTGTTCTTCTGCCGCCATTCTTGTTGTTGCTTCTGCCCCATTCTTGTTGTTGTTCTTCTGCCACCATTCTTGTTGTTGTCTTCTGCCGCCTTCTTGTTGTTGTTCTTCTGCCGCCATTCTTGTTGTTGTTCTTCTGCCGCCATTCTTGTTGTTGTTCTTCTGCCACCATTCTTGTTGTTGTTGTTCTGCCGCCATTCTTGTTGTTGTTGTTCTGCCGCCATTTTTGTTGTTTCTCTGCCGCCTCTTTGTTGTTGTTCTCCTGCCGCCATTCTTGTGTTGTTCTCTCTCCGCCATTCTTGTTGTTGTTTCTCTGCCGCCATTCTTGTTGTTGTTCTTCCTCCGCCATTCTTGTTGTTGTTCTGCCTACCATTTTTGTTGTTCTCCTACGCATTCTTGTTGTTGTTCTCCTACCGCCATTCTTGTTGTTGTTCTCCTGCCCATTTTGTTGTTGTTCTTCTGCCGCCATTCTTGTTGTTGTTCTCCTACCGCCATTTTTGTTGTTGTCTCTGCACGCCATTCTTGTTGTTGTTCTCCTGCCGCCATTCTTGTTGTTGTTCTCTGCCGCCATTCTTGTTGTTGTTCTCCTGCCACCATTCTTGTTGTGCTTCCTGCCACCATTCTTGTTGTTGTTTCCTGCCGCATTCTTTGTTGTTCTTCTGCCGCCATTCTTTTTTTTTTTTTTTTTTTTTTTTTTTTTTTTTTTTTTTTTTTTTTTTTTTTTTTTTTTTTTTTTTTTTTTTTTTTTTTTTTTTTTTTTTTTTTTTTTTTTTTTTTTTTTTTTTTTTTTTTTTTTTTTTTTTTTTTTTTTTTTTTTTTTTTTTTTTTTTTTTTTTTTTTTTTTTTTTTTTTTTTTTTTTTTTTTTTTTTTTTTTTTTTTTTTTTTTTTTTTTTTTTTTTTTTTTTTTTTTTTTTTTTTTTTTTTTTTTTTTTTTTTTTTTTTTTTTTTTTTTTTTTTTTTTTTTTTTTTTTTTTTTTTTTTTTTTTTTTTTTTTTTTTTTTTTTTTTTTTTTTTTTTTTTTTTTTTTTTTTTTTTTTTTTTTTTTTTTTTTTTTTTTTTTTTTTTTTTTTTTTTTTTTTTTTTTTTTTTTTTTTTTTTTTTTTTTTTTTTTTTTTTTTTTTTTTTTTTTTTTTTTTTTTTTTTTTTTTTTTTTTCTTGTGTTTTTGTTTGCGCATTTTTGTTTTTTTATTATATTTTGCTGTTGTTCTTCGCCGCCATTCTTGTTGTTGTTCTCTACGCCATTCTTTTGTTGTTTCCTGCCAATTTTGTTGTTGTTCTCCTGCCGCCATTCTTGTTGTGTCTCCTCCCCATTCTTGTTGTTGTTCTCCGCCACTTTGTTGTGTTCTCCTGCCGCCATTTTGTTGTGTCTCCTGCCACCATTTTGTTGTGTTTCCTGCCACCATTATTGTTGTTGTTCTCCTCCGCCATTCTTTTTTGTTCTCTGCGCCATTCTTGTTTTGTCTTCTGCCAAATTCTTGTTGTTGTTCCCCTGCCCCATTCTTGTTGTGTCTCCTGCCACATTCTTGTTGTTTTCTTCGCCGCATTCTTGTTGTTGTTCTTCTGCCGCCATTTTGTTGTTTTCTTCTGCCCCATTCTTGTTGTTGTTCTCTGCCGCCATTATTGTTGTGTCTCTGCCCCATTCTTGTTGTGTCTTCTGCCGCCATTCTGTTGTTGTTGTTCTCTGCCGCACTTCTTGTTGTTGTTCTTCTGCCGCCATTTTGTTGTTGTTCTTCTGCCGCCATTTTGTTGTTGTTCTTCTGCCGCCATTTTGTTGTTCTTCTCTGCCCATTTTGTTGTTTTCTTCTGCCGCCATTTTGTTGTTGTCCTGCCGCCATTTTGTTGTTGTTCTTCTGCCACCATTTTGTTGTTGTTCTCTGCCGCCATTTTGTTGTTGTTCTCTGCCGCCATTTTGTTGTTGTTCTTCTGCCCATTTGTTGTTGTTCTCTGCGCCATTCTTGTTGTTGTTCTCTGCCGCCATTCTTGTTGTTGTTCTCCTGCCCCATTCTTGTTGTTGTTCTTCTGCCGCCATTCTTGTTGTTGTTCTTCTGCCCCATTCTTGTTGTTGTTCTTCGGGCCCATTTTTGTTGTTGTTCTTCTGCCGCCATTCTTGTTGTTTTTCTGCCCCATTCTTGTTGTTGTTCTCCGCCACCATTTGTTGTTGTTCTTCTGCCACCATTCTTGTTGTTGTTCTCTGCCACCATTATTGTTGTTGTTCTTCTGCCACCATTCTGTTGTTGTTCTCCTGCCACCATTATTGTTGTTGTTCTTCTGCCCCATTTTGTGTTGTTCTCCTGCCACCATTATGTTCTTATTCTTCTGCCACCATTCTTGTTGTTGTTCTCCTGCCACCATTCTTGTTGATGCTCTCCTGCCACCATTCTTGTTGTTGTTTTCCTGCCGCTATTCTTGTTGTTGTTCTCCTGCCGCCATTCTTGTTGTTGTTCTTCTGCCACCATTCTTGTTGTTGTTCTCCTGCCGCCATTCTTGTTGATGCTCTCCTGCCGCCATTCTTGTTGTTCTTCTGCCGCCATTCTTGTTGTTGTTCTCCTGCCACCATTCTTGTTGTTGTTTTCCTGCCGCCATTCTTGTTGTTGTTCTTCTGCCACCATTCTTGTTGTTGTTCTTCTGCCACCATTCTTGTTGTTGTTCTCCTGCCACCATTCTTGTTGTTGTTCTCCTGCTGCCATTCTTGTTGTTCTCCTGCCGCCATTCTTGTTGTTGTTCTCCTGCCACCATTCTTGTTGTTGTTCTCCTGCTGCCATTCTTGTTGTTCTCCTGCCGCCATTCTTGTTGTTGTTCTTCTGCCACCATTCTCGTTGTTGTTCTTCTGCCGCCATTCTCGTTGTTGTTCTTCTGCCGCCATTCTCGTTGTTGTTCTTCTGACACCATTATTGTTGTTGTTCTTCTGCTGCCATTATTGTTGTTGTTCTTCTGCCGCCATTCTTGTTGTTGTTCTTCTGCTGCCATTATTGTTGTTGTTCTTCTGCCGCCATTCTTGTTGTTGTTCTTCTGCCGCCATTCTTGTTGTTGTTCTTCTGCCACCATTCTTGTTGTTGTTCTTCTGCCACCATTCTTGTTGTTGTTCTTCTGCCACCATTCTTGTTGTTGTTGTTCTGCCGCCATTCTTTACAACCATGAATCATCTCCTTGGCACACGAAAAGACTTACCTCTCCCAACAAAACATACAAATGAAGAACTCCCATCTGTATTCTCTAAGTATTTCACCACCAAAATACAAACTCTTCGTGACAGGCTTGACAGGACACCCTGTCAACCATGCCCACCTGACCCTTCCTTCTCTGGCACACCTCTCACTACTTTTACCCCAGTCTCACAAGAAGAAATTTTCAACACAATCAGATCCATGTCGTTCAAAACCTGCGAACTGGATCCTCTTCCAGGTTCTCTCTACTCCGATTGTCTCCCTACTCTCCTCCCATTCATCACTGACATCATCAACACTTCTTTTCAAACTGGAACTGTCCCAGATTCTTTCAAGTCTGCTATTGTTCACCCTCTCCTCAAGAAACACAATTTAGACCCAAATGAACTGAAAAATTACAGGCCTATCTCTAATCTCTCTTTCTTGTCAAAACTCCTTGAAAAAGTCGTCCTCAACCAGCTGAACTCTCACCTGTCTGCCAACAATCTCCTCAATCCTTTCCAGTCAGCCTACCGCCAGTGCCATAGCACTGAAACTGCCCTACTACACATTCTCAACAATCTCCTCCTTGCAACTGATACTGGCAAAGTCTCTCTCCTCACACTCCTTGATCTGTCTGCAGCTTTCGATACCATTGACCATGGTATTCTCCTTTCTAGACTTCATCATACTTTTGGCATCTCTGACATTGCTCTCTCCTTTTTCACTTCGTATTTATCAAACAGAAAACAAACTGTTCTCATCAATGGCACTTACTCTCAACCTGCATACCTGACCTGTGGTGTTCCACAAGGATCTGTCCTTGGCCCTGTTCTTTTCACTCTTTATACCTCCCCCCTGTCCACCATCATCAACTCCCACTCTATAAAACACCACTTCTATGCTGATGACACCCAACTTCAAGATAGTGACTCACCTGATAATATACAGCGCCTGTTGACTCGCACCACTGAGTGTTACTCGGACATTAAGAACTGGATGACACACAATAGACTTCAGCTTAATGACGGCAAGACAGAAGCTATCCTCATTGGCACCCGTCAGAAACTTTCCCAGCTGCCTCCTCTTTCTCTCCCATTATGTAACACATCAGTCCCAATTTCTGATTCAGCTAAAAACCTTGGTGTCTGCATTGACTCTACCCTGTCCATGAACAACTTTGTTTCTCAAACTGCCAGATCTTGCTACTATCATCTCCATCGTATAAGCCTGATCAGGAAGTATCTCTCTGTCGAAACAACTGCAAAACTCGTTCTCTCCTTCATAATGTCTCGCATTGACTATTGCAATTCACTCCTGTCTGGTCTTCCTGCCTCCACCATTCACATCCTACAGCGCATTCAAAACAATGCTGTACGCCTTGTACTCAAAAAGAAAAAAGCTGACCACATATCTCCTCTCCTGGCACAACTTCACTGGCTCCCTGTATCAAAGCGCATACAGTACAAACTAGACACCATGTGCTACAAAAGCCTCAATAACGCAGCCCCCGATTACCTGTCAAGCCTACTTGAGATCTATGTTCCCTCACGTACCCTCCGCTCTGCCTCCGATCCTCTGACTTTTCGCTTTCCACGCACTAAGCTCAATACCTATGGTCCACGAGCCTTCTCTGTTTCTGGTCCACTCTCCTGGAACAAACTTCCTCTCTCAGTCCGTCAGCAACCTACTTTTGCCTCCTTCAAGTCCGCTCTCAAAACTCACCTTTTCTCCTCTGCATAAAATCCTAACCTCACTCAACCCCCCTCTGCAGCCTGTCTCCGCTCGGAGGGGAATCACTTTGTTTTAATATATAATTGTATATGATGTGCTCTCTGTGGTTTTCCATTGGTTTTATTCTTGCTTTTATTGCTTTTATTCTTTTCTCCCCATTTGTGGCCATGCATGTGTGTGTGTGTGTGTGTGTGTGTGTGTGTGTGTGTGTGTGTGTGTGTGTGTGTGTGTGTGTGTGTGTGTGTGTGTGTGTGTGTGTGTGTGTGTGTGTGTGTGTGTGTGTGCGTGCGTGCGTGCGTGTGTGCGTGTGTGTCTTTTCGGCGCTTGGATTTGATTTTGTCGAGATTTGCGCTATATAAATATTGTAATTATTATGTATGCATGTGCGTACGTATGTATGTATGTATGTATGTATGTATGTATGTATACGCTTAGATTTATGTATGTATGTATGTATGCATGTATACGCTCAGCTTAAATTTATGTATGTAAGTATGTAAGCATGTATGTATGCATGTATACGCTCATATGTATGTAGGTATGTATGCATGTATACGCTCAGCGCTTAGATTTGATTTTGTCAAGATTTTGCGCTATATAAATAAAATATATTATTATTAAATATATTATTCTTGTTGTTGTTCTTCTGACACCATTATTGTTGTTGTTCTTCTGCTGCCATTATTGTTGTTGTTCTTCTGCCGCCATTCTTGTTGTTGTTCTTCTGCCACCATTCTTGTTGTTCTTCTTCTGCCACCATTCTTGTTGTTGTTCTTCTGCCACCATTCTTGTTGTTGTTCTTCTGCCGCCATTTTTCTTGTTGTTCTTCTGCCGCCATTCTTGTTGTTGTTCTTCTGCCGCCATTCTCGTTGTTGTTCTTCTGCCGCCATTCTTGTTGTTGTTCTCCTGCCGCCATTCTTGTTGTTGTTGTTCTGCCGCCATTCTTGTTGTTGTTCTCCTGCCACCATTCTTGTTGTTGTTCTTCTGCCACCATTCTTGTTGTTGTTCTTCTGCCGCCATTCTTGTTGTTGTTCTTCTGCCGCCATTCTTGTTGTTGTTCTCCTGCCGCCATTCTTGTTGTTCTTCTGCCGCCATTCTTGTTGTTGTTCTTCTGCCACCATTCTTGTTGTTGTTCTTCTGCCGCCATTATTGTTGTTGTTCTTCTGCCGCCATTCTTGTTGTTGTTCTTCTGCCGCCATTCTCGTTGTTGTTCTTCTGCCGACATTTTTGTTGTTGTTCTTCTGCCGCCATTCTTGTTGTTGTTCTCCTGCCGCCATTATTGTTGTTGTTCTTCTGCCGCCATTCTTGTTGTTGTTCTTCTGCCGCCATTCTTGTTGTTGTTCTCCTGCCGCCATTCTTGTTGTTGTTCTCCTGCCACCATTCTTGTTGTTGTTCTCCTGCCACCATTCTTGTTGTTGTTCTTCTGCTGCCATTCTTGTTGTTGTTGTTCTGCCGCCATTCTTGTTGTTGTTCTTCTGCCGTCATTCTTGTTGTTGTTTTTCTGCTGCCATTCTTGTTGTTGTTCTCCTGCCACCATTATTGTTGTTGTTCTTCTGCTGCCATTCTTGTTGTTGTTCTCCTGCCACCATTCTTGTTGTTGTTCTCCTGCCGCCATTCTTGTTGTTGTTCTCCTGCCACCATTCTTGTTGTTGTTCTTCTGCCACCATTCTTGTTGTTGTTCTCCTGCCACCATTATTGTTGTTGTTCTTCTGCTGCCATTCTTGTTGTTGTTCTTCTGCCGCCATTCTTGTTGTTCTTCTTCTGCCGCCATTCTTGTTGTTGTTCTCCTGCCACCATTATTGTTGTTGTTCTTCTGCTGCCATTCTTGTTGTTGTTCTTCTGCCGCCATTCTTGTTGTTGTTCTTCTGCCGCCATTCTTGTTGTTGTTCTTCTGCCGCCATTCTTGTTGTTGTTCTCCTGCCACCATTCTTGTTGTTGTTCTTCTGCTGCCATTCTTGTTGTTGTTCTTCTGCTGCCATTCTTGTTGTTGTTCTTCTGCTGCCATTTTTGTTGTTGTTCTTCTGCTGCCATTCTTGTTGTTCACTGATTTGTCGGTCCAAAGCATTTTATGTTTGCCTGTCACTGTCATCACAAACTCAGGTGTGTTTTCTTCATGTTTGTGTGTAGTATTAACATGTCTATAGAGGACTGAGTCATTATCTTTGTTCTTATAGGCTGCCATGTGTTCTAACCACCTACTGTAGCCACTGCGGGCGGTCTCTCCATAGTAAACAGATTTACATTTATCACACACTATTTGATATGTGATATTGTTTGCCCTGCATCCCCCCTTCTCACTCCCTGCACATACCATACAATTTTGTTGGTCATTACATTTTCTGTTGGGAAATGGGTGGTCTAGCGCCACTGTACGCATTGAGAAAAGACCACAAGGCTCAAATGAAAGAGCGGGACCACCGGTAAGGCCAGTATGTGGAGGAAGCGCAGCATACAACCACAGATTCTCACATCTGATTAGTATGATCCTTAAGAATGTCTGGAAAGACGAAATTACTGCATGCGAGAGCACAGAAGAATTGTTAGCTTCAATAGAAGAAATAAACAAATGTGAAATCCAAGAAAACATAATAATAGGCTCCCTTGACGTCAAAGCACTATATCCTAGCCTAGACGTGGATTATACCGCAGAAATCGTTGCAAAAACCTTCTAAGACAGTGATTTCAATGTCGAAGGAGTAGACAGTAGAGAACTCGGACTGTATCTCTCCCTCAATGTGACAGAACAAGAATTGAAGGACGCAGACATCTCTCACTATTGTCCAAAAAGAAAACAAAGAAAGGCAGACCACCTACCATCACAGGGTGTGCTACTGATAAGGATGAAGACAAGAGATATGCACCGTGGATCTTCCCATGTGAAACACCAGACAATATAACCATTAAGAAGATGCTATCTGAAGCACTAAAGACAGCCATAAAATACGTCATGAAGAACCACATAGTTCGATGACACCATCAAAAAACAAGCAAATGGTGGCCCTATTGGACTTGAACTAACGGGTGAACTGGCAGGGATTTTCATGGTTTGGTGGGACAAGCAGATATTAGGCAAACTAAGAACACTAGGGATCCGAGTCCTGATGTACAAACGATATGTAGATGATATTAATGTCATCCTGATAGCTCCAGACAGTAGACTGAGATACCTCAACGAAGATGGTGAGGAAGAACTCATAATTGAGGAGGATAGAGGAGAAACAAGGAAAAGTGAGGAAAGAGGGATCTCCTTATTAAAAGAGATAGGTAATAACATACATAAGTCGATCCAACTAGAGATAGACTACCCCCATCCATGCATGAAGACAATAAACTCCCCCTTCTCGATATCAAAATGTGGGTTGAAGAAGTTGAAAAAGAAGACAACAGGCACGTTAAGGTAGTAATGCATGAGTACTACGCAAAGGAAGTATCTACCAAATCTGTCATACATGCCAATTCAGCCATGCCCAGCAGTACCAAAAGGACTGTATTAACCCAAGAAGTACTGCGCATACTACTTAGATGTAGTCCTAGGCTCCCGTGGGAAACGACAGTCAGGCACATTAACAAATTTATGATGCGCATGCAGTACTGCGGCTACAGCAAGAAGTTTAAGACCCAAATAGTCAAATCTGCCCTGGCAGCTTATGAAAAGATCAGAAACAAAGATGAAGAAGGGGAACAGCCGATGTACAGGCCAAAAGGTTGGAAGAGAGCAGAGAGGAGAGAGGAAAAGAGAAAGAATAAACAGGAATGGTATAAGAAAGGAGGATATGAGAGCGTAGTCTTTGTCCCTCCAACACCAAAATCCAAACTGAAGAAAGACTTTGAATGTGAAATCAAGAAAACTAACATAAAGATAAGAGTAGTAGAGACATCAGGGAAGTCAATCAAAAACATCCTCCAGCGATCCCACCCGTTTCCCAACAGAAAATGTAATGACCAACAAAATTGTATGGTATGTGCAGGGAGTGAGAAGGGGGGATGCAGGGCAAACAATATCACATATCAAATAGTGTGTGATAAATGTAAATCTGTTTACTATGGAGAGACCGCCCGTAGTGGCTACAATAGGGGTTAGAACACATGGCAGCCTATAAGAACAAAGATAATGACTCAGTCCTCTATAGACATGTTAATACTACACACAAACATGAAGAAAACGCATCTGAGTTTGTGATGACAGTGACAGGCAAACATAAAAGTGCTTTGGACCGACAAATCAGTGAAGCAGATACAGCTGTGACAAGTAGCGCGCGCACGCGTGTGCGTATGTGTGTGTGTGTGTGTGTGTGTGTGTGTGTGTGTGTGCGTGCGCGCGCGCGCGTGTGTGTGGTGTGTATGTGTATGAGTGCGTGCGTATGTATGTATGTGTGTGTGTGTGTGTATGTGTGTGTGTGTGTGTGCGTGCGTGCCCGCGCGCGCATGTGTGTTTGTGTGTGTCTGTATGTCTGTGTGTGCACGGGGTGGGGTGGGGAGAGAATGTGTGTGAGAGAGAGAGAGAGAGAGACAGACAGACAGACAGACAAACAAACAAAGAGAGAGAGAGAGATAGGCAGACAGACAGACAGAGACAGAGACAGAAACAGAGACAGAGACAGAGACAGAGACAGAGGCAGATATACTGTACGAGGTTTGCGTCCAACCAACCTACCAACCCACCAACCGAAAAAAAGACAACAAATTACCAACCACTCTTGCCAACTAACAAACATCAACTGACAAACTAGCTAGCCATCAATCCTTACTTCACTCTCTGTCTTATTCAACCATCCGTTCATAAAATCAAAACATATCTTTGTCCCCTACTCCTCCATCTATCGTTCCATCTTCCTTCGGTTGGGTTAGATTGAGTTGGGTATTTAAGAAGATGACAAGCTTTCTTACCAACAAATGCCTATCAATTAACATCAGGAAGGTAGTTCTTGAATGTTATATAGAACCAATACTGTTGTACGGATGTGAGGCGTGGACAGTCAACAAGCAAAGCCAGAGCAAGATTGAGGCAGCCGAGATGTGGTTTCTAAGAAGAATGTTGAGAGTTCCATGGACAGCAAAGAAAACAAACGAGACAGTCTTGATGGAGGCAGACACAAGTAGATCACTCATAAGGAAGATTAGGAAAAGACAGGAAACATTTATAGGCCATTTTATGAGGAAGGGGGATTTAGAGCACCTGGTCACAACGGGAAAGCTGGAGGGAAAGAGAGCACCAGTAGACCCAGGGAGAAAATGCTGGACGGACTTGCAGAGTGGCTGGGGAGAGGAGGGTGGGGGAGATGCTAGGGGCAACGAGAGATAGAGACAGATGGAAGTCCATGATCGCCAACGCTATGCGGCAGGGCACCTGATGATGATGATGATACTTGGATTGTGTTTGTCTTACCCGTAGATTTTCCCCATGTGATATACAGGCTGTTCTCCACGCGGAAAATGTGTCGCCATGGTACAGTGCCACTTTTTGTTCATGTTGCGCATATGTGTTTCA
>CM060312.1:17960565-17983065 GCA_030674185.1 Monoplex corrugatus
CTCTCTCTCTCTCTCTCTCTCTGTCTTTGTCTCTGTCCCTCTCTCTCTCTCTCTCTGTCTTTGTCTCTGTCTCTCTCTCTCTCTCTCTGTCTTTGTCTCTGTCCCTCTCTCTCTCTCTCTCTGTCTTTGTCTCTGTCCCTCTCTCTCTCTCTCTCTGTCACACAGACATACACAGATAGACACACACTCACAGACACACACAGACACACACACAGACACACACACTCACCAGTCAATGTCTCACCCACACAGACACACACTCATGCAGACACACCCTCACAGACCACACACAGACACACACAGACACAGACACACACAGACACACACACACACACAGACACAGACACACACAGACACACAGACACACACACACACACACACACACAGACACACACACACAGACACACACACACACACACAGAACACACACACAACACACACACACACAACACACAACACAGACACACACACACACACACACACACACACACACACACACACAACACACACACACACACACACACACACACACACACACACACACACACACACACAAAACACACACACACACACACACACACACACACCACACACCACACCAGTCAATGCTCACCTCATCTCTGTCTCTTAGTCTTACTGTATCTTTGTAATCTCTCTTCCTGAGTGTTTCATGTCAGTATTGTAATTTACAAACCTTGTATATGCACAGGATACAGCATGCATTACCCTGTTGAATATTCTGTAGATTCCTAGTTATTCATACAATTTTTTAAAAAAGAAATTAACATTTAACATTAAGAAGTTTTACTTTCACACCAAAACGCCAGTTATGAACTGTTTGGTACATGTATATTGTTGAATATCCTGTTAACTCATAATTATTCAAATAGCTTTGAAAGTAACTCTGAAAAAGAAATTGATAGCAGTGTACTTTAGGAAATATTTTTACTGTCACTCATAAACACCAGTTGTTAAATATTTGATGACATTTGCTGTGTGACTCATCTTATTTGTTGAGAACTCTGTATCATGTTCTGTTCCTGGTATGTTCATATATGGAAAGCTCTGTGTTCACAGTTAATGTTGCAATGTGGTTTGCTGGTTTGAATGTAAAACAGTAAATGAAATGCAAGAAACATGAACTACATGATGTGTGTAAACATTTCATTGCCAGTCTTTTGGTCCTGTTGGTTAACCTTACAAGTACAGATTCAAATTTATCTTGTTCACTTGGTCACCATGAAGGAGGTAGGGTAAAAGCAAAAAAAAGAAAAAAAGAAAAAAAAGAAAAAAAGAAAAAAAAAGAAGGGGAAAAAAAAGAGAAAGGGAGGAAAGAGAGGGAGAGAGAATGTGGTGTATGTATGTGTGTGTGTGTGTATATATTGCTTTGTGTGTGTGTGTGTGGTGTGTGTGTGTGTGTGTGTGTGTGTGTGTGTGTGTGTGTGTGTGTGTATGTGTGTGTGTGTCAAAAAGGATTGTTTTATGCATGCATACCTTTTTCTTTGTTCCACCAGATATTGCGAGAAACACAGATTGAAAACAAGAATGAAGACAGATTTCCCATGGAGGATGGAAAGAAGGAGGAGAACATCAAGAAGAACAGATACAAGGACATCCTCCCACGTAAGAGAACATTGATGTAGAATTTTTTTCTGTGCAAGTTCTTTTCTTTTTCTGACACATGAAAGTACATATATAACAATCATGTATAAACATTTATTAAGTTAGTAAGATAAACTTGATGAGTCAAGAAATAAGATTTCATAATCAGCGTCGTTCTATCAGAGACATACCGTCTGTAGGTGGGATGATGGAGTTCTAGACAACAATTTCATGGTAGTAAATTGTGCAAGGATATAATTTGAGATGTGAAGAAAAGAGACTACAAGTAAGCATGTGCATTTTGTATGATGTGTGTGCTATCTGTGGCATTTTTATGTTCTGCAGTGGTTAGGAGCTAATCATAAAAACAAACCGTAAATTCATATTTTCGTGGCGTTCAAACTTAAAATCCTGAAATTTATTCTAATATTTAGCCAGAATTAGGCAGCTATTTTGTCATGAACTGGTGATAACATGTTTCCATGAGATTAAATATTTTACCATCATGTATAGATCTGAAATTAGAAAACCCTGAGCTGGCGTTAGAATTTAGTATAGAAACAAGTAATCATTTCTTAAAGTTACTTGAAGTTTGGGATGAAAATGACTCATATCCTGATGAAATCTGGACAGACATAAAAAACACACTGACCAAAATCTCTGAAGAAAAACTAGGAAAAGAAGAGAAAAGGAAAAAAGCTAAGCCCTACATAAGTCAGGAAGTGATAGATCTGGCAGAAAAGAAAAGTCAAGCTCGAAAGCTGGGAGAGCGGGAAAAATACTCAGCACTGAAAAGGGAAATAAAAAGTAAAGTCAGAAGAGACAAAGCAAATTGGCTGGCACAAGAATGCAGTAAAATCAATGAACACAACGAAAACAGGAAGTCGAGGGAGCTCTTCAAACAAATAAAAAAAGTGAAAAAAACAAATTTCAAAGCAACAAACCAATGCATCAATAACAAGGATGGTCACACTCTGACTGAACCAGATGATGTCTTGGATAGGTGGAACGAATATGGCACATCACTTTTTGGCAAGCCTGACAGCCATGAAAATAATTTAGAGCCAAATTTGGAATTGACCCCTGGAGATACGGAACCTGAACCTCTGCTCAGCGAAGTTGAATCTGCCATTAAAGATCTAAAATGCAGAAAGTCTCCTGGTCTTGACAATATTCCTGGAGAGTTGTTGAAACACTCAGGTGATGGTGGACTCAAAGTAATGCATCACTTATGCTGCAAGATATGGAAGACTTGTCAGTGGCCTACAGACTGGAAGCTCCAAGAATTTGTCATGTTACATAAGAGTGGAAATGTCAAAGACTGCAACAATTATAGAACAATTGCACTGATCAGTCATGCCAGTAAAATACTGCTGATAATAATTTTAAACAGGTTAAAGCCAAAAGTAGAGGAAGAGCTATCCGACTGTCAGGCAGGCTATAGGAAAAACAGGGGAACAGTAGATATGCTGTTTGTACTCCAGATATTGATAGAAAAGATTAGAAACACAGACCAAGAGATGTTCATCGTTTTCATTGACTACAGCAAAGCGTTTGATAGCGTGATTCACCAAAGTCTTTTCCACTTCATGATCAAAATGGGTTTTCCAAGACATCTGGTTTCCCTCATAGCTTCATTATATAATGATCAAAAAGCAACAATCAGATGGAATAATCAAAACTGCAAATTTTTTAACATCACTAAAGGGGTAAGGCAAGGTTGCATCCTGTCTCCACATCTCTTCAGCATATACACTGAACATATCATGAGAGAAGCAGACATAGAAGACATGGGAGTAAATATTGGTGGTAGAAACCTGTCAAATTTACGCTACGCAGATGACACAGGATTACTGGCAGACAACATTACAGGCTCTAGGAGGATCCTGTACAGGGTAGACCGGGTTGGAAAGGCAGCTGGGCTGGACTTAAATTCAAGGAAGACAAAGGTTATGCATGTTGCAGGCAAATATAACACTAGACAGGACCAGATCATGCTAAACCAAGTCCCTCTAGAAAATGTCAAGGACTTTAGATATTTAGGTTCAGTCAAGACACACGATGGAACATGCTCAAAAGACATAAAGATGAGAATTGGAATGGCCAAGAACAGTATGGTTCAATTGAACAATATTTGGAAAGACCATAGCATAACAGCAGACCTTAAGATAAAACTCTTAAAATGTCTTGTCTGGCCAGTGATGTTATACGGCTGCGAGGCATGGACAATGAAGAAAGAGGATGAAAGACGAGTGGAAGCAGCAGAGCTGTGGTTTTACCGAAGACTGCTGAGGGTCAAATGGACGGATAGGCGCTCAAATGAAAGCATACTGAATGAGTTGGGTACTACACGCAAGCTTCTAGTACTCATACAACGGAGGAAACTGAAATATGTTGGACACGCAATCCGTAATGAGAGAACAGACTTGATGTCCACTGTCCTCCAAGGTAAAGTGGAAGGAAAGAGAAACAGAGGACGGCCACCTGCATCACTTGCTAGAAACATCACAAACATCAGTGGCAAGAAACTCCAGGAGGTGGTCAGACTTAGCGAAGATCGAGAGTGCTGGAGGCAACTTGTGAGAACATCATGTGCAGCGGCCAACACTGTTCCCGGTGACGCCGACAGGTGAGACAGGTGAGATAGATCTGTATTTCAGTTTCCTTGTAAATGTTTCAACATTAGGTTTTATTTTATTGATTCTCTATTTGTAGACATTAAACTTTCTGTATAGTACTGTCAAGTCAAATATTTCATCTGTTTTATATTTTCATCTGTTCCAAGTAAAACCAGTTTCATGTTGAGTGATATTTTCTCAAGCGCTGGCATTTTTCTTTCAAAACTTCTTCTAACTCTTTATAGAAAATGTTTGAGAAAATGGCAGTGCCACAAACAATGATATAGTGTATCTTTATCTACATCACAAAAGTTGCCTGATTTGTCATTATCAGCTATTCCTGTTCTGTTTAAAAGAATATTTGTGAGTAAAATACCTTGACTGAGTTGTAGTTTAAATCATCTTATTTTTGTTTATTTCATTCTTCTTGTAATTTTCAAAATGGTGTCCCAGTCCACTGGTTTTATTCTACCACTTTATAAAGGTTATATTGTTAAATATTTCTATTCTATCACTCCTTTCTATAATGACATACTTTTCAGCGATGCAGTATTTTTCATCAGAACAAATAAATTGATGCACAGGAAGTGAATAAAAAATACATAAAGTAATATAAAACATACTGATATGGACATATTTTACTGGACATCAGCACACTAATACCAAAAGGATATTATAGAAAAATCAAGAGTGACAAATTCACCTTGTATTTCTGAAATAAGATGGCGAAGTGGTTACTGAACTTGATTACATCACAAAGGGAAAATATAGGATAAATATAAAAGAAGGACAGTTATTTCTGACATTTTTTCGCACTCTTCCTCCGTCTAATTCAAAGAAAAGAATAACAAAATTGAAAGAGTTTACAGTATCAGCAATCTACGAACCAGCTTATCAATTAACCATTCACCCAACCAAGTAATCAGTAATATGAAGTAATCCATTATTTAGTAGTCATTTGGTCAATCAGTGATTCATTCCATCAACTTATATTTCAGTCAATCAGTCAGTGAAATACACTTAATTTAGAATATAAATTTAACAATAATAGAAAATTTCCATCTTCAGTATATCTGCCAATCCGTTAGTGATTTATAAATGCTGCATCCTTAAAAGTTACCAACCAATCAAGAAATCAGTCAGTGACTGGATCAATCAATTACCTGTCTGATAAATCAATCAATAAATCAAGTTATGAATCAGTCAGTTGATAAGTCCACATGGCCAGCCGTCGATTTATAAAGTGACAGAAGACAAGCAAAGTTTTACCCATCACCGAGGTTTATTGGTTGTTTGACTTACAAAATTGATTGACCTGTCCTTTCGAAAATCACAGAATCTATCAACCCATAAACCAATCAGTCAGTAAAATCCCACCTACCCACCCAACCACCACCCAACCAATCAGTCAGTGAGTGAGTGAGTCAGTCAGTCAGTCAGTCAATAATTCCATATCAGTCAAACTCGTTAAAGAAAAGATCAGTTGGATGCATCTATTAGTCAGACAAATAGTTATTTATTCTGTTAATCAGTCAAGCCAGTCCATTGATTTCAGCAAATCAATCATCTATTATTTCAGTTCTTTTCTCCCTCCCTCCCTCCCTTTCTCCATGCATGCATATGTCCATCCATACATAATCCATCAGTCTGTTAGTTAACCCTTTGACTCCTGTACTTATCCACCAACTGCTAAAACTTGACTTCTTTATTCTCTCACCTTATCCACCAGCTTCCTGCAGAAAGCTGGTGGATAGGGTGAGGGAATCAAAGGGTCAAGTTTTTGTTTTGCTAGCATGGTTAGCAATGCAGGATGCTGGTGGACAGGGTGCAGGAGCCAAAGGGTTAACTAAGAAGAGTTAATTTTACAGCAAACACTTAGCAAAAGTTACAATCCTTACAACAGTACCAGACTAATGTATTGATCAGTCCCACATAGACTTGATGAAACAAACATTCAGTCACTCGTAAATTGTACACAAATATGCCATGCATTTGTGCATACGGACTAAGTTCTGCATGCATACATTTCATCTTGTATAAAGATTGATCAATCATTCTATTGTTTGACAGTCAACCAGTCTGTTTCCAAATTTCACTTCATCAAGCAATTACATACAAAATAACAAATAAAAGGTTTATGTCTACCAGTTAACTAATCATATATTTTTAGACCTATTTTCTTACCCAAATGATATATGATACATACATAAATTTGTTTGTTATGTTCTTTGACACAAGTGATGCCAAGAGAATATTCACTAGTGTATTGTATGTGTATGCTAAAATAAAGCAAGATGGAAAAAGAGGGTTAACAATGCCCCCTTTTTACTGACAGTGACAGTATGAAAACTTAGTTCAGTTTCAGTGTCACGCACGCACTATTGCAGGATAGCTTACCAGAGTACTTTCAGTTTCACAAAGCTTGAAAATGTGATATGTACATAAGAACAGCATGAAATATGTTATCTTCTTGTTCAGTTTTGATTTTTTCCTTGTTTCCTTTGTTTTTTTTTAAAAATATGTTATCTTTTTGTTCAGTTTGAATTTTTTCTTGTTTTGTTTGTTTTATTTGCATGTTACTCATAACATCTCTGGGTTTCATGTTTTGGTTCAAGTGAATGTATACGTGCATTTGCTTACACTTGCCATTTGTGTGTGTGTGTGTGCTATGTAAACCTACATTTCTAATTCTTTTTACGTGTACCACTATTGCCCGTCTTTGTGACACCTAAGTTTCAGCTTTGCTGATCTGATCTCTGAAAACAGACCACTATCTGACCTCAAAATGTTATGGTTGGTGTCTGTAGCTTGGATAGGGGCATGCGTACTTATAACATCTCTGGGTTTCATGTTTCGGTTGAAGTGAATGTATAGGTGCGCTTGTCTGCGAAAGGGTGTGTGTGCTGTGCGCGCATGTCTGTGATGGGATGTGTGCATGCCTATGTGCATGCACAACTCTGTGTGTGTGTGTATATGTGTGTGTGTGTGTGTGTGTGTGTGTGTGTGTGTGTGTGTGTGTTGTGTGTGTATGTGTGTGTGTGTGTGTGTGTGTTGTAGTGTGTGTGTGTGTGTGGTATGTGTGTGTGTGGTGTGTGTGTGTGTGTGGTATGTGTCTGTGTGTATGTGTGTATACATACATGCAAAACCAACCATGCTTAGCATAACAGTCACAATATACAGAGCACTGATAATGGCAAAATGATCGTGGTAGGTATTATCATAAACTGCAGACACAGATAATAGCAAAACAGTGACAATAGCAAAACACTTATCAAAATTATATAGGTAAATGTCATAACAGCAAGCAAAATAATCACAGTAGCAAAACTTTCATAATAACAACAAAACACTAATGGATAGCAAAATGCTCATAATAGCAAGCAAAACACTCATGATAGCTAAACAATCGTAATAGCATGCAAAACAATCACAATAGTGAAACACTCATTAACATAATAGCAAACAAAACATAATGGTAAACAGTCATAATAAGTAAACATTCATAATAGCATAATAGCAAGCAAAATCATCACAACAGCAAAACATTCATGATCGCAAAATGATCGCATGGGAAGTAGTAAAACAATCATGATAACCGAAAAGCAAACCATCATAATAGTAATTAATAGCCAAACCATTATAATAGAGTAATTAATAGCCAAACCATTATAATAGAGTAATTAATAAGCCAAACCATTATAATAGAGTAATTAATAGCCAAACCATTATAATAGAGTAATTAATAGCCAAACCATTATAATAGAGTAATTAATAGCCAAACCATTATAATAGCAAAAACATTCATAACAGTGAAATCATCATAATAGCTAAACAATCGTAACATCAAACTAACACCATAGCAAACAGTCGTAACATCAAAACTAACACCATAGCAGAACAATCGTAACATCAAAACTAACACCATAGCTAAACAATCGTAACAGCAAAACTAACACCATAGCAAACAATCGTAACATCAAAACTAACACCATACAGAACAATCGTAACATCAAAACTAACACCATAACAGAACAATCGTAACATCAAAACTAACACCATAGCAGAACAATCGTAACATCAAAACTAACACTATACAGAACAATCGCAACAGCAAAACCAACTGCAAACTAACTGCATCAAAACAACACCCTAGCAGAACAACCAACTGCAAAACTAACACAATAGCAAAACAACGAACATAGTAAAACTAACACAGTAGAACAAACAATCGTAAACAAACAACACATAGAAAACAACAACATAGCAAAACCAACACCATAGGCAAACAACTAACACAAACAAAACCAAACAGAAACAACGTAACATCAAAACCAACACCATAGAGTAACAACACAATAGCAAAAAACTGGCTAACCAACACATAGCAAAACCAACGACAACATCAAAACCCAAACAACATAGCAAAAACAACTGGCTAAACCAACACAATAGCAAAACAACTCCTGTAAACCAACACAGTAGTAAAACCAACATGGCTAAAACCAACACAATAGCTAAACAACAACTAGTCCAAAACAACACAGTAGTAAAACCAAACAATAGCTAAAACCAACACAATAGTAAAACCAACACTAAACAACACATAGAAAACCAACACATAGGTAAAACCAACACAATAGTAAAACCAACACATAGGTAAAACCAACACAATAGTAAAACCAACACAATAGTAAAACCAACACAATAGTAAAACCAACACAATAGGTAAAACCAACACAATAGGTAAAACCAACACAATAGGTAAAACCAACACAATAGTAAAAACCAACACAATAGTAAAACCAACACAATAGTAAAACCAACACAATAGTAAAACCAACACAATAGTAAAACCAACACAATAGTAAAACCAACACAATAGGTAAAAACCAACACAATAGGTAAAACCAACACAATAGGTAAAACCAACACAATAGTAAAACCAACACAATAGGTAAAACCAACACAATAGTAAAACCAACACAATAGTAAAACCAACACAATGGGTAAAACCAACACAATAGGTAAAACCAACACAATTAGTAAAACCAACACAATAGGTAAAACCAACACAATAGTAAAACCACAAACAAATAGGTAAAACCAACACAATAGTAAAACCAACACAATAGGTAAAACACAAACACAATAGGTAAAACCAACACAATAGGTAAAACCAACACAATAGGTAAAACCAAACAATAGGTAAAACCAACACAATAGGTAAAACCAACACAATAGTAAAACCAACACAATTTAGTAAAACCAACACAATAGGTAAAACCAACACAATAGTAAAACCAACAAAAATAGTAAAACCAACACAATAGGTAAAACCAACAACAATAGTAAAACCAACACAATAGTAAAACCAACACAATAGTAAAACCAACACAATAGGTAAAACCAACACAATAGTAAAAACCAACACAATAGTAAAACCAACACAATAGCAAAACCAACACAATAGTAAAACCAACACAATTGGTAAAACCAACACAATAGTAAAACCAACATAATAGGTAAAACCAACACAATAGATGAAAACAACACAATAGTAAATCCAACACAGAAAAATTTCAATAACAAAATAATTACAGTAATAAAATAACCACAACATCGGAACAAACACAGTACCCTGTTTGTACCACTCTTCATTAACATGGGCGAATATTCCTGTTATCAAAACAAACACCTTCATTCTCAATTTGTAGTGTGTGTTGTGTGTGTGTGTGCGCGGGCTCAAGCATTAAACATAAGTAACTTGACATGTCGTTTTCTGATTCTCCACAAGGACTGATCCAAATAATCAACAAACAGTCCTATTGCAGTTCGTTGAAAGGAACAGTTGTACAGTCAGTCAGCTAATTATTCCTTGTTGATTATTGTTTTGTAATGCACAGAAGGATTAGAAGTTATTCTAGGCATTTAAAATTAAAGTGTCAGATAAAGACCAGTCAAAACGTCACATGTCATCGAGTTAATTCGTAGCATCTCCTTTGAAAATCATGTTAGGTCATCAACACCTTCCCAACTCATAGAACTTATATGCAGACTTAAGGCTTATGCCATGATCAGTCTGGGCCTTCTCCAAGGACTTATATGCAGACTTAAGTCTGGGCCTTCTCCGAGGACTTATATGCAGACTTAAGGCTTATGCCATGATCAGTTTGGGCCTTCTCCATGGACTTATATGCAGACTTAAGGCTTATGCTATGATCAGTCTGGGCCTTCTCCAAGGACTTATATGCAGACTTAAGGCTTATGCTATGATCAGTCTGAGCCTTCTCCAAGGACTTATATGTAGACTTAAGGCTTATGTTATGATCAGTCTGGGCCTTCTCCAAGGACTTATATGCAGACTTAAAGCTTATGCCATGATCACTTTGGGCTGTCTCTGTCACATCGCAGCAGTGACGTCAGTACGCATGGTTATCATCTTGAGAAACTGAAACCATTCAAATTCACTCCCCAGTTGGTACCATATTATTTGAAACCCATCATGATTATCACATTTTTGTGTGGATCTCATGTTCTCAATATGCTGATCACTAGTACAACCCTTACTGTGCGTTTTTCGCTTCTTCTCCAACCTCTTCTTCTCTCTTCATTTTAAAATGCTTTCTTTCTGTAAGTGAAATGAGCACACCAATATCCATGCACACACAACCACAGACAAATTCACACACACACAACCACAAACAAACTCACACACACACACACACACAAACACACACACACACACACAACCACAGACAAATTCACACACACACAACCACAAACAAACTCACACACACGCACACGCACACGAAACACAACACACACACACACACACACACACACACACACACACACACACACACACACACACACACACACACACACACTCACCCTCCACACACACACTCACTCAAAACCACAAACAAATTCACACACACACACACAGAAACACACACAGAAACACACACACACACACACACACACACACACACACACACACACACACACACACCCCACACACACACACACACACACACACACACACACACACACACTCACATATGCCCATAGACACATACAAACAGAGAAACACACAGACATGTACACACACATGCACACACACACACACACACACACACACACACACACACACACACACACACACACACACACACACACACACACACACATCCACACACACATACACACACACACACATCCACACACACACACACACACGGACACATATACACACACATATAGAAAGACACACACATACACATACACACACTCACAAACACACACACACACACACACACACACACACTCACACACATACACACACACACACACACACGCACACGCACACACACTCGCACACGCACACTCACACATACACACACACACACACACATACACACACAACATACACACACAACATACACACACAACATACACACACACTCACACACACACTCACACACTCACTCATACTCACACACACACACTCATGCACACGTGCAACACACACAATTTATAACACTAACAGGAAAAGATTACATGCCCCAATATGTATTATAACAGTTCTGGGAAATCAAACCAAAGAACTACACACCAAGTAACAGAAAGGAAGTTACAGAGTGTGGGTTACTTGGAATGAGTCTTTAGCCAGTGTATATAATGTAACAGTGTTACATTATTAAGAACCACAAAATCATCAGTTATCATGTACTAAGGACCGGTTAACTGAATTGTTTCGTTTAGGGAAACCATCACCACTGCAGCCAGCAACAACAAAATCAACAACAGTAAGAAGCTCTAGGTAGCAATAGTAATTAAAGAACCAGGTGTTGACTTGGGGACTGTGGAACACCTGTTTGGTTTTCAGTTCGGTTTTTTTTCTTCTCTTTATTCTTGCCCCATCCATTGAAATCAGATATTAGTAATGGATGTGTATTTTGTTTGCTTGACCACAGTCATGTAGGGAGCGCATCCTTCTGTACAGCCAGTCATTGCCCTTCCCCTCGTGGGGATGCCGGGGGCTCTTTCAGTATAAACAGTATCCCCACCTTCTGGAAATTCTGTGCTAGAAATTTCCTCTTTTCTGTCACTCACTTTGTTTCTGTCTTGTTCCTTTGCTTTCTGTCATTTCTTCCTTTCATTTTCTGCCTTGCTGGTCCATTCACCTGTATGTGTTTGATGAAGTCCATACTTTTTTTTTTAGGATTGATAATTGGGTACATGTATTAAGTGCATATTTGGCTCTAGGGAGGCGAGATATGCAGAAGCAATTTAGGTAGTTTTTGCCCGTTTATGTACATAGATATGTTTTGATGTCCTTAGTATGCTTGAATTTGTATTCAGGTGTGTTCTTTAAATCCCCTGTACGATTAATTGGACGGAGTGGTCAACGCTGGGAGCATGTCCTTAGATTGTATGCATGAATGCAATGATATTTGTGCTTAATTTTCTTTTTTTTTTTTTTTTTTTTCCCTGTTGAAGTTTTGTATGTTTTGAAGCGGTTATAGCCCTGATATGGCTCAATGCAATGGGCTGGGCTTTAAACAACAATAACAGGGACAAGTTCCCACTTTACAAGCCTCTAACTTGTTTTGTTTCATTTCCATGAGCACTTTCTTCCAGTCCAGATGTCTCAGGTTTTTTGTTCTGTGAAGATGTCACAGGTTATTCGCTCTGTCCTGATGTCACAGGTTATTCGTTCTGTGAAGATGTCACAGGTTATTCGTTCTGTGAAGATGTCACAGGTTATTCGCTCTGTCCTGATGTCACAGGTTATTCGTTCTGTCCTGATGTCACAGGTTATTCGTTCTGTCCTGATGTCACAGGTTATTCGTTCTGTGAAGATGTCACAGGTTATTCGTTCTGTCCTGATGTCACAGGTTATTCGTTCTGTGAAGATGTCTGAGGTTTTTTGTTCTGTGAAGATGTCTCAGGTTTTTTGTTCTGTGAAGATGTCTCAGGTTTTTTGTTCTGTGAAGATGTCTCAGGTTTTTTGTTCTGTGAAGATGTCTCAGGTTTTTTGTTCTGTGAAGATGTCTCAGGTTTTTTGTTCTGTCCTGATGTCACAGGTTATTCGTTCTGTCCTGATGTCACAGGTTATTCGTTCTGTGAAGATGTCTGAGGTTTTTTGTTCTGTGAAGATGTCACAGGTTATTCGTTCTGTCCTGATGTCACAGGTTATTCGTTCTGTCCTGATGTCACAGGTTATTCGTTCTGTGAAGATGTCTGAGGTTTTTTGTTCTGTGAAGATGTCTCAGGTTTTTTGTTCTGTGAAGATGTCTCAGGTTTTTTGTTCTGTCCTGATGTCACAGGTTATTCGTTCTGTGAAGATGTCTCAGGTTTTTTGTTCTGTGAAGATGTCTCAGGTTTTTTGTTCTGTGAAGATGTCTCAGGTTTTTTGTTCTGTGAAGATGTTTCAGGTTTTTTGTTCTGTGAAGATGTCTCAGGTTTTTTGTTCTGTGAAGATGTTTCAGGTTTTTTGTTCTGTGAAGATGTCTCAGGTTTTTTGTTCTGTGAAGATGTTTCAGGTTTTTTGTTCTGTGAAGATGTCTCAGGTTTTTTGTTCTGTGAAGATGTCTCAGGTTTTTTGTTCTGTGAAGATGTTTCAGGTTTTTTGTTCTGTCCTGATGTCTCAGGTTTTTTGTTCTGTGAAGATGTTTCAGGTTTTTTGTTCTGTGAAGATGTTTCAGGTTTTTTGTTCTGTGAAGATGTTTCAGGTTTTTTGTTCTGTGAAGATGTTTCAGGTTTTTTGTTCTGTGAAGATGTTTCAGGTTTTTTGTTCTGTGAAGATGTTTCAGGTTTTTTGTTCTGTGAAGATGTCTCAGGTTTTTTGTTCTGTGAAGATGTCTCAGGTTTTTTGTTCTGTGAAGATGTCTCAGGTTTTTTGTTCTGTGAAGATGTCTCAGTTTTTTGTTCTGTGAAGATGTCTCAGGTTTTTTTTCTGTGAAGATGTCTCAGGTTTTTTGTTCTGTGAAGATGTCTCAGGTTTTTTGTTCTGTGAAGATGTCTTGGGTTTTTCATTTTGTCTAGGCTGTCTGTTGATCCTCAACTGTTCATTTGTTGGTTGATCTTTCGATATTTCTTTTACTGGTTTTCTTTTCCTCGATCATGAGCAATATGAATGGCAATCAGAAAATTATTTCTCTGCCTGTATGTCTGTCTGTCTGTCTCATTTTTGTCAGTATTTCTGCCAGCTAGTCTCTTCCATTTCTACTCTCTTTTCTGTTCTTGTCCTTTTCTTAAAATCCAAGCTTTGCATGACTTTCCTGCTTTGTTTCTTAAGAGGATTTAACACGAAAAGATTGATAGCCACAGTGTTCCTTATCTTTTGTGAAAGTCCGAAAATTAAAGCTTATCAAAAAGGATTTTCAGCAGGTTAAGGATAAATGTGCAGAATGCGAAAGCCATAATTTTTAGCTTGTAAAGCCGTACCTTTGCCTTAGTCTGAATCTTAGACAATGTGATTTGATATTATAGTCAGATGAATTTTAGAACCAAATACAATAAAAAGAAATCATGTTTATAGCCTTTGTTAATTTAACCCTTTGACTCCCGCATGACACTCCATGTTGATTAAAACCCTTTGACTCCCACATCCTGTCCACCAGCAAACTGCATTGTCGACCATGTTAGCAAAGCAAAAACCGAACCCTTAGACTCCCTCACCCTATCTTGTTAGCAAAGCAAAAACCGAACCCTTAGACTCCCTCACCCTATCCACCAGCTTCCTGTAGGAGAGAGTCAAAGGGTTCATTTTTTGCAGTTGGTGAATGGGGTGCGGGAGTCAAAGGGTTAACTGTTACTGGTGCAGTGTTAGTCTGGAGACATGATTCTGATCTCTTTCACTACCCATTCCTTTTATGTACAGATCTCTTCCACTGTCCTTTCTTTTTAAGTACAGCATGTGCTTAGTGCACATAATGGAAGCCACAGAAATAAAGGAGTTGTTGCGCCTGGCAGCATTCTGTAGAAAACTCTACAAAGAAAGACACTCAGATGGGTGAGGAAAGGGGAAGAAAGAGTGGTGGCATGCTGTACCCAGCCTGACTTTGTACACACCAGGATTGTGTGACGGTTCTGTATTATAAGAATACAGTACAGTGCTTTACAATGTGACATGATATGACAGTACAATACTGTATTGTGTAACAGTTCTGTATTATAAGAATACAATACAGTGCTTTACAACGTGACATGATATGACAGCACAATACTGTATTGTGTGACAGTTCTGTATTATAAGAATACAATACAGTGCTTTACAATGTGACATGATATGACTGTACAATACTGTATTGTGTGACAGTTCGATATTATAAGAATACAATATAGTGCTTTACAATGTGACATATGGCAGTACAATACTGTATTGTGTGACAGTTCAGTATCATAAGAATACAATACAGTGCTTTACAATATAACATGATATGACAGTACAATACTGTATTGTGTGACAGTTCTGTATTATAAGAATACAATACAATGCTTTACAATGTGACATGATATGACAGTACAATACTGTATTGTGTGACAGTTCTGTATTATAAGAACACAATACAGTGCTTTACAATGTGACATGATATGACAGTACAATACTGTATTGTGTGACAGTTCTGTATTATAAGAATACAATACAGTGCTTTACAATGTGACATGATATGACAGTACAATACTGTATTGTGTGACAGTTCTGTATTATAAGAATACAATACAGTGCTTTACTATGTGACATGATATGACAGTACAATACTGTATTGTGTGACAGTTCTGTATTATAAGAAGACAGTACAGTGCTTTACAACGTGACATGATATGACAGCACAATACTGTATTGTGTGACAGTTCTGTATTATAAGAATACAATACAGTGCTTTACAATGTGACATGATATGACAGTACAATACTGTATTGTGTGACAGTTCTGTATTATAAGAACACAATACAGTGCTTTACAATGTGACATGATATGACAGTACAATACTGTATTGTGTGACAGTTCTGTATTATAAGAATACAATACAGTGCTTTACTATGTGACATGATATGACAGTACAATACTGTATTGTGTGACAGTTCGATATTATAAGAATACAATATAGTGCTTTACAATGTGACATATGGCAGTACAATACTGTATTGTGTGACAGTTCAGTATCATAAGAATACAATACAGTGCTTTACAATGTGACATGATATGACAGTACAATACTGTATTGTGTGACAGTTCTGTATTATAAGAACACAATAGTGCTTTACAATGTGACATGATATGACTGTACAATACTGTATTGTGTAACAGTTCTGTATTATAAGAATACAATACAGTGCTTTACAATGTGACATGATATGACAGTACAATACTGTATTGTGTAACAGTTCTGTATTATAAGAACACAATACAGTGCTTTACAATGTGACATGATATGACAGTACAATACTGTATTGTGTGACATTTCTGTATTATAAGAACACAATACAGTGCTTTACAATGTGACATATGACTGTACAATACTGTATTGTGTGACAGTTCTGTATTATATGAACACAATACAGTGCTTTACAATGTGACATGATATGACAGTACAATACTGTACCACACGACACCACACTAATCTGTAACCTAAAGTAATGCATTGCAGCACAACACAACACAACACAACACAACACAACACAACACAACACAACACAACACAACACACAACACAACACAACACAACACAACACAACACAACACAACACAACACAACACAACACAACACAACCACAACACAACACACAAACACAGCACAGCAGAACATAGCACAACACAAGAGTGCTGCACAACACAAACTTCAAACTTCAGACTACTTTATTACTCAATGATAGTAGCATTAGGTCCCTCTGGACCTATCTTACAGCAAGTCCTTGCTGTTCAGCACAAAAAATAAAATCACATTAAAAAGAAACAAAACAAAAACAAATATTCTCTTTTTCTCTCTCTCTCTCTAAATATGTACACACACACACACACACACACACACTCTCACACACACACACACACAACACACACACACACACACACACACACACACACACACACACACACACACACACACACACACACACACACACACATACACACATATATTCATATATATATATATATATATATATATATATATATATATATATATATATATATATATATATATATATATATATATGTGTGTGTGTGTGTATACATACATACATACATATATATATATATATGAAAATAAAATCCTCTAAGTAAAACTAAATTAATAAAATAAAAGCGATTTCTTAAAAAAATGTAAATTGCAGTTTTAGACTAACAGTAATCTCAGTTTCAAGTTTTAGCAGTACTTTTGAAAGCTGAAATGAGTATCATAAGGGTAGTGAGAGGGAGCAGTGCAGAAGATGGAGCCTTAAGTGTGTGGGTGTGGGAGCCTATTCATGTTAGAATCTTTGATTCATCATCATCATCATGTTTATCATCATCATCATGTTCATCATTATCGTCCTCATCATCGTCGTCGAGGTTGTCGTCATCATCATCATCATCATTCTTTTCCTTAGCATTATTAGCAGTATTACTGTTATTATCACCATCATCATTTTCTTTTTACATTACTAATGTTTATCATCATCATCATCATTCTTATTATTACTTTCATTATTAGTATTGTTATTATTGATGTTGATGATGATGATGATGATGATAATAAGAATCAAGGATTGTAACATGAATAGGCTCCCACCCCCCAAGGCCCCATCATCATCATCATGATCGTCGTCATCAACAACAACAACAATAACAACAACAACAACAACAACAGCAGCAGCAACAATAACAGTAATGATGATGGTGATGATGATATGATGATGATGATGATAGTAATAATAATTATAATGATGATGATTTTGATAATAATAGATAGTTCTAATGAGAAAAAAAGGACGATTATGGCGATAATAACAGTAATGATGCTAATAATGCTAAGAATAAGAGTAACAATGATGATGATGATTTTAATAATGATAATGATGATAATACAGGGTAATAAAACTATGATGAAAAAGACTCGTTAAGTACCACATCCCCCTAAAAAGGACTTGGAGTGATTTGCAATATCGTGAAACCGCAAACTCAAAAATGTAGAAGAAAACAATGAAAAGGAAGAAAACCTTGCAGCTGTGTACTGATCAAAAACAATGAGCTACATAGGAAACATCATTATTTTTTAAAAAAAGCCCGGAGACAGGTCATTGAGAGAGACAGTGTTGTTTTTGATATCCAAAGCAAGTGTGACTGCCTACTGTCTCACAAAGGCCAGTTGGCCGAAAATTTGTGCCTGTCTTGTCTGGTTGTTCTGATTTTTTAAATTTTTTTTAGTCTTGTTTGATGTTAACCCTTTGACTCCCACACCTAATCCACCAACTGCAAAAACTTAACCTTTGACTCTCTCACCCTATCCACCAGCTTCCTGCAGGAAGCTGGTGGATAGGGTGAGGGAGTTAAAGGGTTAAGTTTCTCCTTTTGCTAGCGTAATTGACAATGCAGAGTGGTGATGGACAGGCTGCGGGAGTCAAAGGGTTACAGAGATTTCATCTTTGTCTTGGGAGACATTTTTATAAATAGCTTCATACAGCTTTGAATATGCTTGTGTCTTTGTATATGAAGAAAGTCACAATTTTCCCCCTTTAAACGTGGGATGATGTGTTTTATTTAGTTCCGCTAAGAAATAGGAATGTCGACGAAAGTTTGAATGTCTATGTGCGGCCTTCTTTGTTAGGTGGCAGCTTTTAAAGAAAAAAAAAATCCAGCGCTGAAAATAGGCGAGGACAGTCACATGCTTGAATAGTTTTTCACACATGGAAGGAAGAGCTGAGTGTGGTTATTTGGAAAAGCAAGCTGACTATAGTTTATCTTCTTCCTGGTGTAAAAATGTAGGGTGATCTGTATAGTAGGGAAAATAGTTGGTAAAAATATGTGTTGCTTGTTTAACTGGGGGAGGGGGGCTGTGATGGGTTGCTAAAAGTGTGTAGTAATAATACTAATTCCATTTGTGTAACAGAAACAGTCCAGGTCAAAGCATGCTCGTCACACTTTAATGCAGTTTAAATATGGTCACACACACATACATCAGTGCAGCAAAACATATGATAACGTAACATAACAACAGATCGTAACATGCAGTAGAAAATTTTAAGGAAGAAATTTTTTTTTTGGTTATCTTTATAGAATATAAAGAAAGAAAAAAAGTATAAATCTTCTGATAAATATAAAGTCTTACAAGTTACATGCACACACACACACACACACACACACACACACACACACACACACACACACACACACACACACACACACACACACACACACACACACACACACACACACACACACACACAACACACACGCACGCACACACACACACACATGAAAATAAACACCCACACATACACACATGCACATGGAGGTTGTTGGGGATGGGGAGATTTACTGGTTTCCTACAGTAATGTAGCACAAACACAGACAATAATGCATTGTGAACATTAGTTCATCAAGAATAAGATTTTTTTTTCCCAGAGTAAAAGAAAGCAAGCTTTCGATCAAAATTATCAAATTATGAACTGTTTAGAAAATTCAGTTTGAAATTCTAGCTTTTCAGAAAGCAATCCAGATTGTGTTCTTTTTAAGTTTACTGTGACCTGAAAGAAACATGAAGTGAAATAAAACTTGACGTGAAGTGAGCACAGTGGTGAACTGTCACAACAGTACAAACAGAACTTGAATATGATGGGAATTGTTGAGAAATACTGCTGAATTTAGGCACCTTTTTTTTTTTTTTTTTTTTTTTTTTTAAGCCTGTGTGACCTTGACCTTGATGCTATGACTTCCAAGCTTAATAATTCACAACTCCTCAACAGTCCACATTTTTGACCCAGAATTGGTTAAGATCCATCCATAAACAGCTCAGAAAAACTGACTTACATTATTTTTGTCACACTTACATACATACACACACGCACACAGAGGCATACCTTTCAGTCCGGTCAATATGAAAAAGAGGGAGATTGAAAAGGTCAAAAGCTCAGACAGTAGTGACAGAAAAGAAGATATTTCCAAAGCACAGTTTTAAAAAAAAGTTAGGATATTGTTCATACTGAAAAAGATTGGCATCACCCACAGGAGGTGAATCAATGTTGATGGTGGTGTTGATGTAAAATACCAAAGCAGTAAAAAACCATGAATCTACAAGACAGGTTCATTTTATTGAAGACAGATGTGCTTCTCCCTCAGATGTGAATACGTATTTTCCGATATGTTTTCTATGGTATACTTTATGTCCTCAGTCTCTGCAGATGAATGAGTCTGCTTTCATTTCTTTCTTTCTTTTTCTTTTTTTTTTTCTTTTCTTTTTTGTTTGTTTTTGTTTCTGATGTTTATCTTTATGGGGCACCATAAATCTTTTGAATTTTGTTTATGACAGTTAAAAGAATTTGAGTCTGGGGAAAATCTACTACATACAATAACAAAACATATATTACATACAGGTGTACACACACACATACACAGACACACAGACAGACAGACAGACACAACACATATTTATTAGATAATCTCACACATGCGCATGCACACACACACACACACACACACCACACACACACACACAACATACACAAACAACATACACATACACATACACACATTCACACACAAACTCAAACTCAAATATACACACACATTTATTAGATTATCACATACATTCTCTCTCACTCACTCACACACACACAACAACCACACACACAACACACACACACACACACACACACACCACACAACACACACACACACACATGCACGCGCCACACACACACGCACACACACACACATGCATGCGTCACACACACATAACACACACACACACACGCACACGCCACACCCCACACACACAACACACACACACACACACACACACACACACACACACACACACACACACACACACACACACACACACACACACACACACACACACCAACACACACACACACACACGTGCGCGTGCGCGCCACACACACACACACACACACACACACACGTGCACATGCACACGCGCAACCACATAACACTGTGCTGGTGAACATTTCGTATGTTTGATGATGAAAAACAAAGACTGAAAAGGGAAGTCTATTCTAGCTAAGTTACATTAACAGTATGCTTCGGCATGTTCTGAATGTTTTGTTTTTTTTAGCTCATTATGAGAAATTGGGGCTGAACAATAACAAATACTCGGTCACCTGCTGACACTGTTAGTGCGTGACAGACATTGATAGCTGGATCATTACATATAGGCGGTTATCTCAATGCCCTAAGAGTTAGTGGTGTAATTATCTATTTCAGTATCTGCTGAGTGTTACAGAGAGCTTGGATTTTGATGAGGGACAGGCTCGCCTGTCTTGTTTTTGGATCGTTTTTTTGGAAATTACTTCATTAAGAGCATTACACAATTTGTGCTGTATAACCAGCTAATGCTCTTTTGGGTGATCCCCACACAGATATAACCAAATGCAGGCAGGTGACTGTCTGAAAAAGATCATATCGTTGTTTATCTGTAGGGTCATTTGTAGATGGGTTCAATGGCTGGGTGGTCAGGATGTAAGACTTGGTCAGTGTTTGACCCAGTCTGGGTACCGCCTGATAGGTAAAGGGTGGAAACTTTTACAGTCTTCCTGGTCAGCGTTCCTGCAGACCTGCTAGCCCTTGAACCCTCTCCACGCAGAACATCAAATACGCATGTAAAAGATCCTGTATGCCCTGTCTCCTTAAAGAACCTCTTCCGAGACGTCCCTCCTGATGCAGTTTTCCAGTTTTTACAAGAGATCAGTAGATTTCACCTGATGCAATTTTATAACTGTAATTCTTTAATTGCATTTTGGATTTGCAAGGTTCAGAGTGAGCCTGTTTTTTTTTTTACTATTGTCTTTTTATCCTGTCGTTTTTGACGTGGTGTTAGCCCTGATATGGCTCTTGTAGTCGGCTGGGCTATAAACAGTATTAACTTGAACCCTGTGCGTATGCCCTGTCAGTGTTAAGTAGCTTATGTAAACATAAAATACCCTGTATGCATACCCAGTGAAGACCGACAGTGCATAATATCTGTGCAGTGTGGGCCAAGATGCATTCATGCATTAAAAATCAGTGTTTGGAACAGTTGGAAAAAAACCCCAACAACTGATAAAGTGTAAGAGA
>CM060312.1:17988065-18010565 GCA_030674185.1 Monoplex corrugatus
CTTTATTGGAAAATATATGGAAAGAGGATGGAACAATCAGACAATGAACTTTTCCATATCCATCCGGACCTTAACCCTTTGACTTCCCGCACCCTGGTCACCAGCACCCTGCATTGCCAACTATGCTAGCCAAACAAAAACTTAACCCTTTTGATTCCCTCACCATCCACCTTCCAGGAAGCTGGTGGGTTGGGTGAAGGAATCAGAAGGGTTAAGTTTTTGCAGTTGGAAGAAAGGGTACAGGAGTCAAAGGGTTAAGCAGATACTCCAGTCTGTTCCTCGAACCGTGGGAAAGAGACGGCATTATGTAGATTACCCACGGGTCACGTATTTTACACTTCCTTGTATGTTTATAAAAATGAAGAAGCACCATGGTCTGTGTCATCTGAGGAGCCAGGATCACGAATTTTACACTTGCGTGTATGTTCATAAAAATGAAGAAGGACCATGGTATATACCGTGTAATGAGCCACTCAGCATCAGACACTTTATTGAATGCTTGGACTTGCAGATGTGAGACATAAGCACTGTACAGCAGACTCCTTAAAGAAACTCTTCAAATATGTTTCTCGGGATGCAAGTATCAAGTTTTTTTGACAAGAGATTGATAGACTTCATCTTATATGTTTGTAGTATAGGAAATATTGTTAAATGCATTTTAGACTTGAAAGGTTGATTTGTTTCACACACAGACACACACACACACAGACACACACACACAGCACACACACAACAGACACACACAGACACCACACAACACAGACACACAGAGCGGCACACACAGAACAGACACACACACACACACACACGCAACCACCACGCACACACACACACGGCTGGCTTTAAACAACGACAGTAACAGTAACAGAACACACACACCACACACCACACACACACACACACACACACACACAACACACACACACACACACACACACACACCACACACACACACACGCACAACACACACACACACACCACACACACACACACACAACACACACACACACACACACACACACACACGACACACGACACACACACACACACACACACACACACACACACACACAACACACACACACACACACACACACACCACAACAACGAACACACACACACATCACACACAACAACTACACCACACTAAGAAAATTGATACACATGTAAACCTTGTGCATAAGAAGGATATGCGCTTCTGGTTGACCACTCTGTCCAATTTCTCATGGGGGTTGGGTGGGGGGGGTGCTTAGGAAAATGAATACAAATGTAAACATAAGTAAGGATACTTAAACAAGTATAGAATTGGGCCTAAATTCCCTAAAAATTGTTTCACTACATTAGATTTACTTAGAGCCAAATATGCACTTAATACATGTACCCAGTTATCAATCGTAAGAGGAAGCATGCAAGGCTTTATTGGGGCTCACACTTTTCTGGAATTTGCGAGTTCCACGAAAACCGAGAGTGAGAATCCGCGAAAAAAAAAAATTTTTCTGCGAAAAAAACCTATAAATTAAGCTCAGATATGTGTCAGATTGCGCCATTTTAAACGTCAGTTTTCAAAATTTTCCAGGTGGGCAAGTCCCCCTCCCCCTGATTTTCAGGGATTTTTGCTTTTCCTCAGTGGGAGCCCTGTTTATAGAACACACACAGGGAAATGGACCAGCAAGACAAAAAAAACAATAAGAAGAAATGACAAAGCAAAGGAGGAAGGCAGAAACAACAGAAAAAGCCCCGGCATCCCATTAGGGGAACTGTAAGGTCATTCCTCTTGACACGTCCATAGTGCTTTTAAGTTATGCGGTATAAACATATTTATTTAGACTCTGCCTTAGTGTTAGTTGTTAGTTTATGGGGTATAAATGTATGTATTTGGATTCTACCTTAGTACTAATTGTTAGATTATATTGTTAGATCAAGGGCTGTATACATATTCAATTGGATTCTACCTTTAATAGTACTAATTGTCGGATTATGGGTATGTCTGTCTGGATTTTGCCTTTGCTATTATTTGCAAGATTATAGGATATAAACATATTTATTTGGATTCTACTTCAGTGTTAATTGTAAGATGAGTTCAAGAACGATCACTGGTTAATCTTATAACACATGTTCTTAAAATCCCAGTTAGCAATGAGCATTGTATTTCCAAAAAAAAAAAAAAAAAAAAAAAGCAAAAAAAAGCAAAACAACAAAAAATATACAAGTAATCATGAGTGCTGCGTAGTTGCTTATAGCTCTCATTAAGAATAAAATATTGTGAAATGTTAAAAAAGATGTGTATTGTGTGTGTGTGTGTGTGTGTGTTGTTTGTTCACATTACATTTGAAGTTATGGATAGGATAACTGTCATTCTTTTTCTAATTCATTGTAATTTGTTGTATGAAATGAAAGGCAAGGCATATCACTGTGTGTTTACAGGTGACGACAGACGTGTAAAGCTAAAGGAAATCCCAGGAGAACCAGGATCAGATTATATCAACGCTTCTTTTATTGATGTAAGTCATCAGTATTTATTTGTAGTGTGTGTTTTGTGCGTGTGTGTGTGTTTGTGCACGTGTAGCATGTAGTGAGTGTATGTGCATGTGTTGTGTGTGTGTGTGTGTGTGTGTGTGTGTGTGTGTGTGTGTGTGTGTGTTCTGTGTCCATCCTTACTGATTTTATTCTGTCAAGTTTGCAAGAAAGTTTCAGTTCCATTGTATGTGATAACTAATTTTGTTTAAATCCAAACAAGTGTGACTGCCGTGTTCAAGCAAACAGTCATGAAATGCTTTACTTTTTCATAAAAGCACCAACTGAGAACAGATGAAATCCCTGGTTACTACTGTGCCATATTCAATATTTGATCATACGCAGCAATACCTGCATTGTTACCATGATTTGTATAGCTCGTCTGTACCCTCCCCTCCCCTCCCCACCCTGTCCCTATGAAGAAATGGCTGTAACAACCAACCATCTCATCAACACCTAATACAATAAAAGTTGCCATGGCCTAACTGTTGCCCTTGTTTTCCCCAGAGGTGAGAAAACTGGTGATTATTAGTTGAGGTCAGGGTTCCCTGGTGCAATGATTGTCATGAACAAAGCTTCCAAGTGTCATATTAGTCTTGGACAAAGCCCCATGTGTGATGTTTGTCATGGACAAAGTCCCCAATGTTGATATTTGTCATGGACAAAGTCCCCATGTGCGTATTTGTGTGACAATCCCCATTGTATTGTCATGGACAAAGTTCCCATGTGTGATGTTTGTCATGGACAAAGCCCCCATGTTTGATATTTGTCATGGACAAAGTCCCCATGTTTGATATTTGTCATGGACAAAGTCTCCATGTGTGATATTTGTCGTGGACAAAGTCCCCATATGTGATATTTGTCATGGACAAAGTCCCCATGTTTGATATTTGTCATGGACAAAGTTCCCATGTGTGATATTTGTCATGGACAAAGTCTCCATGTGTGATATTTGTCGTGGACAAAGTCCCCATATGTGATATTTGTCATGGACAAAGTCCCCATGTTTGATATTTGTCATGGACAAAGTCCCCATGTTTGATATTTGTCATGGACAAAGTCCCCATGTTTGATATTTGTCATGGACAAAGTCCCCATGTGTGATATTTGTCACCATGTGTGTATTTGTCATGACAAAGCCCCATGTGTGATATTTGTCATGGACAAAGTCCCCATGTGTGATATTTGTCACCCATGTGTGATATTTGTCATGGACAAAGTCCCCATGTGTGATATTTGTCATGGACAAAGTCCCATGTGTGATATTTGTCACCCATGTGTGATATTTGTCATGGACAAAGTCCCCATGTGTGATATTTGTCATGGACAAAAGTCCCCATTGTGAATTGTCACCTGTGTGATATTTGTCATGGACAAAGTCCCCATGTGTGATATTTGTCATGGACAAAGTTCCATGGTGATATTTGTCATGGACAAAATCCCCATGTGTGATATTTGTCATGGACAAAGTCCCCATGTGTGATATTTGTCATGGACAAATTTCCCATGGTGTGAAAATTGTCATGGACAAAGTCCCCATGTGTGATATGTCACCATAGTGATATTTGTCTATGGACAAATCCCATGTGTGATATTTGTCATGGACATAATTCCCCGGTGTCGTATTTATCAAGGACAGGATTTCTGGTGGAATATATGTCATGGACGGTTCCCATTTATTTGGTATGAGGGTTCCAGATGGATGTTGTCAAGGCAGATTCCATGTCCTTGGTGTGATAGTTTCAAGGACAGGATTCGCTTAGTGTGATTTTTTTGTCAGAGATGATGTGTCCAGCTGTGATGTCCAGGTGTGATAGTTGTCAAGGACAGGATTCGCAGTGTGTTTTTGTCATGACGATTAGGTGTGTAGTTGTCAAGACAGGGTCTAGGTGCAATATTTCAAAGACAGAGTTTCTGTGTGTGATATTTGTCAAGGACGGGGTTGTCAGGTGTGATACTTGTCAAGGACAGGGTTCTCAGGTGTGATAATTGTCAAGGACAGGATTCTCGGGTGTGATACTTGTTGAGAATAGAGTTTCAGGTGTGATGCTTGCCAAGGACAGGGTTCTCAGTTGTTATATTTGTCTAGGACAGGGCTTCCAGATATGATAATTTTTCCACCTTCCCTAACTTTATTGATGGTTTGAACACTAATCCATTGACTGTAATGACAACCCATTGTCCCATACATATTCCATACTTTCATCAGTATATGGAAAGAATGCAGATCAGTAAAGTTGTCAAAAAAATTGTCTGTTACTGGTAAACTTAATGCTGAAGAAATTCAGAGATTTAGAAATTACCAGCAAACAGATTTTGCAGGTAAATGTTTGATCTTATTTTGATGAAGGATTAATCAAGTATTAACTATTTAAGCATCAAGTGGAGTGACAAAAGACCTAATGCCCAGGTTCTGTCATGCACTGGTCTTCCCACCATGCACACACTACGTAGACAACACAGGCTGCGCTGGCTTGGCCATGTGCGTCGGATGGAAGATGGATGTATCCCAAAGGATATCATATCCTTTACGGTGAACTAGTCTCTAGCACAAAATCTGTTGAAAGCCCCCAGCTTTGATACAGAGATGTCTGCAAGCATGATATGAAAGCTCTAGACATCAACACAGAGAGCTGGGAAGACACAGCAGCAATAGATGGTGCAGTGTGCTCCAGAAACAACTCCGGTTGGGGGAAAACAGGATCCAGACCTTAGCTGAGGAAAAGAGAGTCAGGCGGAAAGCAAGCTCCTGTGATGCATCCCATGTCGATCCATTCATGTATTCAGGGTCGCAGAGATTGCCTTTCCCGCATCAGCCTAATCAACCACAGCCAACGTTGCTGCAGAGGCATCAACTCATTCATAGTCGATAGCGACTGACAGAGGTCTGTTACTAATTATCTACATTTTTCTTTTTAGGTTCTGCAGGTAAATGTCTGATCTTATTTTGAGTGACAGAATTTCGTATCATAGCATTACATTTGAGTAAAGATATGTATAGATGGTAAATTTTCACCAGTACTCTGCAGTGTTGTGTGTGTGTGTGCAGGATGTAGATGGACATAGGGGATACATTGCAGCTCAGGGCCCTATGCCGCATACAGTTGTCGACTTCTGGAGAATGCTGTGGCAGTACAAGGCAGAGGTTGTCTTCATGGCATGTAGGTTGAAGGAGGATGGCAAGGTCAGTGTTTATCGCTTGTCTGGCATTTCTTTTCTTAATCATAAGCCAAACTATGAGAAATCCAAAACAGTGCACCGTCCCATGTTCAAGCAAACAGGAACCAGAAGAAAACAACAACACGAAAACAGAATCAGAACGCATATTTAATGCAACCAGACAAGACAGGGCAAATTTTTGGCCAGCTGGCTTTTGTCAAATGTAAACGTAAGATCACAAATGAACAAACACCAAATACAAAAATTAGGAGAAAAAAAACTAAAACTTCCGTACTGCTTACGCATTTTCTCCTACTGGAAAAGCAGTAAGGAAGTTTGAGTCTTTTTCTCCTAATTTTTATATTTGGTGTTTCGTTTGTGGTCTTAGTTTACACTCGACAAAGGCCAGTTGGCCGAACATTTGCGCCTGTCTTGTCTGGTTGTATTAAATATGCGTTCTGATTCTATTTTTGTGTTTTTTCTGGTTCCTTCAAACTATGAGAATTCTGGTTGGGGTAGAGATAGAGCTGCAGCATTCCAGTTTAAGTGTACAGATTCAAGTTTGGCTCAAGAAAAACTGTGCACAAACCCAGTCTTCTGATTTGAAATCCAAAGTCTCCCCTGCTTGACGGTCATACCCATCATATTCAGATGATAAACTACTATGACTACTATACTCAATAGACATAGAGATGGTCATTTGTTAAGCAGTATGTATTGTGTTTAATGCAAATCTCTGTGTCTTTGTGTGTGTTTGTATGTTTGTGTCTGGCTGTATGTATGCGTTGGGGAGAGGTGTGTGCGTGCGTGCGTACGTGCGTGTGCGTGCGTGTGTGCGTGCGTGTGTGCGTGTGTGTGGTGTGTGTGTGTGTGTGTGTATGTGTGTGAGAGACAGTCATCAGTTTTATTCTTTTCACAGGCAAAATGTGAGCAGTACTGGGGTGAGAAAGGAGAGAGCATAATGTTTGGTAACATCAAAGTTAATACAGTAAGTTTTTATCCTGCATACTTTTCCCATTATTCATTTCAAACATTACATTCACATAACATTGAATTTAGAGTTTATTCAAGATGGATTAATTGCCCTTCCACGATTCTCTATGCACACGTCTGCTCTACCAGTGTTTTGTCTTTGAGCCTGTGGAAAACCCTATGTGCTGGGATGGTCTTGAAATAGGGGAAGTAGGGGGTTTACAATGTGACCTATGGAACACTTTAGGTGACACCACCAGAATAATTGGAACATTAGGACAGAAAGCGAACAGATCATTTTTTTATGTTGCAGGCTTCCCCCATGGGATGCTGGGGGCTCCTTCAGTATAAGTAGCAGTAATATCTTCACCTTCTGGAAATTCTGTGCTAGAAACTTCCTCTTTTCTGTCACTCTCTCTGTTTCTGCCTTGTTCCTTTGCTTTCTGTCATTTCTTCCTATCATTTTCTGCCTTGCTGGTCCATTCACCTGTATGTGTTCAATAAAGTCTTATGTACTTGCTCTTAGGGTTGATGGTTGGGTGCATGTATTAAGTGCATTTCTGGCTCTAAAGAAATGAGATATGTGGAAGCAATTTTAGTAATTTAGGCCCATTTTTATATATGTTTTATTGTCTTTATTGTCTTTTAAATTCCTTGTGTGATAAATTGGACGGAGTGATCAATGCTGCGGCATTTCCTTAGATTATTTGCGTGAATGCATTGATATTTAATGAATTTTCTTGTCCTTAATTTTTTCCAGTTGAAGTATCATACATATTTTGAAATGGTTATAGCCCTAAAATGGCTGTATGCAGTCAGCTGGGCTTTAAGCAAAAATAACAGTAACAGTACATGTAACTGTATAAGTACTAGTTTAACACAAAAGATAATGAAGAACTTCCATATCAAGACAACCTGTGCAATTGCCAATGAACACTCATTTGCTAAGATGATGGGATAATTTTCACAGGTGTCAGAAGAAGAGATCCAAGATCACTTCATCAAGCGACAGTTACGTGTAGAGAAGAAAGGAGCGGTTCACAAAATAACGCATTTCCAGTACGTGGGTTGGCCTGACCACAACGTCCCTTCCAGCCCTGATGCTCTCCGCAGAATGATCGAAGACGTTCGCGACCATCGCAAACGTACAGATGTGCCCATGGTGGTTCATTGCAGGTGAGGGTTTCGCTGTGTTGGTGATGTCATTGTGTAATTGGTAAGAATAAAGATTAAGAAAAGATGAGCAACATTTATGGGACATTTTATGAAGCAAGAGAAATTAACTCTCTCACTATGAGCATTGGAGAAATCCGACCTGGGTTTTGAAAATCTGCAGGGCTTTCAGTATTTCCGTTAACTGAAACTAATGGCCAGAAATAGATTCTTTGGTCATTCTTAGCCTTGTTTCAGGCCATTAGGTCACTGTACAGTTGGTGTGTAGACAGTGCAAAGTTCACGACCCACTAGCTCTGCAGCGAAGCAGACGACAGAAAAGCAAATGGCTGAACAATACTCAATGTCTCAATGCTCTTCAACAAGACGATCTCTTCCTTCAGTGCACTTGCAGTGTGTGCAAGTTGGATTTAATGAAATTTCATTCAAAATGTGACTGAAGGAACTGATGTATTGACCTGACTGTGTATTTTGTAAGACATTTTTCACCTGAAAATGTCTCCAATTTTACTTGTACCATTACTCAGCAACCATGAGGCTTAGACAGTTGAAATTTTAGCATGTTGTACACCAATCTTTTAATATATGACCTGCCAAATTTAAAAACTCTGTGTTTTCATTTGTGTGTATGAGAATTTTTCTCATGACCTATACAAATGGTTCGTATCAGGGGAACGGCAAGGGGCATAATTGTACATAGCGAGTGAGTTAAGAGCATCTAGTCACAACAGGAATGCTGAAGAGAAAAAGAGCACAAGGTAGACTCGGGGAGAAAATATAGACAGACTTGCAGAGTGGATGGAGACGGAGAAGATGGGAGATGTACTTGCAGCGACAAAAGATAGATTTGAATGGAGGGCCATGATTGCCAATGTCATGCAACAGGGCACATGATGATAATGATGATGATGATGATGATGATGAGGTTGTAAGTGTAATTTTTTTTTTTCAGAGTCTGGGTCAGGATTTTGTTTAAATCAATCGAGTCGCAGTCTTCAGGGTCATTCCAACCCCTCAAATTACGCGATTTTTAGCACATTTTAAAAAAATGTGGAAAAACAACCAAATAACTTGGACAAACAAAGTAAAGTGATACAGAAAGACCAGGATTAGATCTTTACAAATAATCTTACGTTATTTATGGTATTCCATATACTTATAAATGATGAGGTATCCAAATAGGTATCCAAAGGGGGGTAATTTTTTTTTTTGATGGATATGAACACACACTGTGAAACAGTTTTAGATGAAGTGCAGAACATAATTTCCATGCCATGGATGTTTTAAATCACTGATTTCACATGTTGGAAAACACAAGATTTCTGGTAGTTGTCACTGTTTGCATACAGTTGCTCCAAAACAAAATATTCACAAAACTGTGTAGCTTTGACTTGCTTTCCTTGACGCCATTTGCAAAATTCGCATGTCTCAGGTAGTGCTGAAAAAAGGCTACTGTTGTCTTTGTTTCACATTGCCACACACGGTCTAAGGGAAATAACTGCTGTAAACATACCCTAAGTCCATAATCGCCAACGCCATGCGGCAAGGCACCTGATGATGATGATGAAACATTCCCTAGTTTCGGTTCCCAGTGGGTTTTCCCTATAACTGACGCTTCTGACATTAAAAAAAAAAACAGCGAATGTCCGCTGTCGATAAATCGACGTCACGTCTCCAAGCTGTAAAGCCAAGTGTCGAGAGATCTGTTTCCGGCACAGTGCGATTGAGTTAAGAGGAATTTATTGCACTGAGATAGTTCCATATGTTCTCCACCCATATCTGCTGGTATTTATATGCCAGACACATTGAGCCTTTGCTGCTTTCTATGCATTGGCAAGGTCTTGAAATGGGGAGGAGAATGAGAAACACTGACACCACCAGAATGATTGGAGCATTAAGATGAGCAGTGAACAAGCCAGGTTTCATGTTGCGAGTGAGATTGAACTTGAGACGTTGAGATCTTGAATCTGTTTTTCTTTACTTCTGTATCAACAAAAGTCATCTGTCTTCTGTCCCTCGTCTTGTGAGTCTGTTGTGTATAGAAGGTGAGCACTATGCCAGGTGGATTGAGAAAAACCGTTTGATGGTTTATTGTAGTGGTCCATGTCTCTCCTCCCCAACCCCCCCATGCCCCCTCCCCATTTGTGTTCCTTCCTGGCTCCCTGCCTCTTTCCCTGTGTGTGTGTGTAGGGGTGTGTGTATGTAGGGGGGGGTGTGTGTGTGTGTAGGGGGTGTGTGTTGTGTGTGTGTGTGTGTGTGTAGGGGTGTGTGTGTGTGTGTGTGTGTGTGTGTGTGTAGGTGTGTGTGTGTGTGGGGGGGGGGTGTTACTGAAGGAGACTATTTACCATTTTGTTTTGATGTATTATCATACATTGACTTTTTCATCTTCCATCCCCCCCCCTATCCCAGCTCCTTTCGATATTGTGGTAGAGGCTTTTGGCCTTTCATTAGTAGCATGTTTTGAGTCTTGAGTCCTGGCATTTTTGCTGCAGTTTTCCGTTTTTATTTGTTTGTTTTGTTTTGTTTTTTGGTTCATTTAATTTTTTTGGTCTGCTTTTTTTGTTTTGTTTTGATTTTTTAGTTACCAAGATAAAGCCTTTTGTTTCTGTGTCACAGTGTTTTTGTTTCTCTTAATCATAGTCCAAATGTAGCCATCCTTGAGTGTGTGTAGGTGTGTGAAGATGTGTTTGTGTGTTTGAATACATTTGTGTTGGGTCTTTTTTCAGAGTCATGTTTATTGTTTAATGATGACAGTGAAACAAATATAAGTAAAAAGTAAACAGAGGACAAACTCATTTTATTACATGCAAACACCTAAGATGATTGACGTTTATATGATTTTATTGTGTCCAGTGCTGGGTGTGGACGAACAGGAACAATCTGTGCCATTGACTTTGCTTGGACACTGTTGGACAAAGGGGTGAGTTGTGGTTTTGAAAAGTAAAGATGGTGATTAGTTGGGTCAGTGTTCTTGTTTGTTTGTTGAACTTTTTTTTTGAAAACACACACACACACACACACACAACCCACACGCACAGCACACACCACCACACACGCACCACGCACCACCACCACGCACGCACGCACGCACACACCACACACACACACACACACACACACACACACACACACACACACACACACACACACACACACACACACACACACACACACATCACACACATCATCCATTCTATCATTCCATCCAATCATCCATCCATCCATACATTACATATGATTGGTCCCACCTACGTTTACAAAATCATTTCTTTTTTTTTAATCTTTTGTCAACATCTGCAAGGTCAGGACCACATCTATCAATTAACCCCTTCGCTGCCAAAGTGTAAATAAAAAGGTGAATCGTCTGTGACTTAAAATAAAACAAAATTCATATAGCTTCATCCAGCCCAGAAAATCCCACAACACTATATATTTTCTTGTTCAGTATACTTTACAACACACCAGGAGCAGCAGTACTTTCGTTTTTATGATCGCCAGTGCTAGTAATGTCACTCCGACTCTTATCTGGGTCAAGTCCGACTTCAGACATGAACACCGAAATATCGCCTGCATGTGCTAACTTATCGTCATTTTTACTCTTATCACAGATGCAAATCAGAATCAGCTCCACAAGTAATGATTTCTGCAACTTCTTTTGCTGCATAAGTTGTTTTTCGGGTCTGATCGACGCTCGGTGTTGAAGTGGGTCCGTCCGCCATTGTTTATACTCGCTGAATAGAAATCAGCTGTAGGGGGTCACATTTTCAACCACACGGGCAGAAAAGACCGTAAAACATCACACATACATAATTAACATCTATATATAGAGGGAATAATGAAGTTTCCGTTGATATCTCGTACGTCACTGAAAGCGTGGGATTTTCTGGCTAAAATAAGAAAAGTCCTACCGAATATTCAGTTGGTGGCACTGAAGGCATACGTTTCTTCCGACGGATTTCAGTTGGAAGCACGAACAGGTTATGTAGCCATTTTTCCCCGTTTCTAATTAGCTGCCGTGGAGCTTGGGTGGTCAGTGGAGTTGTAGTTGACCACATCTTTGTCACTCCTCTTGAAAAGATGGTCTCACCTCACTCACCTGTCAGCGTCACCAGGTTCGATTTGGGCCGCTGCACTCTGTAACACAGTCACCGCCTCAAATGGCTCTGTCTTGACTTTTATGAACAACTTCTTGAATTTTTAGTCTGTGATGTGGTTATGTTTTGATGTAGAGATTGGAGGTCTGCCTTTTCCATTTTGCCTCTATTTTTCCTTGAAAAATAGTTGTCATGAAAAAGGTGGTATTGCTGTAAGAAAAAAAAATGTATTCAGCTGTCAAGTCCTATCAACTGCAGAGGTAGGCATAAAAGTGTCGGTTCATCTTGTAGTCAGTAGCTTCCTACATCCCCTAGTGTGACAAAATGAATCCTCCTGTTGAGGTGCAAGACCTGGTGTTGGTCCATCTTGAGGGAACCACATTGGGCGAGTGCCCTGCTTGACTAATGCAGGTGACGTTTGCATTAGATAACATGGTATCATAGCTTGTTAGGAGTGCATGCAGGCCTGGCACCATTGACCTCAGCATTGTATGTTTTGTTGAGGAGTTACGCTACGTTTAGCTCATGGCTGTAAGACTTACTCTGTGGGCACAGAGGCCTTGGGCTTTAGGTGGCATTTATCCATCTGATGCCCCCTGTGGGGATGCCAGCGGGGTCTCTTTCAATATAAATAGTATTCCCACCTTCTGGAAATTCTGTGCCAAAAATTTCCGCTTTTCTGTCACTCTCTTTGTTTCTGCCTTGTTCGTTTGCTTTCTGTCATTTCTTCCTATCATTTTCTGCCTTGTTGGCCCATTCACCTGTATGTGTTTGATAAAGTCTAAGTACTTTCTCATTAGGAGTGATAATTGGGTATATGTATTCAGTGCATTTTTTGCTCTAGGGAAATGAGATATGCGGAAGGAATTGTAGATAATTTAGGCTCGTTTTTATGTATGTTTTAGTGTCATAAGTTATGTTTAAATTTGTATACAGGTTTGTTTTTTAAATCCCCTGTGCGATAATTTGGACACAGTGGTCAAAACCAGGGGGCATCTCTTTAGATTATGTGCATGAATGCATTGATATGTATACTTAATTTTCTTTTCCTTTTTTTCCTGTTGAAGTATGATGTATGGCTCTACACAGTCAGCTGGGCTTTAAACAAAAATAACAATAGCAATCCATCTGATGACTTGATCACAGGATGTATTGGATCTTTCCTATGTGTGGCCATGGCAAGAGCCACCCCTTCCTATTTTGGCAGAAACTGGTTGGTTCGGGATTGCCTGTTTGTTCTAGCAACTCTGGCTTTTTATTTCATTTGACTTTTAAGTTCTGCATCTAAAGGCCACTTGTCATTCACCATCTGTGACCTGCTGGGTTGGGAATGATCTCCTCCTCCTCCTCCTCATTATTATTAATATTATTGTTGTTATTAATGTTGTTATTCTTCTTATTATTTTCATCATCATTATTGTAATGATTAAAAAGAACAGCAGAATGACTGCTCTTGACATGTAGCTGACATATAGCTGGGACATATTGGTGGAATGTATGGTCATCATCAACATCATCATCCATCTCCATCACCATGGACGACGGTGGGAGCTCCACTCTTTGTCACGAAGGATCGCCAGGTGACACTGTCTCTGCTCCTGTGTATGATGTCATGGAGCCCCAGTTTGCAGGCGTCAGTGATGTTGTCCATGAAGGATTTTGTTGGCCTTCCTTGTTTTCTCTTTGCCTCGACTCTCCCTGCAGGACTGATGTCATTAAGTCGGTTCTTGTGTTTCTGTTCTGTTTAGACTGAAAGAACTGAATGTTACTACGGAGGCTGTATGTATTGATGTGTTTGTATTGCTGGACAGAATTGCTTGAAAATGTAATGTTGATTGTTCTCTGTGCTAAGTGTGAATGCTTTTGAGAATTGCTCTACCCATTGACTTCCACACCCTGTCCACCAACTGCAGAAACTTAACTCTTTGATTCCTCACCCTACCCACCAGCTTCCTGCAGCATGCTGGTGGACAGGGTGTGGGAATCAAAAGGGTTAAAGGAATCAGATTTGGAATTTGTTCAAGAAGGATTCATAGCTCTCAGATCTGCCAGTGATAATCTGGAAGACTCCTGGAGTGCTTACGTGACTGTACGCCCTGGCAAAGTCTTGAAGTTGGGGGGGGGGGGGGGGGGGTGGGGACGTATGAAACACAAAGCTGACACCATCAGAATGATTAATTATTTAGCAAACAGCCCAATTCTTATGTTGTGTGCTGGAGTTGAACTTGTGACATCAGATTTTGATCTCATTGCTGTGTCTGCTGAGTCACACACCACCTGTGTACAAAACATATTTGAATATATTATATGTGGTGCTGTGGGCAGATGGTGACTGAGGACTTCAGCATGTTTGAGATCATCAAGACGCTGAGAGAACAGAGAATATCTATGGTGCAGACGCCTGTAAGTGTCTGCAATGATTGTGTGTGTGTGTGTGTGTGTGTGTGTGTGTGTGTGTGTGTGTGTGTGTGTGTGTGTGTGTGTGTGTGTGTGTGTGTGTGTGTGTGTGTGTGTGAAATTGTTGTCTGTGACTGTTCCACTGACAGTACTATTTCAGCAACCTTTTTGATATATTTCGCTTGCTGTTTTGTCAAGTGTACGGTTTCATTCTTTTGCAGAGGAGAAAAAGCATAAAGATATATTTGTTTTGTAATGCGGCAACTGTAGTGCATTGGACAATTAGAACATTTTTTTCTTCAAGAAAGCTGGAGGGAAAAAGAACACCAGAAAGACCCAGGGAGAAAATATTGGACGGTCTTGCAAGGCGGCTGAGGACTGAGAGAATGGGAGATGTACTTGCAGCGACAAAGGATAGATTCGTATGGAGGCCATAATCGCGAATGCCGTTCGGCAGAGCACACGATGATGATGATGAATGCAGACATTTAAAAGTGTTGCATCTGCACTGTCACATGTAAAACGCCACCTAGTGTTTACACTTTTTTTTACAATTTTCATTCAGTTACAGTCACACTGACAGTATACCTCCATTTACATATTTAAAACTATAGAAGAAAAATTTTTAACTCGCCAATGCACTTCCGTTGCTGATAAATGGTACACACAGTGTTTCACACACAGTTCTCGTGTGGCATTTCTCCTTTTACTGCATATTTTCCATACAGTGCATGGTTTACATGTAGATGGTATCATGTCCCATAATACTCCAGCTAGTTGGAGAACTCTTGAATTGCCTGACAGATTCAGCTCCAACATGTTAAGAGAGGAAAGACTGGTCTGTGATGGAAATTTCAGGGTTTTTTTTCTTTTCCTCTTTAATGTTATTATTATTATTGTTATTATTATTATTATTATTATTATTATTATTATTGTTATTATTATTATTATTATTATTATTATTATTATTATTATTATTATTATTATTATTATTATTATCATTATTATTATTGTTGTTGTTGTTATTATTCGGAGATCAGGTTTTTCCATCATTGTCTCCAGTGCATGTAGGTATAGAACACATCATATTTTGCTCTGGTAGAGTGGGGGAGAATCTTTCGATAATGTGTTTTGAGTCTTGAATCCCAGCGTTGTTGGTAAATTTGAGAAATTTCAGAATTCACTGAGGTGATGCAAGGCGACATGAATGGATGTTTCCGTCATATTGTCAGGTGATACAGGATGCTGTGAGTAGCGCTACAGCGGGCATTCACATGACACTTCTGTGCAGATTGTTTAGCAGGCAGGTTAGTTCCTGCAAGAGTGTCAGACCTCCTGTGTTGTTAGCAAAGTTTATGTTGTTGTTCATTTATTGTGTTGTTTATTCATTTATATTTATACATGTTATGCCATTATTCATGAATGATTGGTGGTACAGCCATCTTTTTTAGCAGCTCGAGAAAAAGCCATAATTTTTTCTTTTGTAACAAAAAAAAAAAAAAAAGAAAAATCAATAAATACGTTTAATGCAAGGTAAATTGCATGATTGGTCACATATCTTTTGTCCCAAATGGACAAGAAACTATTTGATTAGTAACATCCTTGTCCTGTGTGCACTATCAGGACCAGTATGAGTACACGCACATGGTGATGAAAAGTCTGTGTAACGAATGGCTTTTATCCTTCTCCAAGAACGACTATGAGAACATTACCTTGGGTGATGCAGCAGCAAGTGCAGAGGAACAAGAAGAGGTAAGATAATGCTTTGTGTAAATGTTCCACTTAACAGCACATTTTCTTTTGTTTTATGTGTCTCTCACCTGTCGGCATCACTGGGTTCGGCGTTGGCCGCTGCACACCTGGACACCACCATCTCCTTCCAGGCTGCTCTGTCTTGACTTTTGTGGACAATTTCTTGAATATTTAGATCACTGATGTTGGTTATGTTCTGGACTTAAGAGATTGGAGGGATCGTCCGAGTGTGATGAATTCCTCTTGAACAAATACCAAACTTATTCTTCAGATTGTGTCTTTTTGATGTGCAATGGTTTGGCCCTGGTGGCAAAAACAGTATCAGCACAGTACAACAGAATTGTCTTTTTGAACATCTTCCTCTTCTGACAGAAACTGAACTTTATGAAATTATAATTATAATAATTACAATTATAATTACAATATTTATATAGCGCAAAATCTTGATAAAATCAAATCTAAGCGCTGAAGCAGACGCACACGCAAGCACGCACGCACGCACGCACACACACGCACGCACACACACACACACACACACACACACACACACGCATGGCTATAAATGGGGAGAAAGAATAAAAGCAAGAATAAAACCAATGGAAAATTATAGAGAGCATAGCATATACAATTATATATTATAACCATGTGATTCCCTCCGAGCGGAGACAGGCTGCAGAGGGGGGGGGGTTGAGTGAGGTTAGGATTTTATGCGGAGGAGAAAAGGTGAGTTTTGAGAGCGGACTTGAAGGAGACAAAAGTAGGTTGCTGACGGACTGAGAGAGGAAGTTTGTTCCAGGAGAGTGGACCAGAAACAGAGAAGGCTCGTGGACCATAGGTATTGAGCTTAGTGCGTGGAAAGCGAAAAGTCAGAGGATCGGAGGCAGAGCGGAGGGTACGTGAGGGAAGATAGATCTCAAGTAGGCTTGACAGGTAATCGGGGCTGCGTTATTGAGGCTTTTGTAGCACATGGTGTCTAGTTTGTACTGTATGCGCTTTGATACAGGGAGCCAGTGAAGTTGTGCCAGGAGAGGGATATGTGGTCAGCTTTTTTCTTTTTGAGTACAAGGCGTGCAGCATTGTTTTGAATGCGCTGTAGGATGTGAATGGTGGAGGCAGGAAGACCAGACAGGAGTGAATTGCAATAGTCAATGCGAGACATTATGAAGGAGAGAACGAGTTTTGCAGTTGTTTCGACAGAGAGATACTTCCTGATCAGCCTTATACGATGGAGATGATAGTAGCAGGATCTGGCAGTTTGAGAAACAAAGTTGTTCATGGAGAGGGTAGAGTCAATGCAGACACCAAGGTTTTTAGCTGAATCAGAAATTGGGACTGATGTGTTACATAATGGGAGAGAAAGAGGAGGCAGCTGAGAAAGTTTCTGACGGGTGCCAATGAGGATAGCTTCTGTTTTGTCGTCATTAAGCTGAAGTCTATTGTGTGTCATCCAGTTCTTAATGTCCGAGTAACACTCAGTGGTGCGAGTCAACAGGCGCTGTATATTATCAGGTGAGTCACTGTCTTGAAGTTGGGTGTCATCAGCATAGAAGTGGTGTTTTATAGAATGGGAGTTGATGATGGTGGACAGGGGGGAGGTGTAAAGAGTGAAAAGAACAGGGCCAAGGACAGATCCTTGTGGAACACCACAGGTCAGGTATGCAGGTTGAGAGTAAGTGCCATTGATGAGAACGGTTTGTTTTCTGTTGGATAGGTATGAAGTGAACCAAGACAGAGCAATGTCAGAGATGCCAAAAGTATGATGAAGTCTAGAAAGGAGAATACCATGATCAATGGTATCAAAGGCTGCAGACAGATCAAGGAGTGTGAGGAGAGAGACTTTGCCAGTATCAGTTGCAAGGAGGAGATTGTTGAGAATGTGTAGTAGGGCAGTTTCAGTGCTATGGCACTGGCGGTAGGCTGACTGGAAAGGATTGAGGAGATTGTTGGCAGACAGGTGAGAGTTCAGCTGGTTGAGGACGACTTTTTCAAGGAGTTTTGACAAGAAAGAGAGATTAGAGATAGGCCGGTAATTTTTCAGTTCATTTGGATCTAAATTGTGTTTCTTGAGGAGAGGGTGAACAATAGCAGACTTGAAAGAATCAGGGACAGTTCCAGTTTGAAGAGAAGTGTTGATGATGTCAGTGATGAATGGGAGGAGAGTAGGGAGACAGTCGGCGTAGAGAGAACCTGGAAGAGGATCCAGCTCGCAGGTTTTGAACGACATGGATCTGATTGTGTTGAGAATTTCTTCTTGTGAGACTGGGTTAAAAGTAGTAAGAGGTGTGCCAGAGAAGGAAGGGTCAGGTGGGCATGGTTGACAGGGTGTCCTGTCAAGCCTGTCACGAAGAGTTTGTATTTTGGTGGTGAAATAGTTGGAGAATACAGATGGGAGTTCTTCATTTGTATGTTTTGTTGGGAGAGGTAAATCTTTTCGTGTGCCAAGGAGATGATTCATGGTTGTAAAGAGTTCTTTTGAAGAAGAGGCATTCAGGATTTTGGTTTGGAAATAACTTGTTTTTGCTGATGCAATGAGGGTGGATACTTTTGTTTTAGAGGCTTGGAAAAGTTGCCTGTGTACAGTGAGTTTGGATTTGCGCCAGCGGCGCTCTGCTCTGCGGCGGGCACGTTTTGCACAGGCGATCTCATGAGTGAGCCAGGGGGTAGGGGGGCGGTCAAGTAAAGGACGGGTTGTGGCTGGAGCATGAGTGTCCAGAAGATGGTGGAGAGTAGTATAGAATTCATCGGCAAGGTTATGTGACTTTTCAGAAAGGAGACGGGAGGCATCAGATGAAAATGTGGAGAGGTCGATAGATTTGAGATTGCGTCGAGTCACTGTGCGCATGGTACGGGAAGGAGGAGAAATGTCGAGAGAACAGAGAATTGCAGAGTGGTCAGATGGAAGGGCTGAAGTTAGACGGGTAGAAAGAACTAAGCAGTTGTCAGTAGCGGAATTGTGGTGATCACGAGAAATGATCCAGTCAAGAATGTGACCTTTTTGATGGGTTGGTTCAGAAATGTGTTGAGTCATATTGTGATTGGACAGAGAGTTGATGATATGTCTTGTGTCATAACGGTGAGTGTTGTCATAGTGGACATTGATGTCACCTAGAATGATGAGATTTCCAGGTAAGAGACAGTAGTAATCAAGAAGTTGATCAAAGTCAGAGAGAAACATGGATGTGGTGAGCTTGTTGGCAGAGCTAGGTGGAGGTCGATAGACACAGGAGAAGGTGATGGGGTGAGGGGTGGATTGGAAGGATACTTCAACGTGCTCGAAAGAAGGATGGGAGAAAGGCAGAGACTGCGAGAAAGACAGGCGGGAATGGAGTGAGTCGTTGTAGAGGATGGCGATACCATAGTCATATTGATAGATATATATATATATATTGAAGAGAAAAGTTAGCATGGTGTGAAACAACTTTTATTCTTAGATTTATAAATATGTATATATATATTGGAAAGGGCTTTCTCAAATTTGTTATTAATTTATTCCATGCTTAGAAAAATCTTTTTATTTATTTATTTTTTTTTCGCTCTTGATCTCTTGTTATGAAGACAGGATGCAGGAGTATGTAACATAAAGAAATGATTATTAACTGATATAAACATGGATGCGGTCTTTGGTCTTCATGTCAGAGTGAGATGATGTTGTTTAGAGGATTCATTGCACGTTTGAAGTGGTACAAGATCTAAAACGTTTTAAGAAAATTTTAAGCAGGATGCTTTTTTGATTTCCCTGATGTGATGGAAGATTTCTCACTTTGACAAACTGAGGTTCTTTGATTCTGTCTTACAATAGACAGATGTGGACTGAAGGATATATGAAATAATGCTTGTGGCCTCAGTCTGAAATGGAACTCTATGGCGTCACCACTGTCATCGCCATTTTAATCATAATAGCATCATGAAAAATTGTCCCAGATTTTGTGGCGCTCCATGCCCTGCTCTCATGGTGGTCTCAGTTTTGAGGGAGTTTGGAGGTGTATTGAAGAGCCTTAACCCTTTGACTCCCGCACTCTGTCCAGCAGCATACTGTATCGTCAATCATGCTTGCAAAGTAAAAACTGAACCCTTTGACTCCCTCACCCTATCCACCAGCTTCCTGCAGAAAACTGGTGGATAGGATGAGGGAGTCAGAGGGTTAAGTTTTTGCAGTTGTTAGATAGAATGTGGGAGTCAGAGGGTTAATGAGTGTATGTAGCTAGGTAGTGACACTGGAGTGTTGGGGGGAAAAACGCCACCGCCATACTATTACATTTTCTGTAGCTCAAACATTCTTCTAGTCAGTAACTTGTAACTTTAACCTAGAAGTTTGTTACAGTTTAATTCTTTGAAAAGGTTTTTTTTTACTGTGTAATACTACTTTGTTGTTTTGTGATGTAGAAACTCAGCGTAATTGAGAATTATGTAAAATACGTATAAGCATGCTGGATCTGCAAAAGATGCAGGAATAGTACATGGTATAGAAGTCAGCACATCATAAAGGGATCAAAAAGAAGACAGCTTTGTTGATTGAAACGGTCGTTTGTTTCTGTGAATGCTTGTGTCATTTTCATTAGTATGTTAATCATAGTCATTTGTTTCTGTGAATGTTCATGTCATTTTCATTAGTATATTAATTGTAGTCATTTCTTTCTGTAAATGCTCATGTCATTTTCATTAGTATATTAATTGTAGTCATTTCTTCCTGTAAATGCTCATGTCATTTTCATTAGTATGTTAATTGTAGTCATTTGTTTATGTAAATGCTCATGTCATTTTCATTAGTATATTAATTGTAGTCATTTGTTTATGTAAATGCTCATGTCATTTTCATTAGTATGTTAATTGTAGTCATTTGTTTATGTAAATGCTCATGTCATTTTCATTAGTATATTAATTGTAGTCATTTCTTTCTGTAAATGCTCATGTCATTTTCATTAGTATGTTAATTGTAGTCATTTGTTTATGTAAATGCTCATGTCATTTTCATTAGTATATTAATCATAGTCGTTTGTTTCTGTAAATGCTCATGTCATTTTCATTAGTATGTTAATTTTAGTCATTTGTTTATGTAAATGCTCATGTCATTTTCATTAGTATGTTAATCGTAGTCATTTCTTTCTGTAAATGCTCATGTCATTTTCCTTAGTATGTTAATCATAGTTGTTTGTTTCTGTAAATGCTCATGTCATTTTCATTAGTATGTTAATCATAGTTGTTTCTCTCTGTAAATGTTGATGTCATTTTCATTAGTATGTTAATCATAGTTGTTTGTTTCTGTAAATGTTGATGTCATTTTCATTAGTATGTTAATCATAGTTGTTTGTTTCTGTAAATGCTCATGTCATTTTCATTAGTATGTTAATCATAGTTGTTTGTTTCTGTAAATGCTCATGTCATTTTCATTAGTATGTTAATCATAGTTGTTTCTCTCTGTAAATGTTGATGTCATTTTCATTAGTATGTTAATCATAGTTGTTTCTCTCTGTAAATGTTGATGTCATTTTCATTAGTATGTTAATCATAGTTGTTTGTTTCTGTAAATGCTCATGTCATTTTCATTAGTATGTTAATCATAGTTGTTTCTGTAAATGCTTATGTCATTTTCATTAGTATGTTAATCATAGTTGTTTCTGTAAATGCTTATGTCATTTTCATTAGTATGTTAATCATAGTTGTTTCTGTAAATGCTTATGTCATTTTCATTAGTATGTTAATCATAGTTGTTTCTGTAAATGCTTATGTCATTTTCATTAGTATGTTAATCGTAGTCATTTCTTTCTGTAAATGCTCATGTCATTTTCATTAGTATGTTAATCATAGTTGTTTCTGTAAATGCTTATGTCATTTTCATTAGTATGTTAATCGTAGTCATTTCTTTCTGTAAATGCTCATGTCATTTTCATTAGTATGTTAATCATAGTTGTTTCTGTAAATGCTTATGTCATTTTCATTAGTATGTTAATCATAGTTGTTTCTGTAAATGCTTATGTCATTTTCATTAGTATGTTAATCATAGTCATTTCTTCTGTAAATGCTCATGTCATTTTCATTAGTATGTTAATCGTAGTCATTTCTTTCTGTAAATGTTCATGTCATTTTCATTAGTATGTTAATCATAGTCATTTCTTTCTGTAAATGTTCATGTCATTTTCATTAGTATGTTAATCATAGTCATTTCTTCCTGTAAATGCTCATGTCATTTTCATTAGTATGTTAATCATAGTCATTTCTTCCTGTAAATGCTCATGTCATTTTCATTAGTATGTTAATCATAGTCATTTCTTCCTGTAAATGCTCATGTCATTTTCATTAGTATGTTAATCATAGTCATTTCTTTCTGTAAATGTTCATGTCATTTTCATTAGTATGTTAATTGTAGTCATTTCTTTCTGTAAATGTTCATGTCATTTTCATTAGTATGTTAATCGTAGTCATTTCTTTCTGTAAATGTTCA
>CM060312.1:18015565-18123065 GCA_030674185.1 Monoplex corrugatus
TGGTTCAGGAGTAAATGACACTCCAAATGTATGTCAACATTTATGTTTCTGTTATCCTGGTGACAGCAAATGTTCATGGTAAGTGTATGATGATGTGAGTATTTTGTTTCTTTGTAGATAGTATAGAGTAAGCTTTTTGGTAGGAGCTTCTATGGGAGTATAGAATAAGCTTTTTGGTAGGAGCTTCTATGGGATATTTTTCCTTTTCTAACCATTTCTTTTATCATTGTAGGTAGAGAAATAAAAGGCTGTAAGATTTAATGTAGTACCAGTCGCCATGGTGCAGTGGTTAGCGCAACGGACTACCAACTGGAAGGTTTTGGTTTCAAATCCCCATCAGTCCCTTCAAAATTCATTGTGGGATTTTTGGCTCTCAGTTGAGTCTCATCCACTTTATGGATGTGTCATTGAGGGTGTTGCTCAGGTCTTCTGACCAGCACCACAGGTGTGTATATCTCTTGGGCCTGGTTGATGCCAGTATATCTTATGATAGTAAGCGTAGAGTACAGCCCAGTCGTGCAGTCTCAGTCCTAGATGGAATTCCATAGCATCATGATTATCATCTTCATCGACATCGTCATCATCACATTGTACAAACTGTTCCAGCTTCTGTGGCCATTAAGATGGCATAGAAAATGGTTAAAAAAATTATTGTAGTGGCTGTAATGACTTGCAGTGTGTGTGTAATTGTGTGTGGATTTTGCTCTTTGCAGCCAGTGCACCTTTGTATGAAAACCATCACTTGCCCCTGAACAACAAACGAGCGCTTCCAGGTGAGCTGTCTTGATCATCTAGTCATGTTTTGTGGATGGGGTCAGTAGTTCGCTGGTTGTTGTTCATGGTTGTTGATTGTTGTTATTGCTTTTTAGCTGTGTGGTTTTTATTGTGGAAGAGTTTATGGTGGTTGGTTATGATGATGATTATGGTGGGGGTGGAGGAAGAATGGTGACAGTGATGGTGGTGGTGGTTATAGTTGATTGTTTTATAGTTTTGGATATGAATATTGTCCAGAGAGATGTCTTTGTATTTCACCAATGTTGAAGAGTTTTGTAAAACTAGCAGTTGTTCTTAAAGATAAAGATTGATTAAATTATTGCTTCTTTAGATCCCAGATTTGTAGTTACCATTCAACTTTGAATTTTGGAAAGATTTTTTTTCAACTTCTGAGCAGACTACTGTTTCAGGCACACCATCTGGCTATTTTTGGCTTATATATCAGTCATGATTGTATGTGATTTCTTTTGTCCTCCCCAGTTTTGTGCTGACATGCTCCATATGTTTCATCTAAAACACAATAAAGGAAATTCTTCCAATTCCTCTTTTCATCTGTATTGCAATATGGAAAGTAATGTTTCAGTTTTACATATTTGGAAACAAATTAGCTAAGTCACAATATGATAATGTGTGATATCATTCAGCTGAGAACAGAAGTGAAAAAGTTTTTTTTTTCTTCTTTTTTAAGATAAGATTGTTCTAATTTTTTCTCTTCATTTTGTAGCATAATTTTTGTTTGTGTACTTCTAGTTTTATATTTTGAAATCTTTTTTTTCAGACACAAGTTACGCCAATGAAAGATTTGGTGGTGATTCTTCAGAGGTAAGACTAACAAAGACAGTGTATATCTAATAAATAGATTGTTACCATGGTGGTGTTGGTTGTGATGCTGGTGGTGGTGTTGATGGTATGGTAGAGGTGGTGGTAGTGACGCAGATGTTGCGTGCGTGCGCCTGTGTGTGTGGGTGTGTGCGTGTGTGTGTGCGTGCGTGTGTATGTGCACACATGTATGTGTGTGTGTGTTGTGTGTATTGTGCATGCACATGTGCAACATGCATATGTGAGTGAGTGTGTGTGTGTGCATGTGAGTGTAAGGCCTTTAAATGCACATTTTCGTGTGCTTGTAAAGGCAGAATTGTGTTGAATGCATTTGTAAGCTGCATGCTTATTTGATTTGTGAATATGTCTCTGTGTGTAAGCTTTTAGAATTAGAAAACAAAGAAGAAAATAATAATGATCAGAAGATGATGATGATTTTGCTACCTTACTGCCATACCTCAGAGGACAATGAGGCCAGCATGGCTTTTCTGTATGTGATTGATAGGATGAGAATAATGCCACGTGTCCAAAATGTGTTATAGTTCCCTTACAAAGAAGACTTGTAGGTTGAAATCCACAATAATTACAGATGTATGTTGTATATCATCGTAAACTAGAATCAATGGTAACATAATATTCTAAATTGGACTCTGTGTACTCTAATGGAATCAGAATATACAAGCAGTTGGAAAATCTTATTAACTCGATCTCAGGTACCATCAAAGACCTACAATGTCAGCTGCTCTTCTCTGGGGGTCGATGAATTAAAGCATGAAAAATATTACAGAGTGGATGCAGTGACAGACAGGTGTAAATGTAAATGTCAATATGTACAGAGTGGATGCAGTGACAGGAAGACAGGTGTAATGTAAATGTCAAATATGTACAGAGTGATGCAGTGGACAGGAAGAACAGGTGTAATGTAAATGTCAATATGTACAGAGTGGATGCAGTGGACAGGAAGACAGGTGTAATGTAAATGTCAACTAGTACAGAGTGGATGCAGTGGACAGGAAGACAGGTGTAAAATGTAAATGTCAGATGGATGCAGTACAGATAAAGGATTCATGAAATTAAATATGACAGAGTGGATGCATGACAGGAAGACAGGTGTAATGTAAATGTCAAGTATTACAGAGTGGATGCAGTGGACAGGAAGACAGGTGTTAATGTAAATGTCAATATGTACAGAGTGGATGCAGTGGACAGGAAGACAGGTGTTAATGTAAATGTCAACTATGTAAGAGTGGATGCAGTGGACAGGAAGACAGGTGTTAATGTAAATTGTCAAGTATTACAGAGTGGATGCAGTGGACAGGAAGACAGGTGTAATGTAAATGTCAAGATACAGAGTGGATGCAGTGGACAGGAAACAGGTGTTAAGAAAAATGTCAACTATGTACAAGTATTCAGGCTCAGATAAAACTCATGATGGAACCTGTACCTGTACTAAAGACATCAAAATAAGAGTAGGAATGGCAAGACAGAAATTGATCCAACTCTGTAACATATGGAAAGACGAAGCATACCTAAGCCCTTAAAATCAAAATTCTTAAATATCATTCTGGCCAGTAATGCTGTATAGTTGTGAAGCCTGGACATGCAAGAAAGTCGATGAAAATAAGATTGAAGTAGCAGAGATGACGGATTAACTCTTTGGAGACGCGCCCTAAAATGGCTGCTGAAACTCTTGAGACGCACAGTTTTTGGTACTTTTAAAAAAATTATGGAGAATATCCAACGACAGTAAACCTATCCTGTTATATATGTTTTAAAAGGTTATTATGTCTACTTTGTAACTGTGCTGACAGCTTGTTTATGCATGCTTTCATTTTTTTCTGGTTTACCATTGAAAAAGGCATACAAATAGCAAAAAAGAAAAGTTCCGGATGTACACACACATGGACTTATCAAACTGCTGCTTGTAGTCCATTAAATATCCATGTCACAAAACTGCACTTAACATGTCACAGGATATACATTCTTCACTGGAAGTCACTACGAGTTCTGCTTTTATGAATATCTTGTTCCAAAATGATTTAATACAGGCATAGAGTCTTTTGACTATTCGAAATTTCTTTGTTTCGGATATGGCGAAAACAAACCAAAAATAGAGTTCCAACAGTCTCCTGCGGTCAAAGAGAAAGAAATCTACTTAGAAAAATTGTTAAACTCTGCTGTCAATATAATCTCCCTTATTATAGTATACATAATTCTTATGTGCACAACAGCCGAAACCTTGTTGTTAGAGGGTCAAATTTTCGACTTTAATGTCTTTCTCAAGTAAAATCAGAATGTCCACTGACAACAAAGCATAGCTATTTAAAACATAGAATTTGTGATGAAAGTTCATATCAATGATAAAAGAGATCAAGTGATAAGTGTTAAATTCTACATGTCTCTTGCCTGTCTCAAACGAACATGTTCACATTTATCATGAATTTTTCTAACAAACATGTTTCCGCCGCTGCACGCACCACAACACACACACACACACACACATACACCACCAACACACATAACAACAACACAACACACAACACACACACACACACACACACACACACACACACACACACACACACACACACACACACACACACACACACACACACACACACACACACACACACACACACAGTATAGTTATAGTATACACATAGTCTTGGCAAAAAAAACCAAAAAAACGTTAATATCTCCACAGCTATAGCTGCGGAGTGTCACCATTGAGTTGAAGAACAAATAAAAGCATTTTGAACAAACTCACTTACCATTGTCAAACTGCTGGCAGAAGTCAACAAAAGAAAAATGAAATACATCAGTTATGCAACCTGCAACATCAGCAGAATTCTATTGACTACAGTTTTACGATGAAAAGTTGAGGCCAAAAGAAATCCAGGCAGATCACCCACCTCCTATATGAATAACATCACTAACATAGGAGTTTGAAGGTCTGTGAAGTAGCACAGAAAAGTCAAGACTGGAGTAAATGGAGGAGAATTGTTGTCATGACTGCTGTGGTGACTACTGTACGACTCAGTGATGCTGACATGTGACATGGTCAGGCGATTTTGGTGTGAGTCATCTCTGAAAAATGCAAAGTTCTTGTCAATAGTTCTCAAGAGCAGGCAGCAGCCAACATTATAGCGAACAAATGAAATTGAGAAAGTGGACAATTTGTAATATGTTGGTTCCACCATATGCAGGGATGCATAAGAGATCAATATCAAGCCTCTTTTGTCATGACGAAGACTAAAAACATGAAGGAAAACAGCATCCTGGTGAAAAAGCACAAGTTTGTAGTGCTGTCCATTCTTCTTTTAAGGCACAAATGCTGAGCTTGTTCATTCATTAGCGCAGCAAAGAGCATGGCTGTTTTAATGTATGTGCTACAGAAAGCTTCTGCACATTACATACAGACAGATGATCTGTACAATATCTCAAGTTTAATTCCAGCCTGCACTGTGTATTCACTGCTCATTTTAATGCTCCAATCATTCTGGTGGTGTCAGCTTAGTGTTTCCTACGCACTGTCCCTTCTGCATTCCCCATTTCAAGACCTTGCCAGGCGTAGGTTTTGTACAGACTTATGGGATCTCATACAATTATTAGCAGATTTGGTTGAAGTGTATATGGAATTGTCTGAGTGCAACAGTACCTTATTGAACAAACTGAAAAATCCAAACTGTACATTCAAATGTAAAACAAATATCATTGTATTTGGCAGTAGCATGTGTCATGTTTGACTGTAAAATAAGTGTGTTATGTGGATGGCAAAATTAACATCATCTTGTTTTTGTGTGGCCAGGTTAACCCAGGATTACCCACAAGGCAGTACAAGGCAGAGGGTAAGAAATTGCAATCAGAATCACTGTGACTGCCAGTGTTCAGGCAAATACGAACCAGAAAATGACAAAATAGAAGTAGAATGCATCTTTATTGTAACAAAACAAGATGGACGCGAATTTTTGTTGATAATTTGCACTTGTCTTTTTTTGTCATTTCAAACATATGTTCTACTTCTAGTTTTGTGTTTTTCTGGTTCATATTTGAGAAACTGCAGTTTGTTTTTTCTTTGTTATCTTGTTGTAGAAATTGGAGAGTGAAAGAGAGGAGAGTTGAAAGAGAGGAATATAGAATTTTTCTGACATGTGATGCGTTTTAACAAAGGGTTGTTGAGACTAGGTGACATATTTGAAATTATGTATGAAATTGTGCTGTAAGTTGCTTAAAACATGAGTTATTGCGAATGCATTGATATGTGTACTTAATTTTCTTTTTTTTTTTTTTTTCCTGTTGAAGTATTGTGTATGTTTTGAAACGGTTATAGCAGTCGTCTGGGCTGTAAACAAAAATAACAATAACAATGGTCTTTTAAAATCAGCGAAAGGCAGTTGGCCATGTTTAGAAATCACTGTTTGAAATGTGAAGATAGTCTCAATTTTGAGTTAAGAAGTTGTATTGAATTGTACATTTAATGCATCACTTGATTAAATCAAGCCCGGATAGTCTGAAATATCTCTGCACTGCTAATGTGTCACTACCCCGTGCTGCTGATTTCTGCTGTCCAACATATCTCCAAGCCTACTGAAACCGAAGTCTTCATGAAAGCAAAGGGCCACAGAATCTGGGACAGTTTTTCATAGGGCTAAGATCATGAAAATGGGGATGGTAGTGATTCTGTTGTGGGGTTCATTTTGGATTGAGACTGCATGACAAGGATATACCTGACTGACAAGGATGTCCTGTGCATTTGCTTTCATACTGTATCCTGGCATTGACCGGCATTTTAGACTTTTAAGGTTAATATACTTGAAATAGAAAGCAAAGGTAAGGGGTTGGAACTAAACAGCAGGAAGACTGAAGTCATGGTGATCAGTAAAAAACATGAAATCCCCTCATGCAAAATAACAGCAGATGGCACAACCTTGAGACAGTTTGATAAGTTTAAATATCTGGGAATGATCATTTCACCAGATGGCAGATGCACATCAGAAATAGCCAGCACAATCGGCCAACATTTAAGAAGATGAAAAGCATTCTCACCAACAAATGCCTATCAATTTACATCAGGAAGAGAGTTCTTAAATGTTATATAGAACCAATACTGTTGTACGGTTGCGAGGCTTGAACAGTCAACAAGCAAAGCCAGAACAAGATTGAGGCAGCCGAGATGTGGTTTCTAAGAAGAATGTTGAGAGTTGCAAGGACAGCAAAGAAAACAAGCGAGACAGTCTTGATGGAGGCAGACACAATTAGATCATTCATAAGGAAGATTAGGAAAAGACAGGTAAAATTTATAGGCCATTTTATGAGGAAAGGGGAATTGGAACACCTGGTCACAACAGGAAAGCTGGAGGGAAAGAGAGCACCGGGTAGACCCAGGGAGAAGATGCTAGACGGACTTGCAGAGTGGCTGGGGACAAGGAGGGTGTAAGAGATGCTTGAGGCAACAAGAGATAGAGACAGATGGAAGTCCTTAATCGCCTACGCCATGCGGCAAGGCACTTGATGATGGTGACAATGAAGGTTAACTGTGAGCATAGTTTTTAACTGTTGTCTTTTATCTTAACCTGGTTGTCATTTTTGATGTGGTGTTAGCCCTGATATGGCTCTTGTAGTCGGCTGGGCTATAACCAATATGAACTTGAACTCGAGGCCTGAGAGGTTAAGACACGTGAGGTCATCATCATCAGGTGCCCTGCCGCATGGTGTTGGCTATCATGGACTTCCATCTGCCTCTATCTCTCGTTGCCCCTAGCATCTCCCCCACCCTCCCTGTCCCCAGCCACTCTGCAAGTCTGTCCAGCATTTTCTCCCTGGGTCTACCTGGTGCTCTCTTTCCCTCCAGCTTTCCTGTTGTGACCAGGTGCTCCAAATCCCCCTTCCTCATAAAATGGCCTATAAATGTTGCCTGTCTTTTTCTAATCTTCCTTATGAGTGATCTACTTGTGTCTGCCTCCATCAAGACTGTCTCGTTTATTTTCTTTGCAGTCCATGGAACCCTCAACATTCTTCTTAGAAACCACATCTCGGCTGCCTCAATCTTGTTCTGGCTTTGTTTGTTGACTGTCTATGCCTCGCATCCGTACAACAGTATTGGTTCTATATAACATTCAAGAACTCTCTTCCTGATGTTAATTGATAGAGAGTTCTTGAATGTTATATAGAACCAATACTGTGAGGTGTTGGTCAGAAAATTTTAGCAGCATCGTCAGTGACACATCTGTAAAGCCGATATGACTTGACTGTGTGGTTCCAGTCTTCCCAGCAAGCCCATAGCACGCTTAACTCAGGGCAGGAGTTGATCAGGGCTGAAAAATCCCACAATAATTCTTTTTGACTTACAGGGGTTGGAACCCACAATCTCCCGGCTAGTAGACAATTGCATTAGCCACTTTGCCATTGTGACTTTTATAATGTATATCTTACACAAACAGTCACTGTAATATTACAGTATAGAAACTGATTACCTGCAATATATAAACTGTTATTACTCCTTGGCACACGAAAAGATTTACCTCTCCCAACAAAACACACAAATGAAGAACTCCCATCTATATTCTCCAAGTATTTCACCACCAAAATACAAACTCTTTGTGACAGGCTTGACAGGACACCCTGTCGACCATGCCCACCTGACCCTTCCTTCTCTGGCACACCTCTTACTACTCTTACCCCAGTCTCACAAGAAGAAATTCTCAACACAATCAGATCCATGTCGTTCAAAACCTGCGAACTGGATCCTCTTCCAGGTTCTCTCTACTCTGTCTCCCTACGCTCCTCCCATTCATCACTGACATCATCAACACTTCTCTCCAAACTGGAACTGTCCCAGATTCTTCAAGTCTGCTGTTGTTCACCCTCTCCTCAAGAAATACAATTTAGACCCAAATGAACTGAAAAATTACCGGCCTATCTCTAATCTCTCTTTCTTGTCAAAACTGCTTGAAAAAGTTGTCCTCAACCAACTGAACTCTCACCTGTCTGCCAACAATCTCCTCAATCCTTTCCAGTCAGCCTACCGCCAGTGCCATAGCACTGAAACTGCCTTGCTACACATTCTCAACAATCTCCTCCTTGCAACTGATACTGGCAAAGTCTCTCTCCTCACACTCCTTGATCTGTCTGCAGCCTTTGATACCATTGATCATGGTATTCTCCTTTCTAGACTTCATCATACTTTTGGCATCTCTGACATTGCTCTCTCCTGGTTCACTTCTTATCTATCAAACAGAAAACAAACTGTTCTCATCAATGGCACTTACTCTCAACCTGCATACCTGACCTGTGGTATTCCACAAGGATCTGTCCTTGGCCCTGTTCTTTTCACTCTTTACACCTCCCCCCTGTCCACCATCGTCAACTCCCACTCTATAAAACACCACTTCTATGCTGATGACACCCAACTTCAAGACAGTGACTCACCTGACAATATACAGCGCCTCTTGACTCGCACCACTGAGTGTTACTCGGACATTAAGAACTGGATGACATACAATAAACTTCAGCTTAATGATGACAAGACAGAAGCTATCCTCATTGGCACCCGTCAGAAACTTTCTCAGCTGCCTCCTCTTTCTCTCCTATTATGTAACACATCAGTCCCAATTTCTGATTCAGCTAAAAACCTTGGTGTCTGCATTGACTCTACCCTCTCCATGAACAACTTTGTTTCTCAAACTGCCAGATCTTGCTACTATCACCTCCATCGTATAAGCCTGATCAGGAAGTATCTCTCTGTCGAAACAACTGCAAAACTCGTTCTCTCCTTCATAATGTCTCGCATTGACTATTGCAATTCACTCCTGTCCGGTCTTCCTGCCTCCACCACTCACATCCTACAGCGCATTCAAAACAATGCTGCATGCCTTGTACTCAAAAAGAAAAAAGCTGACCACATATCTCCTCTCCTGGCACAACTTCACTGGCTCCCTGTATCAAAGCGCATACAGTTCAAACTAGACACCATGTGCTACAAAAGCCTCAATAACACAGCCCCCGATTACCTGTCAAGCCTACTTGAGATCTATGTTCCCTCACGTACCCTCCGCTCTGCCTCCGATCCTCTGACTTTTCGCTTTCCACGCACTAAGCTCAATACCTATGGTCCACGAGCCTTCTCTGTTTCTGGTCCGCTCTCCTGGAACAAACTTCCTCTCTCAGTCCGTCAGCAACCTACTTTTGTCTCCTTTAAGTCCGCTGTCAAAACTCACCTTTTCTCCTCTGCATAAAATCCTGACCTCACTCAATCCTCTCTGCAGCCTGTCTCCACTCGGAGGGGAATCACATTGCAATATATAATTGTATATAATATGCTCTCTATAATTTTCCATTGTTTTTATTCTTTCTCCCCATTTATAGCCGTGTGTGTGTGTGTGGTGTGTGTGTGTGTGTGTGTGTGTGTGTGTGTGTGTGTGCGTGGGTGCGTGTGTGTGCGTGCGTGCGTGTGTGTGTGTGCGTACGTGCGTGTGTGTGTGTTTCAGCGCTTAGATTTGATTTTATCAAGATTTTGCGCTATATGAATGTTGTAATTATTATAATTATTATTAATTATTAGAACTGATTATCAGCAATATAAAGTATTATATGCATCGTGGTGTGTGTGTGTGTGTGTGTGTGTGTGTGTGTATGTGTGTGTGAGTGTGTGCACGCATGTGTATGTGCATGTTTGTTTATAACTATGTCTTCTGTGTGTGTTAGAATTAAATACAGGCAGCAGCAAACCTCCAGCACCGACCAACAAAGTCCCCAAGCCTCGCCACAAGTACGACAATGCGATACCCTCCTCACAGACACAGTCCCAGGCAACGCCTGCCCCCACTTCCAAAGGGAACCTGCATCGACCACTCCAACCCACCCCAATCAGCCACCCTGCACCCAAATCGACCACACACACCACAAGGGCGCCTCAGGCCATCTCGCCTAGAAACGCTCGACCTCAGGGTCAAGCTGTCGGGGATTCATCATTAACCACAAGTGGAGGGCAACCAGCGTCAGCAGTTTCTTCCAGACAGAACGTCAGCCAGCCTCGACCAGGTTGGGTGGATAACGCTTCTCCCAGCCCCTCTCCTGGGAAGCGTGATTTCCCCAACATTTTTAAAGGGGCAGGACCTCCACAGAGCTCTCCTCAACACACCCAGTTCGGAGGTATGAAAAGCATGTTTACTTTCGTCCGCTGTCGCCTTTCATGATGTTAGTTTGCTATCTTGTGTCGTCTCCTTTGCCGGTGTGGCTTGTTTAAAAGTATCACTACTGTTTAGTGGTACAGCTTCATTACGCATGCTTTGTTGATTTTGCTGACCTGAGTGTAGTAGGGAATATTTTTCTTTTCTTTGTTGTTTTGTATTTCTGTCTCTTTTTTTTCCTTTGGCTCTCTGTTTCTGGATAACTGGTAAATTTCAAGTACTTTCAGTTTCGATATGTTTTTAGTCCTGAGATGGCAGGGCTATAGATAAGGATTGTATTTTTGTACATATGTGCAGCATGTATCGCACGTAAATATGTGTATGTGCATAGAAATGTGTATATCAACACAGGTATGTAAACAAGATTTGTTATATTATATGTGAACATAAGATATGTAACCATAATTCAAGGGTTATGTGCCATAGTGGAGAATTCGCTTTCATTTTTCCTCTTATGATAAACCATTCTAGCAGGCAACTCTCAACTGTACACTGAAGGAATGTGTGCTGTGTATATATGAGGTGTTTTTGCTAATCGTGTCTTGAAATTTATGAAACCTGATAATTGTTTTGTAACTGCTTGGAATAGAAGATGAAAGATGTTGGTTGGTTTGTTGGTGGTTTGCTCATGGAGAAAAGTAGCAGAGTAGAGGAGGAGTTGAAAAACTGTTTTCATCTGCGTCAGTAAAATGTCCACAAGCCCATTGAATCTTCAGTGATCCTTCTTTATTTACTCTTGTCTAAGACACCTTCATCATGGTGTTGTAGTGGTATCATTTCAGGCTGTCTCAGAACTGCAGAACTCTGGCTACTTAAATAATTTGATACTGCTCACATTCTTTACGTGAAAACAGCTGACTTTAAAACATATGCTGGTCACATTTTCACATCTAATGTATGTGTTCTGTTCAGAGTTAGAGGGCAGAAACAGTAAATACCCAAGAATACATGTTGTATGTGTTAGAGGACAGAAACAGTAACTACCCAAGAATACATGCTGTATGTGTTAGAGGACAGAAACAGTAACTACCCAAGAATACATGCTGTGTGTGTTAGAGGGCAGAAACAGTAAATACCCAAGAATACATGCTGTGTGTGTTAGAGGGCAGAAACAGTAACTACCCAAGAATACATGCTGTATGTGTTAGAGGACAGAAACAGTAACTATCCAAGAATACATGCTGTATGTGTTAGAGGGCAGAAACAGTAACTACCCAAGAATACATGCTGTATGTGTTAGAGGGCAGAAACAGTAACTACCCAAGAATACATGTTGTGTGTGTTAGAGGACAGAAACAGTAACTACCCAAGAATACATGCTGTATGTGTTAGAGGGCAGAAACAGTAACTACCCAAGAATACATGCTGTATGTGTTAGAGGACAGAAACAGTAATTACCTAAGAATACATGCTGTATGTGTTAGAGGGCAGAAACAGTAATTACCTAAGAATACATGTTGTATGTGTTAGAGGACAGAAACAGTAACTACCCAAGAATACATGCTGTGTGTTAGAGGGCAGAAACAGTAACTACCCAAGAATACATGTTGTGTGTGTTAGAGGGCAGAAACAGTAACTACCCAAGAATACATGTTCTATGTGTTAGAGGGCAGAAACAATAACTACCCAAGAATACATGTTGTATGTGTTAGAGGACAGAAACAGTAACTACCCAAGAATACATGCTGTGTGTGTTAGAGGGCAGAAACAGTAAATACCCAAGAATACATGCTGTATGTGCTAGAGGACAGAAACAGTAAATACCCAAGAATACATGCTGTGTGTGTTAGAGGACAGAAACAGTAACTACCCAAGAATACATGTTGTATGTGTTAGAGGGCAGAAACAGTAACTACCCAAGAATACATGCTGTATGTGTTAGAGGGCAGAAACAATAACTACCCAAGAATACATGTTGTATGTGTTAGAGGGCAGAAACAGTAACTACCCAAGAATACATGTTGTATGTGTTAGAGGACAGAAACAATAACTACCCAAGAATACATGCTGTAGTGTGTTAGAGGGCAGAAACAGTAACTACCCAAGAATACATGTTGTATGTGTTAGAGGACAGAAACAATAACTACCCAAGAATACATGCTGTATGTGTTAGAGGACAGAAACAGTAATACCCAAGAATACATGTTGTGTGTGTTAGAGGACAGAAACAGTAACTACCCAAGAATACATGCTGTGTGTGTTAGAGGGCAGAAACAGTAAATACCCAAGAATACATGCTGTATGTGTTAGAGGACAGAAACAGTAAATACCCAAGAATACATGCTGTGTGTGTTAGAGGGCAGAAACAGTAACTACCCAAGAATACATGTTGTATGTGTTAGAGGGCAGAAACAGTAACTACCCAAGAATACATGTTGTGTGTGTTAGAGGGCAGAAACAGTAACTACCCAAGAATACATGTTGTATGTGTTAGAGGGCAGAAACAGTAACTACCCAAGAATACATGTTGTATGTGTTAGAGGACAGAAACAGTAACTACCCAAGAATACATGCTGTATGTGTTAGAGGGCAGAAACAGTAACTACCAAGAATACATGCTGTATGTGTTAGAGGACAGAAACAGTAACTACCCAAGAATACATGCTGTATGTGTTAGAGGCAGAAACAGTAAACTACCCAAGAATACATGTTGTATGTGTTAGAGGACAGAAACAGTAACTACCCAAGAATACATTCTGTATGTGTTAGAGGGCAGAAACAGTAACTACCCAAGAATACATTCTGTATGTGTTAGAGGACAGAAACAGTAACTACCAGAATACATGTGTATGTGTTAGAGGGCAGAAACAGTAACTACCCAAGAATACATGCTGTATGTGTTAGAGGGCAGAAACAGTAACTACCCAAGAATACATGTTGTATGTGTTAGAGGGCAGAAACATAACTACCCAAGAATACATGCTGTATGTGTTAGAGGCAGAAACAGTAACTACCTAAGAATACATGCTGTATGTCAACCATTCTATACCTGTCTTGATTCAAGGCCTGTTCTCCACCAAGTGAGAGAACTTAAAAGGCAGTCTTACACCACGATGAGCACAAAGGACTAACACAAAGGCTGTGTCACTTGATAACATCAGAATGAGAAAATTAAAAGGCTTTGTCACTTGGTGACATCAGAAGAAGAAAGTGAAAAGGCTTTGTCACTTGATGACATCGGAACAAGAAAATTAAAAGGCTGTGTCACTTGATGACATCAGAAGAAGAACATTAAAAGGCTGTGTCATTTGATGACATCAGAAGAAGAAAATTAAAAGGCTGTGTCACTTGGTGGCATCGGAATAAGTAAATTAAAAGGCTGTGTCACTTGATGACATCAAAACAAGAAAATGAAAAGGCCGTTTTACTTGATGACATCTGAACAAGAAAATTGAAAGACGATACCACTTGATGACATCAGAAGAAGAAAATGAAAAGGCTGTGTCACTTGATGACATCAGAAAAAGAAAATTTAAAGGTTATGTCACTTGATGACATCAGAAGAAGAAAATGAAAAGGCTGTGTCACTTGATGACATCAGAAGAAGAAAATGAAAAGGCTGTGTCACTTGATGACATCAGAAAAAGAAAATTTAAAGGTTATGTCACTTGATGACATCAGAAGAAGAAATTGAAAAGGCTGTGTCACTTGATGACATCAGAAGAAGAAAATGAAAAGGCTGTCACTTGATGACATCAGAACAAGAAAATGAAAAGGCTGTGTCACTTGATGACATCAGAAGAAAATGAAAAGGCTGTGTCACTTGATGACATCAGAACAAGAAAATTAAAAGGCTTTGTCACTTGATGACATCAGAAGAAGAAAATTAAAAGGCTGTGTCACTTGGTGGCATCGGAACAAGTAAATTAAAAGGCTGTGTCACTTGATGACATCAGAAGAAGAAAATTAAAAGGCTGTCACTTGATGACATCAGAAGAAGAAAATTAAAAAGCTGTTGTCACTTGATGACATCAGAAAAAGAAATGAAGACAGAGAACCAGACGGCATACAATGACCTAATTTCAGTCACATGATGTATCTGCCGTATGGTACAGAATCACTCCACCTTATTATAATTATAACACAGGCCAACAGGACCATCACCCACCAGAGTCCCACCTCCCTGTAAATTGGAGGCGCCTAAAAACAACCACCTCAATGACTAGTCTCCATTCCAACACCCCTGACTGTCTCCCCCCTCCCCCCACACCCGCCACACCCCCCCCCCCCCCCCCTTGTCAACCAACGGGGAGCATGGCCTGTCACTTCTATGCCGGTGCGAGATGGGCCTTAGTGTTTGGGTCATTCAGGTGCAGGATGCAGTCTGCCCTAGGCTACCTAACATCAGGCAGGGATATGAAAGTTCTAAATCCGAGCTCATGAAGTTCCAGCTCTGGCTATACCCTCAACCTTAGCTCACTCCACCCTACTCAGAGACATCCTGGTGGCGACGCATTAGTGCTCATAGGACCATTTCATCAATCAGTACCTCAGGGATATCTCTCTGAAATGAGCAGACAGTTACTCTAGTGTGTCTTTGTAGCAGTAAACACTGCCCAATGTGACAACAAACATTGCAATCTCCATCCATGGCTTTACAGCTTGAACCGGAGGGGTGACTTGCCCTTTGCCATTACTTAAATGCAGCTATGATTTTTTATTTGGTGTATTCGATGTTGAAGTTTTTTTTTTCATGAATCCCAGTTTAACTACTTAACAGTCAAAACCCCAGACTCCTGCCTATTTTTCCTTGCTCGTATTGCTCTGGTTATCACAAGAGATTGCTTCAGGGGCTAGAGAATGAATAAGAAAGGCAGTATTCAGCACTTGTTGAGAGGGACGGCCACTGATAGGTCAAGGCAGGTCACATGTGGGTCACAGGAGATAGGGTCAGCTTAATTATGATCAGGTTCACCACAGTTTTTGATTCGTAAATATACTACTTAAACAGAGATTTAAGAAAAAATGACTCGTTTTGTGTATGTTTAATTGATCTGTGTTCAAGTCTGCATCAGTGTGCGTGTGTTCATCAGCATTAATACCCTATGTGGGCATTTGTTTCATCTGCTTATGTGTGTGTGTATATATGCGTACGTGCATGAGTAGATACATGTGTAAAAGTGTGTGCCTGAGTGTGGCTGAATCCACATGTGTTCGTATAGAAGCATGTTCTTATATCATACACTTACAACACTGTTGGTTTTCTTTCCTTGTTGTGTCTTGTTCTTATATCATACACTTACAACACTGTTGGTTTTCTTTCCTTGTTGTGTCTTGTCATGCTTTTGTTGTTGATTTATTGTTCGACCTGTGCTTTTATAAGTGCAGAGCGCTTTAGTAGCTTGCTTCCTGGGATATTGCGTTGAAGAGATCTTCATTTGATTAGTATTGTTATTTACACTTGCTTTTACCCACGTCTCTTGCTTTGCCCATTCTACAGGGGCGCCGAAGGGCTTGGGGTATTTCAAACATGTTTTGACCCTAAAGAGGTCAAAGAAAGGTAACTGTCTCCACACATCTCCCCTCTTACCCAGCCATTATGTAAAGGATGTTCTGCTGCTTTTATTTCTGCTGCTTTTGCCCCCCCCCCCCTCCCCTGAGACATGTACTGCTTTGTGTGAAGTGAGAGGAATCTTGATTGAAGATATGAAATAACAGTGCTTGTGTGTGATGGGACAAATCTTGATTGAAATATACTGCTTGCCTCTGTATGGGGGAAAATGCAACCTGGATGTGACCCGGTCCCCTTAGAGTATCAGGAGTTATGGGCTGTTCCTGCAGTTTCTTGCTACAGCAAATCTTACGTAGATAGATGTATATGTATGTATGTATGTATGTGATATATATGTATACATACTAGAAGGAATCTTGATCAGAGAAAAACTATTGATGCATTTTGTGGGGGAGTTTTGAATGGGTGCATGGTTGCTGTTTGTGCCATTTAATGTGTGTGCTTGGTATTGCAAAACCATGTTTAACATTTAGAACTTAGATGTAATTTATGTTTATGAATAAAGAACATTTTGTTTTACATCTTAGGATGTAGACTGAATCTGGATATTGCTCTAGTGAAAAATAGAAGCAGAAATGTTTTCTTTCATAATCCTGTTGTTTCTTCTAACTTTATACCTATCTTAAGAACTTTTTCAGTTAACTATTTTTCTGCTGTTTAGTCTGTTTAGTCAAAATCAATTTTCATTGCACTTCCAAAGAAGACAGGGGCTATAGAATGCGAACTCCATCGTACAATCTATTTGATGAGTCATGTAACCAAGATCCTGTTAAGAATAATCATGATGAGGGCAAGGAATAGAATCAAAAGAGAACTAGCAGATGAACAGTGTGGATTTGTGGAAGGGAAAGGAACTATTAATGCCATATACATCCTAAGAACTATCATAGAGAGGTCAATCGAGGTGAACAAGGATTTATATTTATGCTTTGTTGACTATACCAAGGCTTTTGATCGGGTAAGACATGAAGAATTGATCAACCAACTAGAAAGACTCAATATTGATGGAAAAGATATACGAATAATCAGAAATATGTATTGGGAACAAACAGCTGCAATGAGAATAAAAAATGATGTAAGCTCTTTCCAAAACATCAAAAGAGGAGTCAGACAGGGTCGTGTTTTGTCACCAGATCTGTTTTCACTTTACAGCGAAAACATCATGAGAAACCTAGAGGAAGACCCTGGATTAAAGATTGGAGGAAAAATGATAAACAACATTCGATACGCAGATGACACCGTGCTAATTGCAGAAAGTGAAAGGGACCTTCAAAACCTTGTGAATATACTTGAAATAGAAAGCAAAGGTAAGGGGTTGGAACTAAACAGCAGGAAGACTGAAGTCATGGTGATCAGTAAAAAACATGAAATCCCCTCATGCAAAATAACAGCAAATAGCACAACCTTGAGACAGGTTGATAAGATTAAATACCTGGGAACGATCATTTCACCAGATGGCAGATGCACATCAGAAATACCCAGCAGAATCGGCCAAGCCAAAACAACATTCAAGAAGATGGAGAGCATTCTTACCAACAAATGCCTATCAATTAACATCAGGAAGAGAGTTCTTGAATGTTATATAGAACCAAATTGAATACTGTTGTACGGTTGCGAGGCGTGGACAGTCAACAAGCAAAGCCAGAACAAGATTGAGGCAGCCGAGATGTGTTTCTAAGAAGGATGTTGAGAGTTCTATGGACAGCAAAGAAAACATACAGACAGTCTTGATGGAGGCAGACACAAGTAGATCATTCATAAGGAAGATTAGGAAAAGGCAGGCAATGTTCATAGGCCATTTTAGAGGAAAGGGGAATTGGAACACCTGGTCACAACGGAAAAGCTGGAGGGAAGGAGAGCATGGGTAGACCCAGGGAGAAAATACTAGATGGACTAGCAGAGTGGCTGAAGACAGGGAAGGTGGAAGAGATGCTTGAGGCAACAAGAGATAGACTCGTAGAGACAGATGGAAGTCCATAATTTCCAACGCCATGCAGCAAGGCACCTGATGATGATGATTGTTTTAAATAAAAGCTTTGAATGTTTTAGATGATAGTGTTAAGAGATGTAACTGTTTTGAAGCTACCTTAAATTTTTTTTCTTCTTATTCTGTGAATGTACTCAAGTATTCTGAGTTTGCTGAAAGAGAACTTTAGATGTAATGACACATTTAAAGGGAAAAATAAAACTTTTTTATGTCTTTTTGTTATTTCTCAATGGATGTATGTTTCTCTGATCAAAGCAGTTGCTAGATGAAAACATAAGGTGGGAAATTGATTGTTGGTGAGATAAAATTTGTTCCTCTGATACAATTATGAAATAAAGTATGTTCCTCTGATACAATTATGAAATAAAGTATGTTCCTCTGATACAATTATGAAATAAAGTATGTTCCTCTGATACAATTATGAAATAAAGTATGTTCCTCTGATACAATTATGATAAGTATGTTCTTATACAATTATGAATAAGTATGTTCCTCTGATACAATTATGAAATAAAGTATGTTCCTCTGATACAATTATGAAATAAAGTATGTTCCTCTGATACAAAATATTAACTAAATGAAAGCACCAGATAGATAAACTATGGTATGATGATGAGTCAGAGTTACTTTTTGAAACTATGTATGGTTATTTCTTTCACAGTGAAAATACTCTGATACTGACTTTTCTAAGCACATATAAGATTACTTCCATTTGGCAGTTCCACAGTACAGGTAGATATGTAAATTTATGGTATCAGAATATTTATTTGCATTTATATTAAACAATGTTGATGTAAAAATATCACCAAATTGAATAACTTTCATGCACCTTTTGGTCCTACTTACATGTTACATCAGTTTACACGCTGCCCATGAAAACCTTGGTACACATGAATATGTGTGTCTGCTTTATTGGTAGTAGAGCCGCTTATGGCACACACATATCTCATGCAACATTTTTTAAACTTGTTTTCATTCATGTGCAAATACAGAGCATTTACAACCATCTTGAAATCTATACAATGCATAATGAACAGAGATCTAACAAAATGTAGAAAAACAAGCGTTCATTGCATTATATATATATGTATATTATATATATATATATATATATATATATATATATATATATATATATATATATATATGTATACACACACACACACACTATATATATATATACTATACACATACACATATACATATACACACATATACACATGCATACATATACACACACCTATATATATATATACAGATATACATACACATATGCATATACAGATATACATACACATACATGTATACACACGTGTACATACATACACACACATGTATGCTCGTGCACACACACACACCACGCGCGCACACACACACCACACACCACACACACCACCACACACCAACACACACACACAGCACACACACACACACACACCACACACACACACACACACACACACATACACACACACATATATATACACACACACACACACCACCACGCAGCACGCAGCAAGCACGCACGCACGAGCAGCGCTGGCACACACACACACAAACACACACAACATAACCACACACACACAAACAATATATATATATATATATATATATGAATATGGCTGAGGACAGAGAGGGTGGAAGATGTGCTTGTGGCAACAAGGGATAGATACATATGGAGGGCCATGATCGCCAATGCCATGCGGCAGGGCACATGATGAGGATGATTGATACATACGTACATATGTACACACACACACACACACACACACACACACACCACACACACACACACACACACAACATATAAACATATACTATATATATATATATATATACACACATACACATACAGATATATATACACACACATATATACATATATTAATTTATATATATATATATAACATCTCATGCTACGTTGTGAAAGGGTTAAGCACTGTATCCTGCCCAACAAATTGCTGCAATCTCCTCCCAGTGTGCAGTGTCACCTTGATCTGTGTGCACCTTTAGCTTGCTAATCCTGATGGCAGGCTGCTGGCTTCACAAATAGAATGGCAGTGCCTGTATATGAGTGGTAAATTGATCATATGTATTCACATATCATACAATTCATTTATGTATTTTGATAACAGGATATAGCCTACCTGATTCGGTTGTGAAAGTTCTCCAGTAATCCTCACAGTTCTGCAATAAATTGAACCGTCACTCCCACATCATCTTTGATGTTCTTGTTGGCTGTAGTCTTTGATTGTTTTCGAAAGTTCTTTTTTAACTGTTTCACATGCTTATTTAACTGCCTGTGGATGAATGAGATAATAGTTTGATACAGGTGTTGATGTGCTGTGTGTATGCATGTTTAGGTGCCTGTGTAATAATTTCTTCTTTTGTTCTCCATCTTCATGGTCTGGCCACATCTGTTGGTGAATGTGGCTGATTTTGTCTAGTGTAGTCTGAACATGAAGCTTGCTGCGACCCCCTTCTTAACACTGACTTACGGTCAAACTTTTAACATTTGTCTAAAGCAAATCTCAGTTTCCTTTGAAATTGTTGCTGGTACACAAGTGTTTAATCATTCTGTTACTGTTCCCTGAGCATGTATCAGTATTTTCATTTTTACACATGTTTTCAGGGAGGGAGGGCTGGGACTAGTATCTCATGTGGTTAAAAAGAAAAAAGATTGGATTTCTCTGTGAACAGTTTTCGTTCAAAAATGTTTGATTTGTGTGTTCATTCCTGAATGAACAGTCCCCTGAGGAAGGCCACTGGCCGAAGTACTGGACTCAAAATTTTAGTTTGTTGTCTTGTTTTTTGGTTTATCTGCAATAGAGCCTATTTATTTTTTTTTTTTTATTTTTTTTTTAATGTTCTGAATCTTTTTGGATGCTTGAGTGCATATTGTTTTGCCTATACTATGCAGGTGGTATTTTGCTGCATAGTCTGCATAATCCTTCCTCGGTGGACTTGCATGGTGGATGTTTTCATGTTTCCTTGAACCCTAAAACATTATCACTTACGTAATCTTTAATATACATATTTGATATTTTATGTGCATATACATATGAAGGAGCTTTAGACACTAACAGGTCTGCACACATGTTGACTTTGGGAAATCATAAAAACCTCCCTTTGCCCACCAGGTGGGAGGTACACAGGCAGGATTGAACCCCAGACCTTTCGACTGGAAGTCTGACATCTTACTCACTTGACTCTTACTCCCATTCGTGTTGTATCCTGGTCATTATTTGTCTGTTGACTATGTACATATGTGGGTCTCTATATGGTGCTTTGTGTATGTGTTGACTACGTACATATATGGGTCTCTATGTGGTGCTTTGTGTCTGTGTTGACTACATACATATATGGGTCTCTATGTGGTGCTTTGTGTCTGTGTTGACTACGTACATATATGGGTCTCTATGTGGTGCTTTGTGTCTGTGTTGACTACGTACATATATTGGTCTCTATGTGGTGCTTTGTGTCTGTGTTGACTACGTACATATATGGGTCTCTATGTGGTGCTTTGTGTCTGTGTTGACTACGTACATATATGGGTCTCTATGTGGTGCTTTGTGTATGTGTTGACTACGTACATATATGGGTCTCTATGTGGTGCTTTGTGTCTGTGTTGACTACGTACATATATGGGTCTCTATGTGGTGCTTTGTGTCTGTGTTGACTACGTACATATATGGGTCTCTATGTGGTGCTTTGTGTATATGTTGACTACGTACATATATGGGTCTCTATGTGGTGCTTTGTGTCTGTGTTGACTACGTACATATATGGGTCTCTATGTGGTGCTTTGTGTCTGTGTTGACTACGTACATATATGGGTCTCTATGTGGTGCTTTGTGTCTGTGTTGACTACGTACATATATGGGTCTCTATGTGGTGCTTTGTGTATATGTTGACTGCGTACATATATGGGTCTCTATGTGGTGCTTTGTGTATGTGTTGACTACGTACATATATGGGTCTCTATGTGGTGCTTTGTGTCTGTGTTGACTACGTAAATATATGGGTCTCTATGTGGTGCTTTGTGTATGTGTTGACTGCGTACATATATGGGTCTCTATGTGGTGCTTTGTGTCTGTGTTGACTACGTACATATACAGGTCTCTATGTGGTACTTTGTGTATGTGTTGACTACGTACATATATGGGTCTCTATGTGGTGCTTTGTGTAGTGTTGACTGCGTACATATACAGGTCTCTATGTGGTGCTTTGTGTATGTGTTGACTGCGTACATATATGGGTCTCTGTGTGGTGCTTTGTGTCTGTGTTGACTACGTACATATACAGGTCTCTATGTGGTACTTTGTGTATGTGTTGACTACGTACATATATGGGTCTCTATGTGGTGCTTTGTGTCTGTGTTGACTACGTACATATATGGGTCTCTATGTGGTACTTTGTGTCTGTGTTGACTACGTACATATATGGGTCTCTATGTGGTGCTTTGTGTATGTGTTGACTACATACATATATGGGTCTCTGTGTGGTGCTTTGTGTATGTGTTGACTACGTACATATATGGGTCTATGTGGTGCTTTGTGTCTGTGTTGACTACGTACATATATGGGTCTCTATGTGGTGCTTTGTGTATGTGTTGACTACGTACATATATGGGTCTCTATGTAGTGCTTTGTGTATGTGTTGACTACGTACATATACAGGTCTCTATGTGGTGCTTTGTGTATGTGTTGACTACGTACATTATATGGGTCCTCTATGTGGTGCTTTGTGTCTGTGTTGACTACGTACATATATGGGTCTCTATGTGGTACTTTGTGTCTGTGTTGACTACGTACATATATGGGTCTCTATGTGGTGCTTTGTGTATGTGTTGACTACATACATATATGGGTCTCTGTGTGGTGCTTTGTGTATGTGTTGACTACGTACATATATATATGGGTCTCTATGTGGCGCTTTGTGTATGTGTTGACTACGTACATATATGGGTCTCTATGTGGTGCTTTGTGTCTGTGTTGACTACGTACATATATGGGTCTCTATGTGGTGCTTTGTGTCTGTGTTGACTACGTACATATATGGGTCTCTATGTGGTACTTTGTGTCTGTGTTGACTACGTACATATATGGGTCTCTATGTGGTGCTTTGTGTCTGTGTTGACTACGTACATATATGGGTCTCTATGTGGTACTTTGTGTCTGTGTTGACTACGTACATATATGGGTCTCTATGTGGTGCTTTGTGTCTGTGTTGACTACGTACATATATGGGTCTCTATGTGGTGCTTTGTGTATGTGTTGACTACATACATATATGGGTCTCTATGTGGTGCTTTGTGTCTGTGTTGACTACGTACATATATGGGTCTCTATGTGGTGCTTTGTGTCTGTGTTGACTACGTACATATATGGGTCTCTATGTGGTGCTTTGTGTATGTGTTGACTACATACATATATGGGTCTCTGTGTGGTGCTTTGTGTATATGTTGACTACATACATATATGGGTCTCTGTGTGGTGCTTTGTGTATATGTTGACTACTTACATATATGGGTCTCTATTTGGTGCTTTGTGTATGTGTTGACTACATACATATATGGGTCTCTATGTGGTGCTTTGTGTATATGTTGACTACTTACATATATGGGTCTCTATGTGGCGCTTTGTGTATGTGTTGACTACGTACATATATGGGTCTCTATGTGGCGCTTTGTGTATGTGTTGACTACTTACATTATATGGGTCTCTATGTGGTGCTTTGTGTCTGTGTTGACTACGTACATATATGGGTCTCTATGTGGTGCTTTGTGTCTGTGTTGATTACGTACATATATGGGTCTCTATGTGGTGCTTTGTGTATGTGTTGACTACGTACATTATATGGGTCTCTATGTAGTGCTTTGTGTATGTGTTGACTACGTACATATATGGGTCTCTATGTGGTGCTTTGTGTCTGTGTTGATTACGTACATATATGGGTCTCTATGTGGTGCTTTGTGTATGTGTTGACTACGTACATTATATGGGTCTCTGTGTGGTGCTTTGTGTCTGTGTTGACTACGTACATATATGGGTCTCTATATGGTGCTTTGTGTATGTGTTGACTACGTACATATATGGGTCTCTATGTGGTGCTTTGTGTATGTGTTGACTACGTACATATATGGGTCTCTATGTGGTGCTTTGTGTATGTGTTGACTATGTACATATACAGGTCTCTATGTGGTGCTTTGTGTCTGTGTTGACTACGTACATATATGGGTCTCTATGTGGTGCTTTGTGTATGTGTTGACTACGTACATATATGGGTCTCTATGTGGTGCTTTGTGTCTGTGTTGACTACGTACATATATGGGTCTCTATGTGGTGCTTTGTGTCTGTGTTGATTACGTACATATATGGGTCTCTATGTGGTGCTTTGTGTCTGTGTTGACTACGTACATATATGGGTCTCTATGTGGTGCTTTGTGTCTGTGTTGACTACGTACATATATTGGTCTCTATGTGGTGCTTTGTGTCTGTGTTGATTACGTACATATATGGGTCTCTATGTGGTGCTTTGTGTCTGTGTTGACTACGTACATTATATGGGTCTCTGTGTGGTGCTTTGTGTCTGTGTTGACTACGTACATATATGGGTCTCTATGTGGTGCTTTGTGTCTGTGTTGACTACGTACATATATGGGTCTCTATGTGGTGCTTTGTGTGTGTGTTGACTACGTACATATATGGGTCTCTACGTGGTGCTTTGTGTATGTGTTGACTACGTACATATATGGGTCTCTATGTGGTGCTTTGTGTATGTGTTGACTACGTACATATATGGGTCTCTATGTGGTGCTTTGTGTCTGTGTTGACTACGTACATATATGGGTCTCTATGTGGTGCTTTGTGTATGTGTTGACTACGTACATATATGGGTCTCTATGTGGTGCTTTGTGTATGTGTTGACTGCGTACATATAATGGGTCTCTATATGGTGCTTTGTGTCTGTGTTGACTACGTACATATATGGGTCTCTATGTGGTGCTTTGTGTATATGTTGACTATGTACATATATGGGTCTCTATGTGGTGCTTTGTGTCTGTGTTGATTACGTACATATATGGGTCTCTATGTGGTGCTTTGTGTATGTGTTGACTACGTACATATATGGGTCTCTATGTGGTGCTTTGTGTCTGTGTTGACTACGTACATATATGGGTCTCTATATGGTGCTTTGTGTATGTGTTGACTACGTACATATATGGGTCTCTATGTGGTGCTTTGTGTATGTGTTGACTACGTACATATACAGGTCTCTATGTGGTGCTTTGTGTATGTGTTGACTACGTACATATATGGGTCTCTATGTGGTGCTTTGTGTATGTGTTGACTACGTACATATATGGGTCTCTATGTGGTGCTTTGTGTATGTGTTACTACGTACATATATGGGTCTCTATGTGGTGCTTTGTGTATGTGTTGACTACGTACATAAATGGGTCTCTATGTGGTGCTTTGTGTATGTGTTGACTACGTACATATATGGGTCTCTATGTGGTGCTTTGTGTATGTGTTGACTACGTACATATATGGGTCTATGTGGTGCTTTGTGTATGTGTTGACTACGTACATATATGGGTCTCTATGTGGTGCTTTGTGTCTGTGTTGACTACGTACATATATGGGTCTCTATGTGGTGCTTTGTGTCTGTGTTGACTACGTACATATATGGGTCTATGTGGTGCTTTGTGTATGTGTTGACTACGTACATATATGGGTCTCTATGTGGTGCTTTGTGTATGTGTTGACTACGTACATATACAGGTCTCTATGTGGTGCTTTGTGTATGTGTTGACTACGTACATATACAGGTCTCTATGTGGTGCTTTGTGTATGTGTTGACTACGTACATATATGGGTCTCTATGTGGTGCTTTGTGTCTGTGTTGACTACGTACATATATGGGTCTCTATGTGGTGCTTTGTGTCTGTGTTGACTACGTACATATATGGGTCTCTATGTGGTGCTTTGTGTATGTGTTGACTACGTACATATATGGGTCTCTATGTGGTGCTTTGTGTCTGTGTTGACTACGTACATATATGGGTCTCTATGTGGTGCTTTGTGTATGTGTTGACTACGTACATATATAGGTCTATGTGGTGCTTTGTGTTTGTGTTGACTACGTACATATATGGGTCTCTATGTGGTGCTTTGTGTCTGTGTTGACTACGTACATATATGGGTCTCTATGTGGTGCTTTGTGTATGTGTTGACTATGTACATATACAGGTCTCTATGTGGTGCTTTGTGTCTGTGTTGACTACGTACATATATGGGTCTCTATGTGGTGCTTTGTGTCTGTGTTGACTACGTACATATATGGGTCTCTATGTGGTGCTTTGTGTCTGTGTTGACTACGTACATATATGGGTCTCTATGTGGTGCTTTGTGTATGTGTTGACTACGTACATATATGGGTATCTATGTGGTGCTTTGTGTCTGTGTACCAGGAAGTGATTTTTAAGTATATTATATAATATCAGCAATGTATTTTGACATGATACGGTTTCACTCATTTTGAGATGGTTATGGCCCTGATATGGCTCTGGTGGTCGCTTGGGCTTTGAACACTAATAATAGTAATGATAAATGGCTGAGACTGTGACTGCATTGTCTTTCATTTAGCAGTTTTATTTCAGTAGTGTTCTTATTCTACATAATTATTACTCTTGATGTTTTTAGAGGTTTTGGTATTGTTGTATGTGGTAATATCATAGTTGATGGAAACTGTATTTTGGTCTTACATCATTAACTGTGGTGTTATTGTGTGTGGTAATATTATAGTTGATGGAAATTGTATGGAGGCGTGTGTGTGTGTGTGTGTGTGTGTGTGTGTGTGTGTGTGTGTGTGTGTGTGTGTGTGTGTGTGTGTGTGTGTGTGTGTGTGTGTGTGTGGTGTGTGTGCGCATGTGTGAGTGTTTTGATCCGTCTGCACACAGTCTATTTGTAATTCAGTGGTTAAATATTTGGCCTGCCAATTTCATGGTATACCTAATTTGGTAGGTCAGGTTTATGTATTGTCAATAATCTATAATGATTAAGATATATCTGTGAGGGATTTTATGAAATAGGGTGTACGTGTGTGTGTGTGTGTGTGTGTGTGTGTGTGTGGTGTGTGTGTGTGTGTGTGTGTGTGTTGTGTGTGTGTGTCTGTGTCTTTGTGCTTGTGTGTGTGTGTGTGTGTGTGTGTGTGTGTGTGTGTGTGTGTGTGTGTGTGTGTGTGTGGAGGAGAGAGAGAGAGAGAGAGAGAGAGAGAGAGAGAGAGAGAGAGAGAGAGAGAGAGAGATCGACACTAAAATATAATATTGTTTGTATGACTGCATTGACATGTGGCAAAACAAAATGTCTTGTTAATGATCTGGTTTGTTGCTGTGATTGTTCCAAGTGTGGTTCACTCTCTATCCATTCTACTTGCATGGATTCATCATCATCATCATCATCATCAGGTGCCCTGCCACATGGCGTTGGTGACCATGGACTTCCAACCATCTCTATCTCTCGTTGCCCCTAGCATCTCCCCCACCCTCCTCATCCCCAGCCACTCTGCAAGTCCGTCCAGCATTCTCTCCCTGGGTCTACCTGGTGCTCTCTTTCCCTCCAGTTTTCCCTGTTGTGACCAGGTGCTCCAAATCCCCCTTCCTCATAAAATGGCCTATAAATGTTGTCTGTTTTTTCCTAATCTTCCTTGTGAGTGATCTACTTGTGTCTGCCTCCATCAAGACCGTCTCGTTTGTTTTCTTTGCTGTCCATGGAACTCTCAACATTCTTCTGAGAAACCACATCTTGGCTGCCTCAATCTTGCCCTGGCTTTGCTTGCTGACTGTCCACGCCTCGCATCCATACAACAGTATTGGTTCTATATAACATTCAAGGACTCTCTTTCTGATGTTTAATTGATAGGCATTTGTTGGTAAGAATGCTTGTCATCTTCTTGAATGTTGTTTTGGCTTGGCCGATTCTGCCAGCTATTTCCGATGTGCATCTGCAGTCTGATGAAATGACCATTTCCAGGTATTTGAACTTATCAACCTGTGTCAAGGTTGTGCCATTTGCTGGTATTTTGCATGAGGGAATTTCATGTTTTTTACTGATCACCATGACTTCAGTCTTCCTGCTGTTTAGTTTCCAACCCCTTACCTTTGCACGGATTAAATACCAAAATCAGCTCACTTTTTCCCCTCTCACACTCTCATCCAGACCCATCATTGATACCCACTTTCCTTTCCTGTGATCCAAATCCAAAATCCAAAGCATGTTCCCTGCCCACCTTTTTCATGTCCCTAAAGAACTGCAACTTAAAATAATAAAATGACACCATCATCAGCCTGCCTCTGTGGTCAATAGGACCAGATGGCTGAACACTTACTGCAGCAATGTCACCTCTTTCAAGCAGAGTGACAGGAGACATGGCTGACTGCAACTCCTCTGACCACCAGCTCCATAGCAGCCAGCAAGAACTGGAATGAGTGGCCATATGTGTTGTCAGATGTGGTCTGACCATGAAGATGATGAAGTAAGGAAGAAGACTCCCATTCTCCACATCAAAAGTTATGATAGTTATTGTTGTTAGTATGGTGTGTGTGTGTCTGACTAGTAATGATAAGTACACATTTATTTATGGGCAAAACAGCCTGGAATCAGAAGGGTTTCCAAGAATGAGCATTTTTATGCAGTATGTGCTCTGCATGTATGTATTATTTGTGTTATAGAGTTTTCGTTTTGTTCGTTGTGCACTACATTGTAATATTTTACTTCCCATCAAGCGTGTTTCACTCAGAGGGTGTTGAACATTTAGTGAAAACACACGAAAACAGAAACACAAATACACACACACACACACGCACGCACGCACGCACGCGTGGGCACACACACACACACACACACACACACACACACACACACACACACACACACACACACACACACACACACACACACACACACACACACACACACACACACACACACACACACACCCTTCCTTGATCATGTGTCACTGAATTACTTGTTCTCTAGTCAGCATTATTCATAATGTGCATTTAAAGAATATGGAAATGTGTACATGTAAGTATGCAGGTTCTGTTTTTATTCTACTCTGATTTCTGTTCTACTTTATTATTGTTTATTTTTTATCAATGTAGCATCATGCTCATCATTTGTGATTTCTGTTTGTGCAGGTGCACAAAAGCATATAGTGGCTGCACCAGGCCCTGGTCAGGTCCTTGAAGCCGGCAGAGGTAGACCAGTCTGTGAGTTTCTCACTGATTTTTGTGCATCAGTAACATTTGGTTATCTAACAGTATCAGTAACATTTGATTATCTAACAGAAGTAAACTAGTATTTGCGTTCATCTTTGATTATCTAACAGAAGTAAACTAGTATTTGCGTTCATCTTTGTAACTTACATTTTTATATAAATGCTAATGGTTGTCTACATAACCCTGAAGTTTTAAGGGAACAGGGTGGTAGAAGCATCAGCTTTTCTCAGGGCCTGCAAGTCAAGGGTGGTGCCTGTCATTTCTTTCTCACTGCTTTATCTTTCCTTGTCCCGAAAGGGACAGGTACCCATTCACATCTGGGTGAACTGAAATCCAGGCAGGAGCAGGAGGAAGGCAGGAGCTCTACCTCTACATCATCCAAGCCTGTTTTTCATATAAGACTGTATTACAAAACAGCTTGAGACAGATCTCCTGAGTTCATCTTTTTTCACTTGAATCTGGAGTTTTCATTTACTGTCCACCTGTTGATTCCTCTTAAATCTTGCCATTTCTATTCTGTTTTTTAAGTCTAGTTGTTGTTGTTTTTTTCTGTCTCGTACAACTGTATTATGAAAAACCCTGTTTTTAATCATTTAAAATAATTCAAAACACTTACAATTATTCATCTTAAGTAGAGGAACACATGGATAAATTTATGGGTAGTATCCTGTCCACATGTTGATAATTTGACACTCAAATGAATGGGCATGTACACTCAGTGGATATGAGGGCTGATCCAAAAGTCATGTCACTTCACAAAACAAAAGCGAGAAGTTTAACATTCATGAAATTTGAAGTCCTTCAGAGTACTCTCCTCCTCTCTCCACACAGAATTTCAGCCACCTCATCCAAAAGTCAAACACTTTTTGATAGTCTGATTGAGATATGGTAACAAGTTGTGATTTTACTGCTTTTCCCGAAGTCTAGATTGTTGAAAACTTCTTGCCAACTAGCATTTGCTTTAGAAGGGAAAACAACCAGAAAGTGAGTGAGGCTAAGTAAGTACTGCAGGGTGGGTGAGGGGGAACTTGAAGGCTGTAATTATTTTAGCTCCGTACAGGTGAAAAGTGTTTAATATGGACAGTTCAGAAGTAGCAGCCCAAGTGACATTACTTTTGGATCAACTCCCATGTAATTAGTATAAGTATTCAGTTATAGGTTTTTTTGTGCATGTCTGTATGTGGAGATTTGTGTAATTGTGATTTTTTTTTGTGTGCTTGTTAAAAATCTCTGTGTGTGTGTGTGTGTGTGTGTGTGTGTGTGTGTGTGTGTGTGTGTGTGTGGGTGTGGGTGTGCAGTTTTCTTGGAGCGAGTGCCACGAGTGAGGGGCCCAAGACCATGGCCTCCAGCATGGAACGCCAACACCAAGAGCCATAAGGGCACATACCTTTAAAGTACATGAACCAGACCACTTTCCAAACATACATTTAAAATGATTTTCGTTGTCCCATAGGCACATACCTTTAACAGATCATGCACCAGAACACTTACCAAACATACTTTAAAGATGATTTTTGTTGTCCCATTGTCTGTGCCACTCCTGTTTCACTACCCACCACACTGCTAATTTTGGCTAACACATCTCCAAACCCTCCCTGCGAACTCTATACATACTTTTCTAAATAATGACCATAATTATATCCGTTGGAACAAAAAACAGCCAGCGCTTTGTTATGGATGACATCTTTCTTTATATTTTTGTATTATCGAACTTGTTACAGATGACTGTCTTTGGTTGTTGTTAACAAGGTTTTTGGGCTAGTCAGTCCAAGAATTTGTCACTGAACCTTCAGTTTTTTTTTGTTTTTGTTTTTTTTGCCTATTCAAAAGCATTGGTGTGCCTCAAATGGTCAATTGGTTGGTCAGGATGAAGACTGTGGTTTTCATAAAGTTGTCTTCATTTCCCAGAGCTGTGTTTCCGGACTTGGTTTATTAGGCCATTGCCTCTTTCTTTTATTTCTTAAATTTGGCGAAATTGAACAAGTGTCCTTCATGGACATTCATCTGTGTGGGACAGCACCACTTGTCACATATGCTGGAGTAGATCAGTGTCTGGTCTTCAGATGAAGATTTTAATATAAAGACCATTCCATGAATGTCTGGAAATTGAAAACGTCACCGATATGAAATGTCAAGACTTTGGAATTTTTTTAAAATACATTTGTGACCTGCCAGCATGAAATCAGTCTTAACTAGCATTTTGAGTATTTTGAGATATATATATATATATATCACTGGAAAGTGTACATTCTGCTGATTATTTTGGTACTTGAATAAAGCTTGCACTCAAAGAAATGTAGAAGTTATGTATGTTTAAAGTCATTAAGTTGTATGACAGCCATTTTGAGAAAACGGCCCCTAAAGTTTTTATGTACTCTCCTACACATTTTCTTTAAATTTCTTTGTTTTGTGGCTTTGGCTCAGTTTGTTTCTAATTTTAGCTGTCATTATCCAAAAGGTGCACCAAAGGGCTTTCTGTCAGTATATTACATGGGGGGGGGGGGGGGGGGGGGGTACTGTACAGGTTATGGTTTGTAATAAGAGACAAAAATAGATAATTTTGGTAGGAAATTAAGTTCTTTCTGCTGCGATCAGTGCATTAAAATACTATTTTAAATTGATTCATAATATTTTTTCAAGAAAAAAACTTCTGTGGGGGATAGATTATAGTCTACAGCAATCAATTTTGAGAAAAAGTCAAACACCCCAGATAGACTATCAGTCACCTTTTCAGCTCCTAATGCTGTTCAACTGACTGCGAGTTAAGACTGAATTGGTGGTGGGTCACATTTTATTACCTGAGCTACAGTCCGTTTTTGTTCTTCCAAGAACATGTTGTCCAACATTCCTGTGAAAGAATTATTATCAAGAACTGTGACTGAAGTGGTCACAAATTCTTACCAGCAGTGCCAAGAGCTGTTATGTGTATTGTATAAATGTGTTTCAAACCTTGTTGTAAATTGCCACTGAACAAAATGACTGTTTTTGTCAAGCATTCCTTTAAAAATGCCTTGCATTTGATGGTGTTTTTTTTTCGTTTTTTATGAGACTTTAACTATGAAAGAAGATTGACCAGTATGCAACATCTTGCCAAGTGAATACTAAAACAGAATTAGGCAGTATGGGGCATATGGAGAGTCTTGGTGTGAATTTTTAAGTTTTTTTTCAGTTTCTCATTAAAAAGAAACAAAACAAAAAACCAAAAAACAAAACAAAACAAATATGAAGAAAGTTGAGTCTGGAGTGAAGCTGTGTCTGTGACCAAATAGCAGCAGCAGTTTCTCAGCTGTAAATGAATGGATTTTCAACAAATTCGGTTCAGGGCTGTGATCCAAAGGGAAGTTGTGAATGTGTTTTACATGGGCAAAACCACACTACATTTCCTGTCTGTTTTTGTGGGTGGTTAGTGTTGATGTCATTGTGAATCAAAAATATAGAAATTATATCTTTAAACTTGAATTTCAGAGCTGTTTTTCAATGGAATGTTTACCAGTTTTTGGCTGCCTTTTCTGCATAGTAAGAAAATTTTATCTTATAAACTTCAAAGATTTCTAGCAAGTCTGTGGGTCACTTTTACATTAACTGTGCATGGTCAAACAGGAAGTAACTTGAGTTGCAATTATGTTCCTCCTTCTCCAGACCAAAAAAGAAAAAGAAGCTTGCTTGATCATCAAGTTCTCTCTTTCCCATGTTTCTGTTTTCTTTTCTAATATTGATTATAAAAAAGTTGTACTTCAGTTGTTTGAGCAATACATGTAGTCTTACACACCTTTCTTACAGTGGTTTTTGCCATAGGGAACAAGCAATGATATATCATTTTTAGGCAATAAGAGGGATACTCACTGTCCTGGTTTTGGCCATTGTTATAGTGCTTGTTTCGATCACAAGTTTCAAGCAACAGATACAGTGATTAAGATGAAAAAAAAAGTTGTTTCGGGGCATTGTTCAGCTTAATCAGTTAATGCTCGTATAATGAACTTGACAATTTTTTAACATCTGCCAAGGACTTCCAAGATGGTAAAATATCCACTTGGCAGTATATGGTACATCATGTTTCCAAGCCATGTTGTTAAGTACACAGGCTTGATGCTGTATTGAGATGAACCATGAGTACCTTCTGGGCAGTGTTCCTTTGCATCTGGGCATTACCGGTTATTCAACGATTGTCAGGATACAGGGTGGTGAAGGTTGTGCATATATGCTAGAAATGATTGAGCCTGTACATTTTAACCCTTTGACTCCTTTACCGTGTCTGTCAGCTTCCTGTATTATCAGCTGTGATAGCAAGATAAACGCTTAACCCTTTTAACCCTCTTACCCTTTCCACCCTCTCACCCTATCCACCAATTTCCTGCAGAAACTTATCCCATTCACCCCTCACCCTATGTACAAGCTTCCCGCAGGAAGTTTATGGGTAGGGTGAGGGGGTGAAAGAGTTAATTGAAATCAGGAAAAGTTGTGAGTGCCCAAGGTACAGCTGATGGACTCATCTCTCAGGACTAAGTTAATAGCCAAAGCTACTCTATCCACACAGAACCAACATATGACAGTCACCAAAGCAAACTCCTAAAGTAGTCTACTAGAGAAGAGGGACGACCAAAGAACAAGGAGAAGACACCATCACAAACATCAAACAACCAAAGGAACTCATCAGAGAAGAGGAAAGACCAAGGGACAAAGAGAAGACACCATCATAAACAGCAATATCAAAGGGGAGAGAGAGAGAGAGAAGAGAGAGAGAAAAGAGAGAGAGAGAGAGAGAGACAATGCATGCGCTACCTCTGTCCATCTAATGATTTCATCATCTTAAAATTATATAAAAGATAAATAGCAAGATTCCTTGTACTCTCCCACAAAGCTTTGTAGGAAAAAACTCTGATCTCCACCCCCCCCCAAAAAAAAAAAGAAAAAAAAAGTTAATAGTTATAAATAGTTGGATCTTCAGTAAGCACATGCCTATAGTTATAAATAGTTGGATCTTCAGTAAGCACATGCCTATAGTTATAAATAGTTGGATCTTCAGTGTGCACTTGTCAATAGTTATAAATAGTTGGATCTTCAGTGTGCACTTGTCTATAGTTATAAATAGTTGGATCTTCAGTGTGCACATGCCTATAGTTATAAATAGTTGGATCTTCAGTGTGCACTTGTCTATAGTTATAAATAGTTGGATCTTCAGTGTGCACTTGTCAATAGTTATAAATAGTTGGATCTTCAGTGTGCACATGTCTATAGTTATAAATAGTTGGATCTTCAGTGTGCACATGCCTATAGTTATAAATAGTTGGATCTTCAGTGTGCACATGTCTATAGTTATAAATAGTTGGATGTTCAGTGTGCACTTGTCTATAGTTATAAATAGTTGGATCTTCAGTGTGCACTTGTCTATAGTTATAAATAGTTGGATCTTCAGTGTGCACTTGTCTATAGCTATAAATAGTTGGATCTTCAGTAAGCACTTGTCTATAGCTATAAATAGTTGGATGTTCAGTAAACACATGTCTATAGCTATAAATAGTTGGATGTTCAGTAAACACTTGTCTATAGCTATAAATAGTTGGATGTTCAGTAAACACATGTCTATAGTTATAAATAGTTGGATATTCAGTAAACACATGCCTATAGTTATAAATAGTTGGATCTTCAGTAAGCACTTGTCTATAGTTATAAATAGTTGGATGTTCAGTGTGCACTTGTCTATAGTTATAAATAGTTGGATCTTCAGTAAGCACTTGTCTATAGTTATAAATAGTTGGATGTTCAGTGTGCACTTGTCTATAGTTATAAATAGTTGGATCTTCAGTGTGCACTTGTCTATAGTTATAAATAGTTGGAACTTCAGTGTGCACTTGTCTATAGTTATAAATAGTTGGATCTTCAGTGTGCACTTGTCTATAGTTATAAATAGTTGGATCTTCAGTGTGCACTTGTCTATAGTTATAAATAGTTGGATCTTCAGTGTGCACTTGTCTATAGTTATAAATAGTTGGATCTTCAGTGTGCACTTGTCTATAGTTATAAATAGTTGAACTTCAGTGTGCACTTGTCTATAGTTATAAATAGTTGGATCTTCAGTGTGCACTTGTCTATAGTTATAAATAGTTGGAACTTCAGTAAACACTTGTCTATAGTTATAAATAGTTGGATCTTCAGTGTGCACTTGTCTATAGTTATAAATAGTTGGATCTTCAGTAAACACTTGTCTATAGTTATAAATAGTTGGATCTTCAGTAAACACTTGTCTATAGTTATAAATAGTTGGATCTTCAGTAAGCACATGTCTATAGTTATAAATAGTTGGAACTTCAGTAAACACTTGTCTATAGTTATAAATAGTTGGAACTTCAGTAAACACTTGTCTATAGTTATAAATAGTTGGATCTTCAGTGTTCACTTGTCTATAGTTATAAATAGTTGGATCTTCAGTAAACACTTGTATATAGTTATAAATAGTTGGATCTTCAGTAAACACATGTCTATAGTTATAAATAATTGGATCTTCAGTAAGCACATGTTTATAGTTATAAATAGTTGGAACTTCAGTAAACACTTGTCTATAGTTATAAATAGTTGGATCTTCAGTAAACACTTGTCTATAGTTATAAATAGTTGGAACTTCAGTAAGCACTTGTCTATAGTTATAAATAGTTGGATCTTCAGTGTGCACTTGTCTATAGTTATAAATAGTTGGATCTTCAGTGTGCACTTGTCTATAGTTATAAATAGTTGGATCTTCAGTGTGCACTTGTCTATAGTTATAAATAGTTGGATCTTCAGTGTGCACTTGTCTATAGTTATAAATAGTTGGATCTTCAGTGTCACTTGTCTATAGTTATAAATAGTTGGATCTTCAGTGTGCACTTGTCTATAGTTATAAATAGTTGGATCTTCAGTGTGCACTTGTCTATAGTTATAAATAGTTGGATCTTCAGTGTGCACTTGTCTATAGTTATAAATAGTTGGATCTTCAGTGTGCACTTGTCTATAGTTATAAATAGTTGGATCTTCAGTGTGCACTTGTCTATAGTTATAAATAGTTGGATCTTCAGTGTGCACTTGTCTATAGTTATAAATAGTTGGATCTTCAGTGTCACTTGTCTATAGTTATAAATAGTTGGATCTTCAGTGTGCACTTGTCTATAGTTATAAATAGTTGGATCTTCAGTGTGCACTTGTCTATAGTTATAAATAGTTGGATCTTCAGTAAGCACTTGTCTATAGTTATAAATAGTTGGATCTTCAGTAAGCACTTGTATATAGTTATAAATAGTTGGATCTTCAGTGTGCACTTGTCTATAGTTATAAATAGTTGGATCTTCAGAGTGCGCTTGTCTATAGTTATAAATATTTGGATCTTCAGTAAGCACATGCCTATAGTTATAAATAGTTGAATCTTCAGTGTGCACTTGTCTATAGTTATAAATAGTTGGATCTTCAGTGTGCACTTGTCTATAGTTATAAATAGTTGGATGTTCAGTGTGCACTTGTCTATAGTTATAAATAGTTGGATCTTCAGTGTCACTTGTCTATAGTTATAAATAGTTGGATCTTCAGTGTGCACTTGTCTATAGTTATAAATAGTTAGATCTTCAGTGTGCACTTGTCTATAGTTATAAATAGTTGGATCTTCAGTGTGCACTTGTCTATAGTTATAAATAGTTGGATCTTCAGTGTGCACTTGTCTATAGTTATAAATAGTTGGATCTTCAGTAAACACTTGTCTATAGTTATAAATAGTTGGATCTTCAGTGTGCACTTGCCTATAGTTATAAATAGTTGGATCTTCAGTGTGCACTTGTCTATAGTTATAAATAGTTGGAACTTCAATAGGCACTGCCTATAGTTATAAATAGTTGGATCTTCAGTAAACACATGTCTATAGTTATAAATAGTTGGATCTTCAGTGTGCACTTGTCTATAGTTATAAATAGTTGGAACTTCAATTAAGCACATGCCTATAGTTATAAATAGTTGGATTTTTGGAGTGCACTTGCCTTCAAGTACTTGAATATTACAGCAACATCTTACAATTCAGATGAATGTCATCAGTTAGCTGTGTAATCAGGTTGTCAAAATTCTTACTGAAAAATCTAGAGAATTAGTATGTTTTCAAGGCAGATGTGAACGTTGCCATTTTTATTTTCAACTGCCAAAAGGTGTAGGTGAGGGTTAGCAGTATGGCATTTGAAATATTTTGATTGACAGTATAGCATTTGCATTCTTCTTTGTTCCCCTAATTTATTTGGATTGTCTGGGTTGTCTGGGTTGTCTACACTGCACAGGACAAGAGACTTGTTAACTTGCTGAATGTTGGCAAGGTTTATTCCTGTGAAGGAGAGGTGAGGTGTTACAACAGAATGCATTTGAGTTCACATACTGCACAGATAATATATGACAGTTCACGTACTGCACAGATAATATATGACTGTGATTTTAAATTTTGAACAGTGTGTGTGTGTGTGTGCGCATGCGCGCGTGCATGCATCCGTGCATGTGCGAACACGAGTGTGCATTTGCACCAAGTGTATGAATAACATATCTTTGTACATAATGTATGTGTGTTTTGTAGTTAAGTGGTGTAGTGAAATATCTCACTGATCAATTGATTTTAGCTATTGTATTTAAAAAGTTTTGATAATTGAGTTTTCTGTTTTGTTGTGGAAATTTGTGTAGCAGAATATCCCACCAATTGATCAATTTATCATTGTTGTTGAAAACATAACTTAGAAGGACATGTTGCTGTTAAATGTGTTAACATATTGCCATGCTCTTTTTGTCTTTTCTCTCCACGTTTGCTGTTTACATATGTACATCATTTGTCATGCTCTTATTTTGCTCCACTGCAGTTGGGTTCATGTAATATGCCGTCTTTGGTCTGAACAAAATTGGAATATTCAGTGTGTGTGGATGTGTATGTGTGCATGTCTGTGTGTGTGTGCATTTCTGATCATGTGCTTGCATGTGCAAAAACAATGTCTTCTTTAAACAAAATGAAGGAAAAGGCTCTCTTGTGATACCATATCTTGCCACAGATGTTTCAGGGCGTGAAAAGGTTAATTGATATGGTGTTGATTAGTGACAGATGCTTCAGGGCATGAAAAGGTTAATTGGTATGGTGTTGAATAGTGACAGATGTTTCAGGCTGTGAAAAGGTTAATTGGTATGGCGTTGATTAGTGTGCTTGAAATACTTTGTGACTTGCATTTCATTTATGCATATACATGAAAGTGAGTGTGTGGATTGCTGTTAAAATGCTGAGCACTTTTTTTTTTTGTTGTATTTTTTTTTGGTTTGTAGTAAAAAGAAAAATTTCAGTGGATTAGAAACTATTCACAGCATGATTGCTGCCACAACTGTTTGTGAAAGATGGGAGATTTCAGTTCAGTATTGATCCGTAAGGTGCTGAAAGATTTCATGCATGCAAGTCTAAACTCTATGACGAAATTTCATTCGCTTTGGGTGGAATGTTATATAAACTTTTAGGTGCTTCTGAATTACCCTGAAAATTTTAATACAACTTGCAACTTTTATAAGCTTTAAGATTTTGATCCCATGCAGTTTGAGGAGAGATTTGCATCAGTGTTGAATCTTTGATGCTGTTTATTTCAGTGAGGGAGAAATGATGGTTACCACCTGCATAATGCTGACCCAAGAGAATTTTGAGTCTCTTGCATCTCACTCCCACCTAATGTAGAATTATGGGGGGAAAACTGTACCTTTTATCCTGTGCAGTGTTAGTTATTGGCATCACTTGCTTACACACAGGGTGTACACATTGTTTTGACCTTTTTTTTTTATATAGATTATGAAGATTTTCTTTCCATTGTGAAATATTTTATCCCCGGAAATTTTTTTTTTTACTTCCACAGAGATTGTGCAGTTAGCTGTTCAGTGATTGCATACAAAAATCATAGTAAAGAATGTATTTAAATCATGGGGAGTTCTAAGTAAATGCCAAAGGCTTGCTTAACCCCCTGGCACGATACATAATTAAAAGTAGGACAATGGCATAAAATCACGGGAGCCAATTTGTCAATGGATACTAATTGTTTTTAATTTTTTGCTGCTCTCGTGTTAACATTTTCTACTAAAGTATACATATATTTAGAAAGGATTTAGAAATCCTGATCTGCACAATAGAACTAAAATGTATGCCTGTTTGCAGGAGGAAGTCAAATTACAGAGTGTTAGAATAATAAACACATCCGCACACATGTGATGAGAAGTACAATGTAAACAAACCAAACTGAATGCCAGTCCGCATTCAGTCAACGACTGATGTGCTGAAAATACCCTTCATCTTGTGCTCGAACTTCTCTTTTTCATTTAGATCCAAAAGCAAAGCCATATTTACCTCGTAATCATTACTGTCAACAAGAGTCCCAACTTGTCAAACTCAGTCCGTCCCAATCTCACTCATTTTTGTGCAAGAACTTGTAGAAATCAGTCGAAGAACAGCAAAATGGCGACCGCTATGACATGGAGAAGGCAGAGCAATGCAAAAGAATCCGTTCTGATTGGTCCATTTGTATTCGCTTTATAGATCAGACAGTATTCAGCGGGAGATACGAATGAAGCCATGATTGTGGCTCATCATGTTTGAACGGTAAAGCCACAGTCATGCTGAGCGGGTTAAAACATGGAGTCGGGTGCATCATTTCTTTTCCCCATGTAAACGTGTTTGTTTCTGTAATTCAGACTGAAATAATTTGTCTTTCATTGTTGCATCAAAATATGTTTGTCATACATTGCCCTACAGCACCCCAGTCTCCTCATATAGTGACTGATTCTTTTGACATGTACTGTTGCTTTTTTTTCTGTTTTCAAGGTAGTCTTTCTGTTGGGTTAATGTGATTCAGTGTCTTTTCTTTAAACTCCCTTTCTGGGATGTTTATATTAATGTACATGTTATAGACGATTTCCAAATAAAATGCTTTAACCTGTCTTACAGACATTGTCCAAAAGGTGCTCAAACAAGGTGTGTTATAATTGTGAGACGAGACTTTGTACACTTATATTGATGAAGCGTAAGTATTACATCTTTTCTGTTGATTCCTTTTCACATCCTTTTTGTTGATGCCTTTATGACAAAGGTGGGGTGTTAATGTATGTTTGGAATGAATGAATGATTGTTTTCCAGCAGAGACAGTAACATTACATGATAAAGTTTGGTAAATTATATGTGTCTGCTGGTGCAGATTGTTCGTCTTTGACCAGTTTAGTAAGCTCGTAATATTATGCAGATTTGCCATTATCATTTTGGATCTTATCCATCATGTGACATGTGTGGCATCAATGCATATGGAATTCATTTTGGGCAGGGAGATGCCATCTTGAGAAACTGAAACAAACCCGCACAATGAAACTGTATTTAACCCTCTGACTCCCTCACCCTGTCCACCAGTATCTTGCATTGTCAATGCCAGCAAAGCTTAACCTTTCATTCCCTCACCCTATCCACCAGCTTCCTGCAGATGGTGGATAGGGTGCGGGAGTGAAAGGGTTAAGTTAGTGCCCTTTGATTTTTTTTGTAAAGTTTTATACAGAGATGGCATCACAATTTCTTTCTTTTTTTTTTTCATACAGCACCACACAATTATGATCTTTTTTACCTGTATTATTGAAATCATTGCCTTGTTGACTCTTTGTTTTGTAGATGGAGCATATTACATAACCTTGTAGTTAAAAGTATTTGGATCTTTTGATAAAGGAAATTATTCACAGGCTGATAAACAGTCATGTTTTGTACATATTTGGAGAAACCTTGTTTTAGAACAAAAGGACACTTACCTGTCTTCACACCAGTAACACTTTGAACTAATTTCTCAAATTTTTTTTTTTTTTTTTTTTTGGTCATCATCAAAAATAATTTGAATAGTTTTTATTTTGTTTTGTCTTATATATCAGTGTGTTAACAGCATGTGGTCAGGGTCATTTAACAGTTAAACAGACATTAAAACAACCAAATACACTAGAGTCCATAGAAAGTGGAACACACATTCAGGGAGATAGGTTTGTAGGGAATGGATAAGTTGGAACCTGGACTGTTGATGTACACAGAGAAATTGTTTATAAAGAACGATGATAGTGAACAGATTTTTTTTTTTTTTGGTTAAAAGGTTTATTGACTAAACTAGAAACTGATACCATGGAAGTTTACGAATCAGTCAATCACCCCAAAATCCAGTGACTGGGTAGGGTCAGAAACAGGCGGTAGATGATATATAATACTAAAATGTTCCAAAACAAGTGTGACTGCCCGCGCCCAAGCAAACACAAACCAGAAGAACAAGAAAATCAATATAAGCGTGTATCCAACGAGACAAAACAAAACAAGCGCAAATTTTCGGCCAACTAGCCTTTGTCAAGCGCGAACGCACAGTCACAAACAGATCACAGACACCAAACAATGGATAATAAAAACGGGACTAAAAACTTCCCTGCTGCCTCGTCCAGTGGGTAAGAAATGGAAACTGTTGGCAATTACATAGAAGGCAAAGGTTGTCCCATAACCCTGCAGTGATAGGGACCTCAGCTTTTCTTGTGGCCAGCATTGTGAAGGCATTGTCCATCTCCTGTCCTTCATGGCTTTTACTTTCCCCAGTTCTGAAGTGGGACAGGTACCCTGTTTTCAGCTGGGTAAACTTGAGGTTGCAAACAGAAGTTTTTCTCAGGCCAGTATCAAACTTATGCAGACGTGTGCAGGCCGATCAAAGGCAGGTCTACCTCTGTGCCAACCAGGCCGCTGACTTGCATAATGGCATGCTCACATTATTTCATGGCTCCTTGTAATAAGGGTACTCTGTTGTTTGGCCTGCACATCTAGGGAGTCAGGTTTGAAGTGGGTTTAATATTAATGGTAGAAAATTCAAGATGTGTTCATTTGTCTACTTTGTTAACTGCTCAGAAGTAGCATTTTCCTTGGTTGTTGTATGATTAATTTTTTTTTTTGGGGGGGGGGGAGGGGGGGGCACCTGTTACAAAAGATACCATGTGAAATTCAGGCTGCTCTCCCAGGAGAAAGTTGTCATATTTTTTAGTTAATTAAAAAAAAAAAATCTGTCTGCAGCAATTTTTGCTCAGCAATGAAAGTATATTCATCTACATAAATTTCACCAGGGATAACTTCTTTGGTGCTGTGAGTTCTCTAACATACGTGGACTTGGCTTATCGTTTTATCCAAATGATGTGCAGAAAAGAAACAAAACACGGGGACACTCTTATTTTGTAACATACATCTTGGAGAGTTTTTCTTGGTATTTTCTTTCTTTTTTGCCACAATGGATTTACTGACTCACATGTTAAAAATTTCAATTTAATGTTTGTGCCATTGTTGTTGCTTACTATGTCTTTCTGCATTTCTAATAAATCTGCTCATTGTTTTGAGGTTGTGTTCATATTTGTAATGTTCAGGCTTGTCCAGGCATACCATTGAACATATGTGCTCATCTTTTCATATCTTTGGTGTTACCAAAAACAAAAACCACCAAAAAGAATACCAAAATATTTCCATGGTATATAAACAGAGGTGTACATTTTCTTGTACATATATATCGATGCTTTTTTATGCTTTTTGTTGTTGTTGTTGTTTATTAATTTTATATCTCTTATTTTACAGTTCTATCAGCGTGTGTACAACGAATTGCAAAACATCACAGTGAGGTGACTTTGGCGCAACTGTGTTATTTTTGTTTTAAACGCAACACATGTAATGCCTGGATTCTTAGTTTGATCTCAACTCTATTGTTAATCATTTGATTGATTGTCTGGTGTCACAGTAACTCTATTGTTAATCATTTGATTGTGTCTGGTGTCACAGTAACTCTGTTGTTAATCATTTGATTGATTGTCTGGTGTCACAGTAACTCTATTGTTAATCATTTGATTGTCTGGTGTCACAGTAACTCATTGTTAATCATTTGATTGATTGTCTGGTGTCACAGTAACTCTATTGTTAATCATTTGATTGTCTGGTGTCACAGTAACTCTATTGTTAATCATTGTTGATTGTCTGGTGTCACAGTAACTCTATTGTTAATCATTTTGTCTGGTGTCACAGTAACTCTATTGTTAATCATTTGATTGATTGTCTGGTGTCACAGTAACTCTATTGTTAATCATTGTTGATTGTCTGGTGTCACAGTAACTCTATTGTTAATCATTTGATTGATTGTCTGGTGTCACAGTAACTCCATTGTTAATCATTTGATTGATTGTCTTGTGTCACAGTAACTCTATTGTTAATCATTTGATTGTCTGGTGTCACAGTAACTCTATTGTTAATCATTTGACTGATTGTCTGGTGTCACAGTAACTCTATTGTTAATCATTTGATTGATTATCTGGTGTCTCTGTAAATAGGCAGGTGGGGTCTAAGTGTGCCAGATTGTAACATTGTATTTGGGGTGACAAAATGTATTTGGGTGATTAATTGTGTCCTGTCAAAACTATGAAAGTTAACCCGTGATTCCTGCACCCTGTCCACCAACTGCAAAAAATTAACCCTTTGACTCCCTCACCCTGTCCACCAGCTTCCTGCAGGAAGCTGGTGGACAGGGTGAGGGAGTCAAAGGTTAAGTTTTTGCTTTGCTAGCATGGTTGACAGTGCAGGATGCTGGTGGACAGGGTTCAGGGAGTCAAAGGGTTAAGTAGGTAGTAGTGTTTCCATGCCTCTGTTCCTTTTGTGTTTTATGAGGTGTCCTGAGACTGATCAAGATTATTTGACAATAGCTGTGCAGTTAGATCAACAAATATGGGCCTTTTTCAATAACTTTATTTTAGTCTGATGAGAAGTACAAACATGAACAACAGAAATCTTCAGTGCACACACACACACACTCTCTTTTGAGTTCCCACCATCCCTTGTTCATTTAACCCTTTGACTACCGCACCATGTCCACCATGCAACATCCTGCATTGTCAGCCATGCTAACAAAGCAAAAAGTCAACCCTTTGACTCCATCACCCTATCCACCAACTTCCTGCAGGAAACTGGTGGATAGGGTTAGGGAGTCCAAGGGTTAACTTTTTGCCGTTGGTGGATAGACATTAAACCTGTGTAAAACACACCCTCATTGTATTTATAAATGTAGCATGAACAAGTCATAACTGATTGAACATTTGTAACCAAGTTTGTAGTGGACAAAAGGGATAAATTTGATAATTGGCTGATGATGGAGCGGTTGACAAGATTAAATATGCATGTTTGTGGTTGGTGTTATAATACAACTGTTTCTTACCCATGTGGGAGTGGATTTCAACACCAAAAAATATTGTTTAAAGTGCATTGAAATAGGGAACTCTGTCAAGATATCTTTCCAGGGAACTCGCTCTCTGATATCATCCTTCAATTTTCATTCATTTGAATTGTATTTTGTATTTTCTGGGCTTTGAAAAACAACCAGTTTCTTTTTAACCAAAATGTTTTACTGTTATTTTGTTAACAGTTTTGTGTGTGTGTGCGTACAAATTTTCATAATTTATTTTTACTTCGATCATTCCAGGTGCAACTTGTATATATATATACAATATGAATATGATTATTTACACTGTATTATACAGCATGTGTACTTAGTATAATTTATACATTCTTGTCGTTCTGTGATGATCGTATGGGGTTTTGTATTCTTTGGAGTTGGTAGCAGAAGAGCAATTTAATTTTGATACAAAGTCGAGTGTTAGGTCATTATGATTCATATCTCACATGGCGTATAAGATTGCTTGTTAATTTATTTTCATTTGTTTTTCTTGTAGCGGCTGTTCACAAGCGTGCTTTTAGACAAAAGATTTCATGTTTTAGTTTCATGTTTAACAATTTCTGTTGTTTTTACATTTTTTCCCTTATATTCCCAGTGTGTTTTCTACAGTTTATCATAACTTTAATTTAGCGTTTAATATATTCTTGTTTCTTGATGTGATAATTGTAATACTGATTATGTATATTGTGTAGAAACTTTAACATTTTGCCAAGAGCATCTATAGTACAATATGTAGGCATCAAAATTATACACACACAACAAAACAAAAATGACAAAAACCATCAAGTTTTGTCACTCCAGTGTATTGTCATACATTTCATGTGAATGCATATTATTCAGATATGGGACCTCCAGTAGCCTACCAAATGTTCAATAGATTGATTGTTTCAGCATATTGCAAGTTATTTGTGAGAAGCTTTCATTGGAAAAAAAAAATTGTTCAGAGTAATGCAAGAGACTATGATCACTTTTTTTTTTTTTTGAAAGACAATTTGTCATCATTATCATATGCCTTGCCACTGGTGTCAGCAGTCATGGCTCTCCATACGGATGTCTTTTGTCACTTAACCCTTTGACTCCCACACCTATCCACCACAGCAAAAACTTAACCCTTTGATTCCCTCATCCTTGCCACCAGCTTCCTGTGTAAAGCTGGTGGAAAGGGTGAGGGAATCAAAGGGTTAAGTTTTTGCTTTGCTAGCATAGTTGGCAATACAGAATGCTAGAGGACATGGTGCAGGAGCCAAAGGGTTAAGGTATCTCTTACCCGTCTTTTCTTCACCCACTGTGCAAAATTGTCTAATATTTTTTCCCTGGATCTGCCTGGTGCTTTTTCCCTCTAGCTGTCCTGTTTGACTAGGTGCTCAGATATCGGATTTCAGGTGCTCATAAAATGTCATAAATATTGCATTTTCTTTATCTTCTTCATTTTGTTCTTTTTATGTTTGCTGCTCTCAAAATTGTCTCATTTGTTTTCTTTGCTGTTCATGGAATTCTTAACTTTCTTCTTAGAAACCACATTTCAGATGCCTCGATCTTGTTTTGACGTTGTGTGTTGATTATCCAAGTCTTGCAGCTATACAGTAGCGCTGGTTCTATATAACACTGAAAAGCTCTCTTCCTGATGTCCGTTGATAGGCATTTGTTTGTAAGAATGCTTTTCATTTTCTGGAATGCTGTTTTACATGTAGCCTGGACAGTTCTGCTGGGTATTTCCAGTGTACATCTGCTGTCTGATGAGATGACTGTTCCCAGATATTTAAACTTTTCATCTTGTTGTAATGTTATGCCATTTGCTGTAACTTTACATGAGAGGATTTTTTGTTTTTTACTGATCACCATGACTTCTTGCTGTTTAGCCCCAACCCTTTATTTCTGCTTTATATTATATTTACAAGATTTCGTAGGTCTTTTTATCTGCAGTTAGAACGACGTTATCTGTATGATGAAGATGATTATTTTTCTTCCATTGTTTATCCCAGGGCATTTTTCTAGTTTCCTTGTGATGGTTTCACTATGAAATGAAAACAAATCTGGTGACAGAACACACCCATGTCTAACACCACTTTAGAGATTTTGGAAAGAGCTTTTATTGTTTTCTACTCTCATTGTTGCTGCTTGTTCCCAATACATATTCCTTATTATTCTTGTATGTTTTCCATCAGTATTGAGCTTTATCAGTCGGTTGATGAATTCCTCGTCTTACCTGATCAAAATATAGATCCTTATTCAACTCGATCTGTCTGTGAAAATTCGTTGGATATATGTGGTAGTAACAGTTCCTTTCCCTTCAACAAATCTGCATTGTTCTGCTTTTTATGGTTTGATTCTATTCTTTGTCTTCATCATGATCATTCTTAACAGAATCTTTGTCACATGACTCTTCAGGCTGATTGTATGATGGAGTTCGTGTATTATAGTCCCTGCTTTTTTGGGAAGTGCAATGATAATTGACTTTAACAAAATCTGTGGAGATGTTTCCAGTGTCATAAATTTCATTTCAGGAAGACTGTTACATTTTCAGTACCAAATTCATCAAGAGCCTCGGCATTTCTGTATCTACTTAGGTTTGAAATCATTCCTCCCAATACAATTTACAAAGCTTTAATGACAAAAACCTCCCCAGTTTTCATAAATCATATACTTCTCTGTGCCGATTCTGAATGGTCTTTCATCACGTGATGTACAATTTTAGTGATGTACAATTTTTTTAAAGTCAATTTCTTTGGCTTCCAGCAAATTTTGGAGAGGGAGTTTGAAGTGTACCTTCTTTTGTGTCTGAAGAAGATGCAATGTTGTACAAGTAAGCAAAGCAACATGTCCCAGTCATAGGCTTTCCTTCAGAGTACAATCAGTCTAATTTGTGGAACTAGTGTCTAAACTTTCTTTCAGGGAGGAACAATCTTTGTGGAAAACTGTGTGCCCCAGTTTGTAGACTTTCCCTCATATTACCGACAGTCTATTTCTGTTGAATATAATATATAATGTATTGATTTTAAGGTTTGTGTGTGTGTGTGTGTTTTTTTAATCAAATTTTCTGTTTGTATGTTAATTCTGGAAGCTTCAAAGAAGAGTATCCACATTAAATGGTAGGACAGAAAATCTAGCAGAATTTGTGTACTTCAGTGTCCAGTGAATTAGCCTTTATCTCTTTTACACAGTATCTCTTTTACACAGTCTTCTGATGTTGTTTCTGTGGTCTTTTGCATAGAGACATCTATGTTTTTTTTTTTCTTCATCACACTGTCCATAGTTAGACTGAGATAATTTTTAAATGGTTAGTAATATTCACAAAATTCCTTTTTTCTTGATAAAATGAGAAATAACCCTGTTTGGAAAATGTGTTCAACAATAGATTCCCCACCCCATACACTGGGTTTCATGTTTAAATTCTGTGAAGAAACCATGTCGGTGACATTCTTTTAGAGTACACTAGCACATTTGTAGAGAGATAATTCTGATTTTCACCTTAACAGAATGACACATTTTCAGATGCTTGAGATCTTCAGTAACACAATATGTGTTGTAGATTTGTGGTTGAATGTTCTTTCCTGTGTATGTGAAGTCCTTTCCCCACTCACTCCATCTTAGAAGCTATTTGTACTAATTCTGACATCCATCCCTACCCCCACCTCGGATCATATTAAGAGTGGATTATTATTCCAAGACTTCTTTATGTATTACATTTCGTTTGAGATAAATAGCCTGGATTTGTTGAAGATGCATCTGTCAACACTTTAGGTGTCTTCCTTGACATTTTGACTTCAGACATAGACATTTCAACAACCTCTCACTTACCAGGATTTCCTTTTCAAGTCAGAAGATGTATCAAAAGAAAGATTGTTGACCTTTGATATTTTCTTGTAAGTTTTTTCAATATTACATTTTGACAGGGTCTCTGTTTCTTTTATTTCAGAAGATATATTGGCTGTTCTGTTTTATTTTTCAGGTATTGCTCTCCACATATTTTGTCAAAGTGATTTATAATCATTGAAGATGAGTACTGTTATGATTCATAAGACGTTGATTGCAGATTCTTATTTACAAATATTTGAAAGAAATCCAGTTATCTTGCTAAATTTGTCAGTTGTTTAGACAAGCTTCTGACTAAAGAGCCTTCGTCAGGTGCCCTCTGCATTTTTGTGAGGCTGTCAACTGAAAGCTTGTCAAGAATGAAATGTCAGATTCTGCATGTTAATTGTTTTCTTCAGATGTTCAATATTTTGTAAAAGGTAAAATAAGTTACTGTTAGCACACTAATTATTCAAATACTTGGGCAAATTGTTAGTCTGTGTACTATGTTGTCTGGAACACGGCTGCATTAAAAATTTGTTCACTACATTTCTATGCAGGTTTGTGGACTAAATGTGCTGAAATGGACTGGCTGGAAGTGAAAGGAATGCCTAAAAGCCTAAGGCTTACATAAGAATTACCTTGGGGAAAACATCCACAAACTCCTTACATAATAGCCTCTCCATTTCATTATGACCTAGATTTTTCCAGGGCTGAAAAAGTTCCTTGTCTGGGCGGAATTCTGCGATTTCAGTTTGTCAACAACAACAAAAAATTACAAAAGGAGCAAGGCATCAGTGATCGGCTTGCAAGCGTTCAAAGCAACAGCGCGCAAGTTATGGCCCCGGATTTGCCCCCGGACCCCCCTGGTTTCAGTGTTGTTTTCCTCCTCCTGTTTTAAGCCCCGTTTTTCCCTAAATGATAATTAGAGTCGGCAATTGTCCTTGAAATCAAATGTAAGGTCTGCTGTAACCAGTGAATCAGACACACCCATTTTGATGTGAAAACATTTAGAAAACGTCTAAAACTAGGGGATGTTTCAGTTCAGAGAAACCTGAATGCAAGAGGATTAAGAGAAGACATCAGTATTGTAGAACCACACACAAGAAAATGAAACACAATATAAAGATAATAAATTCATTTTAATTCAGGCTCCTGGAACTGGAGGGTATAAAGCATTCTATCAACAAACACATTTTTTGTCTGCTACATATCAGATCTTTCCAGTATGTCAAAGGTTAAGTGGAACATCAACACACATACATCCATTCCCATTACAAACACATACAAAATAAACATTCATGAACTTTCAACACGAGTGCACTCAATTGCTGAATTAAAATTAAAATTAAAAAAAAAAGTTCTCTCAACAACTGACACTAAACTGTTGTATGCAGGAAATACTCTCTTAAAGAGATTGCCAAATCCTACAGTCAGCAGGATTTAACAAAGAAGAATCTGAATATCCTTCACATCTTTTAGATTGCACCTGGCCTGGATGAATGTCCAATGGCAATGGACAGATGTGGTTATCCTGTTGCACTAACACTTGTACTAAAGCACAAGTAGGATTACAGTGTTAAAACAAGAGCATGATCACCATTATGTATATAACTGTTATGTATACAAAGTATGAACAAAATTTGGAGAATGTCTTTCCAAACTGCTCAGCTGGAAATAAATGTTGACAGAGTAAATCTGAATCCTCAGACACAAACATGACAAATTACTTGCAGCCTGAACATAACCATAAGAACTCTACATGAGGAAGTGCTGGCTACTCTGTTCTCATTAAGGACCATGCTAAGTATGAATAATTACAGCATTATCTCCCTAAAAATGTTTTAACCATGCCATACACTCAAGCTGCAATCATTCCACAGACTTGCAAGAACATTTTAAGTCATGTCTTGGAATCACATTTGAAAGTGCACGCACAGAAACCCATTCAATGATAATAATTTGATCAGGTAAGCATTGGACTTGAGGTCAAACAGATTTGAAGTTCAGCCCACAACAGTTTTCTTATCAGAAAGCAAAGTCACCATGTAATTACTTCCGCAGCCCCATGTATAGAGCAGTAGGAGAAACTAGAACCGAGATCAGCACAACAGCAGTAAATGAAGGGTCACAAAACCAAAATGGATATGGAAGTAATGAACACATGGAAATCATATCTTCTTCAAAACTGTGTAACTGGGCTATAGTCTACATTACGATTGCACCCTGGTAATCACCAAGTCTGATATACTGCACCATAACAGGGTGATAAAACGATTGTGAGCAACATCAGCAAAGAAGGATCCATCAAGTAACTGACTTCTGTGGTCCCAGTAGAAAAAAAACCTTGTTTTGGCTGATGGAAAATCGTACATTCGCACACAAATCACTCATGATAATTAACAGAAAAGAATCACACCCCAATAACTTCCAGTCAAACCATTAACCACCATGACGTGACAACCAACAATAAGTTGTCTATGATCTTTTATTAAAAGTAATGTGTCTGCTTTCCTAATGATCCAGTTACACACATGCTTTGTCTCTGTCCTTAGCTATAATTTTGATAGTAAACCCCCCCAAAAAGTACACATACACATAAACAAAAAGTGCACACACAAACAAAATGTACTTATTGCAAACAAAAATAATCCAACATTATCATTTGAGCAGCTCCAAGTCATTTACACAGGCATGCCTTCCGTATGAACCTCAAAAACTGATAAATATGAGGGAAACAAAATGGGAAATAATTTTATAACATTCACAAAGACAAACAATAAGTTAAATGCTAGAGGGAAAAAAATCACACAGATGTTATTCTATTTCTTGCATTTGAATCAATGCAATAATTAAGCAGCTGTACTTGATCAAAAGGGTGAAAATGGGAAATCTGATGTATAAGTCTGCATGCGTGCATGTCAATCACAGCTGTTTCTCTGTCAGCAATACCTGCAGAATATGAAATAAGCATTCAGGGTCCCTTGTGCATGCAATTCTCTTGTGCCAAGGCTTACCAATCCAAATACACCAACAACTATGTGTTTCTCATATGCCAAGACTTAGCATTTCCCTTATAAATCCACATACTCCAACAACAAAAACTATGCCTACATTTATATCACTACTTTTTGGGTCTTGCATTTCTATTAACTACATTATTTTCCACATTTACAAGCACTACTTAAAAATATTTCAATACTCACAAATGACCAACACAAATTATAAACTCAAATCTGACATACAAGAGACAGGCATGAGGTACCCAACACTGGCAGTAAAAAATACACAAACATCTCCTGAGTATAACAAAAGCAGGATCAGAGGTAACCAAGCAGCTGGACAACCAATTATATAGAGTACGCACCTGGCAGGCAGAATAGGGCAGCTGGGATTAAAGAGCAATTCACCTTTAACAAAAGCATATCAAACAAAAGCCAATAATTAACTTTCAAGAAACCTCAACAGTTTTGCTAATAGTAATACAGTGTATACATAGATCGCTATATTCCAATATCACCTTCTCACGTGTTCACAAGCAATGCTTACAAACATGCGTTCTTTCATGGCAGAATCAGTTACAAGAGGACATAACTCGTGATGAATTGCTGCATGGTCTTGTCCTTTCCACTGTGAGGACATTATTATATGGTCTCTCTTACAAAATAGAATTACTTCATCTGAAAACAAATGGATGTTGAATCTTCTTTAAAAAAAATTACTGTTCACATACTTGCAGGTCCAGTACTTTCATAAGGCAACACTGACATGGACTGACGTGACATGGCAGAAAATGGTGCTATACCAAAAACATACTGGGGACACAACACTGTACAAAGGAAACAAAAACACAGTACCAAAATTACAAAATTATCCAACTCCAGGTCTGTGAGAAACGATCCTTCAAAAAAAGTGAAACAATCCTTATGGATTTCAAACTGAGTATTGTGCTACATTACCCTGTTTTACAGAATATTTTTGCAGATTCCAGACCCATTCACAATGACACATGAAAGTTAAAAACATGAAAGATCATATATATTAATTTCAAGTACCCACTACGCAAACATACTGGTGAATCCCTACCTCTGTACCAAACATTTACTTTTCTAATCCCTACAATACACATACACCTTTTCATTCTGGTGAAGCTGAATCTCTCTGTGGCCCAGACTGTTTTATGAAAATCCCCAATCTGCTGTAAATGGCTTCTTCAGCCCCAAGCAAAATGTTATAAAGAATCCAATGTTTACAACAGCACACCACAGCAACAAAACAAAACCTAAATATTTTCAGACCCTTAAAGGAATCGTTGAAGACTCGTAAACTTTTCGCAGGCTGTGCATAAAACAGCTTTTCCACTAAGAAGACATGAAATTCAAAACAGATAGATATCATCTGTCTGCTAAGGATCACACAGAAGACAAAAGAAACATTCAACAACTTCATTGTGACAGGAAAGAGATGAAAGGGTGGGGTGTGGGGGACTGTTAACGTTCATGTTCCGAACAGTTCTACTCCATTAGCTTGGCAGACTGTACTACCACTGTGTCTGTAATATTTTCATCAGAACAACTTTTTCATGAGAATTATGTTTTTCAAAAATTCACTTTGATAAACAGAAGGTAACAAATTAATGAGCATTTCATTTTCCCTTCAGATTTTCACTGGTTAAGAATAAAAGGAGTTCTTGCAATAATAAAAACTGAAAAACAATCTCTTCCTTTCTGTTCAATCTTAATTATGCATATCAGCTCCAACGCAAGATGCATGTATGGAAACGACACAATCAGATTTGATTACAATTATTTGATCTTGGTTGTGACTGACTAATTAACTGTAAGTAAATGAGACATTCAAGTTTCAATCAGAAAACTAACGAACAAACCCCTGGGCAAAAAAAAGTCACTGTTACAAACATGTCCAACTGAGATTTAAATGATTCCATTTCTGTTTCAGAAAAAAAAATGCGACTGAAAACTACAGAATAGCCATTTTCACAAAAATCCACAACTGAGGATTTCAAAGATTTTGAATCAGAGAACACATGACAAACCGCAGATTTCAGACCATTAATAACATGTTACGTCCTCATGAACAAACAACACAGACAGTATACAACACATCCAAAAGATTATTTTATTCCAAATTTTACTCATGCATATTTTCTTTCCTCTTTCACTCGATGCAATCTCACAGTCAATTTCCTTATACTCCATATAGCAGAAAACATCTTTTCTGGGCCACAAAGAACTGTTGAACATGTAATGTATCCTTACTGTGTTAATGTTTACACATACACTCCAAATAACAAGTTATTTGTTTTGTAATGATAAATAATAATGGGAGAAAAAAAAAAGACTTTCTTCACATGAGTTCTTAAAGGTAGATTTTCTGGCATGGATGACTGAAACAAGTGTTTGGCAGTTCTAACAACGGGGAATTACCTTAAGCAGGTTATGATGAAAATATATCAACAGGTTCCAGTCCTGACCAAAGTAACAGTATGCACAAAGGTAGAAGAAAGCATGATGAATGCTGCACTGCCACCTATTTTCAAAACAATCCAAACGCACCATGGACCTCCTTTCTCTGCCCTCACCGCATGTCCTTCATGCTGATGGACTTGCCAAAAATGCTGCTGAGTTGCGATTCATACTCATTAATGTTACGCTTCAGGACATCCATGCAGGGACCCATCAGGCGCTCAAAGGCATGCACGTCCAGAACTGAAACAGAAGACAACCAGAAATTCTGTGAAAAAAGAAGTTACAAAAATGACAATCTGACATCACGCAAAACTGGATACCCATTTGTCAGTCAGAGATTACAAACAACACAGATTTCCAGTCTCCTTTACAAAATACAAAATATAATTCAGCGCAACATGACAAAAACACTCAGTGCATGCATGTTTGAGTATTTCTTGGGAGTTAAGACAGATCTGATGTGGCTTATTAAATGCAGTCATTTGATAATTTCCCCTTTATCAATGAACCAAAGATCACATTTATAATAAACGAAATGTGTTAATTTTTTTTTTTTATTAAAGTAAAATTTTAACTGTCTACCTGATTGTTATATGATTGTAAATACTGTACTGTTATCAATTCATCTATGGTGCCAAGTTTAATTCTGATGTGTACATAACTGAAGCTACCCATTTATTATTCATTTGTTTTCTCTTTACAGTTTTTGTCTTTTGTTGTCACTGCCATTGGTAGTGTGTTTTTCTTATTTATTAGAGTGTGTTCATCTGATTTCTTCCTGGATGCTTTTTCTTTACTAGTGGATGCTGTATACATATTACATAACAATATTTGATATGTTTGGAAAAAAAATGCATCTTACCAGCACATTTCACCGTTCCCAGTGCATAAGCTGAAGCAGCCCTGGGTTGGTGTGTGACCAAGGCCAACTCTGAAGAAACATTTGACATAATGCATTATAAATTTTATCAATGGTTCTGTTGTACTTTTTCAAACAAATGCTATCAATCAGGGTAAAAAATTTTACTGTGGAAGTATGCCAAACTATTTATCACATAAAATAACAACACTAACCTAACCCGACACTCGCGGTGCTTTACAAAAAGAAAAAATGTAGGCCTATGAACAGAAATGTGTAATTACAACGTAGAAAGCACAACCATTTTACATACATTATTAACATTCTATCAACACCAACACAAGTAACTGTAGTATGGCTGACTGGAGAATAATAGGAAAGAAGAGGAATGATGTATTTTGGGACCATTTAACCCTTTGACTCCCTTACCCTATCCACCAATTGCAAAAACTTAACCGACTCCTCACTCTATCCACCAGCTTCCTGCAGGCAGGAAGCTAGAGGATAGGATGAGGGAGTCAAAGGGTTAAGTTTTTGCTTTGTTAGCATGGTTGATAATACAGGATGCTGGTGGACAGGGTGTGGGAGTCAAAGAGTTAAGTAAAGGAGAATGTTTCAGTATTTGATGAAGGATCCAATACAGCCTAAACAAAGGGAATAACCTTTTTTTTTTGGTGGGGGGAGGGGGGGGGGGAGGGTGTGTTAATTCCGAATAATATGTCAAAATGGGGTGATGTGTGCAGAATGACAAACGGATTGAAAAGTATGGGATAGAGTGTAGACATCAAATCAGAAAGACATCTCAGACTTGCACAATTCAATCTCAGATCTGTAGCAATCAGTCCCTGAAAAAATTCCACAGATTTTTACATGTATCCTGCATTCTGTGTGTGTGTGTGTGTGTGTGTGTGTGTGTGTGTGTGTGTGTGTGTGTGTGTGTGTGTGTTTATGTGTGTGTGTTTTGTGTTGTGTGCCTGTGTGTTCTGTGTGTGGTGTGTGTGTGTGTGTGGTGTGTGTGTGTGTGTGTGTGTGTGTGTGTGTGTGTGTGTGTAGTGTGGTGTGTTGTGTTTGTATGTCTGTGTGTGTGTTTATGTGTGAGCTGAGATGAGGATGCTTGTAGGTGTGTGCTGATGTGTACTGCTGGTTCAGCAGTGTGTGTGTTTTGTTGTGTTGTGTGTGTGTAGTGTGATGTTGTGTGTGTGTGTGTTATGTGTGAGTCGATGTGGTGATGATGTGTGTAAGGTCAAACATGCCTAGAGAGTGATCTGGTTCAGCAGTGGTGGCTGGGTGGTGTGGTGTGCTTGTGTGTGTGTGTATGGTGATTGTGTGTGTTGTGTTGGTGTAGGCACACCTGAGTGCTGTACATGTGCGTGCGTGCATTTTGTTCTGTTCCTGTGTAAAGCGCAACGCTGCTTTTGAATGGACGTTTGTGTGCTATAGAAAGTGAAATTTTAATGACTTTTTTTAATATAATTATCACCATTTTAAGCAATATACCATTTCAATTGCAGGTCTATGTACACATACAGCACACACACTGACAGACTTAACATTTACACATGATAAAATGCAAAAAGAGGAAAGAGAGGTAGGACAGATGGGCATTACGTACACATCATAACACCATGGGGGGGGGGGGGGAGAGAGGGGGAGAGGAGAGAGAGAGAGAGAGAGAGAGAGAGAGAGCTGAGATGGCTTTTGATGTTCTTGTCTTCTTCTCAGTCATGTCTGAAAAGTGCAATCTAGATAAATATACAATTCAGTTGTGGGTAGGTGTGTTTTATCTGCTCAGATTGGTGAAGGGTTTGGGATGTTCAGCTGATCATCTCATTTTTCTTCTGGTTGGTCTTCAGGCTTTTTACTTCAGAATCTATAATGCTGCAGTAAGTGTTCAGTTAAACTGTCTGGTCCTCTTGACTGCTGGGACAGGTGGGTCAAGGTGTCAGTTTGAATTTGCGGTTCACATGTTTTATTTGGTTGTAGCCAGTGCAGGGCCTAATCAGAGCCACTTGTTTCGCTCTGGACTGAAGATGGTAGTCATCCCCTTTTATCCATAGCTTTAACTCACTCGGTATGACGGAACGCTATAGCGGTCGTGATGAAAGGCACGGTTGCGTACGATGGAACGCTATAGCGGTTTCGATAATTAAACATTTTTCGACGCTCCCTTTTAGACCTTGCACGCCTACCATAGCCATACTGGTCACTGCAAACGTGTCAAGGGTCAAGGGGAAAGTTGCTTCGTGAGATTCCGTAGCCATACACTCGTTAGGAAACGATTGACTTCGGCATCCCACGACGACTGGTAATCTGCATTCGTGTTCGAAAATGGCGTCGCAGGCGAGTACGAGTTTTCAAACAAAGTAGATCGCGACGGCGACGTTTTACTGCTGCTGAAGTGATTGAAGTGCTTCAAACTGAAGGATTGGACATCGAGGAGTATGCTGAAGATAATGATGAAAGTGTATCAAGTGATGGAAGCTGCCAGCAAGAAGGTACTGACAGTGACCCAGTTTCAGACGACAGTGAAGTGGGAGGGAAGTGGGCGTACACGTCACGAGAGGCGAGCAGTCAGCGAGCCAAGTACAGTGAGTCGCATGTCTGATGGAGATTTCATTCACTTTCCTATGCATGACTGGCACGAAGATTTTAGTTTTTCTCCCACTTTGCCTCCTTCTCTGTCTCATTTGAGTGCCACGCCCCCATAACTCCCCTGTGTAACAATTTGTAACATTTACTCATATATCACTAATAATCTTTTCTTTTTTTTTTACCCTGAGCAAAGTCTACTTTTTCATGTTGTTTTGTGCATACAAAGACCTTCTCACCTTTGACTGTGTGTTCATGGAGCTGATCAAAGTGTGTGACTGTACTGTGATCCTGACCACAAAATTTGGGGTATTTTCAACGTGGCACATGAAGAAGAAAAATTCACGGAAGAACTTTAATATTTTGGCATGAACTAACCCAGCATGTAAATATTCAGATCTGAAAGTTTCATTTTGTTCCTTTATGTTTTGTATTTTTTGTGATTTTTTCCCTAACCCTTCAAAATGGGCCGTCCCTGGGGAAACGCAAGTGGGAAAAACTCTCCGTACCGAGTGAGTTAAGGAGTGATCTGATGATACTCCTCTTCTCAACGAAGCTGACACCTGTTGTATGGTTTGTCTTCATGGGCTCTTCCCTTTGGCCATCTCATCTACCTTCTCATTTCCTGATAGCCAATAGGCAGGGATTCACAAGAAGTCTATTCTTCTAGTTATTCTGTCTTGCTGGAAGGCCTTGATCAAGTAGGAAAGCTTGTTATTCTCCAGGGTCTGGAGAACAATGACAGCATCTGACAGCAAGACCATGTGAATGTTTGTCATCTGCTGTCTGAACAATGATGGCTGCCTGCTAACTGCATCTGTTTCCGTTTGGTAGTTGATGCAGTGTTTCCAACAGCAACACTGGCAGTTGTAGTTTCAACCTCTGTTAAGTTGATGAAGATACCTGTACAGATGACAAAGCATTAAGTGTGGATAATTCTGTATTCTAGGGTACAACCGAATTAAAACCATCGACTTCACTGTGGAATAACACAAAGAATTACACACACCAAAGCACACAGATATGCTTTCAGAGTAAAACACACACACACACACACACACACACACACACACACACACACACACACACACACACCACTTACCACCGAAGTATCCTCCTTTCTCAATTATAGTCACATCTGTCTCAGTGGTGGCGGAATCAGCCTGAAAGATGGTACACAGAACTGAAATTAAAATCTAGTCTGATGCAGATTACATCCTTTCTTCACAGCATCACTTAAACAATTCTGTTTAACCAGCAATTCCAAAATCATGAAAAAAAATTTTTTTACAGAAAAATTCTTGGGATTCTTAAAAAAAAAAAAAAAAGACAAATGGAACCAATAACCGAGCCTTTTCCTGAACAGCATGTGACCGAAGATTGTTGATCAACCCTTTTGCATTTTTTGAGTCTGAAAAAAAACAAAAACAAATGAAAAGGATATGACTGACACTACAGAGACATTATGCATATGTTGAAAAGCATGCTTGTCACAGCACAACACTATTCTACTTTCAACAAATTGTGAGACAACCAAGTGATTTGTTTACTTATATTTACAATGTGTGATCTTTCAAACTCAAGCACACACGTGGAGATAAGAATCTAGTTATTGCAAATGTAAAAATACATTTGAATAAAATCCAAAAAGGAAAACAAAATTAACATTTTTTATCACCATTTTTCCCTCTTTTCAATGATTTTAATGAACCCAACAAATGGTTATGTTTGGGTTTTACACTCTTCCTGCACTGCAGCATGAAATCTTATCTTATTAATGGAATGTAAGTGACGCACATACAAGACTAATGAACTATCTCTTATCTTATACTACCACATCATACAGCTGTTGACATAACCTGCCAATCAATTTCAACATCTGAAAGTGTATCGGCAGAGCCAATTTTTGTATGTCCATTAAAAATAGTCTCTGCATTCAGCCATGGGAAAGGGTCCCAACATTTTCCATGACATGAGGTCAACCCTTTGACTCCCATGCCCTGTCAACCAACACTCTGCACTGTCAACTATGCTAGCAAAGCAAAAAGTTTAATCTTTTGTCTCCCTCACCCTTTCCATCAGCTTCCTGATTAAATTTTTGCTGTTGGTGGATAGGCTATGGGTGAATGGGTTGAGTTGGTCAACAAAAGCCAGTTATGTATCATCCAAGAAAACTGAATCTCTGATGTAAAAAAAACAAAACCCGTACATACATCAACTATCAACTAATTCAATCTTTTCAAATCTGTCTCAAATTTTGAATCATAACACATACAACTGCAATAAACAACAAGCAATTATGCTTTTAACTCTAGTAATGTTTAACAGGCCTTCTCAAAAATTTTCTGCCACTGTTGTTATTATTTCATACATTTACAAAAAACAAACTGTAAAACATTTTTTCTCTAAATGCAGATTATGGACAAATTAGACACCAAAAACACTTTCGGAAAAAGAGAAGAAAAACTCAACAAGCTGTTGTGCAAAATGGATCATAGTAGTAGATAACAAACAGTAAAATCAGTATTTCTACTCCATCAAGCAAGTGACATTTGCTGTAATTTAATAAACACAGACCATCTCATACTCAGAATCATGTGCCCTATGCTCAAATGGGAATCCCAAATCTTACCCTACTGATTGGACACAGTTTGCATATTAATTTTTCGTTTTCCAACCTGTTCAATATGACAGAACAAGAAAACACAGCCTTTCAAAGCATTCTCAAACTGTCAAGAATTGTACAACATTTTGCTACCTTCATCGATCTCAAACCTACACTCTTCATCATACACTATGGATATTACCATAGTCCATAATCAACTATATCAAAAAACATGTGCAGCAGCACACACATGCACACAACACATTTGCCATCCGTACAAATGATATGATCATGAGGATAATAATAGCAATACCACTTTCTGTGAAGTTCACAAGGAATGTGTACCAACTGCTGTACAGAAAACACCACTCCTAAACTGTACAAATTAAGAAACAAAAGGAATCTTTCCATCAGAAGTTCTAATGAGGTGCATTTCATGTATAATATGCAATCCTTTCCAAGTTTCATGCTACTTTATGGCCGCTGAACAGTCTTTGGAAACCCATTTGCATTTGACAGTATTTCCAGAGACACAAGTTCATATACATGTATTTCCAGCTTTTGTGGCAACCTTCATAAAGCAAGTTGATTTGAAACACATTCTATATATACAGTATGATTAAAACAAAGATATTAGATCTGAAGCCTTTATCACTGGTAAAAATTTGTATTTTCAGTATTATACCACCACAAAACATTTTAAAAGTTCGCATCTTTGCTGAGACACAACTTGACAGAATCAGAGAATGACTAGAGTACAATTTTTATCAGGTTTGTGGCTTTTCTGTTAGTTTATATATGTGGAAGTTATTCTCTGCAGTGCTTAAAATTTACAAGTAAATCATGTCATGTTTGGCTTCAGGTGTTAGCATTAGTATAAGTAAGCTATATACAAAAATTCCTGCAATGGCGAAACAAAGGTAATAATCTGATGCGCCATGAAATACATTCAAGCAAGCAAAGAAAATCACACACACTTGCAAATAATTGTACACTCCACCCACACATGCACATGCAACTTGAGAATTATTACATCCATATATTTACCAAAAAAAAGTCAGACCAAAAGAAAAACACAGTATTGCTTAACACCTGTAATATTTTCCTTGATGGAAAATTAAATCATGTAAAAGATTACGTAAGAGACCGCTTGATGATCACATAACTAAATTCTCTCGTCCGGCAAGGAGAACAACACACCAGTATATACATATTCAATGATGAGTCTCCATGTAGACGTTACTTTAGGCAGGATATATAGTGAGTGTGAGTCAGGATGCATGCTAAATGACAAACATGCTGTTACTGTGTAAACATTGACTGTTACTCCCATCTCTCTACTCTCCACACTTGCACAATGTTCCCTTCCCATTCCTTTGCATTTCACAATAGCTACACAATGTTATAAACACAAAACAAATTAAATGGAATGAAATAATATTAAGTATTTACATATCAAACTAGTCCAAAATAATGCCTAATCTTAAATGAGTTGAAAATGCTAGTGAATTATATTAAAAGCAGCACATGCCAGGGATATTTTTTGTTTAGAGTGAATTCATTAAAACTGCACAAAAAGTCTGGGTTACAATGAAGCTTTACAAACTAATATAAAGCAGCCATTCAAAGTGCACAGTATCTTACAGTTTCTCCCGAATCAGTACTGCTATGCAAATTCATTACTGGTTAACAGGATAAGTACTACAAGTGCATTAACCAGCATTTTTATATTTAACCAGTCCACTAATACAAATTCCCAAGTTTATCCAGAAACCAAAAAATCAGTCCAAGTCAGCATTGGTTACAGCTGCTGTGTACATAATGATAAATATCCATCCATCCATCCATCCATCCATCCATCTATCCATCCCTCTATCCATCTATCCATCTATCTATCTATCTATCTATCTATCTATCTATCTATCTACCTATCTATCATATAGATATAGATAGATATATGCAGGCTTAGTGCTACCTTCTCACAACTCAATATAATACGTTAATCAGACAACTCTTGGACTTGAGCCTTGGTGTAATTCTCTATCACAACCAAACTCATCCCCACATAGTGAACAATGTCAGAGGTGGTCTCCTAAAACTTCCCTCACCCTTACCACTTTTCATGGACACACTGCCAAATGTGCATGAATGTCTTGAATAAACTCAACCATACTGCATCTCTGTCACTTCCTGACCCACACTTGCTTTCCACTACGACTTCCTTGAATGTCTGTCAGCATTAGCAAAGAATGCCTGACTTGCATATTCACTGTAGCATGAAGAACCATCACTACTTTGCAATAGCATATGATTTTTGTCAGTTCATAACATCTTTTTAATTAATAAATTTCCTTGTATCAATTTTTCTATGCTGTTTGAAATAACACAAGCATTTGACATGACTATTACTTATTAAGTGCATTGTTCTTTTCAATAAGCTTACTCCTATCATTCAATTTCTTCCCCAACTCTCCATTCACTACCCAAAATTGAAGATTTCACATGCTGACACGATGTTAAGACACAGCAAAATAATATCACTGCACACTCTGCAGTCAACATCTAAAAACTTTTGAGTGATACCTCCTCAACAGGAATGTTACATGACACTTTCTGCACGATGTCTGTGCTATCTGACCCACTGTCTTCATCCTCTGGCTGCCCATGCAACATGGTAATTCAAATGATAACCAGTCATGCAATGATTATTTTTACTTGTACAATTACACAGTACAAAATGTCAAAATAAATCAGCAAACTTCTGCTGCTGTTGCTGCTGCTGCAAATTTACTCCTATTCACAAATTATTTTCCTTCACAACATATCAAAACTGTAAACTGAAAAAAATTAATCAAAAATATTGTTAAAAGCGAATAGATAATAAGTTTCACGAATTAAAACAATATTAAAGTGCCTGCTAAACTTATATATTATTACGTCAAACCCTTGGGTTTTCTTTTTCGTCTACATGATTAAAAGTGTGCAAGAGAGCTGTTGGCTTGTAGCTCAAAATGTAAAGCTGAATACAAATTAGAAAAAAAAAATTTAAAAACGGGGGGGGGGGGGAACAACGACATTTTAATCAGAAAAAAGGGCAGCTCCACTGCACTGTTGTTAAAGTATTACTCTTCCTGCTATGCCGTATGACTGTAACTGACAACACTATTTTCAAATATGGGTAACTTTATCATTGAATTAAAAAAAGCAAAGCTGGTCATTAATAATGTTAAGGAAAATATTTGTAAAATACAAAACTCAAGATGCAAAAGAATAATACAATTTCTTTCTTTAAAAATTCAAACAAAGTGGTAAGAATACAGACATGGCTTACCGACTCCTGAAACCACAAACAATCAGGTCATTAGTCAGAAAGAGATGCTTATTGCACTACATATCCACAAACATCAAACAATAATTACATAAACAGTCACATCTGAAATGTAGTGTTTCTTACACTGACTTGCATCATGTAAGAAGGCTTTATCCTGTTTGTGGCCAAGCAGTTTTTTTTTTATTTAAAGTCCAATCAAAATTCTGTGATCATCATTTGTCACTGAAATGATTTTCACTTTGTAAAAGTCAAGTCAGCGTTTACATTACTTTCAGTGTCCAAGTGGAACATTACAGAAACTAGTGACTACGCTATAACATCAGGTTACAGCACAATAATAATTAGTCACAAAACATAAATCGCTTTGGAAGTTTATCACAAGTCACAGAATGAAAATAATACATCGCAAAGATGAGCAGAATAAAACCTATTAAAAGCCCCACAGATAAAGACTTGAGTAACCTACTGACTAAACCAGAGAGGAAAAAAAAAGATAAAAGAAAAAAAATCATAAGAGTAAACTTTCTATAAAGCAAACAGGGAAGAGAAAGAAACATCTATTCCAACTCTATGAAAAATAAGACACAACCAGAATAACAGGTTATCTGTACATTCTCACCTTGTTGACCATTGCAATGCGGACCTGACCCGATTCCACAAAGTACATGACATCAGCTGCATCACCCTGCAACACAATCCCAATACAACAGATATCCTGGCCAACTCATGATTATTAAATGTTTACTCCTATAATGTTAAAATTGACAACAGATTTAGGTAAAGTTCTAATCCATTGAAGCAAACACAACATTTCATATCAACTCACAATGATTTACATTTTCTGCTTCCTCAACATGCTCTTGCTTTAACAATATACAACAAAAATTCATCTCCTTGGTTTGTTCAGGACGACTGAGTTCTGCAAATATAGGATACAGAAGGGGATTTTCCACTTTTACTGATCTTCAGCCTGACTCCATTCAGACCATTCAACTAGCATTACTGAAACAAATGATCTTATTAAAAACAAAAACCAATAACAACAGCATGTAGTAATCATGTTTGTAGTAACAATTTAAGAGGAGAAAGAAACAGCAACAAACCTGTTTGATAATCTGCAGACCATTTTCATAGGTTCGAGGCTGTAAAGCGTCAGCAACATTCATTCGTTCATACAACTGAAATAAAACAAGAATTTGCAATGTCATAATGTATTTCAATTCATATTTCAAAAACACTTCCTCAACTTTGCTTAGTGCATGTACATGAATTTACTTTACAGGCTGTTCATGCAAATTTCCAAGACAATTCCAGGCAAAAATGACTTGGTAACTACTACTAGTATCTTTCTGTAAATTCTCTAATTACAGAAATGAAGAGGTTAAACAGAATATCTTTTAATCTTCTTAATCAGGCTGGGGAACTCCTCGGATCCGAGATTTTTTCAAAGCGACTTCCGAGAAAAAGAAAACGGGTCCGAGAAAAAAAAAAAAAAAAACGCCGAGGAAAAAAAATCGTGAAGGACTTGATCACTCCCGAGTCCATTACCATTCCGTATCCAGTATTTCTAGTCCAGGTTTTCATCAGACCATTTTTCAAGGCAGTGCCGCCCGCAGTTGTGAGGGTATTTCCGTGTGTTTTATGAAACTGTTGCCGAGGCGGGCGTATCAATTTGTGAACACGATTTTCGCAGCCCATTTTCTGCATGTTTCACAAGAGTCTAACGCTTCAGTAGAGTCTACGATCGGCAAAATGTCGTGCGTATCACGCATCGTAAATCGTGGCGAGACGTTTGACGAAGGATCAATTAGCAACAAATGGAGATGGGACTTGACTGAAAAGTCAACAAAAGTGGCAGGTTACGATCAGCGAGTTTCAACTTGCATCCTCAAAGTGAACAAGGCTGGAGAGGCATCAGTCAGTATGGAAACAAGCAGCAAAGGACCACAAGAGAGGCCAAGATGTGTAAGTGGATCTGTGGCTGCCCCCCCCCCCCCCTCCCCCACCAAGACAAAACAGGCTTCTCTTGCCAGTTTTTTTAAATATAGTGTACTTATAACCTTCTTTGTCCCCTGTTGTCTTACCATGCTGTGTGAAGAGATCGTGTTGACTATGATAAGTAGGCCTATAAACTGTTTCCATTAATTTGACTTTGAATAAGTTTGAGGGTGATGCATCATTAGTAGAGGAACTACCTATTTATGAGGCTCAGTTTGTGAAGACTGAACAGTTGACCAAGGCTCTGCAGTACACATACAAGAAAGTGGAGTGAGTGTTGACTATATACAATACTAGACTCAGTAGACTGATGCCAGTATTTGACTTTGAATAAATCTGTGAGTGATGCATCATTTAGTAGAACATTGCAGGGACTCAGTTCGTGAAAACTGAATTATTGAACTTTTGAAGCAAGGCACTACAGTACATCAAGGAAATGGAGAAAAATAATTTTTTTTTTGTTTTTTTTTTTTTTGTTGGTATGATTTCTTTGCATGCTGCATGGTAAATAAGATGTTTTTAGTTTGGTTTCTTTGCATGCCACATGGTAATTTGCCTATCACGAGAGGCCACGAAAGGGTCTTCAAAAATGCTCGAATTCAATTTCGGCCGGGGAACTTCGCCCCCCTGGGCCCCCCACCAAGGGCATTGCCCCTGGACCCCACCGGTGCCTAGGCGGCCTCTGGACCCCAGCCTATTTTTCAGAGATTTTTGGGATCACCCGTTCCCCAGCCTGCTTAATTTCAATTTTGAATGTTCAAACATTTTCAAAATGTAATCCATTTCATTTATGCATAGTCTGATTCACAGTCGCAACACATTATTTTGCAATGAGTCAATATAAACAAAACTTACATCCAATGACTTCAACAATGGTACACTCTCCAGGAGGCTTTCGTATTTCTTGCGCTTCTGAAAAGCTGTCTTCAGAACTATCCGGCGGAATGTTGTGCGATCCTGTGTAAAGCAAAGACATCATGTCTAAAAAGATAAATACTACTGAATTTTATCACGAAACTAATGGATTCAGAGTATCAAAATGTGCAACTTGTGTCCAAGTTTGTAGTTAAATATGATCTATGGGAACTTGACTATATACTCATACAAGAGGCGATCACATGGTACTGCATTTTTCCACTAGACCTAGACCTACTTATCACCAAAAGCATGCTCACCAGTGCCCAGATTGTGCCTGAAGATGATGCAATGATGGTAGCTGCTCGTGGCATGTTGTACATTAAGGCCAGTTCCCCAAAGAAGCCAGAATTGTCATAGTTTCCAACAAGCTTGGACTGGCCGTCAACCTCCACATAGATATCATATGTTCCACTGCAAACAGACAACATGAATGATTTCCTCACAAACATTTCCAAGATCCACCACAACAGGCCAACAAACAAAAATGATTTTCCTGTAGCAGTGTATGGAAGAGTGAGCGAATGAGCAGGCAAAGCAAATGGTGTATGTGTAAAAGAGAGAGGAGAGAGATGGACAACTTGACCAAGGATTTAAGTTACACAAACTGCACTCCATCACTATGCAGAGAATTTATTATGGAACCATTGTTTAACCTTGGCATTCTGCTGGTCTGTTTTCTCTCTTAAACTGTTGAAAGTTCAGAGCATTTTCAATTTCAGGTTACAAAACCATAAACTGTACCTACATGGAATTTCCCAACCTTCTAGGTAAAGTAATATGGGCAGTATCTATTCACCATAACAGTTGTATTAATTGTATAAGAGCAGTACACTTTGCTTAAACAATAATACAAACAAATTAGCATATGTGAACCCAGCAAAATGTACACCTGTACACAATTTCATGTTATTCATTACGACTATCTTTTTTAACATATCCAAAATCCTGGCTGGGAATGTTGAAGTTCAGGCTTGTCCATTTCTGGATATTCTCTTCCAATGCCTTCTTATGACTTCTTGTTCTTTTTTCTCCCTGGGACTGCAACCTTGCAGGATGGTCTTTGCAAGGCCTGGTGTTCTTGTGATATGTCTGAGCCACTTGCAACTTTTTATGTAGTCAGATGGTCTTCATTAGCTTGGTCTTCTTGACACAGATCTTCTCTGCTAATAGTTAATTTATTGTTTTAATAAGGGACGGTCTTCTACATGGGATTCAATATAAGGTTTCCAAATGGTGATATATGTACAAGTAGTCCATACAGTAATCTATCAGTAAACAAAAACACTGCAAAAAATCAAAAGAACATTATTTACAGTGTACACACATCCAACACGTTCTCTTAAATCATTCAGCTCTTCTAAAGACGATACCATTTGTTCACCAACTAAAAATGCAACTTCATACAATAGTGCTCATTGTAGCTGCTCTAAAAGAACACCAAAATCTGTGCCAATTAAGAACAGCTTAATGTAAACAATGGACAAAAGCTTTATGACTATAGCAACTTTTTGGGGGGTTTGTCTATTATTAAGACCAGAATCCAATACAAATAAATAAATATTTTGGAGAGATGCTGACCTACCTGTCTATGACGTAAAAGTTGTCACCGTCATCACCTTGGTCAATAATATGTTCACCTGGTAGTACCTGAAATCAATATTACTTATGACTGTTAATGTTATGATACATTACAAACTTTATTCTTACCAAGACACACTAAGAATAATGGTTTCATGGGTGCACATCTGCATGCACATGCTCATGTATATATATATAAATGTATTCAAGTATGTAAATGGTTAGTCATCTTTCTTATTCTTATTGCTTAAAGCCTAGCCAACGGCACTGAGTCATATCACGGTTATAACCACTGCTAAACATACACAACACCTCACAGACCCTTAAAAAAATCTAAAAAAGAAAATTAAGTATATATCAAAGCTGGAAAATTAAGTACATTACTACATATATGAATGCATTTGTTGATCATTTCACCAAGTTATTACCGGGGGGGGGGGGGGGGGGGGTGCTAAAAAAACAAACCTGGTTACAAATGTAAGCATAATTAAGGACACTCGAACATATATAAAAATTGGCCTGAATTACCTAAAACTGCTTCTATGTATCACAATTCACAGCCAAAAATGCACTTAATTGATGTACAAAATTAGCTGTCCTAACAGAAAGTATGTAAGGCTATTTATAGAACATATACAGGTGAATGAACCAACAAGGCAGAAAATGATAGGAAGAGATGACAGAAAGCAAAGGAGCAAGGTAAAAAGAGTGACAGAAAAGAGGAAATTTCAGCACAGAATTTCAAGGTAGGATTACCATTCATGCTGAAAAAGATTCAGGCATCCTCACAAGGGTTTGTGCATGTGCTCTTATACGCATGTATCTACAATGTATTGGTGTTTATACGTTTAGCAGAGTTAATTCTTATATCTGTGCCAAGGTAGGCAAGTAATATGTGTAGATATGAATATATTCCTTATGCCTAGGCAGACAACTCATATGCACAGATATCTATCTCCCTTTCCTTTCTACCACTGATCAATGTATGAACACTTCTACACACAGGACAAGGCATTGGTGACAATATTAAAACAGTATGTTTGTCTGGCAACGTGAGGTTTTAGTTATGTCCGGAAACCTGTACAAAACAGGTGAAGAAGACAGGTGAAACTAAGTTTTGAACAGAGCGGATGATTCCACCGACATCAGACCTACTGAAAAGAAGGGAAGGCAAGTGAGCAAACACAGTTATACTAGTTTATATCAGGTGCACACCTCATTCCTATTTGCAGACACTACCAATGAATTAGTTCATCCTCTTCCAACCCTTCCTTCTCCAACTTTCTATTCGTCCCACCCTACTCTAGACCAACTGTCTAGTAATTTTACAATGGATGGTAATTTTGACTGATAAATGACATTCTGTTTAGCACTAAGCCTGCAATATATCAACAGTAAACTGACTCTCTGACCTTGTCACATCTTAAAGTTATCAGCAACTGTAAAGTCAGTTTTATCACTTTATGTTAATATTATCTATAAAATTCCCTTTCCTACTGATACAATTATGGAAAAAATCTTTAAAAAGCTCAGAGTGCTGACTGGCATTACACACATTGTTATTTTTGTATGTTTGTATGCTCTGTGTGTGTGTGTGTGTGTGTGTGTGTGTGTGTGTGTGTGTGTGTGTGTGTGTGTGTGTGTGTGTGTGTGTGTGTGTGCGCGCGCATGTGTATGTGTATATGCGTGCATGCATGGATGTGTGTCATGTGCTTGAATGTGTACATGTATGTGCAATAAGAGTTTGTATATGAGAAAGTTTGTGTGCCAGACAGTTTATATGCAGGCATATGTGTATTCGTGTGTGTGTGTGTGTGTGTGTGTGGTGTGTGTGTGTGTGTGTGTGTGTGTGTGTGTGTGTGGTGTGGTGCGTGCGTGCGTGCGTGCGTGCGTGCGTGCTGTGTGGTGTGTATGTGCGTGTCTGTGTGTGTCTCTGTGTGATGTGTTTGCATGTGAATGTGTGTGCCTGTGGACGTAAACATGCAAATGTAAGCTTACGAGCTGTAATGCACACCCTCTTGTGTATGAATGATCCCATTTCTCCTCAGGTTCTACTTGTACTCAATTCGTCAACACTAGGAAATAAAACACAACAATGAACCCTACCCCATTCTCTCACCACACAAATACACTTTGTGTGTGTGTGTGTGTGTGTGTGTGTGTGTGTGTGTGTGTGTGTGTGTGGTGTGTGTGTGTGTGTGTGTGTGTGTGTGCTGTGTGTGTGTGTGTGCATGTGTGTGTGTGTGTGTGTGTGTGTGTGTGTGTGTGTGTGTGTGTGCATTTGTACACATGTGCAAGTATGTGCATGTGTCTATGAATGTGAATGTCCATAAGTAAACATATAAATGTAGACACGTTTATTCCATTGCACAAATGGGCTCTGCATGCATAAAATCTTGCTTCCTGATGGGTTCTTTCGGTGCTGAACTAGCCAACAGTAAGAAAATAAAGCACAAGCTTGAACACCGTACCCTCCCCACAACACCTGTTCCCTGCAGCCCCTGCCCCCCCCCCCCCCCACACACACATCCACACACAAAAACTACGTTCACCTCAAAGAACAGAGGGCCTTGTAAGACACCGATAACCCAAACCACCTGAAGAGAGGCATTGGTTAGAGCTAATCTGTCAACTGCTGACAGGTAAAAACAGAACGTGTGTGGAGTAACATTCCTTTAACATCCTGTTTAAGTTACTGCTTCACCAGGAACAGCTGAATGAATTTCACATCTCAGTGCCCCTGAATGGATGGGAATGTGATTCAGTGTGGCTGGATTAGCTACTGGGAGTCTGTACACACCCAGAGAGGAAACAAGTACTTTGCTAATCCATTACACTTTCAGGTATGATCAAAATTTATGGTTATTTAAGTATGACAGCAGACACAGTAATAATGTGTCAAAACAACCTGATTAAAAAAGGCACTTTTAAGGGGGGGGGGGGGGGGGGAGAGAATATCAGCTTGAGGGGGTGGCATGTTCTGTGCTTAGGTTTCGAAACAGGCATGACACTTGAAAACAGTGTTCACTTGCAAAACCGTCTCACATTTTATGACAGTTAATTACCATCTTCTTCCTTCTCTCTTTTTCAGCCTAGCTATACATATGACTCAGCTCGACACACACACACACACACACACACACACACACACACACACACACACACAACACAACAACAAAAACAAAAAACAATAGATACTCAAGACACTCAATTAATACAATGACAGAAAGATAAAAATCAACCTTGGCTGATGTTTATATTTTCAGAGCACGGTGTTAAAAGATTAGTGCAGGTGTGCAAATGACTATAAATAGTAAAGCAGATGGACAAGTACACCTGCTACTATAATTAATAAGGTAGATGCACAAGTATACCTGCTCTTTTACACAGACTGAAACTGCAGCAAACTGAAGTTAAATGATCGCTCTATCATTATCATTGTTGCTTAAAGCCCAGCCGACTGCGTAGAGCCATATCAGGGCTATAACCATTTCAAAACATACACAATACTTCAACATTGTATTGATATTTCTTTCCAAAGCCCAGCCAACTGCTTAGAGCCACATCAGGGTTATAAACATTTCAAAACATACACAACACTTTAACAGGGGGAAAAAAAAAGGAAAAGAAAATTTAGTACACATATCAATGCATTTGCACACATAATCTAAGGAGATGCCCCTGGCGTTGACCACTCTGTCCAATTTATCGCACAGGGGATTTAAAAAACATATCTGATATCTGAATATAAAGTCATATATAATAAGGACACTGAAGCATACATAAAATCACCTAAAATTGTTTCTGCACGTCTCATTTCCCTAGAACCAAAAATGCACTTTATACATGTACCCAAGTATCAATCCTAAGACTAGAAAGAGAAGGTATGTAAGGCTTTATTGAACACACACAGGTGAATGGACCAGCAAGGCAGAAATCGATAGGAAGATAAAGACAGAAAGCAAAGGAACAAGACAGAAAACTAAAAGCGTGACAGAAAATTTTCTTACACAGAATTTCCAGAAAGTGGGGATTCTATTCCTACTGAAAGAGCCCCAGCATCCCCACGGGGGCAATTAAATGAATGGAGAAACACGAAGTTTACAATGCATTATACTGTTAGACAGGTATGATAGTCAAGTAGGTAACCATCAGACTTCCAGACAGAAGGTCCTGGGTTCAAACTGCCTAGACAACTCTACAGGATGCAGATGTTTTCCCCATCTCCCAGTGCCTAACCCCCTTTGTGTGTATATGAATGCAGTAAAAGATCCAGTAAATCATGCCAGTGGCTGGTGTATGAAAACAGGAAAATAACAAGCATGAACACCCAGTGATGACAGGGTATGCAGACTGTGCAGCAACATAGCGCCTGTATAGTATGGGCAAAAACCAATGTGCATATGTGCATCCCACAAAACTTGGAATGCTACAAAAATAAAGATAAACACACACACACAAAAAACCCACCAAAACATACACATATATGTGCACACACGCGCATGCGCACACACACACACACACACACACATACTAACACACACAAACACTATGCTGTTTTATGTGTGTGTGTATGCAAGCATGCATATGTGCATGTATAAGACTGTGTGAAATATAAAACTATGAATCATAAAATCTGGGAACTATAAAACTATGAATATAAAATTGTGAATGATAAAATTGTAATGATAAATTGTGAATTACAAAGACTCTTTAACAATGACCTTGCAGCACCTTGCCACCGCATAATTTTTTTTATCTTGTAAAACAGTGCGATGCCACAGCAGTTCGTGCATGATAATTAAAATGGGAGCTGCTCAAAAAAACATTTTTTTTAAAATACATAAGACATAGAGAATACCAACAAGAATATACTACTGCCATAACGTTGTTGCAATGGTATTTCCAGATATAGCTATCAGGAAGGAGAACTTGAATTATGATGGTCTTGTGGTCTGGAAATGGGAATGATAGCTGAATGTGTCAATAGCATCATATCATCTGCTGTCATGTTATGTACATGTGCATGTAAAAAATGGAAAAAAAAAGTAAATTAAACTGTCTTGTTTAGACAAATGTCTTCTCAGGTGTCAGCTTGGTGTGTTGTTTGTAGCTATGTGGTTGTGAGTTTCAGTTTCAGTTTCAATTTCTCAAGATAACGTCTCCGCACTTGAATGAATTCCATATGCACTAACGTCACAGGTGCCATGTGATGGGAAAGATCCAGGATGACCACGGCATACACCTTAATCTGCACATAAACCCGTGAGCTGGCCAGGTCCTGAGATCTTACTTAGATAGTTCCATAATCCTGGTGCCATAGGGGGGTGAGGTGGCAGAGACCTCAACTTTTTATGGGGCCAGCTCCACAAGGGTGACACCCATCCCCTCTCCATTGCTTCAAATTCATATCCATATTCATTTTTTTTTTTTAACTAAGACTTCAGAAAGGCAAGAAGGCTAATTGGTCTTCAAAGGGTGGGACCTGGGAAATCTCTCTCTCTCTGTTTTATACCAAGGCAGCCAGGTAATGCCCTTCTCTTCATAATTTTCAACTGCCATGGGATCTTTAGTGTGCGCAGCCAGAAGGCACACAGGTCCAACTTGTTTTTCGTCCCCTTCCGAAGGACTAGACGTTCAGTATGATTTTCCGGTCAAACTGAGGAGAAAAGTTGAGGCCTCTACGGGAAGCAAACCCTGGAACCTCGAGTTTAGTGATTGGTAGGTGAATGTCTGAACCATTCTGCCACTCTTCTCCCTAAAGCAGAGCATGTGTAGTTGTGAGCTTGCTGGATGGGGTCAGCTCTTGTGAGTGTTTTGGATTTTTTTGTTCAGACCTTGAACAGTTTGACAGTAACCTTCAAAAAACTTCTATCTAAACAAAACTAGAAATCACAAGAAAAACAGTAGATTCTTTCAATCATGAAAGCAGAATGTAAATATTTTGCCTATTTCAGTCTTCTTTTGGTCCATGTGACCTCAGCTTTGGCTTCCTCCTGTCCAAACTTACACATTTACGACTGAATCAGTGAATGGTCCACACCTTTGATGTACATTTGGTAAAGTTGTACCCAGAAACACAACATTTCTATCACAGACAAACATCTCTGGTTGACATGAAACAATATAACCCCCCCCCCCCCCCTCTTATATTATGTTTTGTGGTTGATAGTTGTAGTATAATAAGGCTCTACACATCGTGTGTTGATTCACGATTTTATTGCAACCGCCATATCCGGGGAACCTCTTTTCCAGTGATCTCCCTTAGTCGCTTACGATAATAACCAAATAGGAAAAATGTTACATCCCCCTTATTTTGTAAGAATTTGCTCCAGAAAATTAAAGTCCTTCCGGATGCAAGTAAAACAAAATTACACTCTAGCTTTAACTTGAACTTGAATTCTTAGCCTAAAATTTGCTGGCTGCAATTAAAACAAAAGTTGCACTCGAACTTTAAACTGCCTAAACTCTGGCACAAGAACATGACTACACAGAACTCATAATACTGTTACAACAATGGGATGGGTCAGGGCACGCAGGCCTAGGGGCAACTAAAACAATAACACTATCACCAAAACAAGTAAATCAAGAATCTGTGAAATTTCACTTTCATGCTTTTCCTAGTGAAATGATGCAGTGCTTCTCCTGTCACGTCTTCACAGGCTGTCAACGTGACTGCTGCTGGCCATTTGTTTCAAATGTTTCTTGGTGGTTTCATAGCAGTTTGTGATTTCCAACGCTTTGGCTAACGTGAGGGCATCCCCTTCGTTTAGGAGTTTCTCACGCAGATCTTGTGACTGTATCTAGCAAACCAGCCTGTCATGAACCATCTCTTCTGGTTTTTCGTAGGCGCAGTCTCTGACAAGATTTCTGATGTCTGTCATGAAAGATTCGAACACTTCTTCTGGTTTCTGTCATCTTTCCTGAAAGACATATCGTGCAAAGACAGTGTTCTTTTTTGGAGTGCAGCGTTTCTTGTATTCTGCCCTTATGTTTTCCAGATTTTTCCCTTGGTCTTCTGTCCAGTTCCATGACCTGTATATTTTCCTTCCTTGGTTGCCTACCCAGATCCTGAGATAAGCGCATCTCTCTTCTTCATTGGCTCTCTTGAGTGGACCCATGAACATCAGCCATGCGTGTTCTTCAACTTTGTTCCACTCTTCAGCAAGGTTTGCTGCTTGTCAGTTCATGGTTGGGTGCTGCATTTGTGGTGTTGCCATGACGGTCTGTATCACTGTGCTACAACTTGAACTGCCCACTTCGTCTTGATTTGCCTACTTCATTGAAGTTTTGTGCAAGAATGTGTAGCTTACCACCACTGCAAAGTACTTGACGCACACTGCACCAGTCCTCCAGCAGTTTCAGACTAGCAGAAAGGGTCTGCCGCCGTCTATGTGTCAAATACTCCGCACATGATCGTTTTACAGAGACAAGTATCGGATTACGTAATTTTCGATTAGACAGTCGGTAACTGCGTGTACAAATTTCTCCAATTTTGCGAGAATCTACTCACTTGTCTCTCCTGTTTACTACAGTTCTTGGGCGATGGGGTCTTTATGTATTATCTGACAACATGTTATATTATGTTTTGTGGTTGATAGTTGTAGTATAATAAGACTCTACACATTGTGTTGATTCACGATTTTATTGCAACCGCCATATCCAGGGAACCTCTTTTCCAGTGATCTCCCTTTGTCGCTTACGATGATAACCAAATAGGACAATTGTTACAGCCCCTTCCCCTTTGAAAATGGGAGATTGAAAAAGAAAGAAAGAAAGAGAAATTACCGATTTTTCAAACATTGCATCTAGCACCTCCTGCATCTGTTCCTGAAAAAGAGCAGCAAATGTTCAAATGATTACATTTCATTCTTAATAATAATAATAATAATGTTTATTTGTATAGCGCATATTCCATATAAAAACATGCTCACCAGCGCTTTACATTTCGCAAGAAAGGCAAAAGGTGATAAAAAATGTTCACAATTACATACACAATAAGATAACAACAAACATTAAAGCTATACAAGTAAGAAGACACATAAGAAACCACAGAATATTAAAATTTAAACACTGACTTATGTAATGAAGAAAGATTAACAGATTTTTCATATGAATAAAGAGGCATACTGTGTTTATATATTGCTGCGTGTGTGTGCTTGCGTACGTGTGTGTGTGCGTGCGTGTGCGTTGCTGTGCGCGTGTGTTTGTAAGAATGTGTGTGTGTGTGTGTGTGTGTGTGTGAGAGAGAGAGAGTGTGTGTGTGTGTGTGTGTGTGTGCGTGTGCTATGTTTGCATGCGTGTGTGTGTGTTTATGCATGCAATAGTTGTACATAAAATTATAATCAATATTTTGAATGAAGATAAAAACAGAAAAATTCTAATCCATATACAGGAAAAACATTACAACTTCAGTATTACAGCATTAATACCTTGACAATCAAAATTCCTCACAAATTATGAACTATTCGCATATCATACATCACAATTTACATACAAACAAAGATTTGAAAAAGTTTCTTAAAGTATTTCAGTCTCTTTCCCACTCAATTTCTCCCCTATCCCTTCCTCAGCTGTACACATACAGTGATACACACACATGCTCACTCAAGCACACACACACACACACACACACACACACACACACACACACACACACACACACACACATGCACGCACACACACACCTTGCTCTATAGGCCCTTATACAAAATACTGTTATACAGGCAGGAGAGATTAGTCTGATGACAGACTTGCAAACTAAGGCTCTTCAGGTTAGATGAGTTTGAAAGAGGTGGGTTTTCAGGTGCCGTTTGAAGGTTGAGAAACACTTAGTTTTTCTGAGAGACAGTGGTAGAGAGTTCCATACATTTGGGCCAAAGACAGAGAAAGATTTTTTACCAAAGGTGTCTAGAGAGAAGCGAGGAACAGTCAACAGTGAGGTGTCAGAAGAGCGGAGCGTTCGAGAAGGTTTGTAACCCTGCAGGAGGTTGGCAAGATAGGATGGCATGTTCTCGTGATAGATACACTGAAAGCAGAGACAGGCAACTTTATATTGAATCCTAGCCTTTACCGGGAGCCAATGAAGTGTTCTAAGCAGAGATTTTGCACTCTCACGCCTGGGCTTGCGGAGAACAAGGCGAGCCGCGTAGTTCTGTATGCGCTGAAGTTTAGATAGTTGATTGTCATGGAGACCTGCGAATAGAGAGTTACAATAGTCCAGTCTAGATAGTATGAAAGAGACAGCAAGCTTGTTGGTAGCATCAGTGGAAAGGAAGGAGCGAATCTTACCAATTCTGCGTAGCTGATAGTACAGAGTACGGCACAACTGTTTGACATGGGCTTCCATAGACAGTGTTTCATCCAGATAGAAGCCAAGGTTTCTAACAGTTTGTGAGAAAGATACATCACAACCAGAGATAGACATGGGGGCATGAGTAACCTGATTGACCTTTGACTTAGTACCAGTAACAATAAGCTCAGTTTTATCATCATTCATCTTCAGCTTGTTTTCACTCATCCACTTGGAGACATCCTCTATACAATCTCTCAGACTGCACGCAAGAGCGTCAAAATCTGATGGGGCAGAGGAGCTATGCAGCTGTGAGTCATCCGCAAAGAAGTGGTATGAGTGACCTGACTGATGAATGATAGCGCTGAGAGGTTGTGTATACATAGTGAACAGGACAGGTCCCAAGACAGAACCTTGTGGGACACCACATTTCAGCACAGATGGATTTGATTTGTGGCCAATGACAACCGACTGGGTACGGCCAGTCAAATAGGAGGTAAACCAGTCCAGAACCGTTCCAGAACAGCCAAAAGTGGTACGCAACTAAACACATGCAATGGTAGTGATGGAGCTAGAATCACTGCAAAGTAGTGTTTTACCTTTTCCTCTCAGGCATTCCCCATCAACACATAACAAAACTGGTCCTGGCTAAACAATTTTCATTTTGACTTATTTTGTGGTTAGCTCATCAATTACTTTCTGCATAGTTTCATGGCTGTTGTCACAACCACTGATATTTCATGGCTGGTGTCCCACTCACTGACCAACGCATAACAATGCCTGACAAATTGTCTGCTTTCCTACTGCCCCATTCCAACACTACAACTACCAACTGTTACTGTTATTTTTGTTTAAAGCCTAACCGACTGCGCAGAACCATATCAGGGCTATAAGTATAACCGTTTCAAAACATACACAATACTTCAACAGGGAAAAAAAGAAAAGAAAATTAAGTACACATATCAATGCATTCGCACACTAAGGAGATGCCCCTGGTGCTGACCACTTTGTCCAATTCATCACACAAGGGATTTAAAAAACATATCTGAATACAAATTTAAACACAACTAAAGACACTAAAACATATATGAAAATGGGACTAAATTACCTAAAATTACTTCCACGTATCTCATTTCCATACAGCCAAAAATGCACTTAATACATGTACCCAATTATCAATCTATGAGAAAGTATGTAAGACTTTATCAAACACATACAGGTAATGGGCCAGCAAGGCAGAAAATGATAGGAAGAAATGACAGAAAGCAAAAGAAAAAGAAAGTAAGAAACAGACTGACAGAAAAGAGGAAATTTCCAGCACAGAATTTCCAGAAAGTGAGGATACTGTTTATAATGCAAGAGCCCCCAGCATCCCAATGGGAGGAACTGCCAACTAAAAGAGACAAGTCAGAAGACACATACCAACAGAATAGCAGCAGTAGGTCACAGACATGAAAATGCACGAGAGAAGAGGAAAGCATGACTAGATTATAAGCACAACCCCTTTAACAGTTTTAACAAAATGAAAACAAACAGCCACAATGTCACTCTCATACTGTCAGTCAGTATAACGACAGTATTGTGGATTCATAAACTAGGAGTCCAAGTTTCCAATCTCCATTTATCCTACTGAAAATTATTGTAGCATTTTCAACTCTGCTGAGCCATAATGCCAATGCCAAGACAGTGTAGTGTGTCATGAGCTCAATAGAAAGAAAATTATAACCAAATCTCATTTACTTACAAACATGCCAATTCAGTGTGCTGTTTGTGATGACTAGCCAACACTGTATCTTCTGTGGCTATGTGAATGTCTGTTTCTCTCTTATTCTCATTTGAGTCGGATGAGGAAAAAAACAAACAACTAAACAATTAATAATGCAATCAGCCAATACTAAATAATTAATAAAACACTCAACCAAAGAAACAAAACAATCTATTTTCTGATAAGACAATATTCAAACAGAAAGGAAGTCACAGCAGTCTACTCTTTGTTTCTTCTGTTCAGCCAGTACAGAGCTGAGTTGTATTTGAAAACTGTTGGGTTTTTTGTTTTGTTTTGTTTTTTCTTTTGTTTTGTTTTGTTTTGTTTTGTTTTGTTTTTCAATTTCGGTTGTACAGTTTGAATTGGAAGATTCAATGTTAAATCTCAAGATTTTCCGGTGAATGTCTCTGATAACATTAAATGCGTGATTTCTTTTCAATCTTGTGAAATACCAAGAAACGTCTATTTTCTAACTTTCTGGGATATCTAGATATGAAATTAAATGTACTTACTGGGTCTAAAGACCTGAAGAGCAGTATATTTTTGACAACATCAGCAAGTCTTTGACGCTGTATATCACTCTTGGGATTTACTATCTGCCCAACAAATAAGACAACACAATTCAGTCTATATACATTGTCTTTGACGGCTCAACATCAGCTGCCTTCAACATACGGAGCGGAGTGAAACAGGGTTGCGTCCTGGCTCCCACCCTGTTTGGAATCTTTTTTGCTGTGATGCTGAAACACGCATTCGGTCCTGCAGCTGAAGGCATATACCTCCGAACCAGGACAGACGGTAAGCTCTTCAACCTCTCCAGACTAAGAGCCAAGACCAAAGTCCAGCTGAGGTGCCTGCGTGACTTCATCTTTGCAGACGACGCGGCAATAACCGCCCACTCAGCTGAGGACCTACAGCAGCTCATGACTCGCTTCAGCGATGCCTGCCAAAACTTTGGGCTTACCATAAGCTTGAAGAAAACACAGGTCATGGGACAGGATGTTGACTCTCCCCCAGCCATCAGCATCAATGACCATGAACTGGATGTCGTCCATGACTTTGTTTATCTGGGCTCAACAATCTCAGACACCCTCTCACTTGACATAGAGCTCAACAGGCGCATCGGCAAGGCAGCTACCACCATGACCAGACTGACGAAGAAAGCATGGAACAACAGCAAGCTGACTGAGCACACAAAAATCCAGATCTACAGAGCCTGCGTCGTGAGCACCCTCCTGTATGGCAGCGAGTCCTGGACTTTGCGTGCCCGACAAGAGCAAAAGCTCAATGCTTTTCACATGCGTAGCCTCCGACGCATTCTAAACATCACCTGGCAGGACAAGGTCCCGAACAACACTGTCCTGGAAAGAGCTGGATGCACCAGCATGTACACGCTGCTGAAACAGAGACGCATGCGCTGGCTTGGCCATGCCGTGCGCATGGACGACGGACGGATCCCCAAAGACCTCCTCTACGGAGAACTGGTGCAGGGAAAACGTCCCACAGGCAGACCACAGCTGCGATTCAAAGACGTGTGCAAGAGGGACCTAAAAGCCTTGAATATCGACAAAGACAACTGGGAAGCAACAGCCCTCGAACGGTCAGCCTGGAGACAGACTGTGCAGAAAGGTCTCTCCATGTTCGAAGAGACACTCGCTCAGCGGCACGAGGAAAAGAGAACGAGAAGAAAGGCTGCAGCCCAGGCAGACAGACCAGCGTCAGACTTCATCTGTGCCCTCTGCCACAGGGACTGTCATTCCCGCGTCGGACTGGCCAGCCACACCCGGCGCTGCACCAGAATAGGCACCCAGAGCGCAACTCCATAGTCTTCCGAGACTGAAGGACGCCTATACATTGTAGTATAATAATTTATGAAAAAAAGACCAATTGAGAAAATCAGTAAGTGAGTAAGTATCAACAATTTTTCTGAATGGAGTTGCAACAGATATGATCCCTGATCAATACTATAATGCTCCAAATCTTCAGACATCTGCAACTATTTCCCTTTTGATAGCGTCTTAAATTCTCATCACCAAAAGCAACAGTATAACTTGTCTGTGCACACACACACACACACACACACACACACACACACACACACACAAACACACACACACACACATACACACACACACACAAAAATCACTTCTAAAATCACTTAAGTGAATAGACATTAAACCAATGACCACCATCACACACACACACACACACACACACACACACACACACACACACACACACACACACACACACACACATACACACACACACACACACACACACACAATGTATTTCACATAGCTGTTAATATATCTACATGCACATTGATATTAGTCAATCAATCAATCAATCTAGCTAGCTAGCTAGCTATATATATGTACATGGCATAACTGTAATGATAAAAACATGCAGGAGAGTAATCTTAAGTTGAAGAAATAGAGCAAGGTAACTGCCTTCTTCTTTGGCTCAAAGTTTGATGTTGATCAGATTTTAATTTTTTCTTTAGAAATTGAGGAGGCAATATCAATACTGAACACAGAATGTCATAAGTAGTTATACCAATGAAATCATCACTACTTTCCTATAGATCACAAGAAACACCACAAATAGACTATAAGAAGAAGTTTAAAAAATAAAGTTTCATCTGTCAGTAATCTTTTAACTTTGTGTGTGAAGTTAAAACATCACATGTAACTGATAATTTATAACTGATAATTTTTTGTAACGCTTTGCACAGTTTTTATATTAAACTTGTTTTTAATCATACTGAAACATTTAAAAGAGGAAGAAAACCCCAAACAAGCAATACCTACATATACGCCTACATAATTCCATATACACAGACTCAATTGAGAGATAACAACATAACAGATACTGTAAACATATGCACTACAGTGATCATACATACAATAAAAATTTTGCACTTCCTTTGAAAATAAAACCCATAAACATTACATTATAATATAATATGAATAAACCACTATTTGGAGTCGAGCCAAAAGGTCACTGAAATAACCACAACTGAACCTGAATCATTAAGACAGATTTATCACACCTGGAAAACTGCTTATGCACCCAATCCAAGTCTGCCAGTGATTATCTGGCAGACTCTGTAAGCTGTAGAAATCCTTATACTGGGCAGACAGTACAAACAACATCAATATTTGAATGTGTCTAAGACTCTTAAATACAAAAACAAAAACCAATGTCTAAATCAAGCAAAACTCTACCATTTATGTTACATTTTTAAAAATGACATTAACGCCACCTCACATCATCTCCCTTCAAAATCAATAGATCATCATTTACAAATACAATACTTCAGTAATCATAACTGTGAACAAACAACAACATTTACAACATTCACCTTTGCTTCTCCTCCATCTTCATCAGTCTCTGGGTTATAGGCTTCTGCTGACACTGTGACAAACAACAAAATATCCAAGATATTTCAAGTAACACACACCAACTTTACCATTACTAGTAATCAACTTTCTCTCCCACCTACCTCAGTATCTCAGCTATAAATAGTATAACATAATGTCATTACTAGTTTAAGCATCAACTTACTGTCTAAGGATAACTGGACAAGCTTTTCTCCCAAGGTTTTTTTTTTAATTCCGACCGTTTTTAGATGCATGTACACACATTGTTTTGCCCACACTGCGTAGGAAGGATGGTACTGCATGGTTTACATGCTCCATGTTCGATGGACGTACCTGATGAGTATTTTCATGTTTACATAAACCAGCCACCAACAGATACAGGAGCTTTAACAAGCATTTTCAAAATTCTGTATGGATATATACTTGATGGGGTTTGGGAACTACCAGGTTTGCACACATGTTGACCTGGGAGATCAGAAAAATATCCATCTTTCACTCACAAAGCAGAGGCCGATTGAAGCCAGGATTTCCAATTAGAAGTCCAAAGTTTATCCACATTAACTACTGTGCCCTTCTCCACAGTCCTTCAATAACCGCTGCATCAAATTGTACACATCTTTGTCAGACTCACACTACTAGAATAGCTGTTTTGTTATAGTATGGGACCATCACAAGAACCATAATAAAATAAGGGTACAGCAACAATTTTACTATAGAGAGGTCCAAATTCTAATTTGAAATCAACTGGTAAGATAGTACAAATGTCAATCACTCAATGACACCATGATCGTAAACCAATATGACAGCATTCATTTTAAACATCACACCAAAACTGCCAAACTTAAATAATACGTACATAACATTCTGTATTCTACTCAGTATCTTACTTGTAGTTGTACTATGCTATTATTGATGACAATATTTCATGCAAAAATATTCAACTCACCAGATTTTCTCCTAAAGCGAGCAGTAGTAGGTGGTGGTTCTGAAAGGAATAACATAAGATTTTACAGTATCATTAATGTTTGAAAAGGGAAAAAAGTGAAGGGGGGATATGTCAAGCAATCAAAAAACTTATTAATGCTCATGTAAGATATGCCTAAACACAAAGTGCCTTAATCTAAACATATATTGCAAAAAATGGAATTGTTGAGTAATATTTTACACAGAGCATCTTGTAAAATTCAGAACCTAAAATCCAACTCAAAGCCATGTACACATTAACAACTTTACACACACACACACACACACACACACACACACACACACACACACACACACACACACCACACACTACACACACATTGATGATAACCAGGATTCCCATTATACAAATATGCATCTGATGCATTGGAATTGTATATTGTCCACAAAACATGAATAAATGCATGTGTGTGTCATGGCTCTCCAAAGCCAAATATATATACATTCCGTGTATATCACACTTAAACTAATGAAAGCTTTGATTTATATATATAACTTTTTTTTTAAAAGTAAGATGATGCATTGTGATTGATTTTTACGCCTCCAAACTGAAAATTTTGACAGAGTAAGATATAATTTTTCAGGAATTATGAGTTCCAAATCAGTGTGTATTCTCCTGCTAATTCTACTGCAAATAACCGAGCCAGCAGTCTGATATTATCATCTGGAAGAATATGGGTTAAACAGGTGCACACCTGTGAACAACAGCAGTATAATACTACTGTGAGGATTGTAAAGGATTAAAAACTGTGTACATGAAAGTTGTGCTGCTGAACATGGAAATCGGCATAAACTGCTGCTCAGCTTGGAACTTGGAACTCAAAGTACTCTCATTTCAACAGCCAAACAAAGATTTTAAAAAATCCACCTGTTGAACAAACAGCCAAATACTGAAATTGATCAACACTTTAACAGATAATGCATTCTTCTGTCAAGTTTCAAATTCTTTGCGATCTCCCAAGGACATCTTTTTCTTTTTCTCCCTTTGCTTTATGAAGAGTCATTGTAATGCCAAACTAGTAAAAAGCTGTTCATTAGAATCAACCGACTCTGCCGGCAGTGTGCCAAAGCCTGGGTTTCTCCAAATGGTCCCTCTGTCCATTCTGCTATGTCATCAGTCCTCTGTCTCCCTCCCTCAACAACTTCCTACAGCAAGGCCACTGAATCTTGTTATATAAAAAATATATGGTCATAACAATGTAGTTTTCTTTTTTTGATTGATATCAGCAGATCTTCATATGATCCAGTATACTGCTTGATGGTCTGGCGCACTTGTTTCCCTGGTGATATGATCAGTGTATCTGACGTTTAGTGTCTTGTGATAATATCTTATTTCCATGGCTTAGCTTCCTCTTTCCTGATCTACTGTGAGGGTCTATGTCTCGCATATGATACATACTTGAACTTGAAGTGTAAGTGGTAAACAGTTGTAAATCTACAACGAAAGGCAAAGTGAGAGCTTCATTTAATCAAATATGGATCTGTACAGTCTCAAAAGCACGGAGCAGATCAGTCTGGAGATTTTCCCCATGTTGCTTTGAAAGAGAAAAGAGTGTCCAAGGCAAGTAACTAAACTCATCATCGGCAGTCTTCTCTGAGCTATGCTAAGCACAAGTAAAAAGCCTTTCACATCCACTTATCAATGCAATAAGCCAAAGCTGGACTTAAGGTGTACATCCATAAAAATAAGAAGGGATCAATTATGACCCAATGGTCTGGTCTGCAACAACACATATGTAACAAAAAGTGATCACAGATCAGTTTGGGGCAGATACTACAACAGAAAACAAGACAAAGAAGGTGGTCCTTCACAAGGAAGGTCCGATGTGTTCCCACAGCAAGTGACAATTGTACAGTATGCGAGTCTTATGACAAACACATGCAGAATAATTATAACATTAACAGTCAATCAAAAACAATGTAGCTTGAGTACATGAAAAGGTTGTAAAAGAAGACCCAGAAACAATACTCAGAGAGGAAGCTGCAGAAGATCCAGTCCAAGGGAAGAGATTATGATGCTTTCATTATTGATGACACCGCATTTTATATGATGCTTTCATTACTGATGACACTGCATTTTATCTATTTCCTTTTCTAAATTTTTAAGTGGCAGACCAGAATACAACAATCATCATCATTATCAGGTGCCTTGCCGCATGGCGTTGGCGATCATGGACTTCCATCTGTCTCTATCTCTTGTTGCCTCAAGCATCTCCTCCACCCTCCTCGTCCTCAGCCACTCTGCAAGTCCATCTAGTATTTTCTCCCTCGGTCTACCTGGTGCCCTCTCTCCCTCCAGCCCTCCTGTTGTGACCAGGTGCTCCAAATCCCCTTTCCTCATAAAATGGCCTATAAATGTTAACTGTCTTTTCTAATCTTCCTTATGAATAATCCACTTGTGTCTGCCTCCATCAGGACTGTCTTGTTTGTTCCCCCCGCTGTCCATGGAACTCTCAACATTCCCCCCAGAAACCACAGCCTGGCTGCCAACCTTGTTCCGGCCTTGCCTGCTGACCGTCCATGCCTCACATCCGCACAACAGCACCGGCTCCATACAACACCCAAGAACTCTCTTCCTGATGTGAATTGACAGGCATCCATCGGCAAGAATGCTTGTCATCTTCCTGAATGCTGTTTTGGCTTGGCTGATTCGCCGGCTTTCTCCGATGTGCATCTGCCGTCTGATGAAATTATCGTTCCCAGGTATTTAAACCTATCAACCTGTGTCAAGGCTGTGCCATTTGCTGTCATTTCGCATGAGGGGATCTCATGTTTTTTACTGATCACCATGACCTCAGTCCTCCCAATGCCCAGCTCCAACCTCCACCTCTGCCTTCTACCTCTAGTATATTCACAAGGTTTTGTAGGTACCCCTCATTCTCCGCAACCAGCACGGTGTCATCTGCGTATCGAATGTTGTTATCATTTTCCCTCCAACCCTAAATCGAGGGCCTTCCTCCAGGTCCCCCACGATGTTTTCGCTGTAAAGTGAAAACAGATCTGGTGACAAAACACAACCCTATCTGACTCCTCTTTCGATGTCCCGAAACGAGCCTATATTGTTTTCCACTCTCACTGCAGCTGCCCGCCCCCAGTACATATCTCCGACCACTCGTAGATCCTTTCCATCAACATCGAGTCCCCATGCCTCACCCGATCGAAAGCCCTGGCATAGTCAACAAAGCACAAATACAAATCCTTATTCATCTCAATTGACCTCTCTATGATAGTTCTTAGGATGCATATGGCATTAAAAGTTCCTTACCCTTCCACAAATCCACACTGTTCTTCTGCTATTTCTCTTTTGATTCTATTCCTTGTCCTCATCATGAATATTCTTAACAGGATTTTTGTTACATGACTCATCAAACTGATTGTGCGATGGAGTTCGCATTCTATAGCTCATAAAAAAATGTTGACATGCGCTTAGATCTTGATGTTCATTTTTAAACCTCCAATGTATAAAACATCATTATGTATATTTTGTATGCTATATCATATGGAGTTCATATGTCAACAATGTTTTTTACATATATGTGTATAATTTGTTGTTGTTGTTGTAATTTTCGTTGCCAAATTGTGTGTTTGATGTCTGCTGTGAAACAAAAGATGAATAAAAATACAGTTTCTTTAAAAAAGAAAAGATTACTAACCCAAAGAGGGAGGGTTAGGGGTTAAATTAGCATTAGTGTTGTCAAAAACAAGTTCAGTCTGGCTCTGCAGAAGTGAGAGAGACCTATACCGTACAATTTAGCCACTATCCAAACAGCTACTATCTAAACAGTAAATCACAAATAAGAACTGAAAAAATGAAATACAGCAATTTCTATACTCAAATGATATTTGATAACTAACAGATAAGGTACAAAACCTGAAGTTATACTTTGAAAATTGTCACAAAAAAGGGAATTCAACAAATAAATATATATTCCATCATAAAAAGCAATTGTTCTCTCTCAGGAAATTTCAGAATATAATTGGGAAAAACAAACTGAGAACTACATCTGAGAACAATGCTTTGGTTAATTCTGTTCCAAGATTATGGATTCAATGGATACACAGAGGAAAAGAAGAAGGACCTATTTTCAAAACACAAAACCAAAACTGATAAAGAATGTTATCATCCAGTAAAAAGACTATGTTCCCACAGCCTGTAATTTTTGGATGAGAAAACCTGGTTTTAAGCCAATGAGACTACGAAAGAAATCAGAATTGAAAACTTTTACATTGGAAAATATTGCATGATATATGTCCCACAAATAGACTTCTAAACAAGACTTTAAAAAAAAAAAGCAATAAACACATGTGTTGCCACGATACAGTGGGGTACATGGAACATTTTTCCTATTATATTGTGCAGTGGTAAAAGACCATGGAAATTTACTGAAAATTTTTTTTTAACAAAATAGAAACAAATGAGAAACTGAAACTGTCATCCAGAGATGTACTGTTTGATGTAAAAAAAAAAATCAAATTGAAAGTTTATCTATCATCTAGATTTCTATCATGTTAATTGGCATTTCTTACCCAGAAAAAAATCTGATTTTTCAAAAAGAAATTTTTAATCAGAAATTTCTTGGTTTAAATAAACCCAACTTGTTTCCTAATTATAACCTTCATCATACATTACCCAAAATTTTCAGCGCCCAACACAGTGTTGTCCCCAAACCCCACTCCCTAAAGGATCATCACACTTACTGACTTAGGAAATTTTTCTTACCATCTTACTATACTTAGTGGTCATCTTTTTCTTTTTGTTTTGTTTTTTGTTTTTGATCCATTTTCCACATCACCTTAATGGCCATTGAAGCTGGCATACTTTGACAATGCAATAATTATGAGGGGGAGGATTAATTACCATGATGCTAATTGCTATGGGGTTCCATCTAGGACTAAGACTATATGATAGAGCTGCATTCTATCAGTCTATGCTTACTATCATAACTTATCCTGGCATCAACCAGCCCCGAGACGTACAGACATCTGTGGTGTTGGTCAAGAGATTTGAGCAACACCCTTAATGAAGCATCCCTGAAGTAAATGCAACTTGACTATACAGTCCCAGTTTCCCAATGAGCCCACAGCATGCTCAAGTGTGGATCGGAACTGGTTAGAGTGAAAATTCCCACAAAAGATTTTTGCAAGATTTCATGGGGATTCAAACCCACATCCTTCCAGTCAGTAGTCTGTTGCGCTGACTACTACACTGCTCATGGGTATTTACTGACTCATGCATTTTGTGAAGGAATAATGCCTTTTGCTGTACATCTAGAGGTCTCCACTGACCCATGCTTTCTGTGAAGGAACAAAGTCTTGCCATACTCGTGGGATCTCCAGCGACCCATGTTTTTGTAAAGAAATAAAGCCTAACTGTGTATCATGGATCTCCATCTACTCATTCTCTCTGCCTCACAGGTGGAACAAAACACTGCTGTAGGCACATGCTATTGTCATGTATACGCCACCCATTCTGTAAAGAAATTTGTGATAATTCTAAACCATGGAATGGAATTCTTTTTATGTTTGTTCTGTAAAGAAATTTGTGATAATTCCAAACCATGGAATGGTATTCTTTTTATGTTTGTTATAGACTAACTGCCTAGATCTAGGTCTATATGAAATGATGTGGAGATTGCAAGTGACAGGTGAATGTAATGATCTTTTACTTAGCTCAGATGATTCAACATATTTCTTTGTTTTGATGGTATGTATACTCTTGTAAACAGCTCTTCCATGTGAGTGCCCATGCAAGTACACTCGCACGCACACATCCACACACAATTCTGGCTTTCAGCACTATGCAACTCAAGCGTTGCATGTAGCCTACTATCATCAGCATTGATGTGTGACACACTGTATGTTGGTATGGTGTAAACACGTGCCCATAACTGTGTTGTGAGTGTTGAGAGAATGTGTATGTGTGTGTGTGTGTGTGTGTGTGTGTGTGTGTGTGTGTGGTGTGTGTGTGTGTGTGTGTGTGGTGTGTGTGTTTGTGTGTGTTGTGTGTGTGTGTTCTCACACATGCCTGCCTATTTGAGCCCTTGTTTTTTTGTGTGTATATAAATTATGAATATTTGTGCATGCACATGTGGACGAATGAGTAAGAGAGACGATCAAAGACAGAGACACAGACACAGAGAAAGAGACAGAGACACAAAGAGAAAGAAAGAGAGACAGGGAGAGAGAGCTATGCAAGAATATATACATATATATATATAATTATATAATTATATATATATTATATATATTATATAGCATGAAAGTCAAACACGTGATGTGTATGAACGTTTCAATGTATATGTGCGATGTACAGGTGTATAACAAGCTTTTGAGTGGATAAATAATGAAGTACCAAAGATGTTATAAACAGAAAGTTGTAACAATAACATCTTTGGTGAGTACTAAAGCCTTCAAGAAGCTTTCACACAAAGCAGGCTGATATAGCAACTTCTTCGTTTTCCATTCAGCAATGTTATTTAGATATTCATAGGCAGGTTCACTGGAGACCAATGAGTAGATTAGAAATGTTGATTTTATAATAATGATAATAATAATGAATAATATAATCATCTGATAAAGTGACATAGAAAAAAAAATGAAAGTGTGCACTCTCATCATTCACCAATGCATTCATTTGCAATCGCAAGAACTCAACGGTACCAAACTCACAGACTGGATGGGGAGGACAGGATGGGAGTAGGAGGACAAAAGGGTGGGCACACAGAGGGGGAAATCACTCATGGACAAAAAGTTCAGCTGAAATTGAAACACATGACCATGCGCATGCACACTGGCACTTTCAATACACTAAAAATACGTAGTCAGATAGATAGGTAGACAGACAGATGGATTCGACAGCCAAAATCAAAACAGATCAGAGCAATGAAGAATCATGCTAAATTTAAGAAGCATTACATTTGTAAAGAATATATAAACAAGGTGAATTTCAAAAATACAAGTTTGTGAAACAGGAAAGCTTTGCACATTTTGGACAAAGTATATCTGTGGAAGAGTGATCAGTTTGAAGAACTACAAAAATAACCCTGAATTAGGTGAATTAATCTAATGTATATTAAACTATAACAGCACACACACACACACACACACACACACACACACACACACACACACACACACACACACACACACACACACACATGATATACATGTTGGATGTCACCCATAATCCTTCAAACTAACTTAAGGCACCGACTGAAGCTTTTCAAAACTGTTAGCATGCTGTGAGAATAAACAACACTGACCACCAACCAACTAAGGAGCTCACAGTCTATCAAGACAACAAAGAATAAAAAAGTAATACCACTTACCCATCCACAAAACATTTTCTGTGTGGATGGTGAATGAAGTCCACTAGTACACAAAAGGTCACTTTATTATTATTTGTCTTAAAACAAATAAAAAAGGTCATTGTTATCAATTTTTCTAATAATGAAGTGATTGTCATTAGAACAATGAATAAACAGTATAATATTTACAACATGAAAGCTGTTTTCTGACTGCCGTTTCAAAAAAAAAAAAAAGTATTTTCACTATTTTGACTGCTCATGTTTCAGTTTTCTGATATATTTCCTCAAAATTCTCATGTTCCCCAAATGCTATCTACTAAGAAGTTCAAATCTATTTTTACACTCTCAGTCTCAATCTCATTTCGTTTTTCAAACTTAGTCATATTTAACAGATGAGTTAGAAGAACCTTACAATTTCTTCTTTTCTATTCAGTCTCAACTCCCTCCACATGTCCCTCACTCTCTCCCTGGTATGTAACTTATACTGAGGGAGAGACACAGAGAGAAGGAACATGTTCCCCCTCCCTCTCTCTAGTAGTAGTACATATTTTCATACTTTGTCAGTCACATTTGATGAGTTATTGGTTATAAGTACACCCCAACTTTCTCTCTCTCAAGTATGTATACCAATCATGGACAGAGACAGACAGAATGAGTCAAAATATGTAATCTCTCTCCCTGTATATCAGAGGGAAAGACAGACACCCCCCCCCCCTTCTCTCTCTCTGTCTGATAGTGATAATACACATTGTTGTTGTTAGGGATTGACATACTGCTTTTAAGTGTATCTGCCTTTATCTCATGCACTTGTAATGGACTTGATGTGGAAAGTGATATTTTATCACAACTGTGTTTTATGCTTTTTTGATGTGGCAAATTTTTTTTTTTTTTTAATTCTACTTTTATTATTGCAATGGTTGATGTGTCTTCCTATCCCCACCTTCACTTGACTGTTCTTAATGCTGCCTTCACTTCTTTCTTTTCCTCTGATTCTATTCCTGTACTATACATTATATATATTATTATACATTTATATATATATATACTAGATATATATATATGTAGATATACATATATATATATACTAAATATCACATCATGACTATAATGCTTAATAAAATCCGCTCTCGATTAGAGGAGTGTGTGAATACCAACGGCAAGCAGTTTGAGCATCTGAAGGATTAAGGCTGTGCTTGTTACTACATGTATATATATATGCAATATTCATCTGTTTGTATAGTAAATGCAATGAGTATTGTACGTGTTTTCTTTTTTCATAACTGTATACCTACTTTTGCACCCCCCTGTATACATATAATAATTAATATATATATAAAATATATACACACACATGCATATAACATTAATACAACTACTACAGTACTAGCAATATTGTTATATCGATACTGTTGTTCTGTACTTATTGTTAAGGGTTGATATGTATAATTTATCTATATGTCTACCTTTGTCTCGCATCCTTTTGTAAAGTGAATGAACCATTGGCGTATGTAGGTTGTAACACTCAATACATTATCACATCATTTTATACTTTACCCTCCATTGTGTGTGTGTGTGTGTGTGTGTGTGTGTGTGTGTGTGTGTGTGTGTGTGTGTGTGTGTGTGTGTGTGTGTGTTTGTTTTGTTTTGTTTTGTTTTTGCGCGTGTGCGTGCATGAGTGTTTTCAAATACTAATATTCTGTGTGCACAGTAGCAAGGACTGCAAGACGGGTCCAATGACAAAACATGAATATCTCCACTTGGAAATTCTGTGCAAGACAATTATACTTTTCTTTAAACTCCCTTTGTTTCACTTTTCTGTTACTCTTTTTGTTTCTGCTCTTTTCGTTTTTTATGCCCCCACCCCCACTTCCCGAACACGCACACATGTGACATACCCCTCCCACAGCTCTCTATCTGATCCATTCAGGGATTCAAGCATTTTCCCTGGGCAATCTTACACGTGTTGCATGCACTGTATGGATTAACCCACCAAAATGACGACTTTGCATTATTTCAAGCCAAAACGAACATTCTCTTCGCGGATATGTTATGATATAACCGAACTCGACCAGATCTCTCTCTTCAACCAGTCGACTCGACTGGCTGCCTGGGGAGTACGCAAAATTAAATAAACTAGGTAAAGTCCTTTCGACACTCACCAAGTAAGTCATCGTCACTATTCATCAGTCACTATTACTGCAATGTCGACAGCAGCACCAGAAGTTTTTTCAGTGAAACGAACTCCCCCACTTCCGTCTCTTGGACCGTCCACATCGCCTCCGTTCAATTTGTTGAAATAATTTGTTGCAAAGTTTACAAGGTTTGAAGGCCTTGCTCTCAACACCGCAACAGTAAATTCTTGCAGCAATTCCGTCAGACCAGGTGGTATATCAAAACTCATCTTGTAGGAAATGTTGATGATATTCACACCTGCCTGAGAACCGCATTCACTTTTCAAAGTCTGCACGAATCACATCACTTCAAAAACACGACACAAACTTGAACTGCATGCCTGCAGATAGGAAATCAAGACATGCAGTGGAGCTATTTTCGAGATGCATATCTTTATTCATGCGCGTAGTTTCAATTTCATTTTCGAAAGTTTTGCGACGGTTAACTTAAAAACACAGAATCGTAAACTTTAAGTACAGTGTTTATTGTATCAGTTATGGAAATCAACAAAACAACAATTTCGAGTTCACCCATATACGTGTGTACTACATTTTGAACGCGGAAACCTGTATTTTTGAAGCCGGTAAGCTAGCGTCAACTGTTCGGGTCTCGGTTGACAGCCAACTTAAAAAGAAGCAAGAAACAATTCCAGCCTGGAAAGTCGGAATGAAAAAACATCACTTACGAATTGTTCTACAGATGTCATACTTGCATAACGTTTCACACATTTTTTTTCTGGAATTTAACACAAATCACGCAAAGTGAGACAAAGTTTTCATTATCGTCTGCTGCTTCAGGAAAATGAAGAATCACCGACCATGCGCAGATCAAGTGGTGGTACAATGGTTTAGACCACGAAAAGGGGCGGGACGCTGGCGGACTCGGCCAAAGGCGGTAGAAGTGCTTTGACAGTGGGGCTCGTCTTCTCACGACATGTACTAGTAAACAAGATAACTCTTCCTTGATTATTCTTTCCTTTCCTTCCTTTCCATTGGTACCCACGATCTTGAGGATGATCATTCCGGCACATAAAGGGGGGGGGGGGGGGGTAGACAGTCCATTCTTAAGCTCCGATTATTTCTGCTGATATCTAGACGGGGATAGGCCTATATGTTACTAATCCCGCTCCAGTATTTAGTGGATGCCAGTTCAGATGAGGTCACTGGAGAAGCAGGTTTAGAAGAGATGCGAATAAAGATTGGAGGAAGAAACATCACCAACCTGAGATATGCAGACGGCACTGCATTAATGGCAGATAACATCACAAATGTGAAGAGAATTCTCTACCGTGTAGACGTAGCAGTTTGCAGGGCACGATTGAAACTGAATGCTAAAAACACCAAAGCCATGCACATAGCGAGAAAAGAAGGCCAGGAATATCAAAACATTCAAATAAATAAAACAGACTTAGAAAATGTTTCAAGTATCTAGAATCTGTAAAAGCAAATAACGGCTCCTGCTCCAAAGATGTGAAAACAAGGATTGGCAGGGCAAAATAAAAAAATTAAAAAAGGTCCAGTCAAACAACGTATGGAAAGACAGAGGCCTTCCCAAAGGTTTAAACTAAGAAGTCTGAAAATTTTGATTTGGCTTGTTTTAATTTAATGTATGGTCGCGAAACCTGGACACTAATAAAAGATGAAGAAAATAAAATCAATGCAGCAGAAATGTGGCTGTGTAGACGACTTCTCAGAGTCAAATGGACAGGCAGAAGAACAAAAGGTAACGTGTTAAAGGAACTGAATGTCAGGCGCCAGCTGCTGACAGAGATCAACAAAAGAAAGCTGAAATACGTAGGTCATGCGATTAGAAACACCAAAACAGATCCGACGTCAACGGTCCTGCAGGGGAAAGTTGAGGAGAGGAGAGGAGAGAAGAAAGGGACAACCGCACTCCTCTTATTTCAACATCACTGAAATCTATGGTCTGGAGATCCAGGAGGTCGCCCACAGATATATCAATCGTGTTACACGGAGAACACTTGTGACGTCGAACGTGGCTCCTACCGCCGATCCCGGCGAGGGAGAGAGATGAGATGATGAATTCAGACGAACCATGTTGACCCTGAATGATTTTAGGAGCCGGGCTCCAGGCTTAGGTCTAAATCACTTCGGTCAGGTGTGGCCAACTGGAAATCCACTGACCACCAGTTCTAAGTCCTGTTTCTTTCGAGTTTGGGGCGATCAGGAGCATGACGCAAAGTAGTGTGAGTCAAAGCATATTTCAGACCGTTAGAGAATCCACAAAAATTCATTACATTAGCCATGTAAAACACTTCGTTATGAGAAAAAAATCGATGGGACAAGCAGATCGAAATCAATGTGGGTATGCCAACTGATACAAGTCAAAGAAATAACAGGGTCGGAGCAGTTACCCTTATCCTGACCGCTTTAGAGACATGAAACAATTATACCCCAAATCCTTACAACTGAGACTTAGATCAAGACTGACTGTTTTTATTATCACATACAGTAAAATTACAGAAATGAAATAAATTCTATTATCAAAAATGGAATGCAAGTAAGCAATCATTGCCTCTCGTTTGCCTTCTTCGGGAAGTGAAATGGATGAGAGAGAGAGACAGAGAGAGAGAGAGAGAGAGAGAGAGAGAGAGAGAGAGAGACAGACAGACAGACAGACAGACAGACAGACAGACAGACAGACAAAGAGACAATGAATCATGGACTCATTTCAGTAAGTTGGAAGTGGGAAGGGAGCCTACTAGCATCATAATGACGTGATGAGTCGCCCACAGCTATAAATAAATAAATGTGCTTGAGTCGTCATGGGCGGAGGCGTCAAACGACAAACGTAACTGAGTGGCAGACAGTGCTATCGCATCATGGCTTACATTTTGGAAGATTAGACGTCACCGACTGGAAACCTCAAAGACCACTTCGTGAACAAACGCGTAACCACCATACCACCAACTACCATAATGAAAATGTTTTTCTTCTCCCTTAACTCCCTTTAATTTAAAAACTGTTCATCAGATTCCTCCAGCTTTTTAGGTGTGTCAAAACCTGGCTTTCTGCAAATGGTTTCCCTGTCCATTCCGCAACGTTGTCAGTCTATCGTTATCTCTGCCTTCCCCTTCGTCTCCCTCCTGAATTAGCAAGGCCATACCAACCTTGCTTGACTGATTGTTTGGGATTTTGTTTGTTTGTTTTTGTTTCTCTTAACTGAATTCAACATATCTTCATATGGTCCAATGTAAGGCCGCTTGATGATTCGGCACGCTTTTTCACTGACGATATGACCAGTGTATCTGATATTTAGTATCTTGTGATAATGCCTCATTTTCATGGCTTGCATTCATCTGTCCAAATCCGCTGTGAGAGTCTATGTCTCCCATACATAAGGAAACGAAAGTAGTAAACGGTTGTAAATCTACATTAAAGGACAGAGTGAGAGGTACCTTTAATCTAACACTGATCCGAGCCGTCTCAAAACTAATACTGAAGAACTAACGCTCTGAAAACCAGTCAGGGGCTTTTCCTGATGTTGCTTTGAGAGAGAATATGGGAAGAAGCAAACAATTCACTCCTGTCTGGTCTTCCTGCCTCCACCATTCACATCCTACAGCGCATTCAAAACGAAGCTGCACGCCTTGTACTCAAAAAGAAAAAAGCTGACCACATCTCTCCTCTCCTGGCACAAATTCACTGGCTCCCTGTATCAAAGCGCATACAGTACAAACTAGACACCATCTGCTACAAAAGCCTCGATAACGCAGCCCCCGATTACCTGTCAAGCCTACTTGAGATCTATGTTCCCTCACGTACCCTCCGCTCTGCTTCCGATCCTCTCACTTCTCGCTTTCCACGCACAAAGCTCAATACCTATGGTCCACGAGCCTTCTCTGTTTCTGGTCCACTCTCCTGGAACATACTTCCTCTCTCAGTCCGTCAGCAACCTACTTTTGTCTCCTTCAAGTCCGCTCTCAGAACTCATCTTTTGTCCTCTGCATAAAACCCTAACCTCACTCAACCCCCACTGCAGCCTGTCTCCACTCGGTGTGGAATCACATTGTAATATATATTTGTATATAATATGTTCTCTATAATTTTCCATTGCTCTTCTTCTTTTTCCCCATTTATAGCCGTGTGTGTGTGTGTGTGTGGTGTGTGTGTGTGCGTGTGTGCGTGTGTGGTGTGTGTGTGGTGGTGTGTGTGTGTGTGTGTGTGTGTGTGTGTGTGTGTGTGTGTGCGCGTGCGTGCGTTGCGTGCGTGCGTATGTGTATGTTCAGCGCTTAGATTTGATTTCTTTCAAGAATTTGCGCTATATAAATATTGTAATTATTATCATTATCATTATTAAGAAATATAGACATAAACAATGAGTGTATGAAGGTAAAACAGACCCGGGGGATGGGTTGAAAATATACAAACAATTATAACAACAATTTAAACTTAAGCCTAAATGATATACGAGAGAAAGGGGTAAGCAGCGCCGTGGTCCTAAATATTCAAGAAGTTGTCAACAAAAGTCAAGATAGAGTCGTTTGGAAGAGAGCAGCGGCCAACACTGAATCTAGTGATGCCAACAGGTGAGACACGTGAGGCTAAACATCAAGAAGCCACAAGGGACGGAACAAGAGACTAATACGAAATTGTTTATTATTTGGACATGGCAGACTGTTATTACGTACGTACTGCCTATTATGCCATTGATAAGTAGAGCACCAAGAGGTTCTGCACTCGTGTGTGTCCTAGGCCATAGTACCCCAAGTGTGTTTTAGGATATGACATGTCCTCCTATTGTTCATTGCCATGGGTTCTCGGGTCACCTTCTCTTACGTTTCCTTCTGGTGTCCAGCGAAGGGCAATCCAGGTGATGTTGTCTTGCTCTCTTCTGATGATGTACCAAAACTATCTCCATCGCCTTTCTGTTGATGATAGTGCTCATACTCTTTTGAATGCACTGGGCAAGTAGTTGTTGGTTGGAGACAGTGACGGGTCAGAAGATTTTCATGATTCTTTGGAGGTTCTTCGTGTGGAAGGCTACTACTTGGTAAGGTCATTTTCTGTCACCTTCCAGCATTCTAAGCCGTAAAGAAGGGTGGAAAGGACACGGCTTTGGCATACTCTTAGCTTGGTGATGGTGCTGTATTCGGGGAGTGCGGTGGAGGTGGGGGGGGGGGGGTCATATGTTATTTGGCATTCTGAAAGTGTCGCTGGCTTTGCTGAGATGGCTCTTGGTGTTACCGCCTGAGGTTCCGTCGTGCTGCCTAGGTATGTAAGTGAACACTTCAGCTGTGGATTAGACATGGCCATGGGATGTTCAGTGTTATGGTGTTTGCGAATTAATATTGCTCTTCCATGTGCTTTTGAAAGTATTACATTACTGATGAACAACAAGTTCTTTTGTTTTTTTTGTTTTTGTTTTTTATTTAGTCTGCAAATAGGCCACTGACCATCTCTGTTTACAAATTCTCATCAATGAATCTGTTTGAGAATTCTCCAAACTTTCAATTTCTTTGTTTTATACGTTCACTGATGTATAGATATAATTATCATGACAAACGAATCTCTCTCTCTCTCTCTCTCTCTCTCTCTCTCTCTCTCTCTCACTCAGAAACACACACACACTCATTCACATGCGCATGGACATACGTTTGCACATGCGATGTGCTCAACTGAATATACTAAAACAAACAACAAAACTGAACAAAACGGAGCTAACAACTGAACAACAACAAAAGTCATATGTAAATCAACGAAGGAACATCACATTTTACGGGGAGTTGTCATATTTGTATGCATGCACGTGCACACACACCAAAACCCAAACCAAACCAAACCAATAAGTGAACAACAAAAGTCACTCACAAGTCAACAAATAAACCTCGCATTCTATGTAACTTTATATGCAATACTACACGCGTAGGCGTACACACAACCTGCAACAGCAACAACAACAAAACCAAAACGCACCACCACCACTAACAACAAATCCAAAATTAAACGTTAAATGTCCTACTCAAGTAAGCGAAGAAAGTCGTTTAATTAATCTTTTAACCCCTGCTGCCCGTCCACCAACATCCTGTATCGCCAACCATGCTATCAAAAGCAAAAAGTTGACACTCTGATTTCCTCACCCTGGGCTGAGATGAGCCAAAGGGTAAAGTTTTTGCAGTTGGTAGATAGCAGGGCTTAAAACAGGGAGGAGGAAAAAACCCACTGAAACTAGGGGGTCCGGGGCCAAATCAGGGGCCATAACTTGCGCGCTGCTATGAACGCTTGCAAGCCGATCATGGATGCCTTGCTCCTTTCGTGTTTTTTTTTTTTTTTTTTTTTTTTAACAAACCGAAATCGCGGAATTCCGCCCAGACGCGGAACGTTTTAAGCCCTGAGATAGGGTGCGGGAGTCAAAGGATTAACTTCAACATGGACGTAACACTGTACTCACCGATGGCTTTGTCTTCGGGGTCTACGTCAGCAGCTCCTGGTGCAATTGCAGCATTGGCTAAGTTTTGTTCAGCGGGTGGAGGTTCTTTCGCCGTTTCGCCATAACCCCGCAGCGCTTGAAGACACGGATAAGAAAACAGACAGCCCATAACTGGACCTCCTTGCGCCAGTCCCTCCTTCGCTCCTTTTAACAAGTTCACGCTAGTCGATCATTGCCTGAAAAGTGAAATGGATGGTTAGGCCGTATTCTGATATTTTCCTGTTTGATGGCCTGAAAAATAAAATGGATGGTTAGGCCGTATTCTGATGTTTTCCTGTTTGATTCTTCACTTCTTAGCCGCTGCAAGTTTTATGAAAGTCTGAAATTTGACCTTTCTGTCACTACTATCTCCATTCTCCTTTCTTTTCTTTTTTCTGCTGATCTGCAATTGTTTTCCTTGAGAAACATTAAATAGTGGACAAGAGAGTATTCTCTTGTTTCAACTTTCCCATAGAAATCCTAATATGAAGGTCATGAGAATTTTTCAAGGCCACATACAAAAACATATATTGACCTTTAAGCCATCGTTATCCAACCCATCTCCTTTACTGAGCCAAAAAAAAAAAAAAAAAAAATCAGATGAAAATGAATAGGAATCAAGACTCTGAAGTCATTTCTAAACCGTCTAAGTGCTCACGCTCACTTAATCCTTTCACTTACTAACCCTAACCACCAGCTTTCTCCTGCAGGAAGTACTGATTATGGTGCGGGAGTGATTGGAGTTAGGTACGTTGTTAAATAAGGCATTCAAATCCGTCCTATCGTATATAATGTTTATAGTTTTATAAAGCCCAAAACAAACTGTGACACAGACATTTGATACATAAACACAGACAGTGCAACTATTACGTCGAAACTTTCACAGAGCTTGAGTTTGACGGAGTTTGAGTTTGTTCAAGAGGGATTTAATACACTGAGACAATTTCATACGCGCTCCATCGAAGCTGGCAGATTTCTTGAGCCAAAACAATATACAAGCTATTATACAATATAACAGGCAGTTATTTCCACTCAAACTGTCAAAGCAAAAGAATGGAAGTAGTTTGATTTTGGGTAGGTATAGCCCTAAATTCTAAAGGTTTACCCATCTATCACGACATTAAAAATTCATGTTCCGTAGAATACGAAAGATTCTCAAAACATGTTCTATGCTGTGGTGATATTCTCTTGGCAGCTGAGGCCAAACTTTAACATTAAAGAATAAAAGTACTTGTAGTCACACACACACACACACGCATACACACACGACACACACACACACACACACACACACACACACACACACACACACACACACACACACACACACACACACACACACACACACACACACTCACGCACTCACGCACATGTGAGAAAGGCTAAGTGAAAGAATTTAATCTGATCACACGCCTGTTGATTTCCGTTTCATTTGTTTAAGTTATAATCAGAGTGAATCCCAAATTCAATGTAATCATATATGGAAAAATATGCTTGGAATGTCGAATCCCTTAACAATACCGCACGTATCACTCAAGCCTAGTTAATGTGAATATTATTCACTTAAGCCTAGTTAATGTGGATATTATTATTGTTAAACGAAGTACAGAATTCATTCAAGTCGGGGGCACTCTCAGTCCAGATATGGTTCGAACATTTTCCACTTTAAAAAAGATATTCATAGTATTTACTTTAAAATAGCTACTATTGTTGGGGAAAAAAAAGCGTTCAGACATTACTTCTCGAAAGGCCTGAATAAAATCCGAACTGGTACAATTTCTTGATCGCCTCTTACACACACACACACACACACACACACACACACACACACACACACACACACACACACACACACACACACACACACACACACACACACATTTGTTATATTTTTTTCACATCGTCTCTTTTTCCATCTTTCTCAAACAACAGAAAATGCTGTTGCTATGATTTTCTTATTTTTATGTCTTGTATTATTGATGTATTGATGTATATATTTTATACTTTTAGTTCTAAGCAGATATGCACCTTAGCAACCGCAATTAAAAAAAACTTTTGGCCAGTAACGTTTACTGTTGGAAAAAGAGAATTATCATTGTCAATTCTCTCTCTGTCTCTGTCTCTCTCTCTCTCTCACACACACCACACACACACCACACACACACACACCACACACAACACACACACACACACACACACACACATACATACCATTACTACCACCACCACCCAAAAAACACACACACGCTTTATTTTTTCTCTATCTACAAACGCCGAGACTATTGTCTACGGCAGTCAACGATCTCATCTTTCTGGTAGATCACAGTCACCCTATGGAAATAGCTTTGGCAGCAGGGACAGATCACTGTATCGTGATTCTTCAATTGAAATTGTTAATTTTAAGATTTCAAGCCGTAAAACATTTATAATTCCGTTAACATAATCAAAACTGCTGATAGCTTTCCAGCGGTCAGCAAAGACTTCTTTGTCTGAAAACAAAACAAAACGAAACAAAACATAACATAACATAGCATAATAAAACATAACATAACAATGGACATAACATAACGACATGACATGACAAAACATAACATAACGTAACGTAACGTAACGTAACATAACACAAACGAACTGCATTTCGACAGTAGAGCTGTAAAGCTAACGTGTCCAGCTTAGTGCCCTTACGGCGCGCACAGACCCTTTTCGATTTTGGGTGGAAGTCTATTTATTGGGTCTGACACTGCGAAAAGCAATTGCTGCTGGCGCTAGAACACTGGCGCAGTGCACCTTAGCATGCGATGAATTGTGAGGACCTGATTGGGTTTACTGTTGCCCCTGTAAGGGGAAGACGACATTGAAAAAACAATTCTTCAATATTAACAAAAACAAAAACAAAACAAAAAACCACACTCTTCAACATAGACAAAAACAACACAAACTTTGTCATCAACAGTAGTTCCAGGTACATACGACCTGGATATGACAACGTGCATGCTAGTGCATGCATGCATGCGCGCGCACTTGTGTATGAGTGAGCATGCGCGCACGCGCTTTCGCACATCAGCACAGACGCAATTTCAAAACGTGAAATACAAAACTGTTTGATAATCATGTTTCTCTCAAGTCTGTTGTTCATCTTTATCGGTGTGTTCTATCTCAAATATCAACCAGCTCGTTGTGGAAACCAGGCACAAGTCCTTTACGAGAGCTGCACTTTCTACGAGTTACTTTGAAGAACCAAAGGTAACCTGACAGTATGAGGATAAACAATAGCCACTGTACTGAGCAAATGCTGCTGCTGCTACTGCAGTAATAATAATGATAATAACAACAGCAACAGCAACAACAACAAGAATGATGTGTAATTTTATATTGTGAAGCTACGGATCTAAGCGTTTATAAAAAACACATTCTCAGACAATCCCAGTCACTGTTCTGTTCATGATTTTACAATGGACACAGAAACAGGCTACATCATGTTAGAAAGATCCTGGACCTGGAAGTGCTGTCTGAAAAAAAAAAAGCTTTTTGGTGTGATCTGAAAGATGAAGTACAGTTGGAGGCCATAGACAAAGAAGAAATGGAAATAATGTGATTTACAAGCGTTTTTTTTTTCATGAAGAAGTCGTTATCAGAGAAAGAACGAAGAGAACGATAGGAAGTGCACAGTCACTAGATCAGTGAGATAAGCAAAGGCACTACCAGTGACAAAGCTGTAGTAGATGCAGGCAATCTTGTACCCAATTCTTTCAGAAGCGAGGAGCCAGTGCATTTTCTTCAATAACAGGGCGCAGAATTGTCCACGTTGTGCCTTGAAAATACAGCAAAAAACAGAGTTCTGGATCTTTTATAGTGGACGAAGAGTAGAGTCAGGACAACCAGCGAGAAGCAAATTACATATGTACAGTTGTCAAATTTTGAAAGGATACAGGAAGCGACAAATATTTTGGTGACATCTTCGAAGAAAAACTTTCTAAGCCTATCTGCTTTAAGCTCATAGTAGCAGAGTGGTTGATCTGACAGAATTTCGTAGTAAGGGAGAAGTCCATGACGAAGTGAAGGTTTCCTGTAGTGTGAGAGAGATATGTCGTCAGAGCCAACAGCAATGCAAGAGAGCAAGGAATGAGACAGTGTGACAAAATCTGAAACGATCAGTGCTTCAATGTTGTACCCATTCAATTTCAAAATGTTCTATGTCATTAATGCTTTGATGTCAGGGGTTCATTCCTGAAATGTTTGTGTGAGTGCGCTAATGAATGATGGATTGCATATTTTTTTAAACTGAGTGTCGTCTGCAAAGATGTAGTCGTCCACAGCGTGTTTCTTGATGATACTGGAATAAGATGTAGCATACAAAACGGACAATACAGGACTTACTACTAAGCCCTGGGGTACGCCAAAAGGTAGAGGTGTTCGAGAAGAATTGAAGCGATCAACAGATTGAAGCGATCAACAGAGACATATTGCCTACGTTCATTCAAGTAAGACTGAAACCACTGTAAAGCGTTTGAGCACACGTCTACGACAGTTTCAAGCCTAGAAATAATAACAGAATGATCGACAGTGTCAAACACGGCAGACTTGTCAAGAAGAAAAAGAACAGAAGTTTGTTTCTTTCTTTGTTGTTTGTTTGTTTGTTTGTTTGTTTTCTCGTCCATAGCAGCTAGATCATTATTTACAACACGGAGCAGAACGTCTCTGTAGTTTGCGCAGCCCTGAAGGCTGGCTAAAGAGGGCTACACAAGTTGTTGGTTTAAAGATGAAACATGATTGTTTCAAGACCGTCTGATGCTCTTTTACTTTCAAGAACCTCAAAGGACAGTATGCATATTTGATAGACACTGACTTGCACTGTACCAACATAATCTGTTCTCTGAACCCACTCCACGACCGAGGTTGGTGCTAGATTATATATTATTATGCATTATTAATGTAATACAGCCTGTCGATATCAGACAATGGTGCATTTTTATTGATATCCAAATGAAATATATATGTATTGTCTGAATCAGCTGACTGTGGTGAGACATGAACTAGTAAACAAATACCACCATCACACCAGCATTAGTGGTAGTAATATAACAACAACACGATGCGTCAATACAAAAGTACATTTCTCTAGTGTCAGTAGTATGACAGAAAAACCGATGGACTGACAGCACTACGGAATGGGCAGAGAAACCATCTGCAGAGACTAGGGTTCTGACACACAACCACTAGAACTGGAGACATGCAGCAACAACAACGAAATCATGACTGTTTAAGTGTTTTAAACGTTACGATGACAATGCCATTGTTATATATATACATCGTCATAATGTAGTGGATATTAATTATTATGCTGCTGCTGCTATTGAACACGATGTGACGATATTGTTGAAACAACATGTCACCTTGTGACCTTAGCAGATGGATCGGGATTTCAAGAAAACAGGTTCGAGGTTGTGCTTATAAGTTACGAACGAACGTTGGACTTACACATTAACAATCTGACTTGTTATGGAAAAAACGAAAAATGGAAAGGCGAAGAAGAAAAACGAAAATGAACCAATAAAAAATAAATAAGCAAAATCACCGGTCTTCGCTCAACAAACTTTTACAAAGTTGTGGTGCAAATTTGATTTATGCACTGTAGCCTGCCGCAGCGGTGATGAAAGGCCTAATATAAAGACCCACATGAGCGTAAAAATCTGCACATCTACGAACATGCCAAATGTTGACTCAAACATCAAACGTCCTCAATAAATCGTGCATGAAGAAAATCCGGACAACATCGTAGATCTAGATCTAATCAGACTCATGACATAAGTCATCCTAATGCAAGTAGATCTAGATCTAGCCTATTTGTGATATGATCGTTCAACGTCTCTTTGCTTAAAAAAACTACATGAAAAATGTTACAAGATTAAGTATCGACTTTTTTCTACAAGACAGCCCATAATTGTGAGTAAATATCTCTAAAAACTTACATAGACACATCGAACAACGCAACTTTGAAGAAAGGGGAACAGGGTGATCCAAAACAACGAAGTTCTTACTTGTCCACCGTGGTAGCCATTGGTCAAAGGGGACATGACTCCAGTGTGCCACAAACACTAGATCTATCGGCTCTACGGCGACCAAAGGAAGCCTGGACTGCCCACGGTCATACCAGATCCATGGATCGATAAAAGAATAGGTTAATGATCATAGTTACTGGGACCAAGCTTTTCTTCTTCATACATGTAAGGCCGTTTGATTTAGATTTCGGGGGAAATGGATCTAAATTACTAGTCACTCGATATTTGGTCATTAGATTTCGTTTAGATCTAGTTCTATCGAATCACCGTTTCCCAATACAAGAGGAAAGCAAAATACCAAAAATGTATTATCATTGTCATAATCATGATGATTATAATTATCATTATTATCATCATTATCATTAAGATAAAATGTATTACCATCTTCATTATGACAGTTCATTGTTATTTCCAATGAACCAAAAGAATCTAAAACTGAAAGCTGTTAAATGTATTAACATGTGTTTTAAATCCAAAGCGTAGATTTGATTTAAAGAAAGCGAATATCTGAATCTACAGCTTTTAGTAATGGAGATTTCTAACAAGTACATCGTATTTTCGACTTGACCATGCGATTTGCTGTTCTATACATCATAATAAACCATTTATTGTCAGGTTGACTGTTAACGTGTTGATTACACACACACACACACACACACACACACACACACACACACACACACACACACACACACACACACACACACACACAAATAACGCCACACTTCAATTAATAAGATAAACAAATAAGTAACAAAAATTCAAAAACCAAAGCATCAATCTTGCAGACCAGTCAGAAATATGTGTAAGACTTAATAATGCTCTCACAAAACGTAAGTAACCAAAATCAAGGCTTCGAATAGGCCCTAGTTTTTGAAGAAAGCTAGCAGTAAAAGTGATCGAACACGCTGAACTGGTCAAATGACATTTCGAAAAATGTCGATTTTCCAACAGAAGTAAGGAGAGTCAAGCCATATTATTGACCTCTCTTTTCCCATTCTTTAAGACCCGGTTTGCATAACTGAATTTATAGTAGTGTAATGTAATGTAATGTATATTTGTATTATGTATTATGTATGTAATGTATGTATTTTATATGTATGTATTATATGTATGTTGTAGTATGTATGTATGTATGTATGTATTATGTATGTATATATGTATCATGTATTATGTGTTTATTTTCATTTATTTATTTATTTATTCATTTACCCATGCATTAGTTAATTTGTTTTATAGAAATCTTAATCTAGAGGAAGGGAAGTGTTACTGAAATGTGCAGATCAACACATTCGAGCCAAATTGGCACTGAAAATAAAATTGAAAAAAAGACAAATCGATCAGTTAATCAATCAATCAGTCAATCAATCAATTAATCAATCAATCAGTCAAATCAAATAGTCAACCAAACAACCAATCAAATACAAAGTTGGACAGAATGAATATACATGTAAATGAATGATTGCGGGAGAGAAAAAACAAAAGAAAACGAAAACAGCTCGAAAAACTTTTGTAAGACATTTTGGCTGTTAATTGCAGTTAATGTGATCCGAACAATGGGCATTGTGTATGTATGTATTTTAATGTCCGATTGGACCTGACTTTTAACCCAAATCTCATGGAAATCCGTCTTCAAATGGTCCAAAAAATGTTGATTCTGTGAAACTGAGTCCCTTTCATGCTGTTTAAGAATATTTTCTATTTTCTACGTCAACAGACCACTGAGAGAATCGGAAAGTAAAGCTGGTATGCTCAACACGATTAAGCAGAATAATCAACTGAAAAAGTCCAGTTAAATACTAGGTACCGTCAAATCCGTTTTGTAATTAGTCTACAGTCAAGTGACTTCGTCAAAACGCAAATAAACAAGTATCAATATAGAACACTACGAAAGAGGGTCTTTACTGAAAATGTTGTGTACATGACAATCCAATACAAAACAACACTAGTTTACTTCTTTATTTAATAATTCATATTTGGAAATTACAAATGCGTCCAACTGGCTTCTCTCTCTCTCGTCTGTCTGTCTGTCTGTCTGTCTGTCTGTCTGTCTGTCCTCTTCACACACACACACACACACAATGCACGCACGCACGCACACACACACACACACACACACACACACA
>CM060312.1:18125565-18138065 GCA_030674185.1 Monoplex corrugatus
CATGTCCAACTGTCACAGGTCAATATTGCACGGTATCAGTTCCAATGTCCACTGTCACAGATCAATATTTCCCCAATGTCTGTTTTCCTGTCCACTGTCACAGATCAATATTCCCCAGTATCAGTTCCAATGTCCACTGTCACAGATCAATATTCCCCCAACATCAGTTCCCATGTCTACTGTCACACATCAATATTCCCCAAGATCAGTTCTCCTGTCCAGTGTATCTCCTGTCCAATGTCACAGATCAATATTCCCCCAATATCAGTTCCCATGTCCACTGTTACAGATCGATATTCCCCAATATCATTTCCTATGTCCACTGTCACAGATCAATATTCCCCCAATATCAGTTCCCATGTCCACTGTTACAGATCAATATTCCCTAATATCATTTCCTATGTCCATTGTTACAGATCAATATTCCCCAATATCATTTCCTATGTCCATTTTTACAGATCAATATTCCCTAATATCAGTTCTCCTGTCGACTGTCACAGATCAATATTCCACCAGTATCACTTCCTATGTCCCTGTCACAGATCAATATTCCACCAATATCAGTTCCCGTGTCCACTGTCACAATCACTGTCTCTGCCACCTCACTCCCCTACAACCCCAGGGCTATGGAACTGTGTGTAGGTAGGACCTCAGGACCTGGTCAGCTCGTGGGTTTATGTGCGGGCTTAAGGTGTATGCCGTGATCATTCTGGATATTCTCCATCGCATGGCACCTGTGACATTAGTGCATATGGAATTCATTCCGAGCGAGGAGATGTCATCTTGAGAAACTGAAACTGTCACAATCAATATTCCCCCAATATCAGTTCCCATGTCCATTGTCACAGATCAGTATTCCCCCAATATCAGTTCCCATGTCCATTGTCACAGATCAGTATTCCCCCAATATCAGTTCCCATGTCCATTGTCACAGATCAGTATTCCCCCAATATCAGTTCTTCTGTCCACTGTCACACATCAATATTCCCCAGTATCAGTTTCTATGTCCACTGTCACAATTAATATTTCCCAATATCAGTTCTCCTCTCCACTGTCAGAGATCAATATTCCCTAATATCAGTTCCCATGTTCAATGTCACAGATTAATATTCCTCCAATATCAGTTCTCCTGTCCATTGTCACAGATCAATATTCTCCCAGTATCAGACAATTTCCTATAACTCTCACAGATCAATATTTCCCAAGTATCAGGCCGTCCCCTGCCACTCCCCCACCTCACCCTCCGAGCAATCTCAGATCAATATCAATCAGACACAAGCGGCTCCTGCCAGTGATGGATGTGTGATCAATATCAGTCAATCAGTGAGCACGAGCAGAGGTTTATTCGATATAAATCTCTGGGGGAGTAGTTAGCTGGCGTGAATGGAAAAGCTTCTCGGTTGGAATATCACAAAACACGGCGATCCAGAGCAGTTCATGAAACTGCTGGGTACACATTCGGCACTCCTTTGTGAATAGGCATTCGGTCTCGTGAATGCTAGAATCTGATGACGGTCGACAAGAAAGAACGCTTAAGTCGCTGAGATAAGGTACGATTTCTGTTTGCTGAATACCAGTCTCACCTGTCGGCGTCATCGGGTTCGGTGTTGGCCGCTGCACATCTGGACACCACCATCTCCCTCCAGGCCGCTCTGTCTTTCACTTTTTGTGGACAGCTTCTTGAATATTTAGGCTACTGGTGTTGGTTATGTTCTCCATGTATGAGATTGGAGGCCTGCCCCTCTTCCCTTCCGTCATTGTTTTTCCTCGAAAGATAGCCGCCACGAGGCCCGTGTTCCCGTTGCGCGACACACGGCCAACGTACCTCAGTGTTCTCCTGCCGATGTCTGCCAGCAGTCCTCCGATGGCACCAGGTTCCCCCAGGACACCTTCACCAGCTCCCCGTCTGTCCATCTGACACGCATCAGTCTCCGACAAAACCACATCTCCGCTGACTCAGCTCTTCTGCAACCAGCTTCTCCCAGAGTCCAGGCCTCGCAGCCGGCCACAAATCATGACTGGCCAGATCAAACGTTTCAAAAGTGAATACCAGTAGTCCCAAGGTTCAGATACACTGCTGTTTCTTTGACTGAAGTTTCGAAAAGAAACAAATACCGGCACTGAAATTCGTTCTCACCGAGTTTTGTAAAAAAAAAAAAAAAAAAAAAAAAAGATCTTGGAAACACTATTTGATGCCATTTGCATGTGGTCTGTCTCCTCTCTTTTGTGTGTCTGTGTACCTGTCTAGTTACAGGCCACGGCCTATACTTATATCTGTATACAAAATTTTAACAATGTAGGCTAGCTGATGTCGATGGACTGATATTGCTAGTCAATATACAACTTCACTTACCAAAAAAACAACACCCCCAAAACATTTCATGGTAAAAACACACACACACACACACACACACACACACACACACACACACACACACATACACACACGCACACACCACACACACACACACACACACACACACACACACACACACATACACACGCGCGCACACACATACACACACATACAAACACACACATATAATCATACATAAACACACACACACACCCCAAACACACACACACAAACACACACACAAACACGCACACACAACACACAAACACACACACAAACACACAAACACACACAACACAACACACACACACACACACACACACACAAACACACACAAACACAACACACAAAACACACACACACACACACACAAATCACACATAAACACACACACACACACACACAAACACACACACAAACACACACACAACACACACACACACACACACACACACACACACACACACACACACACACACACACACACACACACACACAACACACACACACTCACACACGAGAACAAGAAAAAAGAAGAAGAAAGAGAGAAGATTTACCACAGCAGTAACAAACAAAGGGAACATCACGATACGGACAGTTATGACTTTAATCTGAAAAAATGGACGGAGACAGGGTGCCAGCAGCCAACCTGGGGTTCTCTCAGTACACAGGATTGGCAGACTTCTATTAACCCTTTAACTCCCGCACCCTGTTTACCAACTGTAAAAACTTAACCCTTTTGATTCTCTCACCCTATCCACCGGCTTCCTTGCAGGAAGCCGGTGGATAGGGTGAGAGAATCAAAAGGGTTAAATTTTTGCTTTGCTAGCAGGGTTGACAATGGAGGATGCTGGTGGACAGGGTGCGGGAGTCAAAGGGTTAATCTTCAGATCTGCACTATGTGTGTGTGTGTGTGTGTGTGTGTGTGTGTGGTGTGTGTGTGTGTGTACATGGAGACGAAACGATCCCTGACAAGATGTAATGGTCATTGTCCCCGTCAACTCATCTCCGGCCATTAATTACAGGATTTGTACGGCCGTTCCTATTAGACCTACTGATCGTAGGACAAAGGCTCTTCGTGCCCGAAGCTGGTCATTGTGACCTTGGTTGCAAAATGAATTGGTTCTAGGTGGTGCGGTGGATCAGTGGTTTAGACAGAACACACGCTAGCTGCCAAACCGAAATGACAGATAACAAAATTTAAGTCTCGGCTGGTGTAGAGTCTCTCTGTGTATCTGTCTCTCTGTCTCTCTGTTTCTGTCTGTCTGTCTGTCTGTGTCTCTCTGTCTCTTCTTTCTGTCTGTCTGTCTGTCTGTCTCTGTCTGTCTGCCTGTCTCTCTCTTTCTCTCTCCCTCCTTCTCCCGCCCTCCCCCTCTCTCTCCCTTTCCCTCCCCCTTTTTCACTAAATCTTGAGTGATGATCAAGGTGAAATCTTTTGGATGCGACAGTAAACCAAGCGGAGATTCTGTGTGTAGCTTGCTCATATAAAAACACCGAAAACAAAACAAAACAAAATAAAACAAAAAAACAAACAAACTCCGAAACAAAACCAAAAACAAAACAAACAAATAATAATAATGATAATAATAATAATAATAAAAATACCATACACGGCAGCAGCAACGATCTTGTCATTTGATACATTTCGAAGAAAAATGCACTTTCAAGAGATAGACAAAAAAGCATGCACACAGAAGAAGAAGAGTAACAGCAGTAACCGCAACAACAACAACAACAACAACAACAACAACAACAACAACAACAACAACAACAACAACAACAACAACAACAATCAGACGAATGTTATATCATCATCATCAGGTGCCCTGCCGCATGGCGTTGGCGATCATGGACTTCCATCTGCCTCTATCTCTCGTTGCCCCTAGCATCTCCCCCACCCTCCTCGTCCCCAGCCACTCTGCAAGTCCGTCCAGCATTTTCTCCCTGGGTCTACCCGATGTTATATACATAAGGTAATAATGGAAAACAGAAGGGGCGGGAAGTCCATAACAGGGTGTGTGCAAGAATCATCCTGTGGCCAGCACGAGTGAACTGACAGTGCCAACGCCTGGAACTAACAATCATGCAAAACAAACAGATCAACCAACCAACCAACCAACCGATCAACCAACCAAAAAACCAAGCAACCAAGCAAGCAAGCAACCAACCAACCAACCAACCAACCAAACAACCAACCAACCGACCAAACAACCAACCAACAACCGACTTACCGACCAACCGACCAAAAAACAACCAACCAACCGACCGACGACCGACCGCCCAACCGCCCACCAACCGCCAACCAACCAACCAACCAACCAACCAACCAACCAACCAACCAACCAACCAACCAACCACATCCAACCACCAACCAACCAACCAACCAACCAACCAACCAACCAACCAACCAACCAACCGATCAACCAACCAACCAACCAACCGACCAACCAACCAACCAACCAACCAACCAACCAACCAACCAACCAACCAACCAACCAACCAACCAACCAACCAACCAACCAACCAGTCAACAACCAACCAACCAACCAACCAACCAACCAACCAACCGACCAACCAACCAACCAACCAACCAACCAACCAACCAACTAACCAACCAGACAGACAGACAGACAGACAGACAAACAGGCAGGCAGACAGACAGACAAACAGGCAGGTAGACAAACAGACAGACAAACAAACAAATAAGAAAGACGCTGTCGCGAATGGCCAGAAGGTAAAGCTGATGCAGAAATCAAACTTCTCATCGAGTAAATAACTAGCAATCCCAAACGCAAAGCAAGCAGCTGTATCAGTCTACAAAAGCTCACGTGGATTTGCTGTCCTGGACACTTTGGTGTGAACAGAAATAATCTTGCCGACAAACTTGCAGGTACATATATAAAGCGAAACCGACAAATAATCTACCGTACGTGTTGGAAGATCTGAGGCCCTCAGGCCCTCAAACCAGACCTTCGCCAACAAAACTTGGGTCATAATACCATCGATCATCACCTCACTCAAAAAGGAGTGGTAAGAGGAAGTGGTGAAAAATCCGCCATGAAAAAACAAACAAACAAACAAACAAAAAAACACATCCAAACATCCCCCATCCACCACCATCCCCCCCAAAAGCAAATCAAAACAACCATGACAACAACAACAACCACAACAATCACAACAACAGCGACAAACACACAAACAATAAACCCGGCCAAGTGCCGTCATCTGTCAGACAAACAATGGTACTGTCCCACAAATAATACTTGGCAGCCTCCTGCAGCGTGGAATAGAAAGTTTCTTGGCTTTTCTGAATCAGATACAAAGAAATTTAAAGAAATAGAAAGTTTCAGTCCCAGTTCCAGTTTCAGTCTTCAAGATGACGTCTCCGCGCTCGGAATGAATTTCATATGCACTAACGTCACAGGTGCCCTGTGATGGATAAGATCCAGAATGATCACGGCACAAGCCTTAAGCTTGCACATAAACCCATGAAGTGGCCAGGTCCTGAGGTCCCACCTAGCCTATGGATTTTGTGTCCTAGAAATGAAAACAAACAAACAAAAAACCCAAAAAACAAAACACAAAAACAACCAAACAAAAAACAAAACAAAGAAACAACAACAAACGGAAACAGAATGAAGAAGAATGCAGTGGGCAGAATCATCATTATCATCATGTGCCCTGCCGCATGGAGTTGGCGATCACACGAATCTATCCCTTGTCGCTGCAAGTACATCTCCGACCCTGTCTATCCCTAGCCAGCCCGCAATTCCGTCCAGTCTTTTCTCCGTGGGTCTACCTGGTGTTCTCCCTTGGGCAGAATATATGTGATAAAACATAAAAAAATAAAAATATGTGAGCTTCTGTATGTGCTTGAGTTTTGTTTTGTTTGTTTGTTCGTTTTTTTTCATCAAGGGTGGAGGACGGGCTATGGGAATTAAGACGATAATAAACTGTATCAAAGAGTGGACAGGGGGTAGTGAGTTGCCCGTAGATGGGTTTCTGTGACGTGAATACGTGGGGCGTTGGCACAGTGCGCTCATGCTGGGGCATTTGTTGTTCTTTCTTTCTTTCTTTCTTTCGTTCTTTCTTTCTTTCGTTCTTCCCTTTTTTCTTTCTTTCTTTTTGGGACATAGCAGATGAACAGATACATTTCATCACAATACGATCTCAACTCTTTCAATATCAGATAGATAACAAAAGTAAACATAGAACCCACATTCTAAGGAAGACCTCAAAACCTTTCAGCGCGTTGGACCAATGCGAATGTTTACAATTTGTACCACGATCATTTTGGATCTTAGCCATAACATGGCATCAACGGCGACAGTGGATATGGAATTATTCCGTCGAGCGCGGTCACACCATCTTGGGGAAACTGGAACTGAAACTTAAAGAGCTGAGAGAGAGAGAGAGAGACTTCTTTTGAGACAAGAGCTCAGTGCATAGAGACGGAGAGAACCATGACTAGAAACAGACTTTGAATTTTATTCAATGGGTTGAGCACAATTCCATATGTCTTTCTTCTTTCGTTTCGTTTTCTTTGTCCGCTTGCACCTTTTTTCGAGTATTGCAGAATGGGGGGGGGGGGGGGGGGGGGGGGGGGGGGGGGGGGGAGGGGGGGGGGATATAGGGTTGGCAGTCACGATATCCGAAAGTTTCAGTTCCATTTGTGCTTTATTTAAATCTGCCAGCAAACATCTGGTGCTTTACCTGAATCTGTTGGCAATTATCTGGTGCTTTACCTATCTGAATATCTGCTATGAATCTGGGCAATTATCTGGTGCTTTACCTGAATCTGCAGCAATTATCTGGTGCTTTACCTGAACCTGCCAGCAATTATCTGGTGCTTATACCTGAATCTGCCAGCAATTATCTGGTGCTTTACCTGAATCTGCCAGCAATTATCTGGTGCTTTACCTGAATCTGCCAGCAATTATCTGGGCTTTACCTGAATCTGTTGGCAATTATCTGGTGCTTTACCTGAATCTGCCAGCAATTATCTGGTGCTTTACCTGAATCTGTGGCAATTATCTGGTGCTTTACCTGAATCTGTTGGCAATTATCTGGTGCTTGACCTGAATCTGCCAGCAATTATCTGGTGCTTTACCTGAATCTGCCAGCAATTATCTGGTGCTTTACCTGAATCTGCCAGCAATTATCTGGAGCTTTACCTGAACCTGCCAGCAGTTATCTGGTGCTTTACCTGCATCTTCCAGCAAACATCTGGTGCTTTATCTGAACCTGCCATCAATTACCTGGTGCTTTACCTGAACCTGCCATCAATTATCTGGTGCTTTACCTGAACCTGCCAGCAAGTATCTGGTGCTTTACCTGAATCTGCCAGCAATTATCTGGTGCTTTACCTGAACCTGCCAGCAGTTATCTGGCGCTTTACCTGCATCTTCCAGCAAACATCTGGTGCTTTATCTGAATCTGCCAGCAATTATCTGGTGCTTTACCTGAATCTGCCAGCAATTATCTGGTGCTTTACCTGAATCTGCCAGCAGTTATCTGGTGCTTTACCTGAATCTGCCAGCAATTATCTGGTGCTTTACCTTAATCTGCCAGCAATTATCTGGTGATTGACCTGAACCTGCCAGCAATTATCTGGTGCATTACCTGAATCTGCCAGCAGTTATCTGGTGCTTTACCTGAACCTGCCAGCAATTACCTGGTGCTTTACCTGAATCTGCCAGCAATTATCTGGTGCTTTACCTTAATCTGCCAGCAATTATCTGGTGATTGACCTGAATCTGCAGGCAATTATCTGGTGTTTTACCTGAATCTGCCGGCAATTATATGGCAGAGTCCACAAACCTTTGGAATACCATAATGAGCTGGCAATGTGTTGGAAAGGGAGGGGAAAGGAGAAGCAGGATCGAGAAGGAGAAGAATGGGGTACCAATCAAACACTATGCCGACACCTTTAAACTGATGGCGTCACTGAGATGGACACAGACACGGGCAGAAAACACCAGTGGGTTGAGACTGAGCTGGAGACTTTACATGTCAAATGCAATTCCCTTTGAACTGAGCCCACCGGACCACATGACTATATAGGCGTCATAACCATTGTCTCTTGTCTTCCACATATCCGGTAATTAATCACACGGTTTTGCCATTAACCCGTTACTAATCACGCGATCAAGGCTCTGACTGAAGCGTCACTGTGACCCTGTCCATTAATTAACCATTTGTCTCCCGCACCCTATCCACCGACTGCAAAAAACTTAACCCTTTGACTTCCTGCAGGAAGCTGGTGGACAGGGTGAGGAAGTCAGTGGTTTAGACAGAACACACGCTAGCTGCCAAACCGAAATGACAGATAACAAAATTTAAGTCTCGGCTGGTGTAGAGTCTCTCTGTGTATCTGTCTCTCTGTCTCTCTGTTTCTGTCTGTCTGTCTGTCTGTGTCTCTCTGTCTCTTCTTTCTGTCTGTCTGTCTGTCTGTCTCTGTCTGTCTGCCTGTCTCTCTCTTTCTCTCTCCCTCCTTCTCCCGCCCTCCCCCTCTCTCTCCCTTTCCCTCCCCCTTTTTCACTAAATCTTGAGTGATGATCAAGGTGAAATCTTTTGGATGCGACAGTAAACCAAGCGGAGATTCTGTGTGTAGCTTGCTCATATAAAAACACCGAAAACAAAACAAAACAAAATAAAACAAAAAAACAAACAAACTCCGAAACAAAACCAAAAACAAAACAAACAAATAATAATAATGATAATAATAATAATAATAAAAATACCATACACGGCAGCAGCAACGATCTTGTCATTTGATACATTTCGAAGAAAAATGCACTTTCAAGAGATAGACAAAAAAGCATGCACACAGAAGAAGAAGAGTAACAGCAGTAACCGCAACAACAACAACAACAACAACAACAATAACAACAACAACAACAACAACAACAACAACAACAACAACAACAATCAGACGAATGTTATATCATCATCATCAGGTGCCCTGCCGCATGGCGTTGGCGATCATGGACTTCCATCTGCCTCTATCTCTCGTTGCCCCTAGCATCTCCCCCACCCTCCTCGTCCCCAGCCACTCTGCAAGTCCGTCCAGCATTTTCTCCCTGGGTCTACCCGATGTTATATACATAAGGTAATAATGGAAAACAGAAGGGGCGGGAAGTCCATAACAGGGTGTGTGCAAGAATCATCCTGTGGCCAGCACGAGTGAACTGACAGTGCCAACGCCTGGAACTAACAATCATGCAAAACAAACAGATCAACCAACCAACCAACCAACCGATCAACCAACCAAAAAACCAAGCAACCAAGCAAGCAAGCAACCAACCAACCAACCAACCAACCAAACAACCAACCAACCGACCAAACAACCAACCAACAACCGACTTACCGACCAACCGACCAAAAAAACAACCAACCAACCGACCGACCGACCGACCGCCCAACCGCCCAGCCAACCAGCCAACCAACCAACCAACCAACCAACCAACCAACCAACCAACCAACCAACCAACCAACCATCCATCCAACCAACCAACCAACCAACCAACCAACCAACCAACCAACCAACCAACCAACCAACCGATCAACCAACCAACCAACCAACCGACCAACCAACCAACCAACCAACCAACCAACCAACCAACCAACCAACCAACCAACCAACCAACCAACCAACCAACCAACCAACCAACCAGTCAACCAACCAACCAACCAACCAACCAACCAACCAACCAACCGCCCAACCAACCAACCAACCAACCAACCAACCAACCAACTAACCAACCAGACAGACAGACAGACAGACAGACAAACAGGCAGGCAGACAGACAGACAAACAGGCAGGTAGACAAACAGACAGACAAACAAACAAATAAGAAAGACGCTGTCGCGAATGGCCAGAAGGTAAAGCTGATGCAGAAATCAAACTTCTCATCGAGTAAATAACTAGCAATCCCAAACGCAAAGCAAGCAGCTGTATCAGTCTACAAAAGCTCACGTGGATTTGCTGTCCTGGACACTTTGGTGTGAACAGAAATAATCTTGCCGACAAACTTGCAGGTACATATATAAAGCGAAACCGACAAATAATCTACCGTACGTGTTGGAAGATCTGAGGCCCTCAGGCCCTCAAACCAGACCTTCGCCAACAAAACTTGGGTCATAATACCATCGATCATCACCTCACTCAAAAAGGAGTGGTAAGAGGAAGTGGTGAAAAATCCGCCATGAAAAAACAAACAAACAAACAAACAAAAAAACACATCCAAACATCCCCCATCCACCACCATCCCCCCCAAAAGCAAATCAAAACAACCATGACAACAACAACAACCACAACAATCACAACAACAGCGACAAACACACAAACAATAAACCCGGCCAAGTGCCGTCATCTGTCAGACAAACAATGGTACTGTCCCACAAATAATACTTGGCAGCCTCCTGCAGCGTGGAATAGAAAGTTTCTTGGCTTTTCTGAATCAGATACAAAGAAATTTAAAGAAATAGAAAGTTTCAGTCCCAGTTCCAGTTTCAGTCTTCAAGATGACGTCTCCGCGCTCGGAATGAATTTCATATGCACTAACGTCACAGGTGCCCTGTGATGGATAAGATCCAGAATGATCACGGCACAAGCCTTAAGCTTGCACATAAACCCATGAAGTGGCCAGGTCCTGAGGTCCCACCTAGCCTATGGATTTTGTGTCCTAGAAATGAAAACAAACAAACAAAAAACCCAAAAAACAAAACACAAAAACAACCAAACAAAAAACAAAACAAAGAAACAACAACAAACGGAAACAGAATGAAGAAGAATGCAGTGGGCAGAATCATCATTATCATCATGTGCCCTGCCGCATGGAGTTGGCGATCACACGAATCTATCCCTTGTCGCTGCAAGTACATCTCCGACCCTGTCTATCCCTAGCCAGCCCGCAATTCCGTCCAGTCTTTTCTCCGTGGGTCTACCTGGTGTTCTCCCTTGGGCAGAATATATGTGATAAAACATAAAAAAATAAAAATATGTGAGCTTCTGTATGTGCTTGAGTTTTGTTTTGTTTGTTTGTTCGTTTTTTTCATCAAGGGTGGAGGACGGGCTATGGGAATTAAGACGATAATAAACTGTATCAAAGAGTGGACAGGGGGTAGTGAGTTGCCCGTAGATGGGTTTCTGTGACGTGAATACGTGGGGCGTTGGCACAGTGCGCTCATGCTGGGGCATTTGTTGTTCTTTCTTTCTTTCTTTCTTTCGTTCTTTCTTTCTTTCGTTCTTCCCTTTTTTCTTTCTTTCTTTTTGGGACATAGCAGATGAACAGATACATTTCATCACAATACGATCTCAACTCTTTCAATATCAGATAGATAACAAAAGTAAACATAGAACCCACATTCTAAGGAAGACCTCAAAACCTTTCAGCGCGTTGGACCAATGCGAATGTTTACAATTTGTACCACGATCATTTTGGATCTTAGCCATAACATGGCATCAACGGCGACAGTGGATATGGAATTATTCCGTCGAGCGCGGTCACACCATCTTGGGGAAACTGGAACTGAAACTTAAAGAGCTGAGAGAGAGAGAGAGAGACTTCTTTTGAGACAAGAGCTCAGTGCATAGAGACGGAGAGAACCATGACTAGAAACAGACTTTGAATTTTATTCAATGGGTTGAGCACAATTCCATATGTCTTTCTTCTTTCGTTTCGTTTTCTTTGTCCGCTTGCACCTTTTTTCGAGTATTGCAGAATGGGGGGGGGGGGGGGGGGGGGGGGGGGGGTGGAGGGGGGGGATATAGGGTTGGCAGTCACGATATCCGAAAGTTTCAGTTCCATTTGTGCTTTATTTAAATCTGCCAGCAAACATCTGGTGCTTTACCTGAATCTGTTGGCAATTATCTGGTGCTTTACCTGAATCTGTTGGCAATTATCTGGTGCTTTACCTGAATCTGTTGGCAATTATCTGGTGCTTTACCTGAACCTGCCAGCAATTATCTGGTGCTTTACCTGAATCTGCCAGCAATTATCTGGTGCTTTACCTGAATCTGCCAGCAATTATCTGGTGCTTTACCTGAATCTGCCAGCAATTATCTGGAGCTTTACCTGAATCTGTTGGCAATTATCTGGTGCTTTACCTGAATCTGCCAGCAATTATCTGGTGCTTTACC
>CM060312.1:18143065-18145565 GCA_030674185.1 Monoplex corrugatus
AGAAGAAAGAAGAAGAAGAAGAAGAAGAAGAAGAAGAAGAAGAAGAAAAGAAGAAGAAAGAAGAAGAAGAACAAGAAGAAAAGAAGAACAAGAAGAACAAGAAGAACAAGAAGAAGAAGAACAAGAAAAAGAACAAAGAAGAACAAGAACAAGAAGAACAAGAAGAACAAGAAGAACAAGAAGAAGACAGCCTTTGTGGAACTTTGGATAATTGCTATGGATTTCAAGGGTCGTGTTCATAAATGGTTGATCGTATTTAAGTCCTTTTCCTGAGTCAGGAAAGTACAGTATGATAATTAGTTTACATTTGTGACCAGGTCTGACGAAATCACCCATAACTCACACAGGCACAGAGACCCAGAAAGGAGATCAGGGGTCAGACGGTATAGATTATGATTTTTGACGTATTAGGTGAAAAGAAATCCTTTATATCATTTCCCATTCGGTTTTTAAAGAACAAATCTTAAAGCTAAAACAACAACAACAACAATAAGAACAAAAACAACAACAACAACAAGAAGGACAGCAACAACAACAATAATAACAACAAGGACAGCAACAACAACAATAAGAACAACAACAACAACAATAAGAACAACAACACAACAACAACAACAAGATTTGATCACTTACTTTGCTATTTCAATGCCTACAATCACAGTTTTCATAAACAAATATGACCCAACAAAGGGCGCCAAAGGGGGATATATGCGTGAAAACTGCAGATCATTTTCTGTTTCATCTAATTACAAAGTCTCAATAAATTTTGTTGAGATTTGGACCTGTTGCTATGGACTTTAATCAGTAGTGTGGTCAAAATCCTTTCAAAGGCTTCTTTTTCTTTTCCTCAAAATGGACGATTCTACTCTCATCATCTTCATCAAGTGCCTTGCCATATGACGTTGGCGATCATGGCCTTCCATATGTTTCTATCCCTTGTTGCCGCAAGCACATCTTCCACCCTCTCTTTCTTCAGCCATTCTGCAAGTCCGTCCAATATTTTTTTCCCTGGGTCTACCTGGTGCTCTCTTTCTGTCCAGCTTCCCTGTTGTGACCAGGTGCTCTAATTCCCCTTTCCTCATAAAATGGCCTATAAATGTTGCCTGTCTTTTCCTAATCTTCCATATGAATGATCTTCTTGTATCTGCCTCCATCAAGACTGTCTCGTTTGTTTTCTTTGCTATCCATGGTGCTCTCAACATTCTTCTTAGAAACCACATCTCGGCTGCCTCAATCTTGTTCTGGCTTTGCTTGTTGACTGTCCACGCCTCACAACCGTATAACATTATCGGTTCTACATAATTTTCAAGAACTCTCTTCCTGATGTTAATTGATAGGCATTTGTTGGTAAAGCTTCTAAAACACCACACCTCCTTCAGTTTTTACAGTACAGAAATAGAACTGGTATCATTATAAGCTGTAGAGTCCGTACGTTTTGGTGGAAACGGGTCTCAACTGTGGAGTGTGTGGACTAGTGGTTACAACACTTGCCCAGGACCTGAGAAACCCAGGTTCGAATCACGAATAGAAAATCTATCCCCCCCCCACCTCCGCTAGACTTTTGAGCGGTAGTCTAGGTGCTAGTCTTTCGGATGAAAAGATAAACCGAGGTCCTGGCATTAAAGGAGTTATCCCTGAGGCAAAATTTTGTGGAAAAAAATTCCACTTTGAAAGATAAAACAGAAATTCACAACACACACACACACACACACACACACACACACACACACACACCACACACACACACACACACACACACACACACACACACACACACACACACACACACACACACACACACACACACCACACAACACACAAACAAAACACAAAAACAAAAAACAAAACAAACAAAACAAAAACAAAACAAACAAACAAAAAACGGTGACGCTACACGAGACGCCGCGCTCTTACTGTGGAGAGCAGACCAAATTTCACGTGGTAAATTCATTATGCCCCCCCCCCCCCCCACTTTCAACAAAGCAAAGCAAGGCAAAGCAAAGCAAAGCAAAGCAAAGCAAAGAAAAGCGAAGCGAAGCAAAACAAAACAAAACAAGCAAAGCAAAGCAAAGCAAAGCAAAACAAGGCAAAGCAAAACAAAGCAAAGCAAAGCAAAACAAAACAAAGCAAAACAAGGCAAAGCAAAGCAAAGCAAACAAAACAAGGCAAAGCAAAGCAAAAAACAAAACAAAACAAGGCAACAAACAGGCAAAGCAAAGCAAATAAAACAAGGCAAAGCAAAGCAAAAAAAACAAGACAAGCAAGGAACAAGAAGCAAGGCAAGTAAGCAAGCAAAGCAAGCAATAAGCAAACAAACAAGGCAAGCAAAGAAAAACAGGCAAGCAAGCAAAGCAAAACAAAGCAAAGCAAGCAAGCAAAGCAAAGCAAAGCAAAACAAAACAAAACAAAGCAAACCAAAGCAAACCAAAGCGAAGCAAAGCAAAGCAAAGCAAAGCAAAACAAAACAAAACAAAAAAGGCAAGCAAAGCAAAGCAAAGCA
>CM060312.1:18155565-18160565 GCA_030674185.1 Monoplex corrugatus
GATCAAAACAGTAATAGATTTATTTTTTTTTACAATCGTTCTCCAAAGTATTCGTCGATTAAAATGGATCGTCGTCGTCGTCGTCGTCGTCGTCGTGTCGTCGTCGTCGTCGTCGTCGTCAATCGTCATCGTCAATCGTCAATCGTCAATAATCTCAATCTCAATCTCATCATCATCATTCGTCTCATCATCATCTCTCTTCATCTCGATCATCTCGTCATCAATTAATGTGTCGATCGTCTCTCGTCTCTCTCTCATCTCGTCTCTCTCATCTCATCATCATCTCTCATCTCGTCTCGTCGTCGTCGTCGTCGTCGTCTCATCATCTCATCATCATCGTCAGTCATCTCTTAAGTGCCTTGTCTGCTGTCGTCGGCGTCTAGCCCTCCATACGAATCAGTCCCTTTCATGACGTATCATCTCCACCCTCTGTGCCCATCAGCCATTTCTTGATGTAGTGTCTTGTGTGTGTGTGTCTGTGTGTCTGTGTGTGTGTCTGTTGTGTGTGTGTGTATATAGTGTGTTGTGTGTTGTTATGTGTGAGACAGAGACAGGCAATGACTATGATTGACTGATTGATCGATCAATTGACTGATGATTTCCGTTATTTCCACGATAAAAACAACACAATGCTATAAATGGATAACAAAAACAACACACACATGCTATAAATGGATAACAATCAACACATGCGTAATGGATAAACCAAAACAACAATGCTATATTGGATACAAATAACCAATGCTATATGGATAACAAAAACCAATGCTATAATGGGTAATCAAAAATAAACATGCTAGTATAAATGGGTAAACAAAACACACGATGCTATAATGGATAACAAAAGCAACACATGCTATAAATGATAAACAAATCAACACATTGCTATAAATGGATAACAAAAAACACAATGCTATAAATTGGATATACAAAAAACAACACAATGCTATAAAATGGATAAAAAAAACAACACGATGCTATAAATGGATAAACATCTCATATACATCATGATATGACCTAGATCTGCAAATCGGTCGCCGTGGCGTAGTGGTCAGCGCAACGGACTAAAGACTGGAAAGCTGTGGGTTCGAATCTCCGTCAATCCTTTCAGAATCATCATGAGATTTTTCGGCTCTGACCGGCTCCTACCCAGAGTTGAGCTGTTATGGGCTTATTGGAACCACACGGTCGAGTCTCATCCACTTTACGGATGCGCTATTGAGGATGTTTCCTGACGAACACTGTGGGTGTCTGTATTTCTCGGGCCTGGTTGACGCCAGGATACAGTATGCCAGTGAACGTAGAGTATGGCCTGTCACGCAGTTATCAGTCCTCAGCATCATGATTATCATCCTCATCGCCATCGTCATGATAACTTTGTAAAAACTGCCCAGCTTCTTTAACCAACAAGATGGCGTAGAAAATGGGACACAAAAAAAAAAAAAAAAAAGGCAAACTTTGATCTTCGTTGTCCAGTTGTCCATTATAAAGAAAGAGAAAAGAAAAGAATGCGAAGAAGAATGCGAAGAAGAAGAAGCGAAGAAGAAGAAGAATGCAAAGAAGAATGCGAAGAAGAATAGAAGAGAATGCGAAGAAGAATGCGAAGAAAGAATGCGAAGAAGAATGCGAAGAAGAATGCGAAGAAGAATGCGAAGAAGAATGCGAAGAAGAAGAATGCGAAGAAGAAGAAATGCGAAGAAGAAGAAGAAGATGCGAAGAAGAAGAAGAATGGAAGAAGAAGAATGCGAAGAAGAAGAAGAAGAATGCGAAGAAGAAGAATGCGAAGAAGAAGAAGAAGAAGAAGAATGCGAAGAAGAAGAAGAAGAATGCGAAGAAGAAGAAGAAGAATGCGAAGAAGAAGAATGCGAAGAAGAATGCGAAGAAGAATGCGAAGAAGAATGCGAAGAAGAATGCGAAGAAGAATGAAGAAGAAGAAGAATGCGAAGAAGAATGCGAAGAAGAAGAAGAAGGAAGAATGCGAAGAAGAAGAAGAATGCGAAGAAGAAGAAGAAGAATGCGAAGAAGAAGAATGCGAAGAAGAGAAGAATGCGAAGAAGAAGAAAATGCGAAGAAGAAGGAAGATGCGAAGAAGAGAAGAGATGCGAAGAAGAAGAAGAAGAATGCGAAGAAGAAAGAAGAAGAATGCGAAGAAGAAGAAGAAGGAAGAAGAAGAGAATGCGAAGAAGAAGAATGGGAAGAAGAAGAAGAATGGAAGAAGAATGCGAAGAAGATGCGAAGAAGAAGAAGAATGCGAAGAAGAAAGCGAAGAAGAAGAATGCGAAGAAGAGAGAAGGAAGAAGAATGCGAGAAGAAGAAGAATGCGAAGAAGAAGAAGAAGAAGAATGCGAGGAAGAAGAAGAAGAAAGAAGAAAGAAGAATGCGAAGAAGAAAAGAAATGCGAAGAAGAGAAGAATGCGAAGAAGAAAGAAGAAGAAGAATGCGAAGAAGAAGAAGAAGAAGAATGCGAAGAAGAAGAAGAAAATGCGAAGAAGAAGAAGAATGCAAGAGAGATGAGAGAAAAGAGAAGAAGAATGGAAGAAGAAAGAATGCGAAGAAAGAAGAATGCGAAGAAGAAGAATGCGAAGAATGCGAAGAAGAAGAAGAAGAATGCGAAGAAGAAGAAGAAGAATGCGAAGAAGAAGAAGAATGCGAAGAAGAAGAATGCGAAAAGAAGAAGAATGCGAAGAAGAAGAAGAGAGAAAAGAAATGCGAAGAAAATGCGAGAAGATGCGAAATGCAAGAAAGAAGAAGATGCGAAGAAGAATGCAAAGAAGAATGCGAAGAAGAAGAATGCTGAAAAAGAAGAAGAATGGAAGAAAAGAAAAAATCGTTGATAAAAGAATTCACTTTTTGAAGTCCAACACTATGCAAACCTAGAGATGCACTGACTACCCCCCAAATATTATAAACACTTTGAACTGAGCTTGATTATGGCAAAACAAAACATCTGATAAACAGCTTGCCATATATTTGCATAATGACTATTAACTCAGGAGCTAATGTATCACTATCAGGTATTCAGATTATCGTATTCCTGTAATATTTTACTGTTAAAAACCGTTATACATTTATGTGCTGTATGCTCATATCTCCTCTTCATAAGGTAATGCCTTTACTGATAAATCAGTTGAATCTGAATCTCTCTCTCTCTTTCTGTTTCTGTCTGTCTCTCTCCACACCCCTCTCTCTCTCACACTTTCTGTCTCCTTCTCTCTCTCTTTCTCTTCTCTGTCTGGGCTGTATGATGTCTGTCACACACAACACACACACACACACACACACACAAACCCTCCCACACACATACACACACACTCACACACACACATACACACACCACACCCACCACACACATATACTCACACACACACACACATACTCACACACACACTCACTCACACACTCACACTACTCACACACACACATACCACACACACACACAACACACACACAACACAACACAGACACACGACAAAGCACAGACACAACACAGCACACAGCACAACACAGACACAGCACAGCACACAGACACGACACAGACACAGACACAGACACAACACAGTAACAGACACAGACATAGCACCAAGACATAGACAGACATATACATAGACACAGACACAGACATAGACACAACCTAGCCATAGACATAGACACGACTAGACATAGACACGACATAACACGCACAACACAGACACGAACACAGACTAGACTGAGACACAGACACAGACAGACAAGACACAGATACAGACACAGACAGACACAGCAACAGATACTGACACAGACAGACACAGACACAGCATACAACACAGACACAGCACGGACACACACCACACACACACACACACAGCACACACACACACAACACACACACCACACACACACACACACACATTCACACACACAACACACAACACACACACACACACACACACATCACACACACACACACACACTTAACAACACTAACACAACATGAACACACACACATGCACATCGAAACTACAAGACACATACGCACCATCAACACACGCACGCACGCACACACCAACACAACAACCACACACACACAACAACCACACACACACAAATAACTGACAACACACAGACACACTACAACACAACTACACACAATTACAACACAACACACACATACACTCACATACCACACACAAACAACGTTTCACACACATCAACCAAACACACTCACACACACACACACACACACACACACACACACACACACACACACACACACACACACACACACATCACACATACACACACACACACACACACACACACACACACACACACACACACACACACACACACACACCACACACACACACAAAGATTTCACACACACACACACACACACACACACACACACACACACAACACACACACACACACCACACACACAACTCCTGGAAAACTATAACGGAGCTTTATGATACTCTAAAAATTCAAAGCTCGAACGTGAGAAATAAAACCCCATTGCAATCCAAACATACCCACACAGAAACAGACAAATATCACACGCAGAGACACAGACACAGACATAGACAACACAGACACAGACATCAGACATGACACAGACACAGACACAACATAGAAATAGACATAGACAGAATAGCATAGACACAGACACAGACACAGACATAGACATAGACATAGACACAGACAAGACACAGACACAGACACAACAAGACACAGACATAGCATAGACATAGACAAGACATAGACTAGACCAGACAGACACAGACACAGACACAGACATACGCACGACATAACATAGACATAGACTGATAGACATAGACACAGACATAGACACAGACACAGACATAGACACAACACATGACATAGAACAATCAGACACGAATAGACATCGATAGACACAGACAACACAACACAGACAAAACATAGACACAGACATAGAACATAGACACAGACATAGACATAGACACAGACACAGACATAGACACAGATACAGACACAGACAC
>CM060312.1:18163065-18175565 GCA_030674185.1 Monoplex corrugatus
GGTCTTTACGGGCGACGTTTTTTTTTTTCTCTCTCTCCGCTGCCCTTTGCAAGACTCTCTCCTCCCCCTCCTCCCCTCCCTCCCCCTCCTCCGCCTCTCCTCCCTCCGTCCACGGTAACAATGGAGAGAGACAGGAGCGAGCGCAATCGATGGAAGGCTACTTGAGCAGGGGATTTGCATTGCTGTCAATAATCACAAAGCGTGAAAGAAAAGCGTCCATAGACTCGGCAAGAAGAACCCCGATCAATACAAGTCATCATCGCCACGTGCGCGGAATGGACTGATTTTTCAACAGACTCATCTTCAGGCCGACAGACTTTTAAAATTTTTTTTTTTTTTATCCCGCCAAAGGTATTAACAAACAGGCATCTGACTGATCGGACTGGAAGAAAAACAAAACAAAACAAAACAAACATACAAAAAAACAAATAAACAACAAAACAAACAAACAAACAAACAAACAAACAACAACAAAAAAAACAACAAAACAAAAACAACCGGCATTCAAAAATCGAGCCAACAAAGCGAGAAATCTTTCTGTCAAAGAAAAAAGAAATGATATGAATAAAGCTATCGTAGCATCCACGAGAGAGAGAGAGAGAGAGAGAGAGAGAGAGAGAGAGAGAAGAGAGAGAGAGCAGAGAGACAGAGAGAGAGACAGAGAGAGAGAGAGAGACAGAGACAGAGACAGAGAGACAGAGACAGAGAGAGGGAAAGGGAGAGAAGAGAGAGAGAGAGAGAGAGAGAGAGAGAGACAGAGAGAGAAGAGAAGAGAGAGACAGAGAGAGAGAGAAAGAGAGAAGAGAAGAGACAGAGAAGAGAGAGAGAAGAAGAGAAGAAGACAGAGAGAGAGAAGAGAGAGAGAGAGAAGAGAGAGAGAAGAGAGACAGAGAGACAGAGAGAGAGAGAGAGAAGAGACAGAGAAGAGAGAGAGAGAGACAGAGAAGAGAAAGAGAGGAGAGAGAGGCAATTAAATGTTTACGACTTTTTACCCCCCTTCCCTCCCCAAGGGCTGATTTGAAAACTTTTTAAAGAAACAAATTGCACCCAATTTCAACTGCAAATTACATGTATAAAAACGACTGTTTATAAAAAAAATAATGACTAACCTATTGACCGACCATGCGAAGCCAGTTATAAACAAGCTTTCACTTTTCTTTGCTCTTCTTTATTGGATACTTAATCTCGCATAAATAATGTCCGTGCAGTTGCAATCCCCGCTTCTCTCTCGTCTCTCTCTCTGTCTGTCTCTCTCTGTCTTCTCTGTCTGTCTCTCTCTCTGTGTCTCTGTCTGTCTGTCTGTCTCTCTCTCGCTCCAACCTTTCTCTCTCTCTCCTGCTCTGTCTTTCTCTCTCGCCAACTCTTTTCTCTCCTCTCTCTCTCCTACTCTCTTCTCTCTCTCTGTCCAACTCTTTCTCTCTTCTTCTTCTTCTTCTCCACTCGTTCTCTCCTACTCTTCTCTCTCTCTTCTCTCTCTGCTCAACTTTTTCTCTCTCTCTCTCTCTCTCTTGCTCCAACTCTTTCTTCTCTCTTGCTCCAACTCTTTCTCTCTCTCTCTCTCCTTCTACTCTTTCTCTGTCTCTCTCTCTGTCTCCAACTCTTTTTTCCCACTCTTTCTCTTTCTCTCTCTCTGTCTCCAACTCTTTTTCTCTCCTATCTTTCCTCTCTCTCTCTCTCTCTCTCTCTCGCTCCAACTTTCTCTCTTCTCTCTCCTCCAACTCTTCTCTCCTCTCTCTCTCTTGCTCCAACTCTTCTCTCTCTCTCTCTCTCTTGCTCCAACTCTTCTCTCTTCTCTTCTATCTTCTCTCTTCTCTCTGCTCACTCTTTTTCTCTCTACTCTTTCTCTCTCTCTCTCCTCTCTTCTCTCTCTGTCTCCAACTCTTTTTCTCCTCTCTTTCTCTCCTCTCTCAACTCTTTCTCTCTCTCTCTTCTCTCTCTGTCGTCTCTCCAATCGTTCTTCCTCTTTTCTCTCATACTCTCTCTCTCTGCTCCCTCTTTCCTCTCTCTTCTCTCTTCTGCTCCCTTCTCTCTTCTCTGCTCCACTCTTCTCTCTCTCTCTCTCTCTCTCTCTTCTCTGCTCCAACTCTTTTTCTCTCTACTCTTTCTCTCTCTCTCTCTCTCTGTCTCCTCTTTTTCTCCACTCTTTCTCTCTCTCTCTCTCTCTCTGCTCCAACTCTTTCTCCTCTCTCTCTTCTGCTGTCTCTGTCTCCAACTCTTTTCTCTCTACTTTTCTCTCTCTCTCTCTTGCTCCAACTCTTTCTCTCTTCTTCTCTCTCCTACTCTTTTCTCTCTTCCCCTTTTTCTCTCCTACTCTCTCTCTCTCTGTCTCCAACTCTTTTTCTCTCCTACTCTTTCTCTCTCTCTCTCTCTCTCTCCTCTCGTCCAACTCTTCTCTCTCTCTTCGTCTGCTCTTCTCACTCCTTCTCTCTCTCTCCTCTCTCTCTCTCTCTCTCTCTCCACTCTTTCTCTCTCTCTTGCTCCAACTCTTCTCTCTCTCTCTCTGTCCTACTCTTCTCTCTCTGTGTCTCCAACTCTTTCTCTCTACTCTCTCTCTTGTCCAACTCTTTTTCCTCCTACTCTTTCTCTCTCATCTCCTCTCTGTGTCTCCAACTCTCTTCTCTCCTACTCTTTCTCTCTCTCTCTCTCTCTCTGTTCTCCAACTCTTTTTCTCTCCTACTCTTTCTCTCTCTCTCTCTCTCTCTCTCTCGCTCCAACTCTTTCTCTCTCTCTTCTCTTCTGTCTCTCACTCGTTTTCTCTCCTCTCTTCTCTCTCTCTCTCTCTCTCTGCTCCAACTCTTTCTCTCTCTCTCTCTCTCTCTTGCTCCAACTCTTTCTCTCTCTCTCTCTCTCTCCTCCTACTCTTCTCTCTCTGTGTCTCCAATCTTTTCTTCCTACTCTCTCTCTCTCTCTGTCTCCAACTCTTTTTCCTCTCCTACTCTTTCTCTCTCTCTCTCTCTCTCTCTCTCGCTCCAACTCTTTCTCTCTCTCTGTCTGTCTGTCTGTCTGTCGTCTCAACTCGCTTTCTCTCCTACTCTTTCTCTCTCTCTCTCTCTCTCTTGCTCCACTCTTTCTCTCTCTCTTGCTCCAACTCTTTCTCTCTCTCTCTCTGTCCTACTCTTTCTCTCTGTGTCTCCAACTCTTTTTCTCTCCTACTCTTTCTCTCTCTGTGTCTCCAACTCTTTTTCTCTCCTACTCTTTCTCTCTCACTCTCTCTCTGTGTCTCCAACTCTTTTTCTCCCTACTCTTTCTCTCTCTCTCTCTCTCTCTGTGTCTCCAACTCTTTTTCTCTCCTACTCTTTCTCTCTCTCTCTCTCTCTCTCTCTCTCTCGCTCCAACTCTTTCTTCTCTCTGTCTGTCTCTTCTTTTTCTCTCTTTATCTCTGTCTCCCTCTCTGTCTCTCTCTTTCTCTCTCTCTCTCTCTCTTTCTTCTAACTCTTTTCTCTCTCTTCTCTCTCCTTCTCCAACTTTTCTCTCTCTCTCTCTTCGTCTGTCTCACTCTTCTTCTCTCTTTCTCTTTCTCCTCCCTCTTCTCTCTTCTCTTCTCTCAACTCTCTTCTCTCTTCTCCTCTCTTTCTCTCTCTCTCTCTCTCTCTCTCTCTCTTCTCTCCTCTTTTTCTCTTCTCTCCTACTCTTTCTTCTCTCTCCAACTTCTTTCTTCTTCTTTCTGTTTCTGTCTCCAACTCTTTTCTTCCTACACTCACCATCTCTCTCTCTCTTCTTCTCCACTCTTTCTCTCTCTCTTCTCTCTCTCTACTCTTTCTCTCTCTCTTCTCTTTTTCTCTCTCTGCCACCTTTTTCCCTTTTCTCTCTCCTCTTCTACTCTTTTTCCTCCCATTTTTTTTTCTCTCTCCTCTTCCTCTCTCCTCCAACTCTTTCTCTCTCTCTGCGTCGTCTCTGTCTCCTCTCGTTTCCTCTCCTCTCTTCCTCTCTCTCTCTTTTGCTCCATCTTTCTCTCTCTTTGCCAATTCTTCTCTCTCTCCTTCCTACTTTTCTTCTGTCAACTCTTCTCTCCTCTCTTTCTCTCTCTTTCCACTCTTTTTTCTCCACTCTTTCTCCTCCTCTTTTTCATCTCCTCCCACCTTCCTCTCTCCTCTCCCTCTCTGCTCCACTTTCACCTTTCTCCCCTCATCTCTCTCCTCCACTTCTCTCCCTTCTCTCGTCTTCTTCCTGTCTCCTTTCTCTCTCTTCCTCTTGCTCACTTCTCTCTCTCTTGCTCACTCTTTCCTTCTGTCTCACTTTTCTCTCCTTCTTTCTCTTCTCTGTGTCTCATCTTCTCTCTCCTCTCCTCTCTTCTTCTTCGGATTTTCTATCTTCTTCCTCTTTCATTTCGTTCTCTTTTGACACATCATCACGACATGCTTCCTTCTCTCTCTCTCTCTCTCTCCTCCTCCTCTCTCTCTCTCTTTCTCTCTCTTCTCTCTCTCTCTCTTCTCTCTGTCTCTCTCTCTGTGTCTCTCTTTACTCTGTCTGCCTCTCTCTGTCTCTCTTTGTCTCTGTCTCTCTTCTCTTCTCTTGTCTTTGTCTCTGTCTTTGTCTCTCTCTGTCTTTGTCTCTGCCTCTCTCTATCTTTGTCTCTATCTCTCTCTGCTTCTGTCTGTCTGTCTCTGTCTGTCTGTTTCTCTCTTCTCTTTCTCACACACACACACACTCTCCTCTGTTTCTGTCTCTGTCTCTCTCTGTCTCTGTCTGTCTCTGTCTCTGTCTTTCTCTGTCTCTGTCTGTCTCTGTCTCTTTCTCTCTCTGACTTTCTGTCTCTGTCTTCTTCTCTCTCTGTCTTTGTCTCTGCCTCTCTCTGTTTCTGTCTGTCTGTCTGTTTCTGTTTCTCTCTCTCTCTCTCTCTCTTTCTTACACACACACACACACTCTCTCTCTGTTTCTGTCTCTGTCTCTCTTTCTCTCTCTGACTGTCTGTCTCTGTCTTTGTCTTCTCTGTCTTGTTCTGTCTTCTCTGTCCTCTGTCTCTTCTGTCTGTTTCTGTCTCTGTTTCTCTGTCTCTGTTCTGTCTGTCTGTCTCTGCTCTTCGTCTGTCTGTCTCTGTTTGTCTTTTCTCTTCTCTCTCTTCTCTCTCCTCTCTCTTCTCTCACACACACACACTCTCTTCTTTTCTTCTTTTCCTGTCTCTTTTGTCTGTCTCTTCTTGTCTCTTCTCTGCTTTGTCTGTCTCTCTGTCTTGTTTGTCTGTCTCTGTCTCTCTCTGCTCTGTTCTCTGTCTGTTTTCTCTGTCTCTTGTCTGTCTGTCTGTCTGTCTGTCTCTGTCTCTGTGTCTGTCTGTTTCTTCTCTCTTTCTTCTCTCTTGTCTGTCTTCTTCTTCTTTTGTCTTCTCTCTCTCCTCACATCACTCCACGCTACACACACACACACACACTCTCTCTCTTCTTCTGTCTCTTCTTCACTCTCTGACTTGCTCTGTCTCTGTCTTTCTCTCTCTCTGTCATTGTTTCTGTCTCTCTCTTTCTTTTCTGTCTGTTTCTCTCTCTCTCTGTTCTGTCTGTGTTTCTCTGTCTCTGTGTCTGTCTGTTCTGTCTGTCTTCTGCTGTCTCTTCCCTGTCTTCTCTCTCTCTCTCTCTCTCTCACCATCTTCTCTCTCTCTCTGTCTCTGTCTCTCTCTCTCTGTCTGTCTCTCTCTCTCTCACTGTCCCTCTCCTCTCTCTCTTCCTCCCTCTCTCTCTCTCTGTCTCTCTTCCTCTGTCTGCTGTCTCTTCTCTGTCTCTTCTCTCTCTCTGTCTCTCTCTCTCTCTCTCTCTCTTTCTCTCTCTCTGTCTTCTCTCTCTTCTCTCTCTCGTCTGTCCTGTCTCTTCTCTGTCTCTCTCTCTCTCTGTCTTGTCTCTCTCTCTGTCTCTCTGTCTCTGTTTCTCTCTCTCTCTTCTCTCTCTGTCTCTCTCTCGTGTCTCTCTCTCTGTCTCTTCTCTGTCTCTCTCTCTCTCTCTGTCTCTCTCTGTCTCTCTCTCTGTCTCTGTCTCTCTCTCTCTCTCTCTCTCTGTCTCTCTCTGTCTCTGCTCTCTCTCTCTTCTCTCTCTCCTGTCTCTTCTCTCTGTCTCTGTCTCTCTCTGTCTCTCTCTCTCTCTGTCTCTGTCTCTCTCTCTTCTCTCTCTGTCTCTGTCTCTGTCTCTCTCTCTCGTGTCTCTGTCTCTCTCTTCTCTCTCTGTTCTCTCTCTCTCTGTCTCTTCTCTCTTCTCTGTCTCTCTCTCTCTCGTCTCTGTCTCTTCTCTCTGTCTCTTCTCTGTCTCTGTCTCTGTCTCTCTCTCTTCTCCTCTCTGTCTCTCTCTCTGTCTCTGTCTCTCTCTCTCTCTGTCTCTGTCTCTGCCTCTCTCTCTCTCTCTGTCTCTCTCTGTCTCTGTCTCTCTCTCTCTCTCTGTCTCGTCTCTCTCTCTTCTCTGTCTCTCTCTTCTCGTGTCTCTCTCTTCTCTGTCTCTCTCTCTTCTTCTCGTGTCTCTCTCTCTCTCTCTCTCTGTCTCTCGTCTCTCTCTCTCTCTCTGTGTCTCTCTCTCTCGTGTCTCTTTTGGCATCCCTTCGGTCTTAGTACATAAAAGCCTGGCCTGTACGGTTTTTATCTAATATATCGCTCGTCTAGAAACAAGGAGACCAATTGTGAGCCATACAAGAAAGGTCGTGTATATGTGTTTGAGAAAGAATGACTTGTGAATGATATCTGTATTTATTGTATGGGAATGTTTTGTGTCGTGTTACATTGTGTTCTGCTGTATCGTACTGTATTGTGCTGAATGGCAACGTGTTGCATAGCATTGTTTTGTGTTGTATTGTGTTGTATTCAAGTCTCAGTTCACGAACCTATGCTGTTAGTTTTCGATAATAAAACCAGTATCTAGTACCATTGTCTCTCATTGTCTGTCACGTGAAAACTGTATAGACAATACACAGCTGTATCACTGTACAGTTTGACAGATGTTGATCAGGCGATTTCTACCACTCAAAATCGTACAGCTAAACCTGAGTTTTGGCACAGTTTTTGAATCATGATGTTTTTTTTCTGATACATCATAAATTCAACAGAAAATACGAAAATACGAAATGAATGTAAATTTCCTCATCTTCAATGGATGTAAGCAGTATATTAGTCATATATAACACAGAAGACAAAACTGAACATACCAAATTAAAATACACATGATATTCCTACAGCACTGAAAACAGTTTATTCTGTACCAAACGAAGCACGGTTATATTCTGAAATATTAACAACAGATGATACACTTCCAAAGTCTCGTTCTTACTGGTCAGAGAAATTGGGAACAAATGTTCCATGGAAAAAAAGGGTTTATCAAAAGTCATAAGATACAAGAAAATTAAACTGGAATCGCTACAAATACATATTATGTACATAGAATTATAGGAATTGATGTCATGTAAAAAAAAAAATGGGACCCATAAACAATTTTTGCTTTGATTTTTGTTTGGGAACGAAAAACAGTATTGATCAGATATTTTGGAATTGTTTAAATACGAAACGATTCTGGGGAAGGACTGAGGAAATCTTAAAACCAGAATGTGTCACCTGTGCAAATATTAAACTAACTGAAAGTACGGTATTGTCTGGTGTTGACGAAAAGGTGTGCACAGATCCATATTTGATTTCATCCTCCTCCTTGGAAAAAATAAGCATTTATAAATGCAAGTATCAAATGACTGTGACAAAAGTAACTCTTTTAAAAGGTACCTTAATATAAAATACCACACAGAAGAATATATTACAAAAATGAAATAGAATCGGCGCGCTTTTAAGAAAAAAATGGTGCCATATTTATCTTTAACAACCGAGTTTTGATTCTATTTACATTGTAATACAATTATAGTCAGTGCATGTGATGGAATGTGATAAGGTGTCTGATTTCGTAATGTCATGCCCGTGTATATCGACAACTGTTTTCTTGTTGTTTTTCATGTTGTATTTTTGTTTTACTGGTGATTGTGCTTCATGTAGATGAACTTCAAACATACGGATATTCTGCACGGATTAATGAAATTTGATTCCATGATTTTATTGCAACTGCACTTTGCGCGTTGTTTTACTTAAAACGAATAAAAGAAAAAAAAAGGGGAAAAAAACTTGAGTTTTGGATGACAGAAAAATAATTTTAGCTAAATGATGATAACACAATAGCAAGGCTCATCATTCCATAGAAGTTCCACAAGAGTCCTTCCCTTCCATATACGATGTCTGTCACTGACACTGGCACTCCATACTCAAAATATGTGCATACTGTGGTGTCACAGTCGATCAAACGTTACCTTTAAACAGCACACATTCAACATTTACCTAGTGGCCTGTGCAGAACACAAGAAAGACCGTGCTATTCATCCACTAAAGCACTTGTTTGTTCATTTGTTACTATTCGTCATTGTCTGTTCACTGATACCACTAAAGCACTTGTTTGTTCAGTTGTTGCTATTCGTCATTGTCTGTTCACTGATACCACTAAAGCACTTGTTTGTTCAGTTGTTGCTATTCGTCATTGTCTGTTCAGTGATACCACTAAAGCACTTGTTTGTTCATTTGTTGCTATTCGTCATTGTCTGTTCACTAATACCACTAAAGCACTTGTTTGTTCATTTGTTGCTATTCGTCATTGTCTGTTCACTGATACCACTAAAGCACTTGTTTGTTCATTTGTTGCTGTTCGTCATTGTCTGTTCACTGATACCACTAAAGCACTTGTTTGTTCATTTGTTGCTATTCGTCACTGTCTGTTCACTAATACCACTAAAGCACTTGTTTGTTCATTTGTTGCTATTCGTCATTGTCTGTTCACTAATACCACTAAAGCACTTGTTTGTTCATTTGTTGCTGTTCGTCATTGTCTGTTCACTAATACCACTAAAGCACTTGTTTGTTCATTTGTTGCTATTCGTCATTGTCTGTTAACTAATACCACTAAAGCACTTGTTTGTTCATTTGTTGCTGTTCGTCATTGTCTGTTCACTAATACCACTAAAGCACTTGTTTGTTCATTTGTTGCTATTCGTCATTGTCTGTTCACTAATACCACTAAAGCACTTGTTTGTTCATTTGTTGCTGTTCGTCATTGTCTGTTCACTGATACCATAAAGCACTTGTTTGTTCATTTGTTGCTATTCGTCATTGTCTGTTCACTGATTACCACTAAAGCACTTGTTTGTTCATTTGTTGCTATTCGTCATTGTCTGTTCACTGATACCACTAAAGCACTTGTTTGTTCATTTGTTGCTGTTCGTCATTGTCTGTTCACTAATACCACTAAAGCACTTGTTTGTTCATTTGTTGCTGTTCGTCATTGTCTGTTCACTGATACCACTAAACACTTGTTTGTTCATTTGTTGCTGTTCGTCATTGTCTGTTCACTAATACCACTAAAGCACTTGTTTGTTCATTTGTTGCTATTCGTCATTATATGTGCACTGTACCACTAAAGACTTGTTGTTTGTTGCATTTGTTGCTATTCGTCTTCATGTTGACCATTGATACCATTAAATTACTTGTTTGTTCATTTGTTGCTATTCGTCATTATATGTTCATTGATACCATTAAAGTACTTGTTTTGTTAATTTGTTGCTATTCGTCATTGTCTGTTCACTGATACCACTAAAGCACTTGTTTGTTCATTTGTTGCTATTCGTCATTATATGTTCATTGATACCATTGAAGTACTTGTCTGTTCATTTGTTGCTATTCGTCATGTCTGTTCATCTAGTCATTTTTTTGTTGCATTGCATTCCTTAACTATATAAGTACATGTTTGTTCATTGTTGCTATTCGCCATTGTCTGTTCATTGATACCATTAAATTATTTGTTTGTTCATTTGTTGCTATTCGTCATTGTCTGTGCACTGATACCACTAAAGCACTTGTTTGTTCAGTTGTTGCTATTCGTCATTGTCTGTTCATGATACCACTAAAGCACTTGTTTGTTCATCATCATCATCAGGTGCCTTGCCGCATGGTGTTGGCGATTATGGACTTCCATCTGTCTCTATCTCTTGTTGCCTCAAGCATTCTTCCACCCTCTTTGTCCCCACCACTATGCAAGTCTGTCTAGTATCTTCTCCCTGGGTCTACCCGGTGCTCTCTTTCCCTCCAGCTTTCCCGTTGTGACCAGGTTCTCAAATTCCCCTTTCCTCAAATAATGGCCTATAGATATTGCCTGTCTTTCCTAATCTTCCTTATGAATGATCTACTTGTGTCTGCCTCCATCAAGACTGTCTCGTTTGTTCATTTGTTGCTATTCGTCATTGTCTGTTAACTGATACCACTAAAGTACTGTTTTTCATTTGTTGCTATTCGTCATTGTCTGTTCACTATACCACTAAAGTACATGTTTTTATTGTTGCTATTCGTCATTGTCTGTTCAGTGATACCACTAAAGTACATGTTTTTAATTTGTTGCTATTCGTCATTGTCTGTTCACTGATACCACTAAAGTACATGTTTTTTAATTTGTTGCTATTCGTCATTGTCTGTTCACTGATACCACTAAAGTACATGTTTTTTATTTGTTGCTATTCGTCATTGTCTGTTCACTGATACCACTAAAGTACATGTTTTTTATTTGTTGCTATTCGTCATTGTCTGTTCACTGATACCACTAAAGTACATGTTTGTTCATTTGTTGCTATTCGTCATTGTCTGTTAACTGATACCACTAAAGTACATGTTTTTTATTTGTTGCTATCGTCATTGTCTGTTCACTGATACCACTAAGCACTTTTTGTTCATTATTGCTATTCGTCATTGTTCACTGATACCACTAACGTACATGTTTCTTACTTTGCTGTAATACATTCTTGGCTAGACTGCCAAAACATCTCTAATGCTGCTCAGCTGATTTTCAAACCTCCCGTCTTTTGGAAAAAAAAAATCATCGCAGTGGCTTCCTGTTTACTATCGAATCAGTGACAAACTGTCCTCATGAAATCCAAAAACGTGCGACTGGCCCGCTGTTCAAACAAACAGGAACCAGAAAAAACACGAAAATAGAATCATAAGATGTATTAAATTATTCAACCAGACGAGACGTGCCAAAACTTTTCGGCCAATTCAAACGAACAAACACCAAATACAAAAAATTAGAAAAAAAGACTGAAACTTCCCTGCTGCTGCTTGTTGTATTTTCATTTTAGCCCTTTTCTCCCACCGGACGAAGCAGCAGGGACATTTGAGTCTTTTTCTCCTAATTTTTGTATTTGGTGTTTGATCGTTTGTGATTTACATTTGCGCTTGACGATGGCCAGTTGGCCGAAAATACGCACCAGTCTTGTCTAGTTGCATTAAAGACGCGTTCTGATTCTATTTTCGTCTTTTTCTGGTTCCCGTTTCCATTCATCATCGTCATCATGTGCCCTGCCGCAAGGATTTGGCGATCATGGCCCTCCATATGCATCTGTCCCTTGTTGCCGCGAGTACCTCTTCCACCTTCTTTGTCCTCAGCCACCCTGCAAGTCGTCCAATATTTTTCCCTGTGTCTACCTGGTGCTCTCTTTCCCTCCAACTTACTTTCTTGTTGTGACTAGGTGCTCCAATTCCCCTTTCCTCGTAAAATGGCCTATGAATGTTGCCTGTCTTTTCCTAATCTTCCTTATGAATGATCTACTTGTGTCTGCTTCCATCAAGACTGTCTCGTTTGTTTTCTTTGTTGTCCATGGAACTCTCAACATTCTTTTTAGTAACCACATCTCGGCTGCCTCAATCTTGTTCTGGCTTTGCTTGTTGACTGTTCACGCCTCACAACCGTATAACATTATCAATTCTACATAACATTCAAGAACTCTCTTCTGATGTCAATTGATAGACATTTGTTGGTAATAACGCTTTTCATCTTCTTGAATGCTGTTTTGGCTTGGCCAGATTCTGCTGCCTATTTCTGATGTACATCTGTCATCTGGTGAAATGATCGTTCCCAGATATTTAAACTTATCAACCTTCAACCTCTTTGTGTTTCGAATTTGTCTCTGAACAGGCCCTTAGTATCTTTCTTAACATCTATATGAAGTCTCAAAACTCAGAGAACAAAGAATCCCACAAGCATTTTATGGATTTCAAAGAGATGTTCCGTAGGTATACAGGTATGGGCGTTCTGGGTAACAGTATGGGCGTTCTGGGTAAAGTATGGCGTTCTGGTAACAGTATGGGCGTTCTGGGTAAAATGGGCGTTCTGGGTAACAGTATGGCTTCTGGGTAACAGTATGGGCGTTCTGGGTAACAGTATGGGCGTTCTGGGTAACAGTATGGGCGTTCTGGGTAACAGTATGGGTCTGGGTAATGGGCGTTCTGGGTAACAGTATGGGCGTTCTGGGTAACAGTATGGGCGTTCTGGGTAACAGTATGGGCGTTCTGGGTAACAGTTGGGAACAGTTTCTGGGTAACAGTAGTAGTAGCGAATGGACCACTTGGCACTCAAAGGTAGGTAACTAATGGGAGAGTGAGAAAGACCGAAAAAGAAAGCGCTGTTGGACAAGATATTCAAAGCAACCACAATATAAAACTATCATTTGTAACGAAAAATAAACAA
>CM060312.1:18180565-18183065 GCA_030674185.1 Monoplex corrugatus
AAGAATTGCGAAGAAGAAGAAGAATTGCGAAGAAGAAGAAGAAGAATTGCGAAGAAGAAGAAGAAGAAGAAGAAGAAGAATTGCGAAGAAAGAAGAAGAAGAAGAAGAAGAGAAGAAGAAGAAGGAAGAAGAGAAGAAGAAGAATGTGAGAATGCGAAGAATGCGAAGAATGCGAAGAAGAAGAATGCGAAGAAGAAGAATGCGAAGAAGAAGAATGCGAAGAAGAAGAAGAAGAAGAATGCGAAGAAGAAGAAGAAGAAGAAGAATGCGAAGAAGAAGAAGAAGAAGAATGCGAAGAAGAAGAAGAAGAAGAAGAAGAAGAATTGCGAAGAAGAAGAAGAATTGCGAAGAAGAAGAAGAAGAAGAAGAAGAAGAAGAAGAAGAAGAAGAAGAAGAAGAAGAAGAAGAGAAGAAGAAGAAGAAGAAGAAGAAGAAGAAGAAGAAGAAGAAGAAGAAGAAGAAGAAGAAGAAGAAGAAGAAGAAGAAGAAGAAGAAGAAGAAGAAGAAGAAGAAGAAGAAGAAGAAGAAGAAGAAGAGAAGAAGAAGAAGAAGAAGGAAGAAGAAGAAGAAGAAGGAAGAAGAAGAAGAAGAAGAAGAGAAGAAGAAGAAGAAGAAGAAGAAAGAAGAAGAAGAAGAAGAAGGAAGAAGAAGAAGAAGAAGGAAGAAGAAGAAGAAGAAGAAGGAAGAAGAAGAAGAAGAAGAAGAAGAAGAAGAAGAAGAAGAAGAAAGAAGAAGAAGAAGAAGAGAAGAAGAAGAAGAAGAAGAAGAAGAAGAAGAAGAAGAAGAAGAAGAAGAAGAGAAGAAGAAGAAGAAGAAGAAGAAGAAGAAGAAGAAGAAGAAGAAGAAGAAGAAGAAGAAGAAGAAGAAGAAGAAGAAGAAGAAGAAGAAGAAGAAGAAGAGAAGAAGAAAGAAGAAGAAGAAGCGAAGAAGAAGAAGAAGAAGAGCGAAGAAGAAGAAGAAGAAGAAGAAGAAGAAGAAGAAGAAGAAGAAGAAGAAGGAAGAGAAGAAGAAGAAGAAGAAGAAGAATGCGAAGAAGAAGAAGAAGAAGAAGAAGAAGAAGAAGAAAAAGAAGAAGAAGAAGAAGAAGAAGAATGGAAGAAGAAGAAGAAAGAAGAAGCAGAAGAAGAAGAAGAAGAAGAAGAAGAAGAAGAAGAAAGAAGAAGAAGAAGAAGAAGAAGAAGAAGAAAAGAAAGAAGAAGAAGAAGAAGAAGAAGAAGAAGAAGAAGAAGAAGAAGAAGAAGAAGAAGAAGAAGAAGAAGAAGAAAAGAAGAAGAAGAAGAAGAAAGAAGAGAAGAAGAAAAAGAAGAAGAAGAAGAAGAAGAAAAGAAGAAGAAGAAAAGAAGAAAAGAAGAAGAAGAAGAAGAAAAAGAAGAAGAAGAAAAGAAGAAAAGAAGAGAAGAAGAAGAAGAAGAAGAAGAAGAAAAGAAAAAGAAGAAGATACTGCTGCTGCTGATAATAATGGACTCGTGTTTACAGCATTTGGTTTGGCTTTGGTTCCTTACTTGCTGATATCGATCTTACATTTTGTAGATCTACTGAGAAATGACTTGGATGCAGTCACCACAGTACAAGCAAACTTACATGTACCTGACATTTGGTTTCTATGCATCGACTCCTCTAAATAGTCGTACAAGGGCGTTAACACAGGCTTTTACAGTTGCACCATTTCGCTTGAAACTCGCTATTTCCTGATCTAAGGAGTGTCTTTACCCTTTCTCGGCTTCTGACTCACAATTGAAGACTTAACCTGTTCATCCCGGCCTTCCACTGTTGATGCTTCATCATCATCATCAGGTGCCCTGCCGCATGGCGTTGGCGACCATGGACTTCCAACCATCTCTATCTCTCGTTGCCCCTAGCATCTCCCCCACCCTCCTCATCCCCAGCCACTCTGCAAGTCCGTTCAGCATTCTCTCCCTGGGTCTACCTGGTGCTCTCTTTCCCTCTAGTTTTCCCGTTGTGACCAGGTGCTCCAAATCCCCCTTCCTTACTAAGTATGGTTAATCCTCCACCAGCGTGTTCTGTCACGTCTAACTACAGGTAATGTGGCACTATGTAAACAGTGGTGTATGCTTATGTCTATGACCACAGGTATCTGTACGTATTGATTTTGTGTATGTTGTGTGTTAATAAGTTTAAATACCTGGGAACGGTCATTTCATCAGACGGCAAATGCACATTGGAAATAGCTGGCATAATCGGCCAAGCCAAAACAGCATTCAAGAAGATAATAAGCATTCTTACCAACAAATGCCTATCAATTAACATCAGAAAGAGAGTCCTTGAATGTTATATAGAACCAATACTGTTGTACGGATGCGAGGCGTGGACAGTCAGCAAGCAAAGCCAGAGCAGGATCGAGGCAGCCGAGATGTGGTTTCTCACAAGAATGTTGAGAGTTCCATGGATAGCAAAGAAAACAAACGAGACAGTCTTGATGGAGGCAGACACAAGTAGATCACTCATAAGGAAGATTAGGAAAAGACAAGCAACATTTATA
>CM060312.1:18185565-18195565 GCA_030674185.1 Monoplex corrugatus
AGAGAGAGAGGGAGAGAGGAGAGAGAGAGAGGACACGAAACAGACTAAGACAGAGACAGAGACAGAGAAACACGACAGAGACAAACAGAGAGAAAAGACAGTAGTATGACGAGAATAAGAAACAATCCGAGAACAGACAGTATGAGAGACATGATACAGAGGACAGGCTAGACAAGACGCAATTACCCGGCATAAAAGGTAAGATTACAGCTGTAGGAGGAAGAATAGAAAAGAAACGGGACAGAAGAGAGATCAAGTGAGAGAGAGAGAGGAGAGAGACGAAGAAGTGAGAAAAGACAGCGAGAGAGAGGAGACTGAAAGACAGAAGGGGAGAGAGAGAGAGGAGAGAGAGAGAGAGAGAAAGAGAGAGATGAGAGACAGAGACACAGGACAGAGAGACAGAAGTGAGAGACAGGAGACAGAGACAGAGAGACAGACGAGAGAGACAGAGACAGAGAGACAGCGACAGAGAGAAAATGCAGACAGAGAGAGATAGGCGAGAGTAGACAGAGAGTGAGAAGAGAAGAGAGTGAGAAGAGAGAGATGAGAGAGTGAGAGAGAGAGAGAGTGAGATAGAAGAAAGAGAGTGAGAAGAGAGAGAGTGAGATAGACAGAGTGCAGACGAGTGAGAAGATAGAGAGAGAAGAGAGTGAATGAAGAGAGAGAGAGAAGAGGAGAGAGGAGAGATAGAGATAGGAGATAGACAGTGAGAAGAGACAGTGACAGTGAGATGAAGAAAGGAGGAAAGAGAGAGAGAGAGAGAGAGAGAGAGAGAGAGAGAGAGAGAGAGAGAGAGAGAGAGAGAGAGAGCAGAGACAGAGAAAACGAGACAGAAGAACAGACAGCACAGACAGAAAAAAAACAAACAAACAAACAAAGCCCCGTAATCACAAAGGAAGAAAAGAGTAAAAAGAAAACAGGGAGAAATAATCCAATCAACCCAGTGAATGCAGGAAGAGAAAGAAAGAAACGAAACAGGCGCGCATGCACACACTCACACAAAGAATCCACATCCACACCCACCCACCACACACACCACACACACACACACACACACACACACACACACACACACACATATTACACATACCACACACACACATACGCACACGCACACACACTAAAAAAAATGTTGACAAGAAGACACACAACATGACAAAAAATCTAACCAATTCAGTCAACGGGAAGCAAAGAAACGGAAAAAAAAAAAAAAAAAAAAAAAAAAAAAAAAAGAAAAATCAATCAAAGAAAAACAAAGAACGAAAGTTAAAAAGAAAAAAAAAAAAAATAGGGAGAACTAATCCGATTAATAAAATGAATGGACACCAAAAAAACAACAACAAACAAACAAAAAACAACAAAGCAAACAAGCGGGAAAAAAAAAAAACCCCCACAAAAACAAGCGAACATACAAAAACGAAAAGAAGAAAGAATCCAAGAGAGAGAGAGAGAAGGGGAGAGAGAGAGAGAGAGAGAGAGAGAGAGAGAGAGAGAGAGAGAGAGAGAGAGAGGAGAGAGAGAGAAGAGAGAGAGAGAGAGAGATCGATATCAATAAGACAAGAAGGGATAACTAATGCAATTCATTCAACAGGGTAAAAATGTAAAGGAAAAACAAAAAAGAGAAAAAGGAAAACAACAAACAAACTTCAAGCCGTTTAAAAGACAGAAGAAAGGCAGAATAAGAAAAAAATCAATAAAAACCAAACCAAACCTAAACCAAACCAAACCAAACCAAACCAAACCAAACCAAACCAAACCAAACCAAACCAACAACCAACCAAACCAAACCAAACCAAACCAAACCAAACCAAACCAAACCAAACCAAACCAACCAAACCAAGCCGAACAGAACCGAACGGAACGGAACGGAACCAAACCAAACCAAAACCAAACCAAACCAAACCAAACCAAACCAAACCAAACCAAACCAAACCAAACCAAACCAAACCAAACCAAACCAAAACAGAAACGAAACTAACCGAAACAAAACAAAACGGAACAAAAGAAAGCAAAACGAGACAAAACAAACAATAAAATAAAATAAAATAAAATAAAATAAAATAAAATAAAATGAAATGAAACAAACAAAACAAAACAAAACAAAACAAACAAACAAACAAAAAATGTGTTAGTACTATTGATGACCTTAAGATTATCATCCACATTTAGCTGCATTGAAACTGTTCTTGAGTGGATCAAGTTATATTTTTCTTGTCGAATTCTTACCTGTAGTCTTCATTAACGCTATTCCACCTGCATCTTTGCTGAAACATAGCGTCCTACAAGGTTCTGCTCTGAGCCCTGCTCTCTTTATTATGTATTAACAAGCACTCTGTTATTAACCCCTTGACTCCCGCACCCTATCTACTGACTGCAGAGACTTAACCCTTTGACTCCCTCACCCCATCCACTAGTACTGTTCCAAGAAAGACTATCAATCGTTTCGGTCCAATATGACACATACAACTTGGTCTCAGCAAACGTAGATGCTTCTAACGTTATGAAGGAAAAGATTTTCATGTTTTTTTAGAGCATTAAATGAAACTCTTAAGTGTATATAACGAAACTTCGCTGATTTTTGGTGATTCCAACTGCACAATAAACAACAAATTAGACATCTTGTCGGGCCTGGAAATTGAAGCGTTCAGCGAGGAAACTATACATTAGCTTTAAGTGATGTATGGAGAATGTATCATCCGACGGAAGAAGAATTTACATGGTGTCGATTTAATTCATTTAAACAATCAATCAACCAACCAGTCAGCCAGCCATGTTCATTTATTCTCTTTGTTATCATTCATTTGCGTCTTTCATGCCAGTTGTGGCTGGCATCTCTACAGGCATTTTATGGAAATGACTGGATGGACATACTAAAAACAAAACAACAACAACAACAACAACAACAACAAAAAAGAAAACACGAAAAAAAAGTAAAAATATTCCCATAACTTTAGGAGAGTGAGGGGGTAGGAGACATCACAACTCCTGTGTCACCTTTTCGAGGACGAATCCTACTCGTTTCCCTTGCTGCTTTGCCTTCCCCAACCCTGAAAAAAAAAGTTGGGTATTTGCCCACAGCTTGCAGGACTGGAGGTCCTTTGCATCACATTTTCTGAGCTGGGTCTCGAACTCGGTGGGGTTAGTTTGAAAGGCCGGGAGGTATCTGAGACTTTTACGCCTGGACAGTCAATCCCCAGGAAATGATTGCCGATTGTTTGCCCTTTCTGTTACCACCCGCCCATTCCCTCCGATCCACGACCAGACAAACAGACAGACAGACTGACAGACAATCAGATAGACAATGAGACAGACAATCAGACAGACGATCAATCAGGCAGGCAGGTAGACAGACAGACAGGCAGGCAGGCGGGCAGGCAGGCAGGCAGACAGATCGACCGACCGACCAGAGAGACAGACAGAGACACACAGACAACCAGACAGACAGACAGACAGACAGATAGACAGACAGATAGGCGAACAGCCAGCCAGCCAGACGCTTAGATTTGATTTTATCAAGATTTTGCGCGATATAAATATTGTAATTATTATTATTATTAATTATTATTATTATAATTACAGACAGACAGACAATCAGACAGACAGACAGACAGACAATCAGACAGACAGATAGACAGAAAATCAGAAGACAATCAGACAGACAGACAGACAGATAAACAGACAGACAGACGAACAGCCAGCCAGCCAGCCAGACAGACAGATAGACAGACAATCAGACAGACAGACAATCAGACGACAACAGACAGACAGACAGACAGACAATCAGACAATCAGACGACAGACAGACAGGCCAACAGCAGACAGCAGAAGACGTGGAGTTTATAGAGTTTTAACAAGCGAGATTCATCGCACTAGGACAATTCCATATGCACCCCACTCCGCCTAATCTGCCATCTGTTATCTTGAAGACTCCCCAAAGCTTCAGTAAAATCCTGTGCACTGGCCACATCTTGAAGGTGAAGGGGGCTGGGGTGGGAGTGGTGGGATGGGGGTGGGAAAGAGACAGGACGTATAGAAAAACCAAACTGACACCACCAGAATGATTGGAGCTTTAAGATGGGCAGCAAACAGACCAGTTTTTTTTTTATCCCGTAGGGATGGGTTTGAACCGTTTTATTCATGATTTAATAGAAAAATAAATGTCAGTTTTGTTGTTATTTTTCTTCTTGTTTAGTTTCTTCAGTGAAACACACAAGCAGACTGAGTCAGATTGACAGTTGCTCAGCTTGTGTTCTCTCTCTCTCTATCTCGGTATCTATGTGTGTGTGTGTATGTGTGTGTGTGTGTGTGTGTGTGTGTGTGTGTGTGTGTGTGTGTGTGTGTGTGTGTGTGTGTGTGTGTGTGTGTGTGTGTCTGTCTCTGTCTCTGTCTCTGTCTCTTTGTCTCTTTCTTTCGTCCTTTCTTTCTTTCCTTTTGACAAGTTCCATTTAAAATAGATACATATACCCAGTTTCAGTTTCAGTTTCTCAAGAGGACGTCTCCGCGCTCGGAACGAATTCCTTATGCACTTACGTCACAGATGCCCTGTGTATGGTGATCATGGCACAACCCTTAAGCCTGCACCATGGTTTTCCATGTGACCGTTGACTTCCAAACGAGTAGGCCTACATGAAGTGGTGTTTTAGCTTGTTGACATTTGTATTTCGCTGACGGCTGTAGAATGACCACTTTACCCACAGAAGGCCAGGTTTGGTCAAGAGGCAATGTCAGATATCAAAACTCTTTCATTATTCTAGCCGTCGGGTGGCAGTCTCTAAACTGAGTGCAGTAACCATCGGTCGCTGACCTGTAAGCGCAATACTTTCATCATCATCAGGTGCCTTGCCACCGCAATACTTTATTCATTCATGTTCATTGATAATCATCTTTATTTTGTCACAATGGGTTTACCGTGTGAAACTCGGGCTGCTCTCCTCTTTGAGAGTGCGTCGCCACACTGCAGCGCCACCCATCTTTTCTACCAAGACTTTAGAAAGGCAGAAGGCTTATTAGCTGGCCTTCAAGGGAGGGACATGGGAAGTCAACCTATCTCTCCAATTTTTTATACCAGGGCAGACCGGGGAAAGCCCTGTTCTTCACGATTTCCAACTGCCGTGGGATCTTCAGCGTGAGCAGTCCAGAAGGCACACGGGTCCGACTCGTTTTTCGTCCCCTTCCGAAGGAACTAGACTTTCAATTCGATTTTCCGGTCAAACTGAAGAGAAATGTCGAGGCTTCAAAGGAAAACGAACCTTGGAACCGCGCGTTTAATAATTGGCAGGCGAACGTCTGAACCATCTTGCCACTCATCTCCTTGTAGTGCTGTTCTTCAAACACTAGTAGTGGTAGTTCTTGGACTTGGAGACTGGTTTTTAGCACCTTGGAAACCCTCCATGGGACTCGACTCCTCCACACCACTCTTTCTAGTCCTTTACAAAATCTTCACAAAAGGACTTGCTGATTTAAATAAGAATGGACCAGCGACGTGTTCATCTAAGAAGGCAAATATGCCACACACACGCACCACACACACACCGCACAGAGAGAGAGAGAGAGAGAGGGAGGGAGAGAGAGAGAGAGAGAGAGAGAGAGAGAAAAGAGAGAGAGAGAGGGAGGAGAGAGAGAGAGAGAAAGAGAGAGAGAGAGGGAGGGAGAGAGAGAGAGAGAGAGAGAGAGAGAGAGAGAGAGAGAGAGAGAGAGAGAGAGAGAAAAACAGTCCAAGTAGCTGAACAAGATAGATCAATAGCACCAAGAAACTGGATCTTCAATCATTCCATCAAAGCACAGGTATTGTTCAGCAGACTTGATAACAAGACGGCTGGGAAGGACATGCCACTAGTTACAGTTAGGGGAACGAACGTCGAACGAACAAACAACTTGCGCTGTCTTGCAATCAGTTTGTGAGACAGAATGTCGACCTTCGGAAACCACTACACTCTAGTGCAAAAAGGCCTTCCTTCGCTAAACTAAAGGCAATCAAAAACTCGGAACAACGCCATTTGTTGGAATCAGTTTGTGACAGAACGTTGACCTTCAGAAAACATGATGAAACCACTACACTCAAGTGCAAAAAGGCCTACCTTCGCTAAAGCAATAGCAACCAAAAACACGGAACAACGCCATCTGTTCCAGCTATACCAAGTCGTACTACTGAGAGTAATCGACTATGGAGTGGCCTTACAACGTGGTCTCAGACCAATCTTTTAAAAGGAGACACATTACAAAATGAATCAAGGAGAGTAATCATTGGAACCACAAAAAACACCTCCACGGAAAGTACGTAGGAGTAATATTTGTTTGATCTTCCTTCGATACAGTCAAGACAAATAGGAGAACAAGTAAAGGCATATTTTAGAACAATGGAAATCACTAGAAATTCGCTTCGCAAGACTGTCAAAACAACAAAAGGCAGTTGACTATAACTTCAGTAGCTCAGTTGGTTGAGAGTCGGATTCACATGCTAATGGTTGTGGGTTCGAATCCTGGGGTGCGCTACATTAAAACTGGCCTTCTCAGTGTCTCATCTTAACATCATTGTTGTTTTGGTGGTGTTGGTATAGGATTAGATAAGTCCCCCTTCCCCCACTTCCCTGGGATGGTTATCCCCGTCGGCCATATCACTTGAGGTGGGTGCCGACGTAAAAACTAAATCAAACCAAGACAGTAACGTGGAAAATCATGGCTGTGACAGGCGGACGAATCCATTCAGCAAGTACATTGACAGCTCACAGAACTCAAAAGGACAACAACAAAAAAGAAAAAAAAAAGAAAGAAAAAAAAAGAAGAAAAGAAAATGGGAAATATCCAAACCGTTCCAAAGGCCAATACAAAACAGTCATACCACAAGATCTAGGAAGACACTGTCGTGAATGTTTGAAAGCTAGAAGTGATGCAGGAATGAAACTACTCATTGAGCGAATTAACTGCAACCGTAAAGATGTTATCACATGACTGATGGCTCGGTCACCAAGAACAAAATCTTGATGGGACTTCTCTGCCAAACAGAATGGAAGGACTATAACAAAACCATAATCTTCAGTCTAACGATGGAAACATAGGTAATCACTAGCGTTTTGAACAGCTTAACTTCACTAGATGATGAGACAAAAGTCTTCATTCTGACTAAGTTGATGAACCTACCTCAAAAAATGGGAAGTGGAATAGAAACTTTGGCCTGGTACGAAACAATGGACAACGTCAGTTTACAAAAGCACAAGTATATTTACTGTCCTTCCTGGACAGTCTGGAGTGGAAAGAAATGAATGTGGTGACAAACCTGTAGGTTAATTAAGGAAATACTGCAAGAAATCTATGTCTTTGAAAATCTGGGATCCCTTGGTACATCAAATTATGTCTTCCTGGACAAACTTTAAGCCATCATACCATTGATAACAAACTCAAAAAGAATCGTTAACTGGGGAAAAACCCAAGAACTATCATCAGTCAGATAACTCGTATACTATTTCAAGACTAATCCTTTGAAGACTCATGTAGCGCAGAGGAAGAGAGAGAGAGAGAGAAGAGAGAGAGAGAGAGAGAGAGAGAGAGAGAGGAGAGAGAGAGAGACAGACAGACAGACAGACAGACAGACAGAGAGAGACAGACAGAGAGACAGAGAGAGAGACAGAGAGAGAGACAGACAGAGAGAGAGACAGACAGACAGACAGAGATAAAGAAAGAAAGAAAGGAAGAGAGAAAAAAAGAAACCAGCCTCAAATCGAAAAAAACGAGGACTTGCTGGTCACACTGAAGACAAACATTTGTGTAACGTTATTTGTTGCAGTCAGGCAACGTCGGAAGCGATATCAGATAAAAGACGTATACCTTGGGGACAGCAGCAACGATGACAACAATAACAATATCAATGACAACAACAATAACAAATCACCACCAACAAAGTCATCGTGGTGCAGTGGTTAACGCAATGGATTAACGACTAAGTAAGTAAGTTTGTTGGTTCGAATCTAAGCAGTCCTGTCAAAACCGTCATATGAGTTTTTGGCGCCAAGTGGCTCCTGTCCAGAGTTGAGCGTTGCAATGGATTCACTGAGAAGACTGGGACCGTACAGTCGAGTTTCATCCACTACACGTATGGGTCAATGAGGGTGTTTGCTTACAGGTCCTGACCAACAACCCAGGTGTCTGTATCTCTCGGACCCGGACGACGACGTCAGGATACATTATGAAAGTAAGCATAGAGCACGGCCCTGTCACGCAGCCTTAATCCAGAATGGAACTCAATAGCAGCATGATGATGATGACGAGGATGATGACGAGGATGATGATGATGTTGACATTGATGATGATGATGATGATGATGACCATCATCATCAATATCAACATCATCATCATAGCATTATGAAAAATCGTCCCTGATTCTCTCGGGGGGAGGGGGGTGGGGGTGGGGAAACACTCAAATGGTATGGAAAAAGAGACAAAAAAGTCAAAACAAAACAAGAAGAAGAAGAAGAAAAACAACAACCACAACAGCAACAGCAGCAGCAGCAGCAGCAGCAACAACAACAGCAACAACAACTCATGCCAACAACAACAACAACAACAACAACAACGACGATGACTACAACGTCAACAAACAGATTGTTTACAAGTCTTTTACCTCAACCAAAAATTTTTGAAAGGATGTATATCTGGTGGTGATGGTGGTGGTGGTGGTGGTAGTCGTGATGACTGGCGGTTGCCATGGTAGTTGTTGCATTATTGATAAGTATGTAACCGACTCCTGCTTTTTGTGTTTTTGTACAGACGTGTTTACGTGTATGTATGGGCGCGTGCTCGCGTGCTTCGTGTGTATAACTTGTTGCGTCCACTACTACCGAGACGTGGCATGTGGAGATGAAACTAACGGTCTGTAGTTAAACAGGAAGGCTGGCGTAAAGTCAGATAATTGTGGAGTGTGTCTGCCATTCCGTGTAGCCAGCGCCGCATTGGTCTTCCTCTAGCTCTAAAGTTTAACCCTTCGACTCCCGCACCCTCTCCACTAACTGCAAAAACTTAACCCTTTGATTCCCTCACCCTATCCACCAGCTTTTTGCAGGAATCTGGTGTATAGGGTGAGGGAATCAAAGAGCTAAGTTTTTGATTAGCTAGCATGGATGACAACGCAAGATGCTGATGGACCGGGTGCGGGAGTCTAAAGGTTAACCCTTTGACTCCAGCACGCAAAGCCAGAACAAGATTGAGGCAGCCGAGATGTGGTTTCTAAGAAGAATGTTGAGAGTTCCATGGACAGCAAAGAAAACAAACGAGACAGTCTTGATGGAGGCAGACTCAAGAAAATCGTTTATAAGGAAAATTAGAAAAAGACAGGGAACATTCACAGGCCATTTTATGAGGAAAGGGGAACTAGAGCACCTGGTCACAACAGGAAAGCTGGAGGGAAAGAGAGCACCAGGTAGACCCAGGGGAAAATATTGGACGGACTTGCAGAGTGGCTGAGGACAGAGAGGGTGGAAGATGTGCTTGCGGCACCAAGGGATAGATGCATATGGAAGGCCATGATCGCCAACGCCATGTGGCAAGGCACTTGATGATAATGATGACGGTATCCTCCAACAGCAAAAATTTAACCCTTTGACTTCCTCACCCTTTCCACCAGCTTCCTCTCGGTGTCTCTGTGGTTCGCTGTATTTTTTATGTCTCTCTTTACCTTTATCTGTCTGTCTTTGTGTTTTTCTCTCTGCACCTATTCTCTCTCTCTCTCTCTCTCTCTCTCTCTCTCTCTCTCTCCTCTCGGTCTTTCATCTCTGTCCATCTATGTCTCTCTCTGATCTCCTTCATTTCTCTCTCTATTTCCCTCTGTCCTTCTGTTTGTCTCTCTCAGTGTCTCTCTGTCTTCCTCTTTCTCTCTTTCTGTCTCCCTGCCTCTGTCTTACTCTCTCATCTCTCTGAGTCTCGCTGTGTGTCTTTCTTTATGTCTCGCTATCTGTTCCTCTCCCTCTGTCTCTTTCTTATCTCTATGTTTGTCTCTCTCCCTCTCTCAGTC
>CM060312.1:18200565-18233065 GCA_030674185.1 Monoplex corrugatus
TTGCTATTTTTCTACATTGGGGCACTGTAATCATCTTGCTATTTTTCTACATTGGGGCACGTAATCATCTTGCTATTTTACTGCATTGGGGCACGTAATCATCTTGCTATTTTTCTACATTGGGGCACGTAATCATCTCGCTATTTTTCTGCATTGGGGCACTGTAATCATCTTGGTATTTTTGTGCATTGGGGCACTGTAATCATCTTGCTATTTTTCTGTATTGGGGCACTGTAATCATCTTGCTATTTTTGTGCATTGGGGCACGTGATCATCTTGCTATTTTTTCTGCATTGGGGCACGTGATCATCTTGCTATTTTTTCTGCATTAGGGCACGTGATATCTTGCTATTTTTTCTGTATTAGGGCACGTGATCATCTTGCTATTTTTCTGTATTAGGGCACGTATCATCTTGCTATTTTTCTGTATTGGGCACGTGATCATCTTGGTATTTTTCTGCACTGGAGCACGTGATCATCTTGGTATTTTTCTGCATTGGAGCACGTGATCATCTTGGTATTTTTCTGCATTGGAGCACGTGATCATCTTGGTATTTTTCTGCATTGGGCACGTGATCATCTTGCTATTTTTCTGCATTGGGGCACGTGATCATCTTGTCTTTGTTTTGATCGTTGACGCCATCCTGTGCAGGCCATTTGCTCCTGCACATTCTGCACACTTCATCTTTGGTGAACGGTCCACCGTGTATGTTTTACAGCTCTTCCCCCAGCCCCCTCCGCTATCCTTTCCAATTTTTTCCCCAATTCCATACCGCCCCTGTATCCCAGTTGCTGTAGATCAGAGTGTGTTTGAAAGATAAGACGATAATAACGAGAGATGCTCAAAGGACCATTCTTTCCATTGTTTGCGACGATGGGATAAAAGGGTTGGTAGTCTGAAAGAGAGAGAGAGAGCGCGAGAGACAGTGGAGAGAGAGAGAGAGGAGAGAGAGAGAGAGACAGAGAGAGAGACAGAGAGAGAGAGAAAAAGAAAGAAGGAGAGAGAGTTGTGTGTGTGAGAGAGATATGTTTGTATATAAGAGAAACCGAGAGCGCGCGGCGGAGGGGAGAGAGAGAAGAGAGACAGAGAGAGAGAAGTTGCGTGTGTGAGAGAGAGAATATGTTTGTATATAAGAGAAACCGAGAGCGCGCGCGCGAGAGAGAGAAAGAAGACAGTGAGAAAGAGAGACAGAGAGACAGAGAGAGAGAGAGAGAGAGAGAGAGAGAGAAGAAGAGAACGAGAGAGAGAGAGAGAGAGAGGGAGAGAGGATGTGTGTGAGAGAGAATATGTGTATATAAGAGAAACCGAGAGCGCGCGCGCGCGAGAGAGAGAGAGACGAGAGAGAGAGAGAGAGAGAGAGTGGTGTGTGAGAGAGAATATGTTTGTATATAAGAGAAACCGAGAGCGCGCGCGCGAGAGAGAGAAGGAGAAGAAGAGACAGAGAGAGAGGAGAGAGAGACAGAGAGAGAGAGAGAGAAGAGAGAGAGAGAGTTGTGTGAGAGAGAATATGTAGAAAGAAAGAAAGAGAGAGAGACGGGAGAGAGAGAGAGAGGAGAGAAGTGTGTGTGAGAGAGAATATGTTTGTATATAAGAGAAACCGAGAGCGCGCGCGCGAGAGGGAGAGAGCAGAGAGACAGAGAGCGGAGAGAGAGCAGAGAGAGAGAAAGAAAGAAAGAGAGGAATGTGTGTGTAGAGAGAGAATATGTTGTGTATAAGAGAGACCGAGAGCGCAGAAATAGACAGACAAACAGACAGATAGAGTGAGAGAGAGAAAGAGAGAGAATGTGTTTATGTATGAGAGAGAGCGAGAGAGAGCGAAAGAGAGAGAGAGAGACAGACAGACACACAGACACAGAGACAGAAAGACACAGACAGACACAGACAGAGACAAAGACAGACAGACAGACAGACAGAAACAGAGAGACAGAGAAGAAGTGTTTAGTTCGGAAGGTAGCTGCACAGACAGATCAACCCCTATTTACATCCAGCTCATGCTCACGGAGGGTCTACACTAACATACAGCTACACTATAATACTCAGAGAGTCTATAGTTATAAAAAAATGTTATAGCACAAAGACATCTAAGTAAGTCAAAAGTGAACTATCGTGCACTATCAAGAGAGAGAGAGAGAGAAAGAGAGAGAGAGAGAAAGAGAGAGAGGAGAAAGAGAGAGAGAGAGTGAGTGAGACAGAGAGAGACAAGAGACAGAGAGAGAAGACAGACAGAGAGAGAGAAATAGAGAGAGTGAGTAAGACAGAGAGAGAGAGAGAGAGAGAATAGAGAGAGTGAGTAAGACAGAGAGAGACAGAGGGAGAGAGAGAGAGAGAAAGAGAGAGAAAGAGAGAGAGAGAGAAAGAGAGAGAGAGAGACAGACAGACAGAGAGAGAGAAAGAGAGAGAGTGAGTAAGACACACAGAGAGAGACAGATAGAGAAAGAGAGAGAGAGAGAGAGAGAAAGAAAGAAAAGAGAGAGTGTGTGTGTGTGAGAGAAAATATGTTTGTGTATAAGAGAGACCGAGAGCGCGCGCAGAGAGAAGAGAGAGAGAGAGAGGAGAGAGAGAGAGAGAGAGAGAGACAGATAGACAAACAGACAGAGTGAGAGAGAGAGAGAGAGAGAGAGAGAGAGAGAGAGAGAGGAGAGAGAGAGAGAGAGAGAGAGAGAGACTTCTAAGGCAGAAAAGAAAGCACACACAATCAAGAACACATCTTCAACAATGACACATATAACAATGCATCTTTTATCATCTTGTGTCAGATATTATACGTAGGTAAGAACGAGACTGATCCAGACTACGTTATTGTTTTTTGATCTTTTCTTTTTTTCTTCTTTTTCTCGTGTTTTCTATGTCACTTTGATGGCTACAAAATCTGGCACAATTTTTAACAATCCTGTGATAATGACGATGATGATGATGACGACAACGACGACGATGCTGCTGCTGCTGCTGCTGCTGATGATGATGATGACGATGATGACGATGACGACGGTATTGATAATCAAGATTGTACTGAGTTCCATCTGGGATTGCAATTGCGTTATAGGGCTGTACCACTATGCTTGCTATGATGTATATCCTGTCAACAACCAGTCCCGAGAGATACAGACAACTGCAGTGTTGGTCATGAGAGATGCAGACACCTGTAGTGCTTGGGATGTGATTTGGGCACGACTTTCAAAAACGCAACCGTGTAGTGGATGAGACTGATTGTGTGGTCCCGATCTTCCCAATGAGATGTGGTCCCAATCTTCCCAATCAGATGTGGTCCCAATCTTCCCAATCAGATGTGGTCCCAGTCTTCCCAATCAGATGTGTTCCCAGTCTTCCCAATGAGATGTAGTCCCAATCTTTCCGATGAGATGTAGTCCCAATCTTCCCAACGAGATGTGGTCCCAACCTTCCCAGTGAGATGTAGTGCCAATTTTCCCAATGATGTGTGGTCCCAATCTTCCCAATAATATGTGGTCCCAATCTTCCCAATAAAGTGTGGTCCCAATCTTGCAAATAATATGTGGTCCCAATCTTCCCAATAATGTATTGTTCCAATCTTCCCAATAATGTGTGGTCCCAATCTTCCCAATGATGTGTGGCCCCAGTCTTCCCAATGAGATATGGCCCCAATCTTCCCAATGAGATGTGGTCCCAATTTTCCCAACAAGATGTGGTCCCAACCTTCCCAATGAGATGTGGTCCCAATCTTCCCAATAATACGTGGTCCCAATCTTCCCAATAATGTGTGGTCCCAATCTTCCCAATAATGTGTGGTCCCAATCTTCCCAATGAGATGTGATCCCAGTCTTCCCACTGAGATATGGTCTCAATCTTCCCACTGAGATATGATCCCAATCTTCCCACTGAGATATGGTCCCAATCTTTTTAATGAGATATGGTCCCAATCGTTCCAATGAGATATGGTCCCAATCTTCCCAATGAGATGTGGTCCCAATCTTCCCAATGAGCCCTTAGCACACTCAGCTCTGGGTAGGAATCGGCTGTGACAGAAAAATCCCATACTCATTTTGACAAGAATGATGGGATTCGAACCCACAACCTTCCAGTCGGTAGTCTGGTGTGCTAACCACAGCACCACCGCGATTGATTTACTGTTTAGTTTTGTGACTGTCATGGTCATCACTGTAACTGTGAACACCAATCGATAACAAAACTGACTTCACAAGTAATGAGGTATTCAAGAAAAAAAATAACAAGGATATACATGTATATGTGAAGGATGTAAAAGTCCGATAAAACATTCTGACGAGGTTGTAATGATCTTTCTCTTTTTCTTTCTTTGCGTTGTAGTATCTTTAAGTCTGTTCTTGTAAACGACACTTAAATAGTCCTAAGTCAAGTCGGAGGCATTCTTGTCGCCTGACACTTAACGTAGTTTTATGGCAAGTTGGAAGTTTCTTGTGAACTGACACTTAAACGACTCTGTCAAGTTGAAAGCATTCTTGTGCGAACTAACATTTAAACAGGCGTATGTTTAATAGAAAGCAAAGGTAAGGGGTTGGAACTAAACAGCAGGAAGACTGAAGTCATGGTGATCAGTAAAAAACATGAAATCCCTTCACGCAAAATAACAGCAAATGGCACAACCTTGACACAGGTTAATAAGTTCAAATACCTGGGAACGGTCATTTCATCAGACGGCAGATGCACATCGGAAATAGCTGGCAGAATCGGCCAAGCTAAAACAGCATTCAAGAAGATGAAAAGCATTCTTAACAACAAATGCCTATCAATTAACACCAGAAAGAGAGTCCTTGAATGTTATATAGAACCAATACCTTTGTACGGATGCGAGGCTTGGACAGTCAGCAAGCAAAGCCAGAGCAAGATTGAGGCAGCCGAGATGTGGTTTCTAAGAAGAATGTTGAGAGTTCCATGGACAGCAAAGAAAACAAACGAGACAGTCTTGATGGAGGCAGACACAAGTAGATCACTCATAAGGAAGATTAGGAAAAGACAGGCAACATTTATAGGCCATATTATGAGGAAGGGGGATTTGGAGCACCTGGTCACAACGGGAAAGCTGGAGGGAAAGAGAGCACCAGGTAGACCCAGGGAGAGAATGCTGGACGGACTTGCAGAGTGGCTGGGGATGAGGAGGGTAGAGGAGATGCTAGGGGCAACGAGAGATAGAGATGGTTGGAAGTCCATGGTCGCCAACGCCATGCGGCAGGGCATGATGATGATGATAATGATGATGATATGTAAAGTTGGAAACATCCTTGTGAACTGACACTTAAATAACTCTTAAATAGAGTTCCACTGCAAAGACACATACAACTGCACATGAGGTCACAGAAACGGAGACTGCATCAACAAGGCTGCATAGAAACATAGTAAAGTTCGGGATTCTATCAAAAACAGGCTTACCTTTGATCCAGCACCAGTACAGGACCTTGGTACGCCATTCTGTCCAGCATGTTGACCCACATGCAAATATTTCTTGCAGAACCCCCCCCACCCGTCCCCCCCCCCCACACCGCCATCAAGTTCAGCTCTTGTACAGCTAGAAGAGTATGCCCTCGCATGGCCTCCAGAGTGATTTTCTTGTCCAACTAGAAGAGTATGCCCTCGCATGGCCTCCAGAGTGATTTTCTTGTCCAGCTAGAAGAGTATGCCCTCGCATGGTCCTCCAGAGTGATTTCTCATAGCTAGGACGCTTTTCACTGCACGTAGCGCAAACCTGGTTTTCATAGTGTCCTCGGGAATTTCTGATGGCATAGGCCTTCCACAAGGTTCTGTTCACAGGGCTTTTTTTTTCTTGTTTGCACCAATGCAGAAGAGTGCTAATCACGGATCAGAGACAAACAATTGTCATGGATGAACGTGATGAATTATTTGTTGTTGTTTGTGTGCTGATGATCATCTGACAAATTGTAAGAGTCGTAGCAGGCCCACATGAAAAAGTTTATGAAATATCGATGTGGCCATTTGTAGTATTTTGTGCTCTCCTTCCCTCCAGCTTTCCCGTTGTGACCAGGTGTTCCAATTCCCTTTCCTCATAAAATGGCCTATGAATGTTGCCTGCCTTTTCCTAATCTTCCTTATAATGATCTACTTGTGTCTGCCTCCATCAAGACTGTCTCGTTTGTTTTCTTTGCTGTCCATGGAACTCTCAACATCCTTCTTAGAAACTACATCTCGGCTGCCTCAATCTTGTTCTGGCTTTGCTTGTTGACTGTCCACGTCACGCAACCGACAACAGTATTGGTTCTATATAACATTCAAGAACTCTCTTCCTGATGTTAATTGATAGGCATTTGTTTGTTGAGAATGTTTTTATCTTTTGAATGCTGTTGTGGCTTGGCCGATTCTGCTGCTATTTCTGATGTGCATCTGCCGTCTGGTGAAAGATCGCTCCCAGGTATTTAAATTTTCCACCTGGAACCCCCATCAGTCCCCCAAAATATCATGTTGGGGGTCTTTTTCTGCCTTGACAGACTCTTACCCAAAACTGAGCCTTCTAAGGCTCAGTGGGAAGACTGGGATCACATTGTCAAATTTCATAACTTTTGCATATGTCATTGAGGCTGTTGTTAAATTTCCTGACCAATGCATGTGCTATGGTGTCTGCATGATTTATCTTATCAGGGCCTGCTGGTCCAGTACATCAGAGAACCATTGTTGTTTATGTTAGAGAAAAGAAACCATATTGAAAAAATGCATTATTCATCTACATTCTCATCACCTTAGCATCGTAAAACAAACAAACACATTTTGTGGTTTTTCACGCCCGCTGCCATGGTGACTTCAGTTTTGGTGGCTTTGTAGGTGTATTGAAAAACCAAAATTAGCATTGTGGGAGTAGTGACACACGACGGTACAAATCATTGGGCAGAAAAATAGAAGATGCATAGGAGCTAGTATAAAAATCTTGAAGGACTTGATGGGGCGTTGCAGAGAAAGGATACAGACCATAGCAGAACAACTTAACTTTGATTCGTAACGGATAGGTACACACATAGATGATAACACATAAGTTAACCTTTGATTCCTGCACCTATCTACCAACTGCAGGAACTTAACCCTTGATTCCCTCATCTTATCTACCAGCTTCCACAGAAAGCTGATGGATAGGGTGAGTGAAAAGAAGGTTAAGTTTTCGCTTTCCTAGCATGCTTGACAATGCAGGATACTGATGGACAGGGTGCGGGAGTCAAAGGGTTAAATAAACTCGCAAGACATCGGGAACATTGGTTTTATTACTTTAAGCTTTTTTTTCTTTTTTTTGGTCCATGCATCATAGATTGCAGTGTTAGTACTAGAAATATTCCAAGCACAGCGTCACTGAGAATGTTCGTACACGTGAATTATTGTAAGCATAGAGATACCGACATGAGAAAATTGAAAGTGAAAATATATCGCTTTGTATTTGTTTATTGCATTGTGCGAACATTTGGCTCAAAGTGGGAATCTCTTGTTTGTTTTGTGACAAAACAATACAAGACAAAACAGACAAAACAATACAATACAAGACAAAACTACAAAAAAAACAATACAAGACAAAACAGACAAAACAATAAACAACGACAAAACAGACAAAACAATACAAACAAAGCAAACTGACAAAAAATACAAGACAAATGACAAAACAATACAGACAAAACTGAAAAAAACAAGTACAAATACAAGACAAAGACAAGCAAAAACAACATGCAACTACAAACAAACATGATAAAAAAAAGTCAAAACATACAAGACAAAACTGACAAAACAATACAAGAGACAAAACAGACAAAACAATACAAGACAAAACAACAAACAACAAGACAAAACGACAAAACAACACAAGACAAAACGACAAAACAATAAACAAAGACAAAACAATACAACACAAAACTGCCAAAACAATACAAGACAAAACTGACAAAAACGATACACGAAGGAGACAACCAAAATGTTGTTCAAATCTAGGGTCTAACCTAGCCTTGCTGTCTTAGTCATATTATGTAACCACGACGCCACAGTTCCGTGTTAAAAACAACAAAACAAAACAAAAAAACAAAACAAAAAACCCCAGAAAAAATAAACCTTTCACGTGTGTACTTGCACATTACATGTCCGAAAGGACTGCGTCATCAAACCGCCAGAGTAAACCCCTAGAGGGCGCTGAGGTGCTTACAATGGCGTGTCTAGCTGTCAGCTCCTGCCAGGGTGTCATGTTGTCTGCAAAAGAAAGGGAAGTTAGGGGGGTGTGGGTTGTGTGTGAAAAGACTGGGGAGTGAAGTGGTAGAGGTGGGGTGTGGAGGATGGTTAATGACTGTCATCAAGTTGGCTTTCCACCCAGGACTGGTGCGAATTACGGGGCCAGAAGAAGAAACAGTGCACTGCAGTCTGGAACAGCATGGATAGGGTTGGCTTTGATGACCCTGTTACTGCCGGTGAAATCTAGAATTACTTGTTTGTTTGTTTTTTTCTCTCTTTTTTTTCTTTCTTTTGTGCGTCTTTCTTTCTTTCTTTTCTTCAGTTCTTGTTCTTTCTTCCCCCCCTTTTTTGGTTTTTTTTTTTTCCCCGTTCTTTTCCCTTCTTGTTGTTTCATTATCCCAGGGCAGTAACGATCAAGGCTGTTAAGAATTTTTCACAATGGAATGTCTGACTGTAGTGATGATGGAAGATGCAATGCCCTTTACAGTCGATGTGAGATTCATTCTATCCGTGAAGAACTATTTCTTATTGCTCAATATAGTATGACGTAAGCAAGGCCCTGGACTCACGGATATATGCTGTGTGCGTCAGTCAGCGTCACTAACACACTCAAAATTTCTGTCCTGGACGGCTGTTGACAGTGTGGTCTGCCTTTCCATTCAGCTCATACACTATGGAACTGTGGATCTATATTTGGCACATCAAAAGATAAAGGGTTGTTTGTTTGTTTGTTTGTGTGTTTCTTTGTTCCTTGTTCTTCACCACAGTATTCCTGTCCTGTGCCTTCAGCATTAGTTTACTATTTCTGTTATTTTTGTTCAAAGCCCAGCCGACTGCGGAGAGCCGTATCAGGGCTATAACCGTTTCAAAACATACACAATACTTCAGAAAAAAAAAAAAAAAAAAAAAAGGGAAAAGAAATTTAAATACACATATCAATACATTCATGCACATAATCTAAGGAAATGCCCCTGGCGTTCACCACTCCGTCTAATTTATCGTACAGGGGATTTAAAAACATGCCTGAACACAAATTTAAACGTAGCTAAGGACACTAAAACATATATGAAAACGGGCGTAAATTACCCAACATTGGTTCCGCATATTTATTTCCCCAGAGCCAAAAATGCACTTAATACATGTACCAATATATCGATCCTAAGAGAAAGTACGTACGACTGTATCGAACACATTCACGTGAATGGACCAGCTCGGCAGAAAATGATAGGAAGAATTGACAGAAAGCAAAGGAGCAAGAAAGAAACAGAGAGAGTGACAGAAAAGAGGAAACTTTTAATAGACTTTCCAGAAGGTGGGGATACTACTTATACTGAAAGAGCCCCCCCCCCCCCCGCATCCCCATGGGGAAAGGGGGGGGGCGACAGCATTAGCTTAACCTCATTCATGTAAAGATACGCGTCATAACACCTCATCTGAGCACATGGTCCAAGCGTTGGCAAAAAGATATATATCCTTTATTCATATCAAGATCATTATATGAACATATCCAACCTTGGACGAATTATATCTCCAACTGAAACCAGCAGACAGTTTGCAGACTTCGATTCTGTGCCAACTGAAAAGAACTGACCTTGTTCTCACACGTATACACCCGCGAACACACATACACACCCACGACTTGCACGTATGTGAGCTAATGTCATTTAACCCTTTGACTCCCGCACCTATCTACCAACTGAAAAAAAATTAACCGTTTGATTCCTTCACTCTATCCACCAGCTTCCTGCAGGAATGGTGAGGGAATCAAAGGGTTAAGTTTTTGTTTTGATAGCATGTTTGACAACGTACGATGCTGATGGACGTGCTGCGGGAGTCAAAGGGTTAAGTAAAGACAGACGGGGCAGTGCCAGACACTTTCCCAAACAGACTGTAGACCCTCAGTTTGTTTTCCTGCCTTCAGAGGACCCCCCTTCCCACTTTTCTATCCCTCATTTGCCACTCACACAACGTGCATGTTAGTGTGGAGAAATCTCACCGTAGTTCTAGGAGAAACTACATTCACAGCTTGAAGCCTCAGGGACTTCAGTCTAGTGTCCGTAATTTGAGCTACTACATTCACAGCTTCAAGCCTCAGGGACTCCAGTCTGGTGTCCGTAATTTGGGCTACTGTATTCACAGCTTGAAGCCTCAGGGACTTCAGTGTGGTGTCCGTAATTTGAGCTACTACATTCACAGCTTGAAGCCTCAGGGACTCCAGTCTGGTGTCCGTAATTTGAGCTACTACACTCACAGCTTGAAGCCTTAGGGACTTCAGTGTGGTGTCCGTAATTTGGGCTACTGCAATCACAGCTTGAAGCCTCAGGGACTTCAGCTGGTGTCCGTAATTTGAGCTACTGCAATCACAGCTTGAAGCCTCAGGGACTTCAGTGTGGTGTCCGTAATTTGGGCTACTGCAATCACAGCTTGAAGCCTCAGGGACTCCAGTCTGGTGTCCGTAATTTGAGACTACTACACTCACAGCTTGAAGCCTTAGGGACTTCAGTGTGGTGTCCGTAATTTGGGCTACTGCAATCACAGCTTGAAGCCTCAGGGACATCAGCCTGGTGTCCGTAATTTCGGCTACTGCATTCACAGCTTGAAGCCTCAGGGACTTCAGTCTGGTGTCCGTAATTTGGGCTATTGTGTTCACAGCTTGAAGCCTCAGGGACTTCAGTCTGGTGTCCGTAATTTGGGCTACTACATTTACAGCTTGAAGCCTCAGGGACTTCAGTCTGGTGTCCGTAATTTGGGCTACTGTATTCACAGCAGAAGCCTCAGGGACTCCAGTCTGGTGTCCGTAATTTGAGCTACTACATTCACAGCAAGAAGCCTCAGGGACTCCAGTCTGGTGTCCGTAATTTGAGCTACTACATTCACAGCTAGAAGCCTCAGGGACTTCAGCCTGGTGTCCGTAATTTGAGCTACTACATTCACAGCTAGAAGCCTCAGGGACTCCAGTCTGTTGTCCGCAATTTGAGCCTGACCTCATTCCATTTCCAGTGGGGACGTCTTGGTACTTCTGGCAGCGTCACTTTGTACCACGGGAGATCTATACATATTCAACAGATGAAAGTAATGATTTATTCATGCATAATCAACAGATCAAAGACGGGATTTTATCTATCATAATCAACAGAACAAAGTGAGATTTGTTTATAACCAATAACAAAAACTAGAAATTGTTTTAAAAGTGGAAAGAAGTGATTTATTTATACATAATCATCAGATGAAAGAAGTGATTTATTTATACATAATCATCAGATGAAAGAAGTGATTTATTTATACATAATCATCAGATGAAAGAAGTGATTTATTTATACATAATCATAGATGAAAGAAGGATTTATTTATACATAATCATCGGATGAAAGAAGTGATTTATTTATACATAATCATCAGATGAAAGAAGTGATTTATTTATACATAATCATCAGATGAAAGAAGTGATTTATTTATACATAATCATCAGATGAAAGAAGTGATTTATTTATACATAATCATCAGATGAAAGAAGTGATTTATTTATACATAATACATCAGATGAAAGAAGTGATTTATTTATACATAATCACAGATGAATGAAAGGATTTATTTATACAGAATCACCAACGAAAGAAGGGATTTATATATACACAATCAGTAGGCAAAAATGAGATTTAGTCATAACCAATAACAAAAACTAATTTTTTAAAGTGGAAAGAAGGGATTTACTCATACATAATCAACAAATGAAAGAAGGGATTTATTTATACATAATCAACAAATGAAAGAAGGGATTTATTTATATATAATCAACAGATGAAAGAAGGGGTTTATTTTTTTACATAATCGACAGATGAAAATGAGATTTATTTATAACCAATAACAATAAATAATATTTTTTTCTTAAAAGTGGAAAGAAAGAGTTTATATATACATAATCAACAGAGGAAAGAAAAGATTTATTTATAACCACTAACAAAAACTATGATTTTTTTTTCAAGTGGACTGTTGTATAACCAAAACCTAAAACGAACACATCTGGAACTCAAACATGGAAATTTATCAAAGATGAGTCATCACCCCTGGACAGTTCCACCCGCGCTCCAACCATGTCTGTCACTGATGAAACATCAAACACCTTCAGCCTGTGCAAAATGGCATGTGTGAGGAGACAGGATCTTCATTCTTAATACAACACTCAGCTGATGTGACCAGAACGATTGGCAGTGAAACAGATCAATTTTTATGTTAATAAGCGAGATCTGACCTTCGCAATGGTCAGGCGTTTAGGACACTGGCCCTTGAATTGGAAGGTTTGGGTTCGAATCGGCTGCCTGGGTGGATAAAGGGTGGAGGTTTTCTGTCCCATTTTCCAGGTCATCTATATGTACAGATCTGTAAGCGCCAAGTTCCCCTTCGTGTGTATCATCATCATCATCATCATCAGGTGCCCTGCCGCATGGCGTTGGCGACCATGGACTTCCAACCATCTCTATCTCTCGTTGCCCCCAGCATCTCCCCCACCCTCCTCATCCCCAGCCACTCTGCAAGTCCGTCCAGCATTCTCTTCCTGGGTCTACCTGGCGTTCTCTTTCCCTCCAGCTTCCCCGTTGTGATCAGGTGCTCCAAAACCCCCTTCCTCATAAAATGGCCTATAAATGTTGCTTGTCTTTTCCTAATCTTCCTTATGAGTGATCTACTTGTGTCTGCCTCCATCAAGACTGTCTCGTTTGTTTTCTTTGCTGTCCATGGAACTCTCAACATTGTTCTGAGAAACCACATCTCGGCTGCCTCAATCTTGCTCTGGCTTTGCTTGCTGACTGTCCACGCCTTGCATCCGTACAACAGTATTGGTTCTATATAACATTCAAGGACTGTCTTTCTGATGTTAACTGATAGGCATTTGTAATTCGTGTGTATACGCATGCACAATACGTTCGTTAAAGATCCTGTAACTTGATGTCAGTGGTCGGTGGTGGAAACACGAAACCTCACACAAGCCTTACAGCATGCAACCCCTCCACTTACTTTCCCTAACACGGAGTATGGCAACCTTTTAATGGCAATGAAAATCGACCGTAAGCAGAAAAAAGAGACTAAAACAAACAAAAGCAAACCGAAACAAAACAACACAAAAGAAAAACGAAACAAACAAAACAAAATAACATCAACGACAACAAACTACTCGTATATTCAAATGCATATGAAAATTGCCGCAGCTAACGAATGAAAAATGGAGAAACGAAAAAAGACAGACAGACAGACAGACAGACAGAAAGAAAGAAAGAAGGAAAAAATCGTTATCTCTAGGGGTAGTCAGAATTCTCGAGTCCATAGCTCTATCAGAAGAAACTGCCAATCAGAAAAAAACCCCACCACCAAACAAACAAACAAACAAACAAACAAACAAACAAACAAACAAACAACAAACAAAAACAAAACAAACAATAAACAAACAAACAAACAAACAATCAAAAATTCAAATACAAAATATAAGTCACAATCACACAACCCATCAGCACCCAAATATATGACGTTATACTTTTGGTACGTCAGTCTTTCTACAATACAGACAGAACAGAACCAAAACATGGTCAGACTGTACAAATACTGTCGTTTCCTCTTGTAAAAATAAACATACACGTACAAACACAAAAGTGCATGTGAGCACCCACATCCCTTCCCCATCTCGCACATTTTATTATGCACATGAAAAGACAAATTTGTATACAGACATAAACACATACACACACTCATGTGTGCCAATGCACATCTGTATGCATGCGCATTTTGCCCCTCTCCTCCCCACTTTCTCACACAACGTAAAATTCATTCTAGAGAGAAGTAACTGGGAGATTTAAGAATGGCTTGTCCATCTTGTCATGACTTGTCTTGGCATGGATGTGTTGCTGTCTCTTATTTTATCAGGAAAAAAAACCGTCCTGCGATGTTCACCGATATTGCGTGATACTGATTTATGTACACTTGGAATAGAAGAGGATGAAGTAGGGGAATGCACTCTCCGCAACATGGCATAAAGAGCTCTGAATATTGACGTCCTTCCTCACCTTGATGCACATCTTCTCGTCTCCACAAGAACCGGGTGGTGTATTGGTGATGGGGGTAGGGGCTAGGGGGAGAAAGAAGAAAGCAAAGAAATTAAAATCACACTGTAAAACAAACTTTAAAAGGGAAAATCAATGTAAAAATAAACACAATCAACTAACCAAACCAACCAACCAACCAACCAACCAAAAACCAAACAAACAAACAAACAAACAAACAAACAAACAAACTTCAAGACGAGATCCAGCCGTTCTATAATCCCCGTTTTATGAAAAACTGACAAAAACAAAAGAACTATAGTTTCTAAAACAAGCATTTCTCTCTGTATATCTTCGTGCAGGTGAGAAAATCAAACATACTGAGAACTGCATGATTTTGTTTTTCGTGTAATTATATATATAATTAATAATATATATATATATATATATATAATATATATATATATAAGAGAGCACCAGGTAGACCCAGGGAGAGAATTCTGGACGGACTTGCAGAGTGGCTGGGGATGAGGAGGGTAGGGGAGATGCTGGGGGCAACGAGAGATAGAGATGGTTGGAAGTCCATGGTCGCCAACGCCATGCGGCAGGGCACCTGATGATATGATGATGAGATGATGATGATGATGATATATATATACAAATGTATATGTATATAACCTAAGTGGGTTTGGGAAAACATGACAGAAGTATGGGCAAAAACAGCTGAAAACATCCTGGGTAAAAAGAAAAGAAATAAACAAAAGCCATGCATAACTGATGAAGTAATGGAACTTGCAAAACAAGAAAGCAAAAGCCAGAAAAGAGCAAAATACAAAAGAGTATTTTAAGCTAAAGAAGGACATACAATTCAAAGTAAGGACAAATAAGAGTGTGTAGCTAGAGCAAGAAGTCGAAACTACAACACAGTATGACACTTACAGAAAATCAGAAAGAGATGTTTTAACAAATGAGCAAACTCAAATCTTCAAATTTCAAACCCAAGCAGCTAAGCATCAACAATAAAGATGGATCAGAAACATTAACAGAGACAGATGTCCTCGCAAGATTACATGAGTACAGTAAATCCTTATCCAGCTGTCAAGAAGGGGAGACTGCCCAGCCTAACACACAATCTGTAGTGTTAGAACCAGAACCCCTACAGACAGAAATTACGGAAGCTATCAAACAGAAGAAAAACGGAAAAGCCCCTTGACTAGACAACATTTCAGGAGAAATTCTCAGACACAGAGGTTCATCAGACATACGAGCTTCACACCAACTCTGTTGCAAAATCTGGAAAACTTGTAAATGGCCAACAGACTGGAAGCTGTGATGCTGCACAAGGACGGTAATACTAAAACAGCTACAGAACAATTGCTCTCATCGGCCACACCAGTACGATCCTTCCAATCATCATCCTAATCAGAGTGAAGCAAAAAGCTGAAAAAGCGGTCAGAATGTTAACTGGGTACAAAGCAAACATAGGTACCACTGATATTTTATTTGTCCGAAATGATCATAGAAAAATTCAATAGCATTGCACAAAAGGCATTCATCACTTTCATTGACTATAGCAAGGCTTTTAAAGTGTCGAACACTCCAGCCTTTTTAAAACAACGAAGAAAATGGGCTTTCCACACCATCTAATATTACTTATTGAAGGATTATATAAAGATCAACAGGCAACAATCAGCGAGAAAAATCAAAATTGTGAATCCTTTGACATCAAAAAGGGTGTTCGTCAGGGTTGTATATTATCACTACATCTCTTCAACATCTACATGTACATTGAACAAGTGATAAACTTACATACTTCGGACACACAGTCAGGATTGTATATTATCACTACATCTCTTCAACATCTTCACTGAACAAGTGATAAACTTGCATATTTGGGACACAACACAAATAGACACATATTAAAGACAAAAATTAGATATGACTTTGACGTTCCTGAGAAAATGCTGCCTATACACCTTCCTCCAACAGTGCTGATTTTAGACACAGTTTTGGTCTGTGTGACCATGACCTTGGTGTCTTACCTTTCAAACTTGCCTATCTGCAATTAAAGGTCCACACCATTGACCCAAATTTGGTAAGGTTCCAGCCATAGAGAGCTGAAGAAAATCGTGTCGACACATTTTTCTCACAGACACATACGGAGAGACACACAGGCAGACAGTCAGACAGACAGACAGACAGACAGACACACACACACACACACACACACACACACACACACACACACACACACACACACACATACACACACACAACAACACCACACATACACCACACATACACCACACATACACACACACACACACACACACACACACACACACACACACACACACACACACACACACACACACACACACACACAACACACAACACACACACACACACACACACCCCACACACACACACAACACACACACACACAACACACACACACACACACACACACCACACACAACATACACATACTCTTGCGGTCAATATGAAATGATCTCTCCCTTTAAAAAAAAGGATCAGTTATAAAAAAAGAAAAGAAAAACTGCTCTACGAACAGCCACTCAATTCAAGCTGAACTATTTTCACATTCAGATCATTAGACTGAAGGGAAACGTTTAACGCTCATTCACCTTCACAGATAGATCTATACAACTTCTAAAGGGGTCAGACGTTTGCTTCGATTTTAGTAAAGATTTAGTTTTTACTTAAGAGGCATGGTCCAAATAAAATGCTCAAACCGTTTTTACAGATTCTTGTCTCACTGATCATAAAAGAGTAATATCACATCACATAACACGAAACAGAAAGAACTTAGTTCAACTGAAAAACCATACATTTGAAATTGCCTTACGCTAGAATACTCAAGTATTCAAAAAGCCATAGCATAATTTCGTAATTTTGATACAATTTTTGTCACAACATGATTTTATAATTTGGATACATTTTGCTAATTTCTGTTGATTTTTTTTCCCTACAGAAATAATGTGACACAATGAGAACAATGATTTCACTGACAGATATTTTTGTGAAATAAACTTCTTTCAGTCATCATGGAATTTACAACATTCGAAAACAGAGAGAACTTATCGGCAAAGGCATTGTCATCTTAAAAATTGCATATTCTACATTTTTTGCATACCCCTTTGCGTCTGCCTAATTCAACCGCAAGCTTCTGACATCTAAATTTAATCAAAGAAAATCTTAAAATGCACGTCAAACAACAAGAGTACCCTATTTTTCGATGTGCATCGGAGTGAAGTTTTTCAACAAGCACTGTAAAAAGTTCTACGTCTTTGCGAGACTGCAGCTGGGTGACGATGCAATGAAAATTGTTGCAAGTTTGGAGAAACTTGTTGGGGGATCAAAGTTGCCTCATATTCTACAACCCGATTTTGGACGCGGTAATTCAAAACTGGGAAAAGGGGGAAGAACTCCAACAAGCCAAACGTAATTCTGAAGATAGCTTCGAACGATAGTAATGGGCTGCTGTGTCTTTAACATGTGAAGGAAAACCCCGTACATAGGCATAACAGAAATAAGTGCAAGGCTTTCATTTTTATATGGAACAGTACAAAGAAATTTACACAATGACCTTCTCCATTAAAAAAATTGGCAGCAGAGTGATTGCTGCTTAAATTAATACAGGCTGATAGATGAACAGAAGAAGCAAGAGGTACATGCTATATGTGATCTGCTGTTGTTTTGAACCCAATAGACTAAGACATACGATGGGTATCATCATCATCATCAGGTGCCCTGCCGCATGGCGTTGGCGACCATGGACTTCCAACCATCTCTATCTCTCGTTACCCCTAGCATCTCCCCCACCATCCTCATCCCCAGCCACTCTGCAAGTCCGTCCAGCATTCTCTCCCTGGGTCTACCCGGTGCACTCTTTCCCTCCAGCTTTCCTGTTGTGACCAGGTGCTCCAAATCCCCCTTCCTCATAAAATGGCCTATAAATGTTGCTTGTCTTTTCCTAATCTTCCTTATGACGGGTATAGTCACCAGAAATAAGACAAAGATTTCTTCTATAGTATCACCAGTAAACGTACGAACAAAGCGTCCACGGGCCACCACTTGAAGGTCTAGAGGAAAAGGGGTGAGGGGTGGGCAGAGGAGGAGAGGGGTAGGGGGAGAGGCGGAGAGTGAATTGGTTAGGAAAAGAATTCCCTGTCCGATTCAGGATTCTCGTTTACCATGCGGGTGCTTTACCCACGAAGCCACACACCACACACGCAATCCGAGTGACTGTAAAATTAATGTGAAATTGTTTTTATAATCGTAACAATAATGACATTAACAAGGAGCCAAATCTTAATACACAAATGAAAGAGCACACTCTCATCATTCACTAAACTATTCACTGACAGTGACCAGAACTTAAATTAACCCTTTGACTCCACATCATATCCACCAGCTGCAGAAACTTAACCCTTTGACTTCCTCACCCTGTCCACCAGCTTCCTACAGGAAGCTAGTGGATAGGGTGAGGGAATGAAATGGTTAAGTTCTCACTTTGTTTGCATGGCAGACAATGCAGGATGCTGGTGGACAGGGCGCGGGAGTCAAAGGGTTAAAGGCACAAAGCGCTTCTGCTTATGCAGGACTATGACTGTGTTCGTCTGCCAAGTCTGGGTCAATCTAGTCCAACAGTGATTAACGGTTGTACAACTTAACCGGTATTGGTCTTTTTGTTTACCCCTACAGGTAGAAATTACGGAAGCTTTCAAACAGACGAAAAACGGAAAAGCCCTTTGACTAGACAACATTTCAGGAGAAATTCTCAGACGCAGAGGTTCATCAGACATACAAACTTCACACCAACTCTGTTGCAAAATCTGGAGAACGTGTAAATGGCCAACAGACTGGAAGCTGTGATGCTGCACAAGGACGGTAATACTAAAGACTGTAACAACTACAGAACAGTTGCTCTCATCGGCCACACCAGTACGATCCTTCCAATCATCATCCTAACCAGAGTGAAGCAAAAAGCTGAAAAAGCGATCAGAATGTGAAGCTGGGTACAAAGTAAACATAGGTACCACTGATATTTTATTTGTCCGAAATGATCATAGAAAAATTCAGTAGCATTGCGCAAAAGGCATTCATCACTTTCATTGACTATAGCAAGGCTTTTAATAGTGTCGAACACTCCAGCCTTTTTAAAACAACGAAGAAAATGGGCTTTCCACACCATCTAATATTACTTATTGAAGGATTATATAAAGATCAACAGGCAACAATCAGCGAGAAAAATCAAAATTGTGAATCCTTTGACATCAAAAAGGGTGTTCGTCAGGGTTGTATATTATCACTACATCTCTTCAACATCTTCACTGAACATGTGATAAACTTACATACTTCGGACACACAGTCAGGGTTGCATATTATCATCACATCTCTTCAACATCTACATTGAACAAGTGATAAACTTGCATATTTCGGACACACAGTCAGGGTTGTATGTTATCATCATATCTCTTCAACATCTTCACTGAACAAGTGATAAACTTGCATATTTGGGACACACAACATAAATAGACACATATTGAAGACGAAAATTAGATATGACTTTGACGTTCCTGAGAAAATGCTGCCTATTTATTACTATACACCTTCCTCCAACAGTGCTGATTTCAGACACAGTGTTGGTCTGTGTGACCATGACCTTGGTGTCTTACCTTTCAAACTTGCCTATCTGCAATTAAAGGTCCACACCATTGACCCAAATTTGGTAAGGTTCCAGCCATAGAGAGCTGAAGAAAATCGTGTCGACACATTTTTCTCACAGACACATACGGATAGACACACAGGCATACGGATAGACACACAGGCAGACAGTCAGACAGACAGACATACACAAACACACACACACACACCACACACACACACACACACACACACACACACACACACGCACACACACACACACAGACACACAGACACATAGACACAGACACAGACACACACAGACACAGACATACACACACACACACTCACACACACTCACACACTCACACAACACACACACACACACACACACACACACACACACACACACACACACACACACACACACAACATACACATACCTGCGGTCAATATGAAATGATCTCTCCCTTTAAAAAAAAAAGATCAGTCATATAAAAAAAAAGAAAAAAAAGAAAAAAAACTGCTCTACGAACAGCCACTCAATTCAAGCTGAACTATTTTCACATTCAGATCATTAGACTGAAGGGAAACGTTTAACGCTCATTCACCGTCACAGATAGATCTATACAACTTCTAAACGGGTCAGACGTTTGCTTCGATTTTAGTAAAGATTTAGTTTACTTAAGAGGCATGGTCCAAATAAAATGATCGAACCGTTTTTTACAGATTCTCATCTCACTGATCATAAAAGAGTAATATCACATCACATAACACGAAGCAGAAAGAACTTATTTTCAACTGAAAACCATACATTTGAAATTGCCTTACGCTAGAATACTCAAGTATTCAAAAACCCATAGCATAATTTCGTAATTTTGATACAATTTGCGTCACAACATGATTCTATAATTTGGATACATTTTGCTAATTTCTGTTGATTTTTTTCCCTCCAGAAATAATGTGACACAATGAGAACAATGATTTCACTGACAGATATTTTTGTGAAATAAACTTCTTTGGTTTAAACAAAACTTTATTCAAGAAAAGAAGAGTCATAAATACAGCAAAGCATGGGCAGGGCATCAAGCAATGGCTTATGTTAGCCCTCCCCAAAAACAATTGACACACTATTGGCTCAAATGCGGGCAACTTGTGAAATTTAAACCAACAAGAAACAAGAAAGAAATGAAGAAAAAATGCTAAAAGCACTACGATTATATCCTTAGCACACTAGGTGAAAGAAAACATAACAACAAAATGAACCAAAGCAAACTAAGGGAAAAACTCAGAAAACCCAGCAAAGCAGGCAAAAACACCCACAATTGATATCACATGTTACTACAAACATAAATGATAGATGAAAAGAGTAAGACTTAGTTCCAACATGCTGGAGGAATGGAGATAGATAAGAGTTGCTTACTAGATAATAAACTTATAAACTTCTTTCAGTCATCATGGAATTTACAACATTCGAAAACAGAGAGAACTTACCGCCAAAGACATTGTCATCTTAAAACTTGCATATTCTACATTTTTTGTATACCCCTTTGCGTCTGCCTAATTCAACTGCAAGCTTCTGACATCTAAATTTAATCAAAGAAAATCTTAAAATGCACGTCAAACAACAAGAGTACCCTATTTTTCGATGTGCATCGGAGTGGAGTTTTTCAACAAGCACTGTAAAAAGTTCTACGTCTTTGCGAGACTGCAGCTGGGTGACGATGCAATGAAAATTGTTGCAAATTTGGAGAAACTTGTTGGGGATCAAAGTTGCCTCATATTCTACAACCCGATTTTGGACGCGGTAATTCAAAACTGGGAAAAGGGGGAACAACTCCATCATCATCATCATCATCATCATCATCATCATCATCATCATCAGGTGCCCTGCCGCATGGCGTTGGCGACCATGGACTTCCAACCATCTCTATCTCTCGTTGCCCCTAGCATCTTCCCCACCCTCCTCATCCCCAGTCACTCTGCAAGTCCGTCCAGCATTCTCTCCCTGGGTCTACCTGGTGCTCTCTTTCCCTCCAGCTTTCCCGTTGTGACCAGGTGCTCCAAATCCCCCTTCCTCATAAAATGGCCTATAAATGTTGCCTGTCTTTTCCTTATCTTCCTTATGAGTGATCTACTTGTTCTGCCTTCATCAAGACTGTCTCGTTTTTTTTCTTTGCTGTCCATGGAATTTTCAACATCCTTCTTAGAAACCACATCTCGGTTGCCTCAATCTTGCTCTGGCTTTGCTTGCTGACTGTACACGCCTCGCATCCGTACAACAGTATTGGTTCTATATAACATTCAAGGACTGTCTTTCTGATGTTACTTGATAGGCATTTGTTGGTAAGAATGCTTGTCATCTTCTTGAATGCTGTTTTGGCTTGGCCGATTCTGCCAGCTATTTCCGATGTGCATCTGCCTCTTTCTTTTGTCCATGGTTTTTCCTGGGGAAAACTACGATGGTGGTTTCCCCTTGCCTTCCATCGGTTTTTTTTCAGGGTTAACTCCCTTAGCCTTACTCTCTCCCGAGATGTCCACAAGGCAGTGGAGCTATTTACCCATATTTACCCAAACATAATTCTGAAGATAGCTTCGAACGATAGTAATGGGTTGCTGTGTCTTTGACTTGTGAAGGAAGACTCGTACATCGGCATAACAGAAATAAGTGCAAGGCTTTCATTTTTATATGGAACAGTTCAAAGAAATTTACACAATGACCTTCTCCATACAAAAACTGGCAGCAGAGTGACTGCTGCTTAAATTAATACAGGCTGATAGATGAACAGAAGAAGCGAGAGGTACATGCTATATGTGATCTGCTGTTGTTTAGAACCCAATAGACTAAGACATATGACGGGTATCATCATCATCATCAGGTGCCCTGCCGCATGGCGTTGGCGACCATGGACTTCCAACCATCTCTATCTCTCGTTACCCCTAGCATCTCCCCCACCATCCTCATCCCCAGCCACTCTGCAAGTCCGTCCAGCATTCTCTCCCTGGGTCTACCTGGTGCTGTCTTTCCCTCCAGCTTTCCCGTTGTGACCAGGTGCTCCAAATCCTCTTTCCTCATAAAATGGCCTATAAATGTTGCTTGTCTTTTCCTAATCTTCCTTATGAGTGATCTACTTGTGTCTGCCTCCATCAAGACTGTCTCGTTTGTTTTCTTTGCTGTCCATGGAACTCTCAACATTCTTCTGAGAAATCACATCTCGGCTGCCTCAGTCTTGCTCTGGCTTTGCTTGCTGACTGTCCACGCCTCGCATCCATACAACAATATTGGTTCTATATAACATTCAAGGACTCTCTTTCTGATGTTAATTGATGGCATTTGTTGTTAAGATTGCTTGTCATTTTCTTGAATGCTGTTTTAGCTTGGCCGATTCTGCCAGCTATTTCCGATGTGCATCTGATGAAATGACCGTTCCCAGGTATTTGAATTTATTAACCTGTGTCAAGGTTGTGCCATTTGCTGTTATAATGCATGAGGGGATTTCATGTTTTTTACTGATCACCATGACTTCAGTCTTCCTGCTGTTTAGTTCCAACCCCTATATGTGATCTGCTGTTGTTTTGAACCCAGTAGACTAAGACTAATGACGGGTATAGTCACCAGAAATAAGACAAAGATTTCTTCTATAGTATCACCAGTAAACGTACGAACAAAGCGTCCCTGGGCCACCACTTGAAGGTCTAGAGGAAAAGGGGTGGGGGTGGGGGTGGTGGTGGGCAGAGGAGGAGAGGGGTAGGGGTAGGGGGGAGAGGCGGAGAGCGAATTGGTTAGGAAAAGAATTCCCTGTCCGATTCGTGGTTCAAACTCAGGATTCTCGTTTACCATGCGGGTGCTTTACCCCACTAAGCCGCACACCACACACGCAATCCGAGTGACTGTAAAATTAATGTGAAATTGTTTTTATAATCGTAACAATAATGATATTAACAAGGAGCCAAATCTTAATACACAAATGAAAGAGCACACTCTCATCATTCACTGACAGTGACCAGAACTTAAATTAACCCTTTGACTCCCACATCATATCCACCAGCTGCAGAAACTTAACCCTTTGACTTCCTCACCCTGTCCACCAGCTTCCTACAGGAAGCTAGTGGATAGGGTGAGGGAATCAAAGGGTTAAGTTCTTACTTTGTTTGCATGGCAGACAATGCAGGATGCTAGTGGACAGGGCGCAGGAGTCAAACGGTTAAAGGCACAAAGCGCTTCTGCTTATGCAGGATTATGTGTGCGTCGGCCAAGTCTGGGTCAATCTAGTCCAACAGTGATTTACGATAGTACAACTAAACCGGTATTGGTCTTTTGTGTTTTTTCAATGTGTGTGTGTGTGTGTGTGTGTGTTTGTTTGTGTGTGTGTGTGTGTGTGTGTGTGTGTGTGTGTGTGTGTGTGTGTGTGTGTGTGTGTGTGTGTGTGTGTTGTGTGTGTGTGTGTGTGTGTGTGTGTGTTGTGTGTGTGTATGTGTGTTTTTTTGTGTATATGTGTGTGTGTTGTGTGTGTGTGTTTGTGTGTGTGTGTGTGTTGTGTGTGTGTGTTTGTGTTGTGTGTGTTTGTGTGTGTGTGTGTGTATTTGTGTAGTTGTGTGTGTGTGTTGTGTGTGTGTGTGTGTATTTGTGTAGTGTGTGTGTGTGTGTGTTGTGTGTGTGTGTGTGTGTGTGTGTGTTTGTGTTGTGTGTGTGTGTGTGTTTGTGTTGTGTGTATGTGTGTGTGTTTGTGTAGTGTGTGTGTGTTTTGTGTGTGTGTGTTGTGTGTGTGTTGTGTGTGTGTATTTGTGTTGTGTGTGTGTGTTGTGTGTGTGTGTGTGTGTTTGTGTAGTGTGAGTGTGTGTGTGTATGTGAGTGTGTGTGTGTGTGTACGTGTGTGTGCGCGCGCGCGTGCGCGTGCCCTCGTACGAATGTGTGCACGGCAAACTTGCTCATGGTAGATGTAACATATGGTGTTCTTCCTCGGCCATTCTTTGTCTTTAGTGAAATCATCAATCTGTGGAAACTTCCATTTGTCCCCATTCCCCAAAGAAGGCACCACACCGTATATCCATGTACACCTTTACACAAAGGACTGAGGACAGGAATATAGGATGGAAAAGAGTGACTTGCAACGTTTATGAACTCTTGAGAAAAATGACGCTTAGTTCAGTGTCTATGGCTTAGTCCAACAATGATTGACGATAGTACATCTGGAATCGATTTTGGTCTTTTTTTTTTTTTTTTATAGGTTAAAAGTACATAGGATATCTGTCAAGACATGGGGGAAATGAAGAGTTTGGGGGTGGGGGGGTGGGGTGTGAGTTTTCTTCCCTCTCTTACTTTTTTTTTAACGGAAAACATAAAAATGATGGTATACTTTCGGCTCCATAACAACTGTCTGCAGCATTGCCCACGTGTAAAACATTCTGCATCGATTTTCTGGGGATTCTGCAAATGTCAGACGGGGCACATAAGATGTGCAAAGCTGCACTGGCTTCCCCGTCATGTAAATCATATACCGAATTTGATAGGTATGAAACAAGTTTTTGTAAGAAAGAAAACAAGCTCGAGTGTTTATAAAGAGTACCTTAAAGAAGCAACGTTAATTTTTTTTTAAAACAAGTTCGAGTTTTTATAAGGAGTACCATAAAAAGCAACCTTACTTTTTTTTTCGAAAACAAGCTTGAGTTTTTATAAGGAATATGTTTAAAAAAAAAGTAACTTCATTTTGTTTAAAACAAGCTTCCGTTTTTATAAGGAGTATCTTAAAAAAGGAACCTTACTATTTTTATAAAAAAACAAGCTTGGCATTTTGTAAGGAGTACTTCAAAAAGTAACCTTACTTTTTTTAAAACAAGCTTATGTTTTTATAAAAGAGTACCTTAAAAAAGTAACCATACTTTTTTTCTGAAAACAAGCTTGAGTTTTTGTAAGGAGTATCTTGTGAAAAAAAAGTAACCTTACCTTTTTTTTTAAAACAATATTGGATTTTTATCACGAGTACCTTAAAAAAGGAACCTTACTTTTTTTTAAAAAAGCATGAGATTTTATAACGAGTACCCCTTAAAAAGTAACCTTACTTTTTTCCTGTATTTTTGAGCTATTATACTTTGATGACAGTTTAGCATTCTGGTAGCTGCTCGCATCTGGGTGGCTACGTGCAAAACGGGTAAACTGCTTTTACGCAAAATCCTCTGTCGCAGCGTGTAGGGGCGACGATATTTTCATTCTTTTTCACTCGGACAATAATTTCTCCGGAGCTTTGCATATATCATCAGCCCTGGCGATTTTGTGACGGCATAAGTGTTGAATTGTTATTCCTCTTCTTGTCATCATCTTCTTATCATACCTGATTATATTATTATTCTAATACATTTTGTTTTGATATTTTTGTGGTTCATCTTTTTCACCAGTGATATTGTTTGACGTGTATTCGCCGTACGTCCATCTACCTCTGTCATTTATCCTTTCGAGAGGCGCTGAAGGTCTTGTGTAGATGAGGCGCTATGAAGTCATGATGATGATGATGATATGATCATCATCATCATCATCGTCGTCGTCGTCGTCGTCATCGTCGTCGTCGTCGTCGTCGTCGTCGTCTCATCATCATCATCATCATCATCACATCGTCGTCGTCGTCGTCGTTGTCATCATCATCATCATCATGTTATTATTATTGTTATTATTATTTTATCATCATCATCATTATTATTATATATCATTATTATTATTATCATCATCATCATCATAATCATTATTAGTATTCATATCATCATTATCATCATCATTATCATCATTCTTCTTATTATTATCATCATTATTATTATCATTAATATGTTGATTTCAAACTACAACTGACCAGTCAGTAGTCCATTGAGCTAAACCAGTACACCAGGGCCACTGACTTTTTCTACCTGAAATGCGGGTTGCTTTCCCGGTAGACCACGTCACCACAGTACTGTGCCACCATTTTTGTATGCATGTTATTTTTTGTTTACACTATGATAGTTGGATTCATCTGCAAAGGTTTGTTTGGGACAACTCTTTGGTTGTCATGGGATCTTTGACGCATATTGAATACCTGTCGTACATGGGACTTCAATTTAACCCTTTGACTCCCGCACCATATCCGCCAACTGCAAAAAGTTAACCCTTTGACTCCCTCACCCTATCCACCCGCTTCCTGCAGGAACTCGGTGGATAGGTTGAGGGAGTCAAAGGGTTAAGATTTTGCTTTCCTAGGGTGGTTGACAATGCAGGATGCTGGTTGACAGGGTGCAGGAGTCAAAGAGTTAACGCCTCATCCAAAAGAATAACACCCAGACTATCGCTTAAAGTCCAGTGACGGGGTAAGGAGAGAAATCCCTGTCCAATCCCATAATTCGTATCCTGGTTTCTCGTGTCCTCGGCAGATACATTAACCACTAAGCCACGCTCACCAAAAGCTCAGATCTTCATTATTATACCCGTCACACGTGTCTGGTGTTTCAGAGGTCTGAACAGGTAGTCCTTATAATTATTAATCAAAGGACATAACTCTTAGGAATTATCTCCCATGTATTTAGAACTTCTCAAATCTAACACAGAGGAGTGTTCTGAGCTTACAGTTTTTGTGCTCTGTATCTGCTTCTATGCTAGCTGAATGGGTAGCTCAAATTGTGTTAGATTTGAGAAGTTCTACAATACATGGGAGATAATTCCTGAGAGTTATGTCCATTGATTAATATTATAAAAATTCTCCCTGCTTCCCTCTTATTTCTTAAGTAGTCCTTACGTTTTGTTTGTTTGTTTTGTGTTTGTTTTTCTTTCTATTTTTTTTCTCAAAGAGACTAGGCAGCCAAGAAACCAAGCCATAGACACCGAACTAAGCGTTCAATTTTCACGAGTTCATAAATGTTGCAAGTCGATCTTATCTATCCAATATTCCTGTTTTCATTCCAAATTATGTAAAGGTGTACATGGATTTAGGTGTGAGGCTTTCTTTGTGGAATGGGAGCAAATGGAATTTTCCACAGAAAGATGATTTCGCCAAAGGTAAAAAAATGGTCACGGAAGAATACCAAATATTACATCTACCTGGATATTTTTGCCGTGCACACATACGTACGAAGGCATCAGGCAGGCATGCACCACGCACGCGGGCGCACAAACATTAACACACACACGCGCGCGCGGCGCACGCACGCACACAGGCACGCACGCACGCACGCGCACACACACTTTCACAAAACAAACACAACAACACAACATGCAAAACACACACACACGCACGCACGCACGACGCACACACAAACACACACACACACACACACACACACATTGAAAAAAGAGAAAGAAAGAAATCGTCATGATAATCTGATGTGGTACGCTTTAAGTATTGCTTGCTACATTCTAACAGGAATGCATCATGGACTGCTAGCATACACCCAGAGGGCGCTGAGGCGTTTACAACGGCATCGAGTTGCCAAATCCTATGTGGATAGTATTGTCTGCAGGAAGTGAAGCTACATGTTGTGTTCGTTCGTTATTCTTTAAACGTCTATCACATATGTGTTTTCAGACGAGAAAAAAAAAATTTAATGAATAAGTAGACAAGATAAGATAAAGAGGTGTCTATGGGTGAAGAATCTACGAAATCATAAAGACAGTTTAACATATTAATTTACAGTAACAAATTTATCGACAAGAGAAAAGCAATCAGAACATAGAACAATCAGACACATGTGTGTGTGATGTTGTGTGTGTGTGTGTGTGTGTGTGTGATGTGTCGTCGTGCGTGCGTGCGTGTGTGTGTGTGTGTGCGTGTGTGCGTGCGCGGTGCGTAGGTAGATCGGTTGAGGTGGGGTGACTGCGATTAATGACTGTCATCAAGCTGGCTTTTCACTCTGGACAGGTGGGAATTATGATCAGTAAGAAGAAGAATGCGAAGAAGAAGAATGCGAAGAAGAATGCGAAGAATGCGAAGAATGCGAAGAAGAATGCGAAGAATGCGAAGAATGCGAAGAAGAATGCGAAGAAGAATGCGAAGAATGCGAAGAAGAATGCGAAGAAGAATGCAAAGAAGAAGAAGAATGCGAAGAAGAAGAAGAAGAAGGAGAAGGAAGAAGAAAAAGAAAAGAAAAAGAAGAAAGAAGAATGAGAAGAAGAAGAAGAAGAAGAAAAAAGAAGAAGAAGAAGAAGAAGAAGAAGAAGAGAAGAAGAAGAAGAAGAAGAAGAAGAAGAAGAAGAAGAAGAAGAAGAGAAGAAGAAGAAGAAGGAAGAAGAAGAAGAAGAAGAAGAAGAAGAAGAAGAAGAAGATGAAGTGAAGAAGAAGAAGTGCGAAGAATGCGAAGAAGAAGAAGAAGAAGAAGAAGAAGAAGAATGCGAAGAAGAATGCGAAGAATGCGAAGAAGAAGAAGAAGAAGAGAATTGCGAAGAAGCGAAGAAGAATGCGAAGAAGAATTGCGAAGAATGCGAAGAAAGAATGCGAAGAAGAAAATGCGAAGAAGAAGAATGCGAAGAATGCGAAGAAGAATGCGAAGAAGAATGCGAAGAAGAAGAATGCGAAGAAGAAGAATGCGAAGAATGCGAAGAAGAATGCGAAGAAGAATGCGAAGAAGAAGAAGAATGCGAAGAATGCAAGAAGAATGCGAAGAAGAATGCGAAGAAGAAGAAGAAGAAGAATGCAAGAAGAAGAATGCAAAGAAGAATGCGAAGAAGAAGAATGCGAAGAAGAATGCGAAGAAGAAGAAGAAGAAGAATGCGAAGAAGAATGCGAAGAAGAAGAAGAATGCGAAGAAGAATGCGAAGAAGAAGAATGCGAAGAAGAAGAAGAATGCGAAGAAGAAGAAGAATGCGAAGAAGAATGCGAAGAAGAATGCGAAGAATGCGAAGAAGAATGCGAAGAAGAATGCGAAGAAGAAGAATGCGAAGAATGCGAAGAATGCGAAGAAGAATGCGAAGAAGAATGCAAAGAAGAATGCGAAGAATGCGAAGAAGAATGCGAAGAAGAAGAATGCGAAGAAGAAGAATGCGAAGAATGCGAAGAAGAATGCGAAGAAGAATGCGAAGAAGAATGCGAAGAAGAATGCGAAGAAGAATGCGAAGAAGAGAATGCGAAGAAAAGAAGAATGCGGAGAAGAAGAAGAAGAAGAAGAAGAAGAAGAAGAAGAAGAAGAGAAGAAGAAGAAGAAGAAGAAGAAGCAGTGCACTGCAGTCTTGTACAGCAAAGACAAGGTTGTACTGATTACCCTGATACTGCAAATGATACCCAGCACTTTTTTTCTTCTTTTTTTCTTCTCTCTTCTTTTCCTTTCTTTTCTTCTCTTTGTCTTTTTCATTCTTTACACTGCAAATGATACCCAGAACTGTGTTTTTCTTTTTTTCCTTCTCTTTTCTTTTGTTGCCTTTATTTTTTTAATCTTTTTTTTCTGTCTTTCTGTTTTTCTGTCGGTCTTTCTTTCTTTCTGTCTGTCTGTCTGTCTGCCTTTCTGTCTTTCTTTCTTTCTTTCTTTCTCCCTTTCTTTCTTTTTTTTTCTTTCTTTCTTTCTTTCTTTTCTTTCTTTTCTTCCTTTCTTTCTGTTTTTCTTTTGTTTTGTTTTGCTTATAGATCATGGACTAAGAACCACAACTGCTCAAATTATTTCTTTCACATAATGCCTGGTTTTGGAATGATGATACACAATGCAGTGTTTCGCCATTATTTTATCTTTTAACCGCTCCGAATTTTCGGATTCGTGTGTACACTTTGTTTTTTGCTATTTTGTGCATGTGCAGACGGGTATACTGCTGCGCAGTCTGCATAGTCTGTCTTTGCTGGGTGCAATCTGGTGTTTTATGTTTCCGTAACCCGTAAGTTTTCTTTTTGAAATGTCAATTTTGTTTTGACTGTGTATGTCAGCCAAAAACGGTCACTTGTAAATTAACAGCGTGGATGAAAACAGGTTGTGTGGTTTTCAGTGCTGAAAGTTCAGCCTATACTGTGGTTAATGAATACAGGGAGAAGAATTATAGTCCTTGTACAATGAATTAACAGATAGTGACTATAGTATAATGAATAGAGTTTTGAGAAATGTGGCTATAACGGTAAAGGGAGAGGGGGCGGGGGGGGGGGGGGCGCGGCGGCGGCTGTTGTGTAATAAATAGGGGACACGAAATGTGGTTATAATGGACTGTGGTAGAATAAATAGGGGACACGAATATGGTTTATAATGGGACGGGTGGGAGATAAATAGGGGACACGAAATGTGGTTATAATGGGACTGTGGGGAATAAATAGGGGACACGTAATGTGTATAATGGGACTGTGGTGTAATAAATAGTGGACACGAAATGTGGTTATAATGGGACTGTGGATTAGAATATAAATAAGGGACAACCGAAATGTGGTTATAATGGGACTGTGGTAGAATAAATAGGGACACGAAATGTGGTTATAATGGGACTGTGGAGAATAAATAGGGGACACGAATAAGGTGGTTATAATGGGACTGTGGTAGAATAAATAGGGGACACGAAATGTGGTTATAATGAGACTGTGGTAGAATAAATAGGGGACACGTAATATGGTTATAATGAGACTGTGGTGTAATAAATAGGGGACACGAAATATGGTTATAATGGGACTGTAGTAGAATAAATAGGGGACACGAAATGTGCTTTTAATGGGACTGTGGTGTAATAAATAGGGGACACGAAATGTGGTTATAATGGGACTGTGGTAGAATAAATAGGGGACACGAAATGTGGTTATACTGGGACTGTGGGAGAATAAATAGGGGACACGAAATGTGGTTATAATGGGACTGTGGTAGAATAAATAGGGGACACGTAATATGGTTATAATGGGACTGTGGTAGCAGAAATAGGGCACACGAAATAGGGTTATAATGGGACTGTGGGAGAATAAATAGGGGACACGAAATGTGGTTATAATGGGACTGTGAGAGAATAAATAGGGGACACGAAATGTGGTTATTATAGGACTGTGGTAGAATAAATAGGGGACACGAAATGTTGTTATAATGGGACTGTGGGAGAATAAATAGGGGACACGAAATATGGTTATAATGAGACTGTGGTAGAATAAATAGGGGACACGAAATGTGGTTATAATGGGACTGTGGTAGAATGAATAAGGGACACGAGATGTGGTTATAATGGGACTGTGGGAGAATAAATAGGGGACACGTAATATGGTTATAATGGGACTGTGGTAGAACAAATAGGGAACACGTAATATGGTTATAATGGGACTGTGGTAGAATAAATAGGGGACACGAAATATGGTTATAATGGGACTGTGGTGTAATAAATAGGGGACACGAAATATGGTTATAATGGGACTGTGGTGTAATAAATAGGGGACACGAAATATGGTTATAATGGGACTGTGGTGTAATAAATAGGGGACACGAAATATGGTTATAATGGGACTGTGGTAGAATAAATAGGGGACACGAAATATGGTTATAATGGGACTGTGGTGTAATAAATAGGGGACACGAAATATGGTTATAATGGGACTGTGGTGTAATAAATAGGGGACACGAAATATGGTTATAATGGGACTGTGGTGTAATAAATAGGGGACACGAAATATGGTTATAATGGGACTGTGTGTGTAATAAATAGGGGACACGAAATATGGTTATAATGGGACTGTGGTGTAATAAATAGGGGACACGA
>CM060312.1:18243065-18253065 GCA_030674185.1 Monoplex corrugatus
TTTCTTCTTTTTCTTTTTCTTCCTTTCTTTTTTCTATTTCTTTCTTCCTTCCTTTCTTTCTTTCGTTCTTTCTTTCTTATTTAAGACAGTTGCGGGGAAGAAGCTGTCTTTCTGTCTGTCTGTCTTTTTTCTTATTAAAGATAGCTGCGGGGAAGAAGTGTCTGTCTGTCTGTCTGTCTTTCTTTCTTATTAAAGATTGTTGCTGGGAAGTATGGTGTCTTTCTGTCTGTCTGTCTGTCTTTCTGTCTTTCTTTCTTTCTTTCTTTTTCTTTCTTTCTTTTTCTTTCTTTTCTTTTTTTTCTTTCTTTCTTTCTTTTTTTCTTTCTTTCTTTTTTCTGTGTTTTCTTATTAAAGACAGTAGCAGGGAAAAAAGTGTCTTTCTTTCTTCCTTTCTTTGTTGTCTGCCTGTCTGTCTGTTTGTCTGTCTTTCTTTCTTTTTAAGACAGTTGCAGGAAAGATGTCTTTCTGTCTGTCTTCTTTCTCTATTAAAGATAGTTGCGGGAAGAAGGTGTCTTTCTGTTTTGTCTGTCTGTCTGTCTGTCTGTCTGTCTGTCTGTCTTTTTTCTTTTTCTTTCTTTCTTTCTTTTTTCTGTCTTTCTTATTAAAGACAGTTGCAGGGAAAAGGTGTCTTTCTTTCTTTCTTTCTTTCTTCTTTCTTTCTGTCTGTCTGTCTGTCTTCTTCTTCTTATTTAAGACGTTGCTGGGGTCAGTTGTCTTTCTTTCTTATAATTATTGCAGGGAAGAAGGTGTCTTTCTTTTTCTGTCTGTCTGTCTTTCTGTCTGTCTGTCTTTCTGTCTTTCGTATTTAAGACTTGCTTGGAAGAAGGTGTCTTTCTTTCTTTCTCTTCTTTCTTATTTTAGACTTAAGGATCGAAGGTGTCTTTCTTTCTTTCTTTCTGTCTTTCTGTCTGTTCTTATTTAAGACTTGCTGGGAAGAAGGTTCTTTCTTTCTTTCTTTACTTCTTATTTAAGACTTAAGGGAAAGAAGGTGTCTTTCTTTCTTTTCTTTCTTTCTTTCTTTCTTTCTGTCTGTCTGTCTGTCTTTCTGTCTTTCTTATTTAAGACTTGCTGGGAAGAAGGTGTCTTTCTTTCTTTCTTTCTTATTTAAGACTTAAGGGAAAGAAGGTGTCTTTCTTACTTACTTTCTTTCTTTCTGTCTGTCTGTCTGTCTGTCTTTCTTTCTTAGTTAAGACTTGCAGGGAAGAAGGTGTCTTTCTTTCTTATTAAAGACAGTTAAGGGGGAAGCTGGCATCTGGAAGAAATAGATATATAGGTGGTGGAGAAAGGGTGAGGAAGGTGAGACATTGGGACCATGTGCACTGTGACAGCAAACTACATAGTCATAGGGTCTGTGACGCCGTATGAAGACAGACAAGCGTAGTTGTCGGTCAGGTGGAGACGGAAGGTTAGGAGTGTCATGGGGGAAGTGGGAGGAGAAGAAATTTTGCATTTACCTGCGTCCAAATCAAAGATGAGTAATAATAATAATGATAATGATAATCATTTTTATATAGCGCTATTCTCCTACACATGGTAAAGACTCACTGCGGTTTACATTAAATTAGTTCATTTTTTCCAATAACCCTATGCCTAGTGGTCAATTATACCAACTCCCACTCCTAGCGCCCCCCCCCCCTCCAACACACACACTAGCACATCTGTTGCAAGCAAGTACTAATATATACATTACTGAATCAGAAAGATAAAAATAAAATCATGTTTCATTACTGGTAGTATTTATCCAAAAGATGAGTTTTGAGGCCCGCCTTGAAAGAAGAGAGAGATGATGAATAGCGGAGAGAAAAAGAGAGATCGTTCCAGACAAGTGGGCTTGGCAACGAAAGGCTCGGTGTCCTATGGTTTTGTATTTTGATTTTGATTTTGCCAGAAGCTTCTGGTTGCTTGACCTGAGACTGCGCTTCAGGCCTGTATGTTTTAAGCACAGAAGAGAGGTAGATAGGCAAGGTACTATCAAAACTGACGATAAGCCAGAGTAGCTAACGAGCATTTTGCATTCGGCTGGCAACGCTTACACATAATAAAATGGTCAAGCCACTCGAACTATTTCCCTTTTTTTAAAAAAAAGATGGTTACAGAAAATTCGTGTTTGGTACTTCTCAAGGTCGCTGTGATTTTCTGTAAGGTTTAAATACAATGAAATTTGACTTGAAGCGAGGACAATGGTAGACTGTAACAACAGTGACAACAGAATTAACATAATATCAGACGTTTCTGACAAATTGCTATTCACACACCTTCCTCAAAGAGTCGTGATTTTAAGCACCTTTTCTCTAGTCAGTGACTTTGACTTTGGCGCCATGACTTCTAAACTTATGCTTTATCAGTTCCTTAACTGTCTACATTTTGGACTCAAATTTGGCAAAGATCTGTCGAGAAACAGGTAAGAAAATCTTGCTAACACATTCTTGTCACAGATACACAGGCACACACACTGACGCACATCTGTCTCCTGTCGAGGTGAAGCAATCTCCCGACCTACTCCACCCCACCCCACCCCCTTTTTTTTATTATCAATGATAGTAAAGTAAAAACTTAACCCTTTGACTCTCTCACCCTGTCCAATAACATCCTGCATTATTATTTGTGATAGTACAGTAAAAACTTAACCCTTTGACTCTCACACCCTATCTATAAGCATCCAGCATTATCATCAGTGATAGTACAGCAAGAAATTAACCCTTTTCCTTCAGGAAACTGGTGGATATGGTGAGGGAGTCAAAGGGTTATTTATACATTATTGACGTGGCTGAAAAAGCTTTGTCAACGCCTTTATTTTACATGTTCAGAGCGAGGAAGATTGGTTACTGATTCAGAAATGAAATGAAACTCGATTTCCATATATACAGATTTTAACATGTGGGCCAGCTTATGTATCAGCCATAGCCAATCTACATGCATGAAGCCACACCATCACCACCACTACCACCACCAACACCTACCACCACTACCACTACCACTACCACTACCACCACCAACACCACCATCAACACACACACATTTTAACTTTCAATCGAGATTCTGAGAGACACGTAAAGACAGCAGAAGAAAGACAGACAGAAAGACAGAAAGAAACACAGCGGGACCTATTACTGGCATTCAGAACTGCCCACAAGCAAACTCACCAGGGACACAATCCCCAGAAAGGATTGCAAAACCTCAGTCAGATTCCAAATCGATGCCAGGGAGTCCACGTACAACGTGGCTAAGCATCCCCCATTCCAGCCATCAATTGTGGCTTGAGGATTCTCACGAAACATTCACAGCTGTAGAGCTGTGCAAATAAAAAGATGCAATCGCATAGAAAATCGGTTAAAGAGCGGCAGTGACTGCTGCGTAGAAGCGCATGGACTTCAAACAAAACCTGTGAAATGCAAACATCGATTTCTGTGTTTGTCATTCTGGAAAGTTAAATGTTCTGGGTTTTTTAAAATACAAGTTGATTATGATTTCAGAAATTTGAAACGATGAGTTATTACTTTATGATGTGTGGCTATGCTGTGTGTTCAGTTGCACTCTCTGTCTGTCTGCCTGTCTCTCTGTTTATGTGTGTGCATAGTGTGTGTGTGTACATGTGTGTGTGTGTGTGTGTGAGGAGAGAGAGAGAGAGAGAAATAGAGAGAGGGAGAGAGAGAGAGAGGATGACTTTTCCCAGATATTTAAATTTATAACTTGTGTCAATGTTGTATCATTTGTTGATGATTAAAAATGATGGAATATTTTTAACTGATTACCACGAATTCAGTCTTTTACTATTTAGCTCTAGCCCTTTATTTCAGCTTTCTATTTCTATTGTATTTACAAGATTTTATTGGTCTTTTTTTGAAGAAACTGCTCACAGGAAATAAACATACACATCAACTGGTTGCTTAATATCAAAAGATGGTACGACTATTATGAAAAAAGACAAAATAACCAGTACACTAGACGGCTCACATCATCCGTTAAGACATACGTGCCAGGTATGTCACACACAACGATCACATACCACTTTGCCTCATTGTCATACACAAAGGTTACAAACCATTTTACCATATAAGTCACACACAAAGGCTCCATACCACTGTGCCCATATGTCATACACAAAGGTTACATACCATTGCACCACACACAAAGGTTCCATACCACTGTGCTCTATATGTCATGCACAAAGGTTACATACTGTTGCATCACACACAAAGGTTCCATACCACTGTGCCACATATGTCATACACAAAGGTTACATACCATTGCACCACACACAAAGGTTCCATACCACTGTGCCACATACATCATACACAAAGGTTACATACCATTGCACCACACACAAAGGTTCCATACCACTGTGCTCTATATGTCATGCACAAAGGTTACATACCATTGCACCACACACAAAGGTTCCATACCACTGTGCTCAATATGTCATACACAAAGGTTACATACCATTGCACCACACACAAAGGTTCCATACCACTGTGCTCTATATGTCATGCACAAAGGTTACATACCATTGCACCACACACAAAGGTTCCATACCACTGTGCTCTATATGTCATGCACAAAGGTTACATACCATTGCACCACACACAAAGGTTCCATACCACTGTGCCACATACGTCATACACAAAGGTTACATACCATTGCACCACACACAAAGGTTCCATACACTGTGCTCTATATGTCATACACAAAGGTTACATACCATTGCACCACACACAAAGGTTCCATACCACTGTGCCACATATTCATACACAAAGGTTACATACCATTGCACACACACAAAGGTTCCATACCACTGTGCCACATATGTCATACACAAAGGTTACATACCATTGCACCACACACAAAGGTTCCATACCACTGTGCCACATACGTCATACACAAAGGTTACATACCATTACACCAACACAAAGGTTCCATACCACTGTGCCACATACGTCATACACAAAGGTTACATACCATTGCACCACACACAAAGGTTCCATACCACTGTGCCACATACACAAAGGTTCCATACCATTGTGCCACATACGTCATACACAAAGGTTCCATACCACTGTGCCACATACGTCATACACAAAGGTTACATACCACTGTGCCACGTCATACACAAAGGTTACATACCACTGTGCCACATCGTCTACACAAAGGTTACATACCACTATGCCACATACGTCATACACAAAGGTTACATACCACTGTGCCACATACGTCATACACAAAGGTTACATACCATTGCCCACACACAAAGGTTCCATACCACTGTGCCACATACGTCATACACAAAGGTTACATACCATTGCACCATACACAAGGTTCCATACCACTGTGCCACATACGTCATACACAAAGGTTCCATACCACTGTGCCACATACGTCATACACAAAGGTTCCATACCACTATGCCACTAAAGTCACACACGAAGCACTCAGACTAGGGACTGGTGAGCTTAGCCGATACGTTAGCACAGGGACGAAACATTTATTGGCCATGAAAACCCAAAGGAAGACTATAAACAGGAAAATGAGAATATTTTTGTCAGAGGGATGGGAAGAGGGCGAAGGAAAGAAGGTTAGGAGGATAGAGGAGGGAGAGAAATTTGGAGAAGTATGGTGGGGGTTAAAAAAAAGGTGTATGTGTGTGTGTGTGTGTGTGTGTGTGTGTGCGTGCGTGCGTGTGTGTGTGTGTGTGTGTGGTGTTGTGTGTGTGTGTGTGTGTGTGTGTGGTGTGTCTCTTCTTCTCTCTCTCTCTCTTGTGGTGTGACACCAGGTGGATATAACAGCCGGTCATCAACAGACCTTTGTCTTATGATGTATACTGGAAAGAGACATTGTCTGAACAGAGTCAGAGAAAACAGAGAGAACAGAGAAAGAGAGAGCATGAGAGAGAGAGAGAGAGAGAGAGAGAGAGAGAGAGAGAGAGAGACAGAAGAGAGAGAGATAGAGAAAGAGACAATGAGAGAAACAGAGACAGACAGATAGAGAGAGACAGAGACAGAGAGAGAGGCAGAGAAAGACAGAGAGAGACAGAAAGAAGAGACAGAGAGAGAGAGAGAAGGAAAGAAAGAGAGACAGAAAGAAAGAGAGAGAGAGGGACAATGCGTGTGCGTGTGTGTGTGTGTGTTTGTGCGTGAGAGAGAGAGAGAGAGAGACAGACAGACAGACAGACAGACAGAGACAGAGAGAGACAGAGAGAGACAGAGAGAGATATATACATAGAGAGAGAGAGAGACGGAGAGAGAGATGTACAAGAGACAGAGAAAGAGAGACAGGAAAAGAGAGAGTGAGAAAGAGAGAGAAAAGAGAGAGAAATGGAGACAGAGAGACAGAGAAAGAAAGAGAGAGAGAGAGAGAGAGAGAAAGAAAGAGAGAGACAGAAGAGAGACAGAGAGAGAGAGTACATAGAGAGAGAGAGACGGAGAGAGAGATGTACAGAGAGACAGAGAAAGAGAGACAGAAAAAAGAGAGAGTGAGAAAGAGAGAGAAAAGAGAGAGAAATGGAGACAGAGAGACAGAGAAAAGAAGGAGAGAGAAAGAAGAGAGAGAAGAGAAAGAGAGGAGACAGAAGAAGAGAGAGAGAGGAGAGAGAGAGAGAGAGAGAGAGAGAGAGAGAGAGAAGAGAGAGAAGAGATGAAATGAAACTGTATTTTCCAGCGGCACAGATATTAGCACAGAGGTCTACTTACAGAGTTGCCGTTGTTAATCTACTTATATTACAACAACACACAGGATTCTACAATAGAATTAAAAACGTAACAAAATTAGAAGTGTGTGTGTGTGTGTGGTGTGTGTGTGTGTGTGTGTGTGTTGTGTGTGTGTGTGTGTGTGTTGTGTGTGTGTGTGTGTGTGTTGTGTGTGTGTCTGTGTGTTTGTCTGCGAGTGAGTGTGTGTGTGTGTGTGTGTGTATGTGTGTGTGGTGTTGTGTGTGTGTGTGTGTTGTGTGTGTGTGTGTGTATGTGTGTGTGTGTATGTGTGTTGTGTATGTGTGTGTGTTGTGTGATGTGTGAATGTGTGTGTGTATGCACGCGCGCGTGCGTGTGCCTGAAAGGGAAAACTGATTAAAAGTAAGATTAATTCTTTACATCACAGACTTTATCTAGTCACGCACCAAAATACAGAGAAACACTAGTACATCACAGGCAGACTACTGTCTCACTTGCATGCTGTATCAACAATTCACTAACGTTGTTCTTAAATATTCGCAACCATATGCAAAGCATATTGACAAAATCTGTTAAACCGCCTGACAAAACCTTTATCACATTAGCTCCGTATGAACGATTTTTCATAAAAGCACGTATAACAAACTTGGCATGTTTCTAACATATGTTTATGACTTAATTATTGTAAAGATGGTTGGTATGTTGGGAAAAAGCAGATGGTTGGTATGTTTGGGAAAAAGGAGGTGGTTGGTATGTTTGGGAAAAAGCAGATGGTTGGTATGTTTGGGAAAAAGAGATGGTTGGTATGATTGGGAAAACGGAGATGGTTGGTATGATTGGGAAAAAGGAGGTGGTTGGTATGTTTGGGAAAAAGGAGATGGTTGGTATGATTGGGAAAAGGAGATGGTTGGTATGATTGGGAAAAAGGAGATGGTTGGTATCCTTGGAAAAAGGAGTGGTTGGTATGATTTGGGAAAAAAGGAGATGGTTGGTTTGATTTGGGAAAAAGGAGATGATTGGTATGTTTGGGAAAAAAGCAGATGATTGGTATGATTGGGAAAAAGCAGATGATTGGTATGATTGGGAAAAAGGAGATGGTTGGTATGTTTGGGAAAAAAGCAGATGATTGGTATGTTTGGGAAAAAGCAGATGATTGGTATGTTTGGGAAAAAGCAGATGATTGGTATGTTGGGAAAAAGCAGATGATTGGTATGATTGGGAAAAAGGAGATGATTGGTATGTTTGGGAAAAAGCAGATGATTGGTATGTTTGGGAAAAAGCAGATGATTGGTATGTTTGGGAAAAAAGAGATGATTGGTATGATTGGGAAAAAGGAGATGGTTGGTATGTTTGGGAAAAAGGAGATGGTTGGTATGTTTGGGAAAAAGGAGATGGTTGGTATGTTTGGGAAAAAGGAGATGATTGGTATGCTTGGGAAAAAGCAGATGATTGGTATGATTGGGAAAAAGGAGATGGTTGGTATGTTTGGGAAAAAGGAGATGGTTGGTATGATTGGGAAAACGGAGATGGTTGGTATGTTTGGGAAAAAGCAGATGGTTGGTATGTTTGGGAAAAAGGAGACGGTTGGTATGTTTGGGAAAAAGGGAACGGTTAGTATGTTTGGGAAAAAGGGAACGGTTGGTATGTTTGGGAAAAAGCATGATGATTGGTTTGTTTGGGAAAAAGATGGTGATTGGTGTGTTGGGAAAATGGACACTTTGGTATGTTTGGGGAAAAAAGATGGTTGTTATGTTTGGGAAAAAGGAGACAGTTGGTATGTTTGGGAAAAGGAGACGGTTGGTATGTTTGGGAAAAAGGAGACGGTTGGTATGTTTGCGAATAAGGAGACAGTTGGTATGTTTAGGAAAAGGGAGACGGTTGGTGTGTTTGAGAAAAATGACCTTGGTATGGTTTGACTGTTTTGTCTATCATTATCACAGTCGCATATAAAAACCTCACTCGTTGAACCGAAAAGTGCAGCTGCTGAGTGGACACAAGATACCTGACTATTCTTCTGTGGCTTTGTTTTGTTTTGTTTTGTTTCGTTTCGTTTATTTATTGGGGGTTCGTTCCAAGCGATATATATTTCTCTTTCTCCAGTGCATATTATCACATTGTACGTCCCATGGTGTGCGGGCGTTAGTTTGTTGCACAGTCTGCATACTCCGTCTCTGCTGGGCGTGCATGTTAGGTGAGTTCGCGTTTCCGTAAGTCACTGAAAATCGAAATCTTTGGTGTGCGTATTTGATGTTCAACGTACGTATATACATGAGACAGTCAGCAAGCAAAGCCAGAGCAAGATTGAGGCAGCCGAGATGTGGTTTCTCAGAAGAATGTTGAGAGTTCCATGGACAGCAAAGAAAACAAACGAGACAGTCCTGATGGAGGCAGACACAGGTAGATCACTCATAAGGAAGATTAGGAAAAGACAGGCAACATTTATAGGCCATTTTATGAGGAAGGGGGATTTGGAGCACCTGGTCATAGCGGGAAAGCTGGAGGGAAAGAGAGCACCAGGTAGACCCAGGGAGAGAATGCTGGACGGACTTGCAGAGTGGCTGGGGATGAGGAGGGTGGGGGAGATGCTAGGGGCAACGAGAGATAGAGATGGTTGGAAGTCCATGGTCGCCAACGCCATGTGGCAGGGCACCTGATGATGATGATGATATACATGAGAGGATTCAGGGAAGGTTTGTACATATCTTGACCTAAGAAATTGATTGATTGATTGATTTGGTTCAGTTTTTACGTCGGCACCTACCTCTGGTGATATAGCCGACGGGGAAAACAATCCAAGGGAAGTGGGGGAAGGGAGACCTATCTAATCACTACACCACCAGAACAACAATGATGTTAAGATGGGACAGCGAAAGGGCCAGTTTTAATGTAGAACACCCCGGGATTCGAACCCACAACCATAAGTATCTGAATCCAACACTCAAACCAACCAACTAACATTCGGAAAAGTCTCCATTATTTACTCACCACATGATACCCTGGCAGGTTCCAGCCCAGGCGTTTATCTGGAAGTCCGGCATCGTTGTTATTTGGGCTACGGCCGTCGAACTGGGAAGGAATTGGGACGAGTGTAGGAAGAAGGTAAAGTGGATACATAGTCGTCTTCAGCTATTATGACACTTACCATTCATTCCTTTCCCTCGATGGCTTGTGCTCGGTGCAAAATCTTGGCAGCTAAAGGGCAAAAGAAACGTAAACATCGACGACACAATACTTGATGATACGGATGGAATTCGTTCAATTGCGCAGAAACTCAATCCATCAACTGGATTTTAAGTGCTATATTCTGTGCCTGAAACTCAGTTTATCAGCTAGATTTTAAG
>CM060312.1:18260565-18263065 GCA_030674185.1 Monoplex corrugatus
CTCTCCTCTTTCTCTCTCTCTCTCTTCTCTTTCTCTCTCTCTCTTTCTCTCTCTCTCCTCTTCTCTCTCTCTCCTCTCTCTCTCTCTCTCTCTCTTTCTCCTCTCTCTCCTCTCTCTTCTCTCTCTCTTCTCCTCCTTCTCTCTTCTCTCCTCTCCTCTCTCTCTCCTCTCTCTGTATTGTCTGTGATTCTATTTGTGTGGCTGTCGGTGTCTTACCGTTTGCTTGTTAAACACATGTCTAGGCTCTGACTACAGGCATTTGTCACCCGGTATCACAACAGAGGGCCAGAGTTTGGTGGTGTTGAACCAAGCAATAGGCCAGAAAATATGCTGACGGTCGATCTGGGTGATTTTCGGATATTTTGTCACTGTATATGTACTCCGTAACCCTTTATTCATTCATAGTGAAATAATAATAATAATGATAGTAATAATAATAGTAACGATGATAATAATAATGATAATAATAATAATAGTAATAGTAATTATAGTGATAATAGTAATAATAATAATAACAACAAACAAAAACAATAATAACAACAAGAACAACAACGTGAACAACAACATAATAGTAATAATAATGATAATAAATAATAACAACAATAATGATAATAATAATAATAACAACAATAATGATAATAATAATAATAATGATAATAATAATAATAATAATGATAGTAATAATAATAATAATAATAACAATAACAATAATGATAATAATAATAATAATAATAATAATAATAATACAATAATAATAATAACAATAATAATAATAATAATGATGATGATAATAATAATAACAACAATAATAGTAATGTACATTTATAATGCGCCTAACAGTATTCTGGGTGCTTACATTTGTACAAGACAAGAATAAAAGAAAGAGACATTAACAAACATTCACTAGTGTTACCCATTAACATCATTCATACTCTCTCGGTAACATCCATAAACAACATATCACAAGAACACACTGAAACATGATGAAGACGGGGTCAGTAAAGGCAAAGTTACTTTAAAACAGAAGGATTCCACCATGAAATATGTGAAAATGCCATTCTGAAATGATAACTCCTCGGACTTCTTCTTCTTCTTCTTCTCCTTGGCGTACGCTGCTACACAATCATCTGAGACCGGGCGATGAATGCAGCCGTCTTTTCCAGCTCCTGTCTGCAGCCATGGAGTTTGGTTGTCAGCGGAGTGTCTGTCGGCCACACGTCCTGTCTTGCCACCTGGTGAAGTGGACATCTTTGGAGTATATTATTATGCTCCGTGGTTTGGTCTTCTTGACCGCAGGGACAGGTTGGGGAGGGCGCCAGCTTCAGTTTGCGGTACATGTGGCTGTTCAGCCTATTGTGACCAGTGCGCAACCTCACAAGGGCAACTTGCTGCTCTCTAGACAACAGGTGGTAGTCATCCCTGTGTCGTCTCGGCATGGAAAACGCCCTGATGATGCCCCTCTTCTCACTGTAGCTGACGCTGTTGTTAGGTTGTTCTTCTCCGGCTCCCTCCTTAGCAAGCATATCAGCTCGCTCATTCCCGGAGACTCCGCAGTGGGCTGGAATCCACTGCAGAACTGCTCTTCTGGTTGTGGCAACCTGGTGTAGAGCTCTAGACAGGAGGGGGGGGGGGGGCGTGTTGTTCTTGCATGCCTGCAGCACGGAGAGGGCATCAGACAAGAAGACAACTTGTCTGCAGTCACAGTCTGTAGCCTGAATCATGGAGGCCGCCTGCATGAGTGACTCCTCGGACGGAAACGAAGAAGTTTCTCATAGAGATAATCGAGAAATTCGCGCAAGGGTTTTCGATAATCAAACCGTACAGGACTCTGGCATATCACACCGTAGAGTAGAATAACAGTAACAGTGTCTGCGAGTTCTGAAAGTTTGAGAGATTTTGTGAAGTATAGCTGTAAACGAAAACAGTAAAAAAAATGTTGTTTATCTCCAACTTTTCTAAGTAAACAAGTTTTCCTAGTAAACAAGTTTTGTTAGTAAACAAGTTTTCCTAGTAAAAAAACAGGTAACAAGAAACACCTCGAGGGTGCGGATGGGACCCGGAGCACCAATGCTCTGACACTCTCTGGACAATCACCTCCCAAGCTCCTGACGCCACTCAATAGCCATTTCATCAGGCAAAGGGTGAAGTGGGGGGGGGGGGGAGGGCTGTCCATGCGTTGCATGACCCATTCGGACCCAGTCATCAGTTACCGTGTTTACAAACCGAATGGCAAGGTGGGGGGATGACAAACCCCGGGCCATCGTTAAACAGAATGGGCATCACCAGGTTCAGCCCAGCCACCCGACCAAGAGAGAATGGAAGATCCCCTTCTCTCGATGCTTCTTTGCCTTCTCCATTTGAAGTAGTATGGCTGGGAGCTTTACCGATGCTAGAAATTTAATTTAAACATCATCGGAGATACATTTCTTTCCCCTTTCAGCGATTGAAATCAATCATACTAGGGCTTTACTGATGCTAGAAATGTAATTTAAACATCACC
>CM060312.1:18268065-18283065 GCA_030674185.1 Monoplex corrugatus
AGACACACATGGACACAGACACACACACAGACACAGAAACACACAGACACAGACACATACGTACACACACAGACACACACATACACATGCACAGACACACAACACAGACGTACACAGACACACATGGACACAGACTCACACACACATATACACACACATATACAAGCACATACGCACACACACAGCATACACAACAGACACACACAGACACACACACATGACACACACACACTGCACACACACACAAAAAAAACGAACACACACACACACACACACACAATACACACAACAGAAACACACACACACACACACACACACACACACACACACACCACACACACACACACACAACTACACAACCACCCCCACCCATCCCCACCACCACCACCACCCCCACCCCACCCCACACACACATCCTTCCGGTCAATGTGGGTAGCAGCCGGAATTTCGCCTGGACAAATCAATTGTGATAAAAACAGAAATAGATACAAATACAAAATGAACTTCTGTAGAACAGGTTCCAGGACATGCATTTCTCTGTAAAGTTTCTCTGGTAATAGTGGCGTGTGCTTCAAAGACAGCTGGTCTGTAGGGAAGCAAGGAAGGAGAGGGAGGAGGGCAAGGGATGGGGGGGTTGGAGGTGGACAGATTGTTGGAAAAAGAATTTCGAAGGTAGAACTGGATATAATAGTAGTTGGGGAGAGGGAGGGGAGGAGAGAGAGAGAGAGAGAGAGAGAGAGAGAGAGAGAGAGAGAGAGAGAGAACAGACAGACAGACAGAGACAGAGACAGAAAGACAGACAGACAGAGAAGTATAACAGAGAGAGAGAGAGAGAGCGAGAGAGAGAAGAGAGAGAGACAGACAGAGACAAGACAGACAGACAGACAGAGACAGGAGACAGACAGACAGACAGAGAGGAGACAGAGACAGACAGACAGACAGACAGAGAGAGACAGAAAGACAGAGAGAGAGAGACAGACAGCAGACAGAGATAGAGAGAATAAGAGAGACAGACAGACAGAGAGGAGAAAGAGAGAGAGAGAGAGAGAGAGAGACGAGATAGAGAGAGTAAGAGAGACAGACAGACAGACAGAAGAAGATAGAATAGATGAGAAAGATGGAGAGGAGGATGAGAGAGAACAGATAGAAGAGAGACAGACAATAGATAGATAGATAGATAGATAGACAGCATGGACTAGACAGATAGACAGATAGAGGCAACAGATAGAAGAAATGAGAGATAGATGAAGACAGATAGACAGACAGAAGACAGACAGAGAAGGAGAGAGAGAGAGAGAAGAAGAAGAAGAAGAAGACAGACAGAAGACAGACAGAAAGTCAGAGAGAAATACAGAGAGAGACAGAGAGATACACCTCTGTCTTGTCAGCCCTTCTATCTTGGCAATATTGATTTTGCGGGCTTGGCATCTGAGTGTCTTCTGTCTCTCTCTCTGCTCTCTCTCCCCCCCCCCCCCCCCCAATTAATTTGAATCCTTTGATTGCTGAAACTACTGTTACAAAAATATAGCTGCCAATTTTTCTTCCTGCTTTCAGCAATCTTTAGGCAAGAACGCAAAAAATTGTCCGTTTTGACGAATCAAAGTCAGGGCAAGTATCACAGAAAATGGAATCAAATGGACCAGGAAAAGTGGTCTCGTCAGATTGATAGATTTGTGGGTTTCTGTTTGTTCGTTCGTTTGTTTGGGATCTTGGTTTGTTTGTTTGTTTGACTGGTTGGTGTTGGTTGGTTGGCTGGTTGTTGGTTGGTGGTTAGGGTTTGGGGGTTGGTTGGTTGGTTTGTGGTGGTAGTTTTTGTTGCTGTTGTTGTTGTTTTATTTTATTTTTGTTTTAATTTCACTTTCTCTGTCTCTCTCTCTCTGACTATACGTTAAGTTTATCTGTCACTCTCTGCGTCTCAGTCTCTCTATCTCTGTCTTTGTCTCTGTCTGTCTCTGTCTGTCTGTCTCTGTCTCTCTGTCTCTGTCTGTCTGTCTCTCTCTCTTTCTTCTCTCTCTCTCTCTTTGTTCTTTCTTTAATGTTTGTTTACATATTGCAGAGTAGCAAGAAGTGACTGTAACACAGATCCAGCTGGTCATAATTGTACTGTATTGTCCTTGAGTCATAATGTGTTTACAAATTTCCTGATTTTTTCTATGTGTTTTTAAGCTCACTCTCACTTTGGGACGTATCCTTCAAAACACACCTGACAACGGACATCTTCAACAAATATTACCTGTCCAACATCATCCGCAAATAAAACCTAAATAATCATGTTTCATATGTATGCACCATTTGCAAAGAAAACAAAAGAGATAGTCTTGAAAGGGGCAAATACAAAAAGAACATTTATGAAGAAGATTAGGAAAAGAAAGCAACATTTATAGGACATTTTATTAGGCAAGAGAATTTAGAGCACCTAGACACAACAGGAAAGCTGGAGGGGAAAAGAGCACTATGTAGACCCAGGGAGAAAATATTTGAAGGATTTGCGGAGTGGATGAAGACAGAGAGGGAGGCAGACGCACTTGCAGCGACAAGGGATAGATTCGTACAGAGGACCGTGATCGCCAACGCCATGCGGCAGGGCGCATGATGATGATGATGAAGCTATCAAAGTATCCTATCAGTGTGCACAATGCTGCATTCTATACATTCAAAATGAAGATATGATAATGAACATTACTTTTTACAATCTGTAGATGTTATTTTCTGTTAATTTTTATGATGTGCAGTTTAATTAATATCCTTTGGGCGAGGGCTGCATGTAATAAAACAAAGAAACATTCATCTATTACCCTCGTAAGTACAGAATGTTACCTTAGCCAATGCTATCTTCTCTCTTCTCTGTTCCTGTGTCTGTCTGCCTGTCTCTGCCTCTCCTTCTGAGACACTCGTTTCTGAGTCTGATAAATATCTGTTAAAGATTCATCCACAACTGAACAACGTTTAGTCCACAAATATGGATGCAGACACAGCTACTCAGAAGAAGATGAGGGAGAAGAAAAAAAAAACTAAAAAGAGGAAAAAGAGAAGAAGAAGAAGAAGAAGAATGCGAAGAAGAAGAATGCGAAGAAGAAGAAGAAGAAGAAGAAGAAGAAGAAGAAGAAGAAGAAGAAGAAGAAGAAGAAGAAGAAGAAGAAGAAGAAGAAGAAGAAGAAGAAGAAGAAGAAGAAGAAGAAGAAGAAGAAGAAGAAGAAGAAGAAGAAGAAGAAGAAGAAGAAGAAGAATGCGAAGAATTGCGAAGAAGAAGAAGAAGAAGAAGAAGAAGAAGAAGAAGAAGAAGAAAAGAAGCAGAAGCAGAAGAAGAAGAAGAAGAAAATGAAGAAGAAGAAGAAGAAGAAGAAGAAGAAGAAAATGTAGAAGAAGAAGAAGAAGAAACAGAAGCAGCAGAAGAAGATGAAAAGAAAGAAAAATCTGTAGACAAAGACAAAAACAGCAGTAAGAAAAGAGAAATGTAGGGTTGGTTAGTTATCCTGTAAGAGAAATACGCTTAGAGAGCAAGAAGAAGAAAAGAGAAAACAGGAGAAGAAAAATGAGGAGGAGCAGCAGGAGAATTATAAAACTAATAGGATGAAAAAGGGGAGAACGGAAAGTAGGAGAGAGATAAAAATACAAACCCAAATATCACACACACACACACACACACACACACACACACACACACACGTGCACACACACACACACACACACACACACACACACACACACACACACACACACACACACACACACATACACACACACACACACACACACACACGTACGTCTAAAAGCACATATGTGAATAGACGTTAAAAGAAATAACGAACGAACGAACACAAACACACACACACACACACAAACACACACACACACACAACACACACACACACACACACACACACACACACACACATACAAACACACGTGCACACACACACACACACACACACACACACACACACACACACACACACAAACACACACACGCACGTCTAAAAGCACATATGTGAATAGACGTTAAAAGAAATAACGAACGAACGAACACAAACACACATACACACACACACACAACACACAGACAACACACACACACACACACACACACACACACACACACACACACACACACACACACACACACACACATACAAACACACACACCACACACACACACACACAAACCACACACACACACACAACCAACACACACACACAAACCACACACACACACACACAACACACACACACACAACACACAACGAACACACACACATTACACAAACGAACACACACACACAACACACACACAACGACACACACACACACACACACACGAACACACACACACACACACACACACACACACACCGAGCACATGCAACACACAAGATGCAGCACACACAGAGCAAGACAACACAATCTCTGAGAATATGGCGAGTGCAGAAAAGACAGCAAGAGTAAGAACATAAAAAAGTCATCTATAGTTCAGAATGGCAATGAACAGACAGAATTACGAATACTGAAACATCGCAGTTGATCAGGACAAGGCTGACAGGTTTGTATGATGAATTCGTGCCATGAGATTGAGAAATCAAGAACAACACCAAGGTTCTTGACTGAATCAGAAAAGTACAACAAGGTATTGGTTCCCTTAGCAGGATTAGAATAAATATTTTTTAACAGTGGGGAAAGCTTGTCCTTTGTACCAGTGAGCTTCAGTTTTACTTCATTCAACTGAGAGTTAATGACAATGACAATGGTACTCTATTTTCCAACGGTAAAAGATGTTTTCTAAAACCCATTCCATTAAACTTGTCGCTGTTTATCTATATATCTGCATCATCATCAAGCGCCTTGCCACATGGCGTTGGCGATCATGGCCCTCCATATGTTTCTATCCCTTGTTGCCGCAAGCACATCTTCCACCCTCTCTGTCTTCAGCCACTCTACAAGTCCGCCCAATATTTTTTCCCTGGGTCTACCTGGTGCTCTCTTTCCTTCCAGCTGTCCTGTTGTGACCAGGTATCTGTATATCTGTATAGAAAAAAGAATCACGAAAAAGAAGTACATCAATAAATGTTATGTATACATACATACATACATATATACATACGTACATACATACATATATACGTACATACATACATACATACATACATACATACAAATACATACATACATACATACATATCTATATATTTATGTCTATGTATATGAGATCTAAATAGATAGATAGTGTGCGTCTATATGTACACATAGAGAAAGAAAGAAAGAGAGAGAGAGAGAGAGAGAGAGAGAGAGAGAGAGAAAAGAAAATTATCTTTTGTTGTTGTCTTTCTTTTACTTCTGAAAGCGTACTGAAAAGCATAACAATGTGGAAAGTGGTAGAAAACTATAATAAGTAATTAAACTTGGATTATCATTTACGACATCACAAACTTCCATTTCTCGTTCGTATGTTTTGTAACATCACTTTTCTTAACAAAGTGACGTTAATAATTCTGGTAAATAAAAATGTTACCAAGAGTTACTCTGTCACTTTCAACACATTCACAGAACACTGTGCCCCAAACACTAATACAGCCACACAGTGTGCACGAACAAACCACAGAGTTGCTGTTCCTGCATTTAGAACCAGGATGAGTTTTCAAACGTGAACGATTAAAGCTATTTGCAGTTCCTAAAATTGGCAATCCATTTGTATTTCTACGTTTCGTTGAAAGTCCATGCACATTTAGACAGCAATCACTGCCACGATTGAAAGGATTTTTTTTAGGAATCTTTTATTTGGAATGGATCTGTATCTGCTGTGAATGTTTTGTGAAAATCCTCTGCCACAGGTGATGGCTGCGATGAGGATGTGCAGCCATGTTGTCCCTTGGCTCCCTGGAATTGATTCTGAAAGTGATTGGGATTTGTGGTCCTGTCTGGGAATTGTGTTCCTCTTCTTGTTGACATTCTTCAATGACAGTAATGAGTTCCACCATATCTTTTTGGGGGGTCTTTTTCTAATTTTTTTCTTTTTTCTTTTGCTCTCTCTCTCTCTGTCTCTCTGTCTCTTGTCTCTCTCTCTCTCTCTCTCTCTCTCTCTCTTTCTCTTTCTCTCTCTCGCTCTGCGTACGCCCCCCACAAACACACAGACTACCTATTCCTACACCCCACAAACTTTCAAACCGAACAACAATACTGAGCTCACCATGATTGCAGGGCTTGAACAGTCCAGAATCTTGGACAAATTTTCACATTCCTATGATGACAGGAATAGGGATGATGATGCCATGGAGTTCCTGTTCAGATTGAAACTGAGGAAAAAACAGGTGCACTCCGTGATTATTTTCATGACGTATCCTAGTGTCAATCAGGCCCGAGAGATTTAAAAACCCCGAAGTTTTGGTCAGGAAATTTCAGCAAGCGATACCATCAACGACGGATCAGTAAAGTTTATAAGACTCGACTGTGTGGTCTTCCCAAAGAACCTATAACACACTCAGTTCTGGGATGGAGCCGATTGGGGCCAAAGAACCCCACAACATTTTCCGTATTAAAGAACGGGAGTTTTGAACCCACAACCCCAAGGTCAGATGTCTGTTGCGGTAACTACTTGGCCATGTAGGCCAACGGAATATAAACGAACTTTACGTCTGTACTTTTATGTGTGTCTTGTACCTAAATGTAAATGTTTTCTTTGTGCTGTTCACACTCCATCATCATCATCATCATCAGGTGCCCTGCCTCATGGCGTTGGCGACCATGGACTTCCAACCATCTCTATCTCTCGTTGCCCCTAGCATCTCCCCCACTCTCCTCATCCCCAGCCACTCTGCAAGTCCGTCCAGCATTCTCTCCCTGGGTCTACCTGGTGCTCTCTTTCCCTCCAGCTTTCTCGTTGTGACCAGGTGCTCCAAATCCCCCTTCCTCATAAAATAGCCTATAAAACTCCATAAAACACACTCCATAAAAGACCCAAAGTCATTACATTTGTTATTGTTTGTTATAGTAGGTGACTCCATTCCCTTTGTCTTTAATATTCAACATATTTCATACTGAAACGAACTTCTACAAGGAAGTAGTGAGAACAGATTCGAGAAATCGATAAATGGGACCGTGATTTGCTCTATCTGTGTTGAGAATATGCCTGCATTTTGACGAGAAGATGTTCAAAATCTTCCGTCTTCATCCATAGTCTCTTATAGTTTTTTTTTTTCTGTCTTCGCAATGTGGATTTCTCAGGACTTGGCGTCTGATGTTTCGTCCATCTCCTTACCTGTCAATTCCAGCCCTTCCGTTGCTGGCTTTGACGTCACGAAAATAAATCAGCCAATTTTCTTCCAGCTTTCAACAATCGTTACACAAGAAACTGTCAGTTTTGATGGATCATTTTAGGGGCTGGGGCCGCGGAATAGAGAGTCAAATGAGCACACAGATGGTGAACTATCTCGTCATGTGGACACATTTACACGCCAGTCGTTCTTGTTGCACTCTGTCTGTCTGTCTGTCTGTCTGTCTGTCTGTCTTTCTCTCTCTCTGCCTCTGTCTCTCTCTTTCCCTCCCTCCCTTCCTTTCTTTCTCTTGATCTCTGTGTGTTTGTCTGTGTGTCTGTCTGTGTGTCTGTCTCTTTCCCTCCCTCTCTCTCGATCTCTGTGTGTCTGTGTGTCTGTCTGTGTGTCTGTCTGTCTGTATCTCTCTCTCTCTTTCCCTCCCTCCCTTCCTTTCTTTCTCTTGATCTCTGTGTGTTTGTCTGTGTGTCTGTCTGTGTGTCTGTCTCTTTCCCTCCCTCTCTCTCGATCTCTGTGTGTCTGTGTGTCTGTCTGTCTGTATCTCTCTCTCTCTCTCTCTCTCTCTCTCTCTCTCGCTCTCGCTCTCTCTCTGTCTTCTGGTGTGCCCGTGTTTCTGTTTGTCTCTTTCCCTCCCTCTCTCTCGTCTCTGTGTGTCTGTCTGTGTGATCTGTCTGTCTGTCTGTCTGTCTGTATCTCTCTCTCTCTCTCCTCTCTCTCTCTCTCTCTCTCTCTCTGTCTTGCTCTCTCTGTGTCTTCTGGTGTGCCCGTGTTTCTGTTTGTACGGCTGTTCGCTTCTCTTCTCATTTTTCTTTCTCTGTGCCTGTGTTTCTGTTTGTATGTGTGCCTGCCTCTTCGTTTCTTCTTTTATCCCTTTGTGCGACTGAGTCTGTATGTCCGTCTCCCTCTCTTCTTGTTTTCACCTCTCTGAGCCTGTGTGTGTGTTTGTATGTCTGTGTGTCTCTCTTCTTGTTTCTCCCTCTGTCTGTGCCTGTGTGTGTGTGTTTGTATGTCTGTGTGTCTCTCTTCTTGTTTCTCCCTCTGTCTGTGCCTGTGTGTGTGTTTGTATGTCTGTGTGTCTCTCTTCTTGTTTCTCCCTCTCTCTGTGCCTGTGTGTGGTGTTTGTATGTCTGTGTGTCTCTCTTCTTGTTTCTCCCTCTGTCTGTGCCTGTGTGTGTGTTTGTATGTCTGTGTGCTTCTCTTCTTGTTTCTCCCTCTGTCTGTGCCTCTGTGTGTGTGTTTGTATGTCTGTGTGTCTCTCTTCTTGTTTCTCCCTCTGTCTGTGCCTGTGTGTGTGTTTGTATGTCTGTGTGTCTTTCTTCTTGTTTCTCCCTCTGTCTGTGCCTGTGTGTGTGTTTGTATGTCTGTGTGTCTCTCTTCTTGTTTCTCCCTCTGTCTGTGCCTATGTGTGTGTTTGTATGTCTGTGTGTCTCTCTTCTTGTTTCTCCCTCTGTCTGTGCCTGTGTGTGTGTGTTTGTGTGTCTGTGTGTCTCTCTTCTTGTTTCTCCCTCTGTCTGTGCCTGTGTGTGTGTTTGTATGTCTGTGTGTCTCTCTTCTTGTTTGTCCCTCTCTGTGTGTGCCTGTGTGTGTGTTTGTATGTCTGTGTGTCTCTCTTCTTGTTTTCTCCCTCTGTCTGTGCCTCTGTGTGTGTTTGTATGTCTGTGTGTCTCTCTTCTTGTTTCTCTCCCTCTGTCTGTGCCTCTGTGTGTGTTTGTATGTCTGTGTGTCTCTCTTCTTGTTTCTCCCTTTTTCTGTGCCTGTGTGTGTGTTTGTGTGTCTGTGTGTCTCTCTTCTTGTTTCTCCCTCTGTCTGTGCCTGTGTGTGTGTTTGTATGTCTGTGTGTCTCTCTTCTTGTTTCTCCCTCTGTCTGTGCCTGTGTGTTGTTTTATGTCTGTGTGTCTCTCTTCTTGTTTCTTCTCCCTTTTTCTGTATGTCTGCCTGTCTCTCTTTTTTGTTGTTTTGTTTTTCTCTTTCTGTGCTTCTGTTTCTGTTTGTTTTCCTCTCTTTCTTGTTTTTTTCTCTCTCTCTCTGTGCCTGTTTCTGTTTGTATGCCTGTCTGCCTCTCATTCTTGTTTTTCTCTCTCTCTCTCTGTGCCTGTTTCTGTTTGTATGCCTGTCTGCCTCTCATTCTTGTTTCTCTCTCTCTCTCTGTGCCTGTTTCTGTTTGTATGCCTGTCTGCCTCTCATTCTTGTTTTTCTGTCTCTGTGTCTGTTTTTCTGTTTGTATGTCTGCATCTCTTTCTTGTTTTTCTCTCTCTGTGCCTGTTTTTCTGTTTGTATGTCTGTCTCTCTTTCTTGTTTTTCTCTTTCTGTGCTTGTTTTTCTGTTTGTGTGTCTGTCTCTCTTTCTTGTTTTTCTCTTTCTGTGCCTCTGTTTCTGTTTGTGTGTCTGTCTGCCTCTCATTCTTGTTTTTCTCTCTCTGTGCCTGTTTCTGTTTGTATGCCTGTCTGCCTCTCATTCTTGTTTTTCTCTCTCTGTGCCTTTTTCTGTTTGTATGTCTGCATCTCTTTCTTGTTTTCTCTTTTATTTCTTCTGTGGCTTTATGTATGTCTGCCTCTCTTTCTTGTTTTTTTTTCTCTCTTTTTGAACCTCTGTTTCTGTTTGTGTGTCTGCCTCTCTTTCTTGTTTTTTCTCTTTGTGCCTCTGTTTCTCTTTGTATGTCTGTCTCTCTTTCTTGTTTTTCTCTTTCTGTGCCTGTTTTTCTGTTTGTGTGTCTGCCTCTCTTTCTTGTTTTTCTCTTTCTCTGCCTCTCTTTCTCTTTGTATGTCTGCCTCTCTTTCTTGTTTTTCTATTTCTGTGCGTCTGTTTCTCTTTGTATGTCTGTCTCTCTTTCTTGTTTTTCTCTTTCTGTGCCTGTTTTTCTGTTTGTGTGTCTGTCTCTCTTTCTTGTTTTTTCTGTTTTTGTGCCTGTTTTTCTGTTTGTATGTCTGTCTCTCTTTCTTGTTTTTTCTCTTTCTGTGCCTGTTTTTCTGTTTGTATGTCTGTCTCTCTTTCTTGTTTTTCTCTTTCTGTGCCTCTGTTTCTGTTTGTGTGTCTGCCTCTCTTTCTTGTTTTTCTCTTTCTTCTTTCTGTGGTCTGTTATGTTGTCTGCCTCTCTTTCTTGTTTTTTCTCTTTCATTTCTTCTGTGGCTTTATGTATGTCTGCCTCTCTTTCTTGTTTTTTTCTCTCTCTTTTTGAACCTCTGTTTGTGTTTGTGCTCTGCCTCTCTTTTGTTTTTCTCTTTCTCTGCCTCTTTCTTTTTGTATGTCTGCCTCTCTTTCTTGTTTTCTTTCTCTCTTTCTGTGCGTCTGTTTCTGTTTGTATGGAAACAGATTTAAAAAAAATTTTTTCTCTGTTTTGTTCGTAAGTTGCCACTCCCACATATATTCGAATATAGAGAGGGTGTTTGCATGTGCAGGGTTTTTTTTATATTTTATTTATTTCTTTTTAGCTCATCATCAAATGTTCAGAGCATAATTATACATTTTCAGAAAATTTTGGTAAAAGATCTCTGCTTCCCGTCTATATGACTCATTTAAAAAAAAAATAAAAAAAAAAGGGGGGGGGGGGGGGGGGGTTATGAGAAAACGAAAAAGGAAGGAAGAGAATTAAGAGTAGAGGGAGAAATAAGAAAGAGAAGGAGGAGGCGAAATGGAAGAGAAGAGAAGAGAAGATAAATGAGGAACACGAAAATAAAACAACGAAAAGGGTTTGGGGTTTGTGTGGGGTCTGGTGGTGACTGTTGTGTTGTTGTGTGATGTGGGGGTGAGTATATGTGTGTGGGGGGGGGGGGGTGAGGGTGTGTGTGTGTGTGTGTGTGTGTGTGTGGCGGTGTGTGTGGGCGTGTGTGTGTGTGTGATGGTGCTGCGTGTGTGTGTGTGTGTGATAGTGTGTGTGTGTGTGTGCGTGCATGTGTGTGTGGTGTGTGTGTGCTGTGGGTGTGTGTGTGTGTGGGGCGTGCGGTTGTGTGTGTGTGTTTGTGTGTGTGTGTGTGTATGTGTCCATGTATGTGTGTGTGGTGTTTTTTTAAAGAAAGAATGCTTATAGTACTGGAAAAAAAAAAAGAAGGAATACAGCCGAAATCAATAACGGTGCACAGCAGCGGTTTTTATCAGATAAAAGGGCTGCCACTCGACCCCACCACCATCCCACCGCTTCCAGAACTCTGTGAACTCTGTGTATGTGTATGTGTGTGTCCATCCTTTTTTTTTTTTTTTTTAGCTGTCAGTTTTTGTCGTCTGTCTGTAGGAAGCCTTCCTAAAGCAGTGTAGCACTCTGCTTTTTTTGAAATAAGAAACGAGAATTTGATACCAAAGAGCATGTGCATAGTGGGAACTAGGAAAAGAAAAAATGAAAGAAGCGCAATAAAAAAAACCCTTTTTTTTTAATTGACGAGGGTGATGGTATAAGCATGAAAAATGTGTGTGTGTGTGTGTGTGTTTTTTTTTATTTCTTTTTTTTTTTTTTACATCCAACCTTCGTCAACAGAAAGTCTTCGTCCTTCTTCTTCTTCTTTTCTTTTCTTTTCTTCTTCTCTTCTTCTTCTTCTTCTTCTTTCTTCTTCTTCTTTCTTTCTTCTTTTCTTCTTCTTCTTCTTCTTCTTTTCTTCTTCTTCCTTCTTCTTCTTCTTTTTCTCTCTTCTTCTCTTCTTCTTCTTCTTCTCTTCTTCTTCTTCTCTCTTCTTCTCTCTTCTCTCTTCTTCTTCTTTCTTTTCTTCTTTCTTCTTCTTCTTCTTCTTCTTCTTCTTCTTCCTTTCTTCTTTCTTTCTCTCCTTCTTCTTCTTCTTCTTCTTCTTCTTCTTCTTCTTTTCTTCTTCTTTCTCTTTCTCTTCTTCTTCTTCTTCTTCTTCTTCTCTTCTTCTTTTCTTCTTCTTCTTCTTTTTCTTTCTTCTTCTCTTCTTCTTCTTCTTCTTCTTCTTCTTCTTTCTTCTTCTTCTTCTTCTTCTTCTTCTTCTTCTTCTTCCTTCTTCTTCTTCTTCTTCTTCTTCTTCTTCTTCTTCTTCTTCTTCCTTCTTCTTCTTCTTCTTCTTCTTCTTCTTTTCTTCTTCTTCTTCTTCTTCTTCTTCTTCTTCTCTTCTTCTTCTTTTTGTTCTTCTTCTTCTCTCTTCTTCTTCTTCTTCTTCTCTTCTTCTTCTTCTTTCCTTCTTCTTCTTCTTCTTCTTCTTCTTCTTCTTTTCTTCTCCCTTCTTCTTTTCTCTTCTTCTTCTTCTTCTTCTTCTTCTTTCTTCTTCTTTCTTCTTTCTTTTCCTTCTTCTTCTTCTTCTTCTTCTTTCTTCTTCTTTTTCTTCTTTTCTTTCTTCTTTTTTTTCTTCTTCTTCTTCTTTCTTCTTCTCTTCTTCTTCTTCTTCTCATTTCTTCTCTTCTTCTTTCTTCTTTTCTTTCTTCTCTTCTTCTTTCTCTTCTTCCTTCTTCCTTCTTCATTTCTCTTCTTCTCTTCTTCTTCTCTCTTCTCTCTTCTCTTCTCTTTTCTTCTTTTCTTCCTTTTTTCTTCTTCTTTCTTCTTTCTTCTTCTTCTTCCTTCTTCTTCTTCTTCTCTTCTTCTTCTTCTTCTCTTCTTTTCTTCTTCTTTCCTTTCTTCTTCTTCTTCTCTTCTTCTTCTTCTTCTTTTCTCTTCTCTTCTTCTTCTTCTTTCTTTCTTCTTCTTCCTTTCTTCTTTCTTTTCTTCTTCTTCTCTTCTCTTCTTCTTTCTTCTTCTTCTTCTTCTTCTTCTTTCTCTTCTCTTCTTCCTTCTCTTCTTCTTTCTTCTTCTTCTTCTCTTCTTCTTCTTCTTCTTCTCTTCTTTTCTTCTTCCTTTCTTCTTCTCTTCTTCTCCTTTCTTCTTCTTCTTTCTTCTTCTTCTTTCTTCTTTTCTTCTTCTCCCTTCTCCTCTTCTCTCTTCTCCTTCTTCTTCTTCTTCTTCTTCTTCCTTCTTCTCTTCTTCTTTCTTCTTCTTCTTTCCTTCTTCTTCTTCTTCTTCTTCTTCTTCTTCTTCTCTTCTTCTTCTTCTTCTCTTCTTCTTTTCCTTCTTCTTCTTCTTCTTCTCTTCTTCTTCTTCTTCTTCTTCTTCTTCTTCTTCTTCTTCTTCTTTTCTTCTTCTTCTTCTTCTTCTTCTTCCTTCTTCTTCTTCTTCTTCTTCTTCTTCTTCTTCTTCTTCTTCTTCTTCTTCTTCTTCTTCTTCGCATTCTTCTTCTTCTTCGCATTCTTCTTCTTCTTCTTCTTCTTCGCATTCTTCTTCATCCATCATCTTCTTCTTCTTTCTTCTTCTTCTCCTTCTTCTTCTTCTTCTTTTCTTTTCTTTTCTTTTCTTTCTTCTTCTTCTTTCTTCTTTTCTTTTCTTTCTTCTTCTTCTTCTTCTCCTTCTTTTTCTTTTCTTTTCTTCTTTTCTTTTCTTTTCTTTTCCTTCTTCTTCTTCTTCTCATTCTTCTTCTTCTTCTTCTTCTTCTTCTTCTTCTTCTTCTTCCTTCTTCTTCTTCTTCTTCTTCTTCTTTTCTTCTTCTTCTTCTTCTCTTTTCTTTTTCTTTCTTTTCTTCCTATTCTTCTTCTTCTTCTTCTTCTTCTTCTTCTTCTTCTTCTCTTCTTCTTCTTCTCTTCTTCTTCTTCTTCTTCTCATTCTTCTTCTTCTTCGCATTCTTCTTCTTCTTCTGCATTCTTCTTCATCATCATCTTCTTCTTCTTTCTTCTTCTTCTCCTTCTTCTTCTTCTTCTTTTTCTTTTCTTTTTCTTTTCTTTCTTCTTCTTCTTCTTCTTTTCTTTTCTTTCTCTTCTTTTTCTTTCTTCTTCTTCTTCTTCTTCTTTTCTTCTTCTTCTTCTTCCTTCCTTTTTCTCCTTTTCTTCTTTTTTCTTCTTTCTTTTTCTTCTCTTTCTTCTCTTTTCTTCTCTTCTTTTTTCTTTTCTCTTCTTTCCTCTTCTCTTCTTCTTCTTCTTCTTCTTCTCTTCTTCTTCTTCTTCTTCTTCTCTCTTCTTCTTCTTCTTCTTCTTCTTCCTTCTTCTTCTTCCTTCTTCTTCTTCTTCTTCTTCTTCTTCTTCTTCTTCTTCTTTCTTCTTCTTCTTCTCTTCTTCTTCTTCTTCTCTTCTTCTTCTTCTTCTTCTTCGTTCTTCTTCTTTTCCTTCTTCTTCTTCTTCTTCTTCGATTCTTCTTTTCTTCTTTTCGTCTTCTTCTTCTTCTTCTTCATTCTCTTTTCTTTTTCTTCTTTTTCTTCTTCTTTTCTTTTCTTTCTTTCTTCTTCTTCTTCTTCTTTCTTTCTTCTTTCTTCTTCTTCTTCTTTCTTCTTCTCTTCTTCTTCCTTCTTCTTCTTCTTCTTCTTCTTCTTCTTCTTCTCTTCTTCTTCTTCTTTTCTTCTTTTCTTCTTCTTCTTCTTCTTCTTCTTCTTCTTCTTCTTCTTCTTTTCTTCTCTTCTTCTTCTTTCTTCTTCTTCTTCTTCTTCTTCTTCTTCTTTTCTTCTTCTTCTTCTTCTTCTTCTTCTTCTTCCTTCTTCTTCTCTTCCATTCTTTTCTTCTCTTCTTCTTCTTCTCATCTTCTTCTTTTTCTTTTCTTCTTCTTCTTCTTCTTCTTCTTTTCTTTTCTTTTCTTCTTTCTTCTTCTTTTCTTCTTCTTTTCTTTCTTTTCTTCTTCTTCTCTTCTTCTTCTTTCTTTTCTTTCTTTCTTTTCTTTTCTTCTTCTTTCTTTTCTTTTCTTCTTCTTCTTCTTCTTCTCTTCTTCTCTTCTTCTCTTCTTCTTCTTCTTCTTTCTTCTTCTTCTTCTTCTTCTTTTCTTCTTCTTCTTCTCTTCTTCTTCTTTCTTCTTCTT
>CM060312.1:18293065-18310565 GCA_030674185.1 Monoplex corrugatus
CAGACAGAGACAGACAAAGACAGGGCAGAGACAGCCAGAGACAAAGACAGACAGACAGACAGACAAAGACAGACAGACAAAGACAGGGCATAGACAGACAGACAAGACAGAAAGACAAAAAGGTAGAGTCAGACAAAGACAGACAGACAAAGACAGAAAGACAAAAAGATAGAGTCAGACAGAGACAGACAAAGACAGGGCAGAGACAGCCAGAGACAAAGACAGACAGACAGACAGACAAAGACAGACAGACAAAGACAGGGCATAGACAGACAGACAAAGACAGAAAGACAAAAAGGTAGAGTCAGACAGAGACAGACAAAGACAGGGCAGAGACAGACAGAGACAAAGACAGACAGACAGACAGACAAAGACAGACAGACAAAGACAGAAAGACAAAAAGATAGTCAGACAAAGACAGGGCAGAGACAGACAGAGACAAAGACAGACAGACAGACAGACAGACAAAGACAGACAGAGACAAAGACAGACAGACAGACAGACAAAGACAGGACAGAGACAGACAGAGACAAAGACAAAGACAGACAGACAGACAGACAGACAAAGACAGACAGACAAAGACAGACAGACAAAAAGATAGTCAGACAGAGAAAGACAAAGACAGGGCATAGACAGACAGACAAAGACAGACAGACAAAGACAGAAAAAGACAGACAGACAAAGACAGACAGAGACAAAGACAGGGTAGAGAGACAGCGACAAAGACAGACAGACAGACAGACAAAGACAGACAAACAAAGACAGACAGACAAACAAAGACAGACAGACGGAGACAGACAAAAACAGAGACAGAGGCAGAGACAAACGGAGAGAGGGGCTGACAAACAGATTACAGACTATAAACAGAACGAAGGAGACACAGAGAGACCAAAGATGGAGGAAACTTTTAACTGGTTTCAAACAACAACTGATAGGCACGTTAGTGGAATAGCTAAACGTCGGACTTCCAACCGGGACCCGAACATATAACACACGCTGAAGGAGTGTGGCAGATCATTGCTTGCTCATACGGACGACAGAGGTCCTAGTTCATAGTTCATATTGCTTACAGCCCAACCGACTACGTGAGCCATATCAGGGCTAACACCACAGAGCAAAAACGACAACCAGGTTCAGATAAAAGACAACAGTTAAAAACCATGCGATTAAAGAAAAATGTATTCAGTCGTAAGATAATTGTTCTTGTTATTTTTGTATTAAAGCCCAGCCGACTGCACAGAGCCATATCAGGGCTATAACCGTTTCAAAACATACACAATACTTCAACAGGGGAAAAAAGAAAAAGAAAATTATGTACACATATCAATGCATTCGCGCACATAATCTAAGGAGATGCCCCTAGTGTTCATCACCCCGTCCAATTTATCGCAGAGAAGGTTTTAAAAAAACATACCTGGCACAAATTGAAACATAAGTAAGGACACTAAAACATATAAAAAAGGGACTAAATTACCTAAAATCGCTTCCACATATCTCATTCCCTAGAGCCAAAAATGCACTTAATATCTGTATCCAATTATCAGTCCTAAGTGAAAGTACGTAAGACTTTATCGAACACATAAAGGTGAATGGACCAGCAAGGCAGAAAATGATAAGGAAGAAATGACAGAAAGCAAAGGAGGAAGAAACAAACAAAGAGAGTGACATAAAAGAGGAACTTTCTAGCCCAGAATTTCCAGAAGGAGGGGATACTATTTAAACTGAAAGAGCCCCCACCATCCCCAACGGGGGTAAAGGACAGAGGTCGACAAACAAAGTTAGACAGAGCAGAAAGTTCATGTATTTACCAGATTGTTGCCCTTTGGCTCAGTTGGTCAGACTGCAAAGCTGATAATGCAGCGATCATCGGTTTGACCCTGGGGCAGGCAACAGGTTGAATTTCTCTTTATTTCTGCCTTTTTTCTTTAATTTTAACCCTTTGATTCCCGCACCCTGTCCACCAGCTTCCTGCATTGTTAACCATGCCATCGAAGCAAAAACTTAACCCTTTGACTCCCTCACCCTATCCACAAGCTTTCTCTATGAAGCTGGTGGATAAGGTGAGAGATTCAAAGGGTTAGGCTTTTGCAATCGGTGGGTAGGGTGCGGGAGTCAAAGGGTTTAAATCGTCTGGCTAGCTCTTGTAACAAAACAGTCGAGAACTCGAGATATGGTATTTCGAGTTCAGTCCCAGCCCGTAACATAAAAACCGACCACTTCACTGCATATCTTACATTCTAGTCATGTCAACTGTTGTGTTTTATAGCCCCCATCACTCCCTCCCCCCCCCCCTCACACACACGCACACACACACACACACACACACATACACACACACACACACACACACACACACGCACACACACACACACACACACACACACACACACACCTCCATTTCAAAATCTTGTCAGCGCATAAGGTCTTCAGCAGGATTTCGAACAGGCTTAAGAATTCTGCCAAATAACAAAGACCAGACTGGACGCAGCCCATACCCGAACGTGACGAATCTCTTAATTTAAACAAACTGTAAACTGTAAGCATACAGAGGATGCAGCTGGCACGGTCTCAGAGTGATGGATGAATAACTCTTGAATTACCTCCAAGCTCCAGTTCCACGTGCGGTTGTGTCTGCTGTTGATTATACATCAGTGGTAGACACCAAGTTTTAAATATGTTTATTCCCCCTCCCCTGTATGTTTATAAATAAGCGGGCTGCAAGTAGTTGGTAGAGCCATGGATTCAAGATCTGATATCTTGAGTTCAGTCCCAGCCCATCATCATCATCATCATCAGGTGCCCTGCCGCGTGGCGTTGGCAACCATGGACTTCCAACCATCTCTATCTCTCGTTGCCCCCAGCATCTCCCCCACCCTCCTCATCCCTAGCGACTCTGCAAGTCCGTCCAGCATTCTCTCCCTGGGTCTACCTGGTGCTCTCCTTCCCTCCAGCTTTCCCCGTTGTGACCAGGTGCTCCAAATCCCCTTTCCTCATAAAATGGCCAATAAATGTTGCTTGTCTTTTCCTAATCTTCCTTATGAGTGATCTACTTGTGTCTGCCTCCATCAAGACTGTCTCGTTTGTTTTCTTTGCTGTCCATGGAACTCTCAACTTTCTTCTGAGAAACCACATCTCGGCTGCCTCGATCCTGCTCAGGCTTTGCTTGCTGACTGTCCACGCCTCGCATCCGTACAACAGTACTGGTTCTATATAACATTCAAGAACTCTCTTTCTGATGTTAATTGATAGGCGTTTGTTGGTAAGAATGCTTGTCATCTTTTTGAATGCTGTTTTGGCTTGGCCGATTCTGCCAGCTATTTCCGATGTGCATCTGCCGTCTGATGAAATGACCGTTCCCAGGTATTTGAACTTATTAACCTGTGTCAAGGTTGTGCCATTTGCTGTTATTTTGCATGAGGGGATTTTATGTTTTTTACTGATCACCATGACTTCAGTCTTCCTGCTGTTTAGTTCCAACCCCTTACTTTTGCTTTCTATTTCTAGTATATCCACAAGGTTTTGTAGGTCCCTTTCACTTTCTGCAATTAGCACGGTGTCATCTGCGTACCGAATGTTGTTTATCATTTTCCCTCCAATTTTTAATCCAGGGTCTTCTTCTAGGTTTCTCATGATGTTTTCGCTATATAGTGAAAACAGATCTGGTGACAAAACACAACCCTGTCTGACTCCTCTTTTGATGTTTTGAAAAGAGCTTGTATTGTTTTCTATTCTCATTGCAGCTGTTTGTTCCCAGTACATATTCCTGATCAACATTGAGTCTCTCCAGTTGGTTGATCAATTCTTCATGTCGTACCCGATCGAAAGCCTTGGTATAGTCAATAAAGAAACATTAAAAACTGGCCTGTTCGCTGCCTATCTTTTACATCGTTCTGGTGGTGTCAGCTTAGTGTTTGATAGATAGGCCCCTTCTCCCATTTCCCCGTTTCAGGACCTTGCCAGCGCATAGGGTTTTGTGCTGGCTCAGGAAACCTGTCAGATAATTAATTGCTGGCGGATTTGAGTGGAGCGCATATGGAGCTGTCCGAGCTCGGCGAATCCTTCTCGTAATAACCCCAATAAATCCCATAACTTAGAAATAAGCCACCGCATTGAAACATAGGCAGGAGGATGAGGCTGGGGGGATGGTGGTGGTGGTGGTAGTGGGGGAGGGAGAGAATGATTTACTCCAGGAACAGAGCAAACAGACTACAGGCGCGTGATCAAGAAGAACCAAGATGATTGATCGGAAATGAAGCCCCAGAATAGGATAGAAGCTCAAGTTATGGACAGCAGACACTGAAGTCCCTGAGACTTCAAGCTGTGATTTCAGTTTTCTGTAGAACAGCGGTGAGATCTTTCAGCACTAATGTGTACATTGTGTGACTGAAGAGCGACAAGAGACGGGAAGAGGATGAGGAAGCGGGAACAGAAGGGTTCCCATGTTTACCCCTGGTAAACACGGACGCGCGCACACACACAACACACACACACACACACACACACACACACACACACACACACACACACACACACACACACACACACACACACACACACACATACACACAACACACACACACACACAAAACACACACACATATCTGTTTCTCCGTCACATGGCACCTGTGACATTAGTGCATATGGAATTCATTCCGAGCGCGGAGACGTCATCTTGAGAATCTGAAATTGAAACTGAAACTGTTGTAACAATATTGTCCATTTACTTGGGTGTCAGACTGAAGTGCCCCGAATTTGTTGTCATAAAGTGAACTATGTCATGACATTTCTATGAAATGATATTGATGTAAAAACATACATATGATAACGATGATGGTGGAAAGTCTTGTCGATCAGGCGGTATGATATGCATACTGGTGTTCAATACCTGGTTTTGATTCTTCATGTGGAATAGACGGAAAGTCCAGCAAGCACACGTCCTTCTGCAGACACTGCATGGGAACGAGTCCTGTGGTCCTGGGTTTTGCTTCCGCCTGGTTCCTCGTGTATAACACAGCAGCTTGTTTGTGCTGTTTCTCCCTTTGACTCCCGCACCCTATCCACAAACTGCAAAAACTTAACCCTTTGACTCTCTCACCCTGTCCACCAGCTTCCTGCATCTTTGGCTCCTGCACCCTATTCGCCAACTGCAAAAACCTAACCCTTTGATTCCTTCACCCTACCCACCATCTTCCTGCAGGAGGAAGCTGGTGGATAGGGTGAGGGAGTCTAAAGCTTAGGTTTTTGCTTTGTTAGCGTGGTTGACAAATGCAGGATGGCGGTAGACAGGGTGCGGGAGTCAAAGGGTTAAATATGATTGCGAATTGCGTACACTGCTGTCGCCATTGTACTTTGTTGCGGGTAACATTACCAGCTGATGGTGTTGATATCACAGCTGATGGTGTTGATATCACAGCGGATGAGGATGGCATGCAGAGTACCCATGTATCGCTTTAGTGGTCTTCCATGGTCACAGTGCCCTTCATTCAGCTCTCTGTACAGGATCGGTTTTAAGATGCGGTTGTTGCCCGTACACAAGCCACAGTTCTTCAGAATTTCAAGGTTGGACACTCGGCCTTGATTCAGTAATACTGCAGATCTCGTGTGTACATCTTTGGTAGGATCGTTTTAGTTGGTGAATGTGTGGAGGGAAGGAAGGAGTGTCCCCATGTGACTGTGTGTGTAGCAAGTTCACAGACAGCTGTAAAGTGAAATTCCAGCAAGACGGCTTTGAGATTTTGGTCTCGGCTTAGACTCTCGGAACTGGATTCACTAACCCCTGTCAAAATCTCTGGCTGCATCATAATACATTGACTGTATGGATGTCTCAAATAGCCGGCAGAATCGGCCAAGCCAAAACAGCATTCAAGAAGATGACAAGCATTCTTACCAACAAATGCCTGTCAATTAACATCAGAAAGAGAGTCCTTGAATGTTATATAGAACCAATACTTTTGTACGGATGCGAGGCGTGGACAGTCAGCAAGCAAAGCCAGAACAAGATCGAAGCAGCCGAGATGTGGTTTCTAAGAAGAATGTTGAGAGTTCCATGGATAGCAAAGAAAACAAACGTGACAGTCTTGATGGAGGCAGACACAAGTAGATCACTCATAAGGAAGATTAGGAAAAGAGAAGCAACATTTATAGCCCATTTTATGAGGAAGGTGGATTTGGAGCACCTGGTCACAATGGGGAAGCTGGAGGGAAAGAGAACACCAGGTAGACCCAGGGAGAGAATGCTGGACGGACTTGCAGAGTGGCTGGGGATGAGGAGGGTGGGGGAGATGCTGGGGGCAACGAGAGATAGAGATGGTTGGAAGTCCATGATCGCCAACGCCATGCGGCAGGGCACCTGATGATGATGATGATGGATGTCTCCTTTTCCGGAACAACCATAAGATTTGAGCGAGAGCGTCTAGTCTCGAAAGAAATGTAATGTTCCCATTAGGCTGTGTATAAAGAAATTCAATCTGTTTGTATTCTGTATTTTAATTTTTTTTTCTCTTTCAAATTGACCGCGTACAAAGAAATTCAGATCTATTTGTACTCTGACTTTTCTTTTTTATTTTATTTCAAACTTTGACAAATCATATTTGATTGCAGTGTTGTATATTGTTTCACTTGTTCTTGGTTTTGTCTGCTATACTTTTGTTCGGTTGATTTACAGGTAAACAGTGGAGGACGGCATGTACAAATGGTAGATCCAAGAGTAAGTTTTAATCAGCTAACCAACTCTTGTGCAGTTCTGTTTTGATCCGTAAGCAAGGCATGATTTGCTTGCTTTTTTTTTTAATTTTTAGAAAAATAGTATCTTTACCATCTAATTCTTTTCTGGTTTTATGCTTTTGTGGACAGTTCCCAGGGAATGTCAGACAGAAATCTGAGACACTTGAACACTGGAAAGCTTTTTTTTTTTTTTTTTTTTTTTGTTCGGCTATGTTGGGCTGGGTCTGTTAGACCAAGAGATTACTGCCATTGCTGTTGTTCCTGATGAGATGCACAAACTTTGAAACACTTGTGGAGGCTAAGAACACGAGAGATAAAAAAAAAACAAAAAAAAACTGGATGGTTTTCTCCAGAATGTGACAGTTCAATGATCTCATGATTAAGTCTCCTTTTAGAGGTGGGGGGGGGGGGGGAGGAATAGGGGGTTCCATTAGGCTTGAAGAGTTTCCAATATTTTTTAATATGATTGGAATTAGACGGACATCTCCTTCACCCCCCTTCCAACCCCCCCCCATCCCCCTGTCCCCACCATCCCGTCAAATATTTTGACTGCGTCATGGTGACGTATTGTGATATAAAAGCAGAATGCGATTCATTGGCTAATCATTTGTTTCACCCATATTCTGACGAATACATTGGTTTTGAGAAAAAACGAAACGAAACAAAATAATCTCAGTGAAGTGAACTCAATTCTCGGTGGCCACACAGAGCAGTTTCTGTTATCGTTCTGACGAACAATTACATTAAAAAAAGACTGACCAGAGCTTGTGAAACAAACAAACAAACAAACAAACAAGAAAAAAGTGAAAAAAAAAAAAGGGGGGGGGGGGGGCGAAAGACGGGGAAAAAGAGAGAAACAACTGCTAGATTTCGTCTACAGATATGGGTGAAGCGCCTATGGAACTGTCCGGGTGCGATGAATCCCTCTTGCACAAACTCCAAACTGCAGTATCAGATAATCAATTCCACCCTCACCATGCCCAGCAAGACTGCAGTGCACTATTTCTTCCTCTTGTCCCGAGATTGTCGCCAGTCCCATGTGGAAAACTGGTTTGATGACAATCATTAACCGCCCCTACCCTCCACACCTTAACGTTGTTGTCCTTCGCAGACGACACGACACCACATCAGGAGTTGGCAGCCAGACACGCCATTGTTAACACCTCCACGCCCTCTGGGGTATAACTCTGACAGTGTAGTGACGCACTTCCTGTTGGTATGTAACATGCAACATTGCAGCTTTCCTACACCAAACTACCAAAAGCAATCTTGTCGTATTGGCCTGGTATATCTCGTAAATGCATTTCTTCTCTTGCCATTTTTGCTCTGGGCGAAAACTGTCTCTCTCTCTATCATGCTGTGGTTGCAAGTGTAATTTTATAAGGCCCATGGACAGAACGTTTCTCGCACTAGCCATGTATGCAGTTAACAAGATACATTGAGGGTGCGGATGGGACCCGGAGCACCTATGCCCTGCCACACTCGCGAAACTCACCTCCCACGCTCCCAACGCCAATCGACAGTCATTTCTTCAAGCTAAGAGGAGGAGGGGAGGGGCTGTCCATGCGTTGCATGACCCGTTCGGACCCAGTCATCAGTTACCTTGTTTATTAACCGAATAGCAAGGTGGGGAGATTACAAACCCCGGAACATAGCCACACAACGCTCACCAACCAGGTCCAAGCCCAGCCTCTGGACCAAGAGAGAATGGAAGACCCCTCTCTCGCCCCACTCTGGTCTTCATCTCTCTTTCGGGCAGCCCGCCCTGCCACTAGCTCGCATAGCTGTTAGCACATTTCCCCTTACTATAGTCTCGACACTTAGCTTCTTCTTACGTTCGCTGGAGCTTCTACGAGCAGTTCCTAGCCATGCATATAAATTCATACAAGTATACTTAACTAGCAAAAAGAGCGGAGTTTTGCGTGTAAGACTGTTCTTCATCCCTCCTTAAAGGCAGCCATACCTCGTCTGCGGGGAGCTAAGAAGAAAATCATGAAGAGAAACAGATTAATGAACTGAAATGCAAAAAAATAAGAAAGAGTGTTGTAAGGAAAAGACAACACGACAGGAAAGAGGAACCCCTAACTACCAAAAAAATCAAACTAATTGACTGTTGTGGTTCCGAAAACAGAAGGGACCTTAATTCAGTCCTGATATGGCTCTACGCAGTCGGCCCGGGCTTTTAACATAAATAATAATTGCAATAAAAGGGACCTTAATTTCTGCATCGGCAGTATCCCCCAGTGGTACTTCATGCAGTAACAGTGCATTTATACAGAAAGGAATATTTGTGAATGAGCGTAGTGGAAGAGGGACTCTGTAAAACTTATGGCTCGTGTAGCGTAACCTTCATGTGTTTGGATCTGTTTTAAAGACTGGTTGGAAAAAAAAAGAAAAAAAAAAAAAAAAAAAAAAAAAAAAGAAAAAAGAAAACCACGTGTATTTTGACACCTTTGACACAATAACTCTTACAGCAGGTATTTAAAAACCTAAAGCTCGGATACACGCCAGTTCGTCATGGTAGTTAATTTTGTGATGTACGTATGAGACACATCGTGTGGTTATTATCGGGCAGATCTAGGGTCATGGGACTGATAGGAGATACGCCATACCCCTGGAGCATTGAGAGAGAGAGAGAGAGAGAGAGAGAGAGAGAGAGAGAGAGAGAGAGAGAGAGAGAGAGAGAGAGAGAGAGAGACAACAGACGGACAGACAGACGGACAGACAGAGAGAGTGTATGAGAGTGAGAGTGAGTAAGAGAGAGAGTGAGTGAGTGAGTGAGTGTGTGTGTGTATGTGAGAGAGAGAGAGAGAGAGAGACAGACAGACAGACAGACAGAGTGTAGAGAGAGAGAGAGACAGAGTGTATGAGAGAGAATGAGAGAGAGTGAGAGAAGTGAGTGAGTGTGTGTGTGTGTGTGTGTGTGTGTGTGTGTGTGCGTGAGAGAGAGAGAGAGAGAGAGAGGACAGAGTGTATGAGAGAGAGTGAGAGGAGTGAGAGAGTGAGTGAGTGAGTGTGTGTGTGTGCGTGTGTGTGTGTGAGAGAGAGAGAGAGATAGAAGATAGATAGTAGTAGATAGACAGAGAGAGAAGAAGAGATAGATAGACAGAGATAGAGAGATAGATAGATAGATAGATAGAGACAGAGAGAGATAGATGAGAGTAGATAGATAGACAGAGAGAGATAGATAGAGAGATAGATAGATAGAGAGAGACAGAGAGATAGACAGAGAGAGAGAGAGAGATAGATAGACAGAGAGAGAGAGAGATAGATAGACAGAAGAGAGAGATAGAGAGAGCAGTAGAGAGAAGGATGATAGATAGATAGACAGAGAGAGAGAGAGAGAGAGAGAGAGAGATAGAAGAGGAGAGAGGATAGAGAGAGAGAGAGAGAGAGAGAGAGTTCAAACGTCAGACTTCAGATGATTTACTCATTTACGCCTGTGAAATACAAAGACAATTTTCAACACTTTGGTGAAATCTTGGACATATTGCTCATCTAGTCATAATTTCGTATAGGGTCCAGGCCAAGTTTCCTACAACTTGTTCATTTCTTGATGCAAGAAATAGATTTAACTGAAACCTTGTGGGAAATTTCCAATACTTTGCCAGGAATCGGTGGGGTTGTTTTTTTTTCCTTAACACATCGAGATCAGGATATTTTAAGACAAAGCAGACTTCATCCTCAATATCACATTTATACCAATTACGTGTCCTATCGTTTATAACATATCGTTTAACACCCATAAAGATTTCTGACATATACCACATCTAATTTTGCCAGTGCTCGCTTAATAAACTTTTCATACACATTAAGATATGGGAGTCAGTACACTTTGAAGATATGAACATACATTTTAAGAGAGCTAAATCTGTCACAAGATTGCATATGGTTATTCCAGTCTTGCAATGCACAGTTTGCCATTCTTTGCTTAATTAAAACAGCTTACAAAATCATTTATATTTTCTACCCCTTGATATTCCCAGACAAAACCCAAGCCATGTTGCCTTAAGGGGGCAGACCTACCCAGATTTGGGTACCAAGATTGTGATGTTCAGTGTTTCGTTCTAATTAACCAATCACCATGATATTTGGCAAGAAGATACCTCAGACATTATTCTTTGGATTGAATATCTTTGTTGGGGTCTGTGAGTTATGAAAAGTTGATTAAAAATTAATTAATTAAAAAATGTTCTCGCGAAAATAAAAAAATATAGTACATACTGTGACATTTATAACTACACATGTATTCATGTTAGGAATTTGATATTTAGTGAGCAAACACATCTGTATAGTATGTATGGCATGTAGTAAAATCTTAGCTCTACTATCATTCTTTTCTTTACAATCATCACACCAATTTTTAGAATAATTTTAATAAAATAAATAAATTATAATACAACTTTTGATAAAAATGTTTCTTTCAAGCAGAACTGCAAGATTTTACTACCGGCTGTAGGTACTTGTCCCTGCTATATGTGTGCCAAATATCAAGGAAATCGGATGAAAACGTTTGAACATATTATGTCTGATGTATACATCAGGGAAGGTCTGGGTAGGTCTACCCCCTTAAACTCACGCGAACAGAAGATGTGACACTTGAATGTTTCCCTCTGCTTTCCAAGTCAAAGAACAGTTTGTAAACTTTAGATACTAGATAAAGTTAAACGGTATAGATAATACTAGGTAGATAAAGTTAAACGGTATAGATAATACTAGGTAAAAAGTTTACCTAGTATTATCTATACCGTTTAACTTTATCTAGTATCTTTGCATCGAAGGAAGGAATTCACATATTATGGGAATCTTCCAACTCACAATAAATCATATCATTTCGAATTTAAAAAAAAAGACAAAGACAAAGAAGAAGAAGAAGGAGAGGGAGGAGGAGGAGGAGAAGAAGAAGAAGAAGAACAACAACAACAAGAACAAGAACAAGAACAAGAACAAGAAGAAGAACAACAACAACATCATCATCAACAAAACAACAACAACAACAACAACACAACAAGAAGAAAAAGACGAAGAAGAGGAAGAAAAAGAAGACGAAAAAGAAGGGAATATTTTAACATAAAAAACAAAAAACAAACAAATAAACAAACAAACAAAAACAACAAATATTTGAAAAAGCAGTGTCTTCAAATACGGAAAGACAGTGTTGACCTGTTTACATTTTGATATTGCAGCAGATGGAAACTCAAATGTGTTTCCTTTCATATCCTGTTTGAATAAAAGAAAATCGAATATTTCCCTCCCCTTGTCTCTCCCTATTTCTGTCTCTTTCCCTCTGTCTGTCTGTCTCTCTCTTTCTTTCTCTCTCTCTGTCTCTTTTCTCTCCTTCTCTCTCTCTCTCTCCCTCCTCTGTCTCTCTCTCTCCCCCCCCTCTCTCTCTCCCACCCTCTCTCTCCCTCTGTGCATTTCTTTTTCTCTCTCTCTCACTCTGTCTCTTTCTATTTCCCTTTTGTTTGTTTGCTTTAATGCTTGCTTTTCTTTCTTCAGTCGTTTACTGACATGTTTTAATGCATTCATTTCTATTTGATTTATTTTATTTTTCGTTCTTTTTTTGTTTTTTGTTTTTTGTTTTATTTTATCAATTCATTTCGTTTTTATGTTTGCATGCTTACATTGTATGCGTAGAATAGCAAGGACCGAGAGAAAGGCAGATACATCAGGAACCAGTACTTGAATCCCTGAGTAGTCAAATGTTTTTCAAGTTTCAAGTTTCAAATGTCTCTATGTTTCTGTTACTCTCTCTCTCTCTCTCTCTCTCTCTCTCCTCTCTCTCTCTCTCTCTCTCTCTATATTATATATATATATATATATATATATATTTGTCATCTATCTATCTCTGTTCCTGCGTGTCTCTCTGCATGTCTCTGTCTTTGCCTGTCTGTCTCTCTGTCTCTGTCTCTCTCTATGTCTCTGCCTCTCTCTCTCAGTCTCTTTCTCTCTCTGTCTCTGTCTCTGTCTGTCTCTGTATCTCTCTCCTCCTCCTCATCTTACTACTATTACTACTACTACTACTATTATTACTACTACTACTACCACAAGTATTACTACTACTACTACTGATGATGATGATGATGACGAAAACAACAAAAACAACAACGAGAACAACAGCAACAACAACAACAACAATGATGATGATGATGATAATAATAACAATAATAATAAAAATAATAATAATGATAATAACATAATAATAATAATAATAATAATGATGACAATAATAATAAAAATTAATCTAACAACAACAATAATAATTTCGTTTATAAAGCGCCAGCAGTCCATGTCAAAAATCGTGCTCTGAGATCGGTGTGTCATTTACGTCACGCCTAGACGTCCGTGTGAACTATCATCATCATCATCATCATCATCATCATCATCATCATCATCATCATCATCATCATCATCATCATCATCATCATCATCATCAGGTGCCTTGCGCATGGCGTTGGTGATCATGGACATCCATCTTCTCTATCTCTTGTTGCCTCAAGCATCTCTTCCACCCTCTTTGTCTTCAGCCACTCTGCAAGTCTGTCCAATATCTTCTCCCTGGGTCCACCTGCTGCTCTCTTTCCCTCCAGCTTTCCTGTTGTGACCAGGTGCTCCAATTCCCCTTTCCTCATAAAATGGCCTATAAATGTTGCCTGTTCTTTCCCAATCTTCGTTATAAATGATCCTTCTGCGTCCGCCTCCATCAAGACTGTCTCGCCTGTTTTCTTTGCTATCCATGGAACTCTCAACATTCTTCTGAGAAACCACATCTCGGGGGCCTCAATCCTGTTCCGGCTTTGCTTGTTGACTGTCCACGCCTCACAACCGTATAACATTATCTGTTCTATATAACATTCAAGAACTCTCTTTCTGATGTTAATTGATAGGCATTTGTTGGTAAGAATGCTTTTGGCTGATTCTGTTGGCTATCTCCGATGTGCATCTGCCGTCTGGTGAAATATAGTTCCAATTAATGAATGAAAGAATGAATGAATGAATGTATATGATATGAAATGAATGAATGAATGAATGAAAGAATGAATGAAATGAATGAATGAATGAATGAATAAATGATTGAATGAATGAATGAATGAATGAATGAATGAATGAATGAATGAATGAATTCGTTTTCCAATGCTTTTAGAAGTCACACGAAATAATGGGAACGATATTTGCTCGGAATTACTTTTCTCTGCTGGAGAGTGTTTGATCTATTTATCAACCGGATATGTGGCCTAGAAGTTGAATCAGGACACGAAAAACCAAGGTTCGAATCCTTAATCAAAGATTTTTCTCCCACCCCCACCCCCAACCCCGTCTTTCAAGATTTTGAGTGCCAGTCTAGCTGGAACCAGAAAAACAACAACAACAACAACAACAACAACAACAACAACAACACGAAAATAGAATCAGAACGCGTATTGAATACAACCAGATAAGACAGGCGCAAATTTTCGGCCAGCTGGCCTTTGTCAAGCGTAAGATCACAAAACAGCAACAACAACAACAACAACAACAACAACAACAACAACAACAACAACAACAACAACCAAGCAAACAAACACCAGATACAAAAATTAGGAGAAAAAGACTGAAACTTCCCTGCTGCTCCGTCTCTAGCTGTTAATTTTTCTCAGTTTCAGTTTCAGTTTCAGTTTCAGTTTCAGTTTCAGTTTCAGTTTCAGTTTCAGTTTCTCAAGATGACGTCTCTGTGCTCGAAACGAATTCCATGTGCAAATAATGTCACAGGTGCCATGTGATGATGATCACGGCACAAGCCTTAAGCCTGCACATAAACTCCATGAAATGGTCGGGTCCTGAGTATGTTTTTCGCATGACATGATAACTCGAGGTCAGTAAACAGCACATACATTCAGCACACGTTAAAGACCTCACGGCAACGAAAAAGATTGTCTCGTCAAAAAGAAAAATCTGTAGAAAAATCCACGTGCGTGGGTAAACAGAAGATATAGAAAAAAAATTGATGATGAGTGACGATGTACTGCGGCAGGCAATCTCTCCGAAAAGACCAGCCTGAATTTTAAAATTGTAAATCCACTGACTAAACACACATACACACACACACACACACACACACACACACACACACACACACACACACACACACACACACACACACACACACACACACAGAGAGAGAGAGAGAAAGAGACAGAGAGAAGAGAGACAAAGAGACAGAGAGAAGAGAGACAGAGAGACAGAGACAGAGAGAGACAGAGACAGAGAGAGAGAGAGAGAGAGAGAGAGAGACAGAGAAAGAGAGAGAAAGAGAGAGAGAGAGAGACAGACAGACAGAGACAGAGACAGACAGACGAGAGAGAGAGAGAGAGAGAGAGAGAGAGAGAGAGAGAGAGAGAGAGAGAGGAGAGAGAGGAAGAGAGATGTTTTCTACGTGCTACAGCTTTTACTTGTGCATATGGGTACATGATTGTATTATATATCGTGGCTCTTGGTACGATCTATCAATAACTGGCTACTGTACTTGGTACAATCTATTGATAATGTGGCTACTGTACTTGGTACTGTCTATTGATAATGTGGCTACTGTACTTGGTACTGTCTATTGATAATGTGGCTACTGTACTTGGTACTGTCTATTGATAATGTGGCTATTGTACTTGGTACTGTCTATTGATAATGTGGCTATTGTACTTGGTACAATCTATTGATAATGTGGCTATTGTACTTGGTACAATCTATTGATAATGTGGCTATTGTACTTGGTACAATCTATTGATAATGTGGCTACTGTACTTGGTACTGTCTATTGATAATGTGGCTATTGTACTTGGTACTATCTATTGATAATGTGGCTATTGTACTTGGTACAATCTATTGATAATGTGGCTACTGTACTTGGTACTGTCTATTGATAATGTGGCTACTGTACTTGGTACTGTCTATTGATAATGTGGCTACTGTACTTGGTACTGTCTATTGATAACGCGGCTACTGCACTTGGTACTGTCTATTGATAATGTGGCTACTGTACTTGGTACTATCTATTGATAATGTGGCTACTGTACTTGGTACTATCTATTGATAATGTGGCTACTGTACTTGGTACTATCTATTGATAATGTGGCTACTGTACTTGGTACTATCTATTGATAATGTGGCTACTGCACTTGGTACTATCTATTGATAATGTGGCTACTGTACTTGGTACTATCTATTGATAATGTGGCTACTGTACTTGGTACTGTCTATTGATAATGTGGCTACTGCACTTGGTACTATCTATTGATAATGTGGCTATTGTACTTGGTACTATCTATTGATAATGTGGCTACTGCACTTGGTACTATCTATTGATAATGTGGCTACTGTACTTGGTACTATCTATTGATAATATGGCTACTGTACTTGGTACTATCTATTGATAATATGGCTACTGTACTTGGTACTATCTATTGATAATATTGCTATTGTACTTGGTACAATCTATTGATAATGTGGCTACTGCACTTGGTACTATCCATTGATAATGTGGCTACTGTACTGAGTACTATCTATTGATAGTGTGGCTACTGTACTTGGTACTATCTATTGATAACGTGGTTGCTGTACTTGGTACTATCTATTGATAATGCGGCTACTTTAGTTGGTACTATCTATCAATAATGTGGCCACCCCGAGTCCTTGAAGACTGCCCACCTACCACGACACTCTAGACGCAAGTGTCACCATCATGCTATACACGTCCAAGAGAACTGTATAATTGGTACTACAGAGGATCTGCAGGCAGTACGTACTGACCTACTTTGAAATGAATAGAGAGGACAACCTGAAAAACCCATGAAGAAGCAGGACAAAAAGCGAAGAAGAACGAGGAGGTGAAAAAGAAGGAATAGAAGAAGAGAACAAGGAGAGAGGAAGAAGAAGAAGAAGAGGAGGAGGAGGAGGAGTGATGGGTAAGAGAAGAAGAGGAAGAAGAAGAATGCGAAGAAGAAGAAGAATGCGAAGAAGAATGCGAAGAATGCGAAGAAGAATGGAAGAACGAAGAAGAAGAATGCGAAGAATGCGAAGAATGCGAAGAATGCGAGAATGCGAGGAAGAAGAAGGAATGCGAAGAATGCGAAGAATGCGAAGAATGCGAAGAAGAAGAATGCGAAGAATGCGAAGAATGGAAGAAGGAAGAAGAAGAAGAAGAAGAAGAAGAAGAAGAAGAAGAAGAAGAAGAAGAAGAAAAGAAGAAGAAGAGAGAGAAGAATGCGAAGAAGCAGAAGAAGAAGAAAAAGAAGAAGAAGAAGAAGAAAAAGAAGAAGAAGAAGAAAGAAGAAGAAGAAGAAGAAGAAGAAGAAGAAGAAAGAAGAAAGAAGAAGAAGAAAGAAGAAGAAGAAAGAGAAAAGAAGAAGAAGAAGAAGAAGAAGAAAGAAGAAGAAGAAGAAGAAGAAGAAGAAGAAGAAGAAGAAGAAGAGAGAAGAAGAAGAAGAGAAGAAGAAGAAGAAGAAGAAGAAGAAGAAGAAGAAGAAGAGAAGAGAAGAAGAAGAGAAGAGAGAAGAAGAAGAAGAAGAAGAAGAAGAAGAAGAAGAAGGAAGAAGAAGAAGAAGAAGAAGAAGAAGAAGAAGAAGAAGAAGAAGAAGAAGAAGAAGGAAGAAGAAGAAGAAGAAGAAGAGAAGAAGAAGAAGAAGAAGAAGAAAGAAGAAGAAGAAAGAAGAAGAAGAAGAAGAAGAAGAAGAAGAAGAAGAAGAAGAAGAAGAAGAAGGAAGAAGAAAGAAAAGAATGGAAGAAGAAGAAGAAGAAGAAGAAGAAG